>CM012458.1:26711583-27311583 GCA_003999625.1 Oryzias javanicus
ATGTTCCAGCGACGGCGACAGAATCCGATCCCTCCAAGATTAGAAGAACAAGGTTCACTTCTCCTCTCTGTTCGGGAATCACGGTTGCTAGGCGACGGGATGCTAACCAATTTCATGAACTCGTCTTAATTCACCTGAAGAACTCGGCCAACGTTGACCGGGAAAGCCGCGGCCTCGGAAGGATGCAGCCCTCGAGCACGGACACAGTGAATGGGTAAATGAGATTATCAAACACTTTGGGCCTTCGAGGAGGGAAGGAACGCTTTTATTTAAACAGTAAAGTCATTTTTAACTGCAGTGTTTGAGCGTGGTGAAGAACAACAAGCACCAAAAAATAATAGTTAAATAAGATAGAAGTATCGATAGAATCCACACATTTTTTTCACAAATTTACATGTAAATTGATAAATTATCTTCAATAATTAAACCTTTTTTTTGCTGCTACCTCAAATGAATGCAAAAAGAAAAAAGTTAAATTCACTTTAAAAGCCCAAAAGAAAACTGTTTGTGGATTCTCCAGGAAAAAAAAAAAATACAAAGTTCACCTCTCAAGGTATTTTGGATCTTCTCTTGAGAAAATCCAGATCAGTATTTTGAGAAAATATAAGATGTTTTACAAAATAACGGAGGAACGGTTTCGTTTTGAGCAGAACTGAACTTTCTGATCTGCAGGATGTTTTTCAAAAATACACAAAACTAGATTAAATATTAGGAAATGATGCTTCTGTCATGGAGAACTGACCTCAAAAAGGGAATTCTTCAACTTATTATTTTTTAATAAAGTTACATCGATCAGAAACAAACTCAAACTTGAAACTTGATGTGAAAACGGAAATGCGAACGGCGGCTCATTTGACCGCAATTGTAAATGAATGAAAGAGCATTTGGATGTTAGCTTTCATTATTTTCTGCTCTGAGAAACCAATGGATTGAATGGATTGATCATTGATTGGAGAATGAGCTGGAAGAGTCTTTGGTGAACTAGAAGGAGAAAGAATCAGGATTCTGGAGGAAGTTCAGTCCATGAAGATCTGAGCTGACATCCGGATCAGAACCATACGGCTGGATCAGAACCAGATTGATGGAGGTTTTTATGTAGCAGTGGGGAAGATTTATGCTAGAGAGACACAGAGCTATCATAATCAGACAGGGAGGGATCAGGGGCGGAGCTTCAAAAGCCACGCCCCCTCAGAGGAGGCTTCAGATCTACATGAAAAATGGCTTTTTAAGAGATTTCGGTTGTGGACTTTTGGTTAAAGGCTTTTATGATAGTTAAAACAAACTCAAACTTTATTTATTTTTTTTAGCGCCTTTCATTCCAAGAAGCTCAAAACGCTTAACATAAAATCAAATAAAATACATTAAAAACACAGTGTGTTAAAAGGCAAATACACAAAAACATTTCCATAATAGGTACCCCTCCCTCCCTCAATTTAACAAAAAAAAAAAAAAACTTAAGAACTGCAGCTAGAAACAGTCTGGCTCTAGAGAAACGTTGGTTTTTTTTTTATGTTTTACGTTGTTTATGTTCAACTTAACCAGAAGATCGAAGGCAAACAAACTCATTTAAAGTGACAAACACTCTCTTTTTTCTATCTAAATCTTTGTGTTTTTATCAGTTTTGTTCTAAAAGATGGTGATTTAATACGTATAAATTTAATTTACACACATCCAGTTAAAAGACAAAGTAAAAGTACAAACAGAATTTACTAAAAAGTGAGAATCGTGGTTCAATCTGTGAATTATTGAGCTTGAATGAATGAATGAATGAATGAATGCAATGGTTTATTTACCACCTGATTTGTGAATAGAATCGAATTGCCGAGTAAATAACGATAAAAAACACTTAAAACACAAATGTTTATTGTCTAAATGCTCTGAATTTTCTCCAGCTGCTATTTTTAGCAGTAAAGGATCTCCAACCAGATGAAACTTCTTTTCTTTTTTGCTTTCCGATCGCATTCTTTTACCTTTAATGTTGTAACTCTTTTTTTTTTTCAAACCAAGAAACAACCGAACAAACATTTCAAAGTTCTCCCTCTAAAGCCGAGGAGGAGCAGGAGGAGGAGGAGGAGGAGGGAGAAAATAGAGATGTAACATGAGAGAGTGAGGTGTGAGTTAATATGTCCATCTCTGGAGTGTGTGTGTGGTCTATTTATCCATCACGGAGAGTGTGCGCGAGGAAATTGCAGATCTGGAAGCTATGGTTACACTCCCCTTTCTCATCCTTCAATCTTGGCGGACCAAACGGCGGAGCTTTGATGGGTTTAGTGCCTTCCCGCTCGATGCAAATCTCATCAACACTTTTTAGACACGAACGCCGGGACGCGACAAACAGAAACCAGAGAGAGGCCGCATTAGCCCGACGCGCCCCATTCAAGAAAAGAAAAGAAAACCAGAGGCTGAAAATATGGCATCAGGTTTCACCGGTTTAGAAAATATCCTCAATTTGATCAAAAATTTATAATGCGACTCTTAGAGCAGCTTGAGTTTCCTGGAGGCTGCTGCAGTACATTACACGGCTCCTTTAATGTGGTTAGCGCACATTACCGCGCCGCGCCCGGTACTCGCCGCGCACGCGTGTGCAGCCAGCACCACTTACAGCCCGCGCCAAACAGACGTGCACTGTTAGCGCAATGTTTAAACACATGAGCAGAAACGGAAAAAAAAAAAAACGTTCTCTGATTCGATGTGAAGTTTTAAGTTTTAAATCAGAAGTTTTCTCTGCTCTTCAGTCGAGTCAGATTGAAGTCCGTTCATTCCTTAAAAGTTCATGTCTTCATTCAAAATTTGATCTAAAACTTTAGCGGTTTGTGGATAAAAACACAATAAAAACATCTTTGTTTAAATGGAGTATACATTTAAAAATAGTGCAAAGCTGTAAATTAAAATCCTTCTTTTTTTGGCTGTTTTAAAGTCCTTTGTGTTAATTTGATGGAGACAAAAAGTCAATTTACTTCTTTTTATTTTTTTGCTACAAAGCTAAAAACTGCAGAAAGTTAGGAAATCAAGTTCTAACTTCACTGCTCTTTGACCCTCGTTGACGTTCAGTTTACTTGAAACTTTATTTGTAATAAAACCCTTTAAAGCCTGTTGTCTCAAACACAAATTAGCTCTAAAATTACCTAAATGTAGCATTTACTTAAAAGTAAATTTTTTTCATAGCTGAGAATAAATTCAGGCATTAAGGGGATAACGGTGCAGAAATGTAAAAAGTTTTATGTCGTTTTTAACATGCTTTTGTGACATATATAATTGCAAATTTTTTTTTTTTTACTTAAATCTGTGTGACATAAAACATACAAGTCTCCCTGCTCTGCTCCATTCTGATGCCTTCACTCTTAGAACGACTAAATCCGTATGTTGAGGGTTGTGAGAGTCTGTAAGCTAGCAGGTAAGAGTGTAAACAAAGAGCTCTCAGCGATGGAGAGAGGAAGGGGACGGGGTTTCTCTGTACCAACAACCAGGAAGTAAATTTTTGCCTCCCACTCTGCAGAAACTATGTCCAGGAAAATTACTAGAATTAAAAAACTTCTTTAAAAGGGATCAAAAGATGTGGTTTTACAAAATTTCAAATATTGACTAGAAGTCAATGTTTCTTCATCCCGAGGGTTGGGGACCCCTGTTCGGGGTTGGAGGTCGAGGACCCCTTATTTAATGAGGTCACATGCAAGATGGCGCCCGCAAAAATCTCGAGTCGGAAGCGGATATTTAGCAAATTTAGCCGGTTCCATAAGCGAAAATGTCTTAAACTTTGGGAAACTCTTTAAAAAAAGATATTTTAAAACTTTCCAGAACTTTGAGCTTTGAAATGTGAATAAACTGTAACTTTCTAGCAGTTTAGTGTGCAAGATGAGCTTCAAACGGGCAGAGAATGTGAATTATTTTAATTCTTCCAAGTTAATATTAACAAGTAGGGAAGATCCGATTCCGAGTCATTCCATTTTGTCCCAATCCGATACTTTTGCAACACATTTAAAACATGACTAGAAAAAACTAAAACCATTTTCTCCTCATGTAATTGATAATTATTCACATGAGAAAGTTTAGTGACTTTAATTACTATAAAGCTATTGAACATTTTTAACCAATGTGATTCTTTTTCTCATTCAAAATTCTTTCAAATAAATGATTTTAGCATAAATTTGATGATGAGTATTCATAACAAGCTGATATTGTTAGAAACAGTTATTAGTTTTTTTAAAGGTTTATATTATAGTTTAATCTACTCCTGACTGTCATATTGTAATATTGTGTGGATATTCCCATCTACTTTAATCAAAATACTTATTGTCCAAAAAAGTTTTGCTCGAATTGCAACTCATTCAACGCCACTAACTCCCCTCTGATCATTTATTTCTCAGGCTTAATGTTTTCAATATTTATAACATTAATATTTACTACATTTGTATTTTTATGTATAAAATTGTGTTTAATAGAAATGCTATCCCTGAACATTTTATATGCTATTTTTAAACTAATTTGTAATTTAGAGGCTGCAAAATTTGGAATCAATTTTCCCATTTGGCCACAAATGGCATTGTATTATGAAATCTAAACGTTTTGTTGTATTTTTTAAGATGTGTTAAGTCTATAATTGTGAATGTATAAAATTGTATAATTGTATTTTATGTTAAAGTTTAATTAGGTAGAGGCTTTAAGCCCACATGGGTTTTTTGCCTCCTCCACCTACTTTTTAAAACCTTTTTTATACCTGTTTTTTACAATATCTTGTATAAGTGCAAATAAATAAATAACAAGTGATTATTTGTCTAAGTTCTTAAGAAATAAAATTTTCGGTTTTATTACCACAGGTAGTTAATTTTCTTAACTTTTATTTCTCTGTCAGATAAATACATCAGGCATATCCAAGAACAGCCCGGGTCCTAATGAGTTAAATCACGGAGCTAGCATTTAGCGGCTAGCAGTTGCTCTGGAGAGTTTACCATTTAAAGGAAGCAAAAAACTATGTATTTTTCTGTTGAAATGTCTTTGTAGATTGTTGTTTGTGTTACGAAGAACCAATAGAGACACTTGCTGACTGGTTTAAAGCGTTTTTAAAAGAGTTATTGATCCCGTGAATCTGTGACCACATCGCTAGCTTGACTGCTAGCTCTTGGTTTTGGAGCGCCATGTTTTTTCTGTGTGGCCAAATTCTCTTGTATGTAATGGGAGCAGCCAGCAAGTCAAAAAAAAAGTTGCAGGACACCCCTTTTTTTTTTTTTTTTCAAATATTTTATTGAAAATATTCAAATGTATACATAAAAGTCAATGGAACAAAGCCAGGGGGTTGGCAGAGATTACACATAGGTTTTAAAGAAAAGAAATACAAGCATAATATAAAAGATAAAATTAAAATAAATAAATTTAAAAAAAGGTTAAGGATCTGGGAGTCTAATAGATTCTAGGGCCTCAAGGGTCTTGACAGCTCTGGGGTCTGATGATAATTTCACACAGTCAACATAGTTTCTAATTTCAATTAAAAAGAGAACAGGGAGTTTTTTGAAAGAAAACTTACTTTTGTGAATATGAAATTTTGCTAAAATTATAAATGGATTGATTATATAAAACTGTTTTTTATAAGTGTTTTGGAAATAAAATAAAAAAATGTTTATATGAAATGTTAAAGTCACCAAGGTATTTCGTATAAAAACACAAAATTCCTTCCAGAAAGTGACAGTATAAAGACAATAAATGACATGGTGTTTCAATGTCCAGATTACAAAAGGAGCAGTTTTTGTCTATATCAACGTAGAGACGGGATTTTGCTGGATAGCACCTGTGAGGACACCCAAAAAAGTTACATGGAGGGGAACCGAACTATACGTCCATATGGGACAGGATAGAATCTGTTGCAGTTAGTTTGAGCTGAACTTGTGTTTGGTGACAGAATCATAAGAACTTTTCCCAATCTTCTATTGAATTGAAGTGTTTTCATTCAATACATTTCAAATCGTCTTTTTCAGATGAAACAATATTCCCTAAATCAAGAGATTTTAATTATTTTCAGAAATAATTGGAGAAAAACAATGTTTAAATAATACATATTGTTTTGTTTATCCTTTTATAATGAAAAAATATGAAATGACAAATTAAAAAAAGTAAGAATGACGTAGTTATAGGAACATTTTTTGACTTTTGAGGTCAATATTTGTCGATTTCTCTATCCATATCTCCTTTTGTCGTCTTTTTTTGTTTGTTTGACCTTTAATACATTGTTTTCATCTTCAAATTAAAAAAAAAATCCCAAAAGGATTTAATCAATTCATCACTTTTTTTGATTTCCTGTATTCTTAATTTCATTATTAAGCAGATACTATTGAAAAGTGCAGTTTATCACAGTAAATAACACTGTGGTCACTTTATTTTTTGGAGGGTGTTTGTGTTATTTAGTGTTTTATTCACCAGCATTAATTTTCTTGTGAGAAAAGTGCAATTTTTTTCTCAAATTTCACCTTAAAACTTGTTATTTGGAACGTTTAAACTTAGAAATTGGGACAGATAACGCAACTTTCTTAATTTCTCTAAAAAAAAAAAAAAAAAAAGATTTTATAAAACTGCATGTATTTTTCATTAAAAAAAATCAATTATATCAATTTATTCTAGATCTTATTGATGATCTAATCTATTAAACGCGTTTCTATAGCCTCACTCAGGATTATTGGTTTTAAAAAGCAGAATATCACGCTGGATTTGGCACTGACCCTGGGTCTGTTCGGCCCACAGCTGCAGCACGTCGCCGCGACTATGTGACATTTGTAATGTGATAATAATCAGTCAATTAATCAATTCACATATTTTCAGGAGAACCCGCTCCGACTCTCACCCCTCCGAGCCTCTCTCTGTGTTTACAGCCCAGTTATTGATAGCTACTCCAGGACCTTTCCTGTCATCGCCGCCATCCGTCAGCAGATATTACCCTCATCTGACCACACACACACACAAACCGTCTGAGTGCGTGATAAATCTGCTCTCTGCAGAATGAGCTTCATGTTTAGGGATGTGGTGAGTTAATGAGAGATGAGTGTTTACTGTAGAGTCTAAGTGTCTACCACAAACACACACACACTGATGGTGCGTTCACTGCCTGACATGTTTTTGTTTCAGTGCTGAAAGATTCAAAGAACCACAAAAACATTTGGAAAATGAAACTACATGTCTCTTTCTACTTATTTAGCTTATTTTATTGTACTCTGTTTTTATACATTGTACCTTTATTTATTTATAAACAGCAGTTTTGCACACCTTTATACATATTTATCATCCTCGGTTTGTACAACAGTATTTTTTAATGACAGTAAATTATTTTGATTCTGAGTCCAAAAGTATTCTATTTAAGAAGGAGCCATAACGACTTAAGGCTAGGTATCTGTGTACCACTTAATAAAACTAAAAAAAAAGCCTAAAATTGAATTAGCCGAAACTGCTGGTATGTAGCTGAACTATAAACTAACTGCCAAGTTAGCCTAAAAAAGGGTAGAATTTTCAATTTTGCCAAAACAGGTAGCACAAAGCTAGCTAAGCTTCAAATTAGCCTAAAAAACAGAAAAAAAATCCTAAACTAGTCAAAATAGCTAGCATGTAGCAGAAATATTCGCTAAACTCCAAATTAACCTGAAAATAAATCGTAAATTAACCAAAACAACCAGCATGTAGCAGGAATATTAGCTAAACTCCAAATTAGCCAAAAAAAAAAAAAAAAAACAAACAAAAACCTAAATTAGCCAAAACAGCTAGCCTGTGTCTTAAACATTAGCTAATCTCCAAAATAGCTTGAAAATCCATTGTAGTAAGTCCAATTCAACATGAAAATTCCTGTTGGTTTGACTTTAAAGAAGCAATACTGTAGAAAATCAACTTTTTGCTTTTTGAAAAGTTTTGAAACTAAAACTTTGAAATTCCAAAAAAAAAAAAAAAAACGAAAAAAAAAAGATTTGAAACAGAAAAAACCTATTTTTACGGCCAAAAATTAATATTTTTTTCAAAACATTTTATTTCGGTTTCAAAATAATATTGGCCCCGATTTAGCTCCATAAAAAAAACAAGGAATGGAAACTTGTTCATAAACCAAATCAATCTTTTTTAATATATGACTTTCTTATCTTGAACATCCATCTTATCTGGCTTCTGTGAAACAAAAGTACAAAGTTCAGAGAGAAAATCATCCTCCGCTCAGTTTGTTATTCTGGAAGACAGACAGGAAGTCTGAACTTTTCATCGTTCAGTTACCACTTTAATGATCTCCTTTCCAAAGTCCTCCAATCTGTTCACAATGGGAAAAAAAAGAATATATGAAAATGAAATCTTCCCTTCTTCTCTAAACTTTAGACACTTCCTGCATCACGTCATTCTGCGTCAGAGCGAGGCCTTAATGCGGCTGTAGCCCCGCCCCTTAAACAAAAGTCTGTAAAATAAGTTTAAAGGAGATCTTTCATGGGTTTTTAAAAATATTTTCATACTAAATGGTGAATCTAAGCAGATTTATGGCGTCAAAGTTCTAGAGGTTTCAGGAGATGATGTGTTCTGGGGATGCCTTGGGAGGAAGGATTAGTGTATCATGTCGGTTTAGTAAGACGAGAAGCGAGGACGCAGAGCAGGAGTGGAGGAGCGGCCGCCGTTAAATCCAGACGGATCTGAATCGAGGAGGTTGTTCTTGGAGAGGAAACCTGAGGATCGCTGGGAAAGCTTCTTTTTAGATGGAAATGGAAGCAGAACCGGTTCACAGTTTCTGAATTAGCAGAGTTCAGAGGGAGAAGGTGATGGATGGAGGAGCAAGAAATGGATTTGCTCTGAAAACAAGGAGGATGATGGGAATCAGGTTCACCCGTCAGACGTTCTGAAACTTCACTGCTGTGAGAAGAACTAGATGATTTTCTGCTGACTTAGAGTGATGAAGGTAAACTGTACTGCTGAAAAAAAGACATTTGAATCTTGAAATAGAGTAAAAGTTTCATCTGTAAATTCACATTATTTACAATTCAGATTTTCTTTAAACCTTTAAACATTTCCATTAATTAAATATTGAAACGTTTAATTATGATACACAAAAATGTTAATTTAAGATGCAAAAATATTAACCTTATAGTCTCAAACACATTTTTGACATGATGTCATTGTTTTACAAAGAATTACCAACTTTTTTGTCATTTTATCAATACAATAATTAATATTTTACATAAAAATATCAAAATAAATAAACTTTTTCCAGCGAAAAGTGTTCTTGAGATTGCATGAAGAGTCCTTCTACTGCCCCTAGTGGAATGATGATGAATTGCAGGGCGAAAAACATGGAGAAAATTCCATAAAATGGGATTTAAGGAACGTTTGGATCACAGTAATACGATGCTGGTCTCAGAAATGTGAAGGAGCCTTTAACTGTACATGAGAACCGGAAAGAGTCCCCCTCATGTTCCAAACAGGAAGTAGCTGCTGGCTCCAAAAAGCTAATAGACTTCTACTGATAAACGAACAGCTAATACTTTCATTCTTTTTGGAGGAAGAATTTTGAACATGTTCTTAATAATCATATTGTTCTTAATAATCATATTTTTTTCCAGCAGTTTAAGTTATTCAAGCTAAAAAAACTGACCAATAAAAGTAAGCGGAGCCTGCTAACGCCTTCATTCAACGTTTAAAACAGGTTATACGTTTTCCACTTTCAAGTCACGGAGATGTGGACCTCCGAAAAGCTCCCGCCTAATTGGTTGCCATGGAAACGTTAACTCGGACCAACCACTGCTCCAAATGTCGTCTGGTTCCAATATGGCGACACCTGTATGATTGATTTCATTTAAGTGACGTCACACTCACTCTGTCCAGTTCTCATTTACAGTTAATGGCAGGAGCTCAACTGTAAATGTATTGAAATGTTGGATATAGAAATCCATAAATAGGAGGGCAAATGGTTTTAACTCGATGCTACAAAGTTGATTAAAATGTCCTCGTATGTTTCAGATTGCTAGTAAATAATAAAAAATCTGGTTCAAATCAAATATGAAATTATTGGTTGAAAAGACTGATTTATGGTGAAACATGTGGTCTTTAGTGGACATTTCTAGAAAAAAAATTCCAAGAAATGTCCAATTTATTTTATTTTTTTTTAAAGAGAAATTAAGAAATGGCTCGATTTTTAAGTTTAAACATCCCAAAATAACAAGTTTTAAGGTGAAATTTGTTACAATTTCCAGAAAGGTTTGAATCAGGAAAGTCCTCATCATTGACCTCACCCACGGTGTCAACTTTTTAGGGGTAAATGTCATCAAAGGTGTAATAGAATAAGCGAATTCACACCAAGAAACTTCTCTGGTTTCAAGAAGTAAACATGATTAACTTTGGTTTAGAAAACTAAAAGTGGTCAACCTTCATCTCGAAGAAATGACCACAAACTGGATTGTCAAACAACACATTTAACTTTCAGAATATGTTTTAGATTTTTATGTTATTTCTAATAATGTCGTACTTGAGGCCTTCACGGTCCAGTTTCTGAGTTCATGTGAGAACTCTGAGGGGCGGGGGGGGGCAGATTCTCGTTAACCAGCAGCTCGTTTCACCATCAAAGAGGCCGTTTGTTTCTCTGAAACTCAACTTAGACCGTATTATCTTTCTTTCTTTCTTTCTTTCTTTCTTGCCTGTTTGTGTTTCTCCCTCTCGTAACTCCATCCACGCCACCGAGTCCATTTACAAACACCAAGCTGGACTTCTACCACATCTGTCAGAGATGCCACGCCTTCACCTGTCAGGTGAGCAAGAAGAACTAAAAAAAATGGATGGAAATTGTAAAAAAGAAGCTCTAAAGTTGAAAAACTCCACTGAGTCTTAATGATACGGTGAATTTACTTCAGCAAACAAAACATAAAACCACAGATGATTTGTGATGCTATTGTTGCATAAATGTAGATGTTAAGCATAAAAACCTAAATTAATATCAGTAGAAAAAATAAAATTAGTTCTTCTTTCATATAAAATAGTTTCTAATTCAATTCAATTTATAATAAAATGGCTTCCACCAGGAATCTGAAAGAAGAACAACACGTGAATCACACTCCATCAAACAGGAGAACTGAATAAAATAAACAACAGATGATGAAGTAAAATGATGCTGATTTCAACGACTAACAGTTTCTATAAATCTAAATCTTGTTTACTTTCTTATCAGTAGGGATGTCCCGATCAGGTTTTTTTGGTCCCGATCCGATTCCGAGTCATTGGATTTTGTGGATTTGCCGATACCAAGTCCCGATCCGATACTTTTGTAAGACATTTAAAACATGAACAAATTGAATAAATATATTTGTCTTGTCCCTTATTTATATTTCATTAACATTATTTTATCATTAGAAACTTAAATAAAATACTTCTGTGAAGTAGCTTTAATAAACAAGTAAAAATAGAGCAAATATAAACTAGGAAAATAATCATATTTTCTTGTTATATAATTTATTAGTCATGTGAGAAAGTTTAGTGACTTTAACTTTAATATCTTTAGAGCTATTGAACATTTTGGACCAAATGTGATTCCTGTCCTCATTTAGAATTCTTAAAAATAAATTATGTGTGTTTTAGCATGAATTTGATGAGTGTTCATGACTAGCTCAGATCATTATCAATTTTCATTTATTAGTTTTTTTAAGATTATGTGCTTCTCTTTAAGCTCTGGAGACATCACATTTTTGGTTTTATTATCAGAGTAGTTCATTTTCTTAACTTTTATTTCTCTTTCAGATAAAAAAAAAAAAAAAAAAAAAAAAAACAGGCATATCAGAGGACAGCTCAGGTCCTAAGGAGTATCATGGCGCTAGCATGTAGCAGTTAGCAGCTGCTTTTTAGCCATCTCTCTGCTGCACAAAGACCTTAACATTAAAAAGAAACAAAACTCTGTCTTTTTCTGTTGAAATGTCTTTAGAGGTTGTTGTTTAGAGACACTAGCTGTCAGTTTAAAGCGTTTTCAAAAGAGTTATTGATCCCGGAAGTCTGAATCTGGGATCGGCTAGCTAGCTAGCTAGCTAGCTAACTTTACATCAGTCTTCTGCTTGAACTGTTGTCGTTTTCTGCTGCGTTTTCCGGCTATAACATTTTGTGATCTGTTCTTGACATGCAGACTTCTAGTGGAGGATTTTTCTGGGAAAATAAGATTGAAATATAAAGCGCTGATCACAATAAGAATAAATGAAATATCCGATCCTGATCGGACAACGGAGCCCGATTCCGATCGAGTCTTCAAACACGTGATCGGGCCCGATTTCCGATCACGTGATCAGATCGGGACATCCATATGTATCAGTGATTCACTTTTGGCAGAAAGAGTTAGAAAACACAGAGATTTCCTGCATGAGTTCCAGTCAATTCTGAGCAGATTCACTGCAAGAACTGTCAAGACAACGTTTCCCACAATGCATTGTTTTGTAGTCATCAAGGTGGCTTACAGGATTTCCACCTGGGTGATCTCAAACAGAAGCCAATAGCTCCTCTAATTGGTTGATGCAAGTGTAGCCAAGTACTTTGTCCAGGCTGTCTTCTGATTGGCTGTTTGTGCAGAGATATTTCCTAAACACAGACATTGAGATGGTTTCCTGTTCCGCATCAACATAAACATATTTGTTAACTTCAGGGACTTTTACTGAATGTGGGTCCCAGTGATCCAATCCAAACTTTCTGGGGATAAAATATATAAGATGTTTTTCTACATGGAGACAGACTTAATCAACATGCAAAACTGATCTGAGGATTCAAACTACCAACCCTCCATTTATCTGAAAACCTCCCGCGTCACAGCCGCCGTGTTTGGTTCTATAGCGCTCAGATCCGTGTTGAACTGAGACAGATGGACGGCCGTGACCCCCTCCCCTCCATCTGCAGTTGTCTTCCATGTTTAGTCTGATCATATATTCACCACAGTATATATAGACACATATAGATGCTTGCAAACTGAGAGCCAGCAACACCGAGGCCTCCTCCCTCCCCAGACCTCCATCTGTCTCTCCCACCCCCTGCCACGTTTGACTGACAGGCAGGCTCAGGTGGAAGCGAGCGCCGATCGGAGGAAGAAGGAAAAAAAAAAGATGCTCGGCAACAATTTTTATTCAGCGTATTTCTCTTTAATTGCACGTTCATGTTACGGTTTAGAAATAAAAGACCATTTGTGATAATGACCCAGACTTTTTCAAGGTCCTGGCAAAGATGTCAAAACAAACAACACGGATTTAATAAACAAGATGAGATAAACAATTAACAAACTCTTCTAATTATGGAAAACGAGCTTCATCACAATATTAATAAAGATTCACGGTTGCTCTGATAAAACACAGTTTCAGATGTGTTTATTTGTATTTAAATTACAAAGCAAAGTGTGATTCTTGTGTCATGAATTTGGAAAAATATTCCGGAGAAACGCGCGACAGAAAACATAGATACATGTATTTATAACTGACAAAACAGAATTCTTTAAAGAAATACATTTATTCTATTGGATTTCTAAATCATAGACAACTTCGCAATCCCAGCATGCCTTGCACATTGTAAACAAGCTTTGAATTTTCTTGCGGGAGTTAAATTTTGTGCGCTTTAAAGGTCATCTTTTAAACTTTGCACTGTTATTTTAGGGGATTTTGTTCTTCTAAATGTCCCAATTTTGTTTTTTATATGTAAGATTGTTAAAATATATATATTTTGATTCTTCTGGCTGAACATACTGTTCATACAGGGAGGAAGTTGCATGTACATGTCATGTCCTTCTCAGACCACCAGAGGGAGCTCTCACCTGAGTACTCTCTGCATCTGTCATCTGCCTGGACTCCAATTCCCATCATGCTTCAGCCGCCATTTTCCTGTCACAGACAGCTGTTAGTCATCATCATCAGTGCTGTATATATTCCTCACTCTGCTCCGTGCGAAGTCTTGATGTGTCTCTCTGTACGTTCATTCTGAGCATTCCTAGTTTTATCTGCCTGAGTTTTGACTCCCGCCTCACTTCCATGTTGGCCTGTCTCCTGGCTACGTTCTACCTTGTCTTTAACTCTGTTTCTATTGCTTTTAAATTCAAGTTGCACATAGATCTACTCGCCTCAGCTCCTTCGTTACAGATGTTTATTTGATGCAAGTTTCTGAGACTTTTTAACCAATTTCGTTAGAAATATTTGCTACTTCTTAGAACTTTGATTCCTCATTGTCTGTGTGCAAAATCACAACAAATAATCTAGTTTTAAGAACGTACGATGGTTCGGATCTCAGCTGGGTTCTCTGGCCTCCTCCCACCATCCAAAAACAAGCTTCATACGTCAACTGGGATCTCGAAATTGTTCCGAAGGGGTTCTGTGACTCCAATTCAGCAGATTCTGAAGATAAATGGATGAAAAATACTGTTTTTTTTTTTTTTTAATGACGTTTAATAAATAGACATAAAAAATAATGGATTTTTAGGAGATCTTTCCATGCAGAACACTTGGTAATCCTCTAGGGCAGAGGTTGGCAACCTTTGGGCTTGTTTTCTACTGATCAAAACCTTACGTTAGCCTTTAAGAAATTTGGATTTGCATTAATAACCTTCGTTTTGTTTTGTTTTGTTTTTTTTAACAAATGTGAATAATGTCTATTTTTGGCACGAACAAAAGCAAAACAAATATATAAAAAGAAACTAGCATCTCTCAAAAAAGTATTTTTTTACGTTTTTAACTTTAGTAGCAAAAAAGTAAGCTTGTTGCGTAATTACTAGCTGAACATTTCTCTGTGAATGTGTGGCGGGGTTCTTCTTGTGGTGGGTAAAGAAATACTCAAAAAAAATAAGATGACCAGATTTTGCTTCTTTTTTTTTTTTTAAGGCTTAGCCCCTCCCACAGGCCAATTAACCAAACATTTCCTCAAAAGAAATTCCTGCCTTATACCTGGAGAAACATAATGACAGAAAAAATGGAAAAAAAACAAACAAACTTACAATCCTGACTGGTGACATCACTTCCTGTTTCCTATATGTATGATGATGTGTACGTTGCTCTGGTTGAAATGTTTGTGGTGGGAAGCCTGGATGGTAAGTAACATTTTATTTAAAACTAAGTGTGCACCCTTAGAATCAAACAAAATGTGGCTGTGGGGAATGTGAATGATTTGTGTGCATGAATGTATGTATGTAATGCAAACTAATGGACTGGGAAATGGAAAAAAAAAGCAAACAACTGAAATCTTTCAGGCACTGTCCTGCAACCTGTGACGCTGCTTCGTCACAGAATGAAATCAGCCAAAAATGTTAGCATGTTGCTGAAATAAAAGCTAAACTCAAAATTGACCTAAAACCCCCAGTAGATAACAAATTAGCTAAAAATGTTAGTATATTACTAAAATATTAGCTAAACACCAAATTGGCATTAAAAAACTAATTAGAAGCCAAATCTGCCAGAAAAGCTAGCTTATTGCTTTATTACTAGCCAAACTCCAAAATAGCCTAAAATTCCTCAGAAAACTAACTTCGTCAAAAATGTTAGCATGTTGCTAAAATAGAAGCTAAATTCTAAATTATCCAAAAAAAAATTCAGTTGATAACAAATTAGCTGAAAACATTAGCATTTTACTAAAATATTAGCTAAACTCCTAATTAGCATTAAAAAACTAATTAGAAGCCAAATCTGCCAAAAAAGCTAGCTTATTGCTTAATTACTAGCCAAACTCCAAAATAGCCTAAAATTCCTCACAAAACTAACTTAGTCAAAAACGTTAGCATGTTGCTAAAATAGAAGCTAAATTCTAAATTATCCAAAAATAAAATTCAGTAGATAACAAATTAGCTGAAAACATTAGCATTTTACAAAAATATTAGCTAAACTCCTAATTAGCATAAAATTTTTCAGAAAACTCAGTCAAAAACGTTAGCATGTTGCTGAAATAATAGCTAATCTCAAATTTTTTTTCGAAATTTACTATTTTATTTTTCTTCATCCAGAGAGCCACCATGGAGAGATAAAAGAGCCGCATGTGGATCTGGAGCCGCAGGTTGCTGACCTCTCCTCTAGGGTAACAAAATAGAGTTGTGTGAGATGTCCAGTAGATCTACAGTAGATTTATATTACTTATGTAAACTGTAAAATAGTTACTATAGATTTTAAAGTAATTTACTGGCAGCTGGATGTCAGTAATTATTGTTACTTTTTAAATGATTTATTCTTTTTTCAGTTTTTGGCCTTAAACATTACCAGCAGTGTCTGCAGAGAATATAAATCTTAAAATGTCATTAATATAAATCATTTTACAGCTTTATTACTGTAAAATGAAATATCGTAGAATTTCTGTGTCCTGTAATTCATTTTACAGTAATGAAGCTGTAAGATTAACCACAGTACACAAGTAGTTTACTGTGTTTCATTTTACTGTTATATCACAGTAGTTAGTACAGTAATTATACTGTGCTTCCTTATACAATAATAATACTGTGTTTTCATTTCCAATTTATTTACTATTAAGAAAAAGTGGCCAAAAAAATGTATTCTGGTTCAACGTATGAGCCAGAATACTTATTTATTTTTTGTTACCATTAGGCCCCTTATTTATAACATATAGCTTGTAAATACCCTTACCAAAAATAAATATACTTCAAGTATATTTTTTAAAGTATATACCAAGTATACTTAAAAAGTATACTGGAAGTTTACTACCAAGTATACTTATTTGTACTAAATTGGCCCACTTTTAGTTTATAAAAAGTACACGTAGAAGTAAACTTTCTCGTACACTTCTAGTTTACTGGCAATAACTTTAAGTTTACTCCAAGTTTATTATAAGTAAGCTTAGGTTTATGAAAGTATAATTAAAATAACCTTTATGGTATACTTTTAGTTTATCATTTGGTATTCATACTAAATCTGAATTACTGAACATTTCTTCTTTGAAGAACTTTCAAAATAATACAGCTACTTTAAAAAAGAAAAATACTTGTACACCAATATCTACACAAAAATGTATCTTGATGAAAAGTTTAAGGCTAAATTCGTTTAGAATTGTTGTAAGTATAAATAATATACTTAACATGAACTTATCTCTAAGTACATAAAAAGTAAACTTAAATAGTATTTTTTTATAAGTACATTAGTATACTTTGGTTTAAAAAGGATACTTAACATAACTTGGTAGGTATTTTTTTTATCAATAAGTACATAAAAAGTAACACTTAAAGTATACTATCTTAAGTTTAGTTTAAAAAAAGGATACTTAAAATAAACTCGAGTATACTTCTTTTTGGTAAAGGTATTTACAAAAAATGAATGTTAACCATTAAACGTCAATGTTAACCAGAATCAAATTAATTTAAAAAATATCAAAACTGTAACTAAGTAGGATTATATAAATTTTTCAAGCAATCTAATTTTACTTGACTGTAGGTAATAATTAATTAATTTCTTATTAATTTTTTTTTGTCTTAGGTATTTTTTATTTCTTGTTCTGTAATGAGTTTGAAAAATCTGTTTGCTCCTGTATTGTCTTCAATCTATGCTTGAAATAAACCAAATTAATCATTTTTTTTTTTACTTTTGAGGCACATTCTTTTCAAAATAAAATACACAAATATGTGTCCAATGCTGCAACAGATTTATTTCAATTTAAAAAGTAATAAAGCCAAATCAAAAACATTTCATTTGGTCATCGTTTTTCTCTTTTTACTATCATTTGCTGTAAACTTATTATAATCTGTAATTTTTTTCAGTGATTTGACATGTTAACTAGCGCAAATATAAAGAAAAAAACCTATTAATGATTGAAAAAGCCTGAATGTCTCTGAACATCTAAACGTTAACAAAAACCTTTCAGTTTTTCTCCCAAACCAAACCTAGACTTGCCATCGGAAGGACGAAGCGGGCGAGACTCGCTCGGCCTCACGCCGGCGTCGGCGCGGTCTCATCAGGAGGAGAGCGGCGAGCGCCCGCGACCTTCTGCAGAGGCAGGGCCAGCTAATGCTTCCCTGTCAGCCCCTGTGAGCAGCAGCTCGTGTAAACTCCTCCACTTCTATTGTGGAGCCCCACTGAGCCAGGACCAGCCAGTGTCAAAGTAAGCCATCAGCCGCATGAAAAGCCTGCAGCTCTTTTTTTGTCCCTCCATTTTTAATAGATGAAGTATTATTATTCTGCTGCTCTGAAATCTGTCAGATTAAACAGTTACTTTGGCTGAGCCCCTCACACAAAAGACGCAAACACCAAAGTGCTTTACGGCGATATTTCAGGAAGTATTTTGAATTTTCTGAAATATTATAGTAAAACTATTGTTAAACTGCTCATCAACGTGACAGCTTAAATCATCACCTTTAGCAGCGAGAAAATTAAGGGCACAATTGTCGACACTTTCAGCGGAAAGCCGCCGTAATTGAGGTTTTTAAGCCTCGACCAACAGCAAGCCGTAAAGCTTCTGGAACCAAATTAACTTGACTTCACTCGTTTGAGCTTCGTGCCAACACCAGACAGTCACATAAATAATAACAGAGTGGAATGGGTCATCGGGAGACGAGGATCCGCTCTCATCTGCTCACGAGGTTCATCAGAAATGCTTCAGTTTGTTCAGTTAAAGTCAAAATCTGATTCAGTTAAACTAAAAAAAGATCTAAAAATGCTTAAAACTGAAGGTAATAACGGATCCACCAGCATCCTCCATGAATAAATAAATAAATAAATAAAGGCTTATTTTCAAGACACTATGCAATGCTATCAGTCACATACAATTAAAAAATAAATAAATAAAAACAAATATAAGACAATAAAATAAATAAAAGACAAAAGAATTCAATGAAAGGTCGAGTTTGCAGAAATGCATGAAGAGATTGTTAAAGTTGTAATTTCTTCATTGGTGCGCATTGTATGTTACCATGACAACTACGGCTGCTACGATTAGTCGACTAATCGAAGACTTTTAAAATAGTCGACGACTAATTTAATAGTCGATTAATCGTTACTTTATATTATATGGAGTTGGAGTGTAGTAAAGTTGAAAGTTATAATAGCATTCTGCTAGCTTTTTGGACTGTTTTGGAGTTTAGCTAATATTTCATGCTAGCTGTTTTAGCTAATTTGGACTCTTTTTTTGTTTCCATTTAGGAGTTTAGCTTATATTTCAGCTACATATACCTGTTTTAGTTAATTTAGGCTTTTTATTATTTTTTTTTGTTTGTTTTTTAGGCTTTTTTGGAGTTAAGCTAATATTTTAACACTAGCTGTTTTGCTAATTTTTTAAGCTACATGTTAGCTTTTTTGGCTAACCTATGATTTTTCTGTTTTTTTTAGGTTAATTTTGCATTTAACCAATATTTTAGCTTTAGCTAGCTCTCAACTTCAGCACTTTAGCTATCAATTTGAGTATCTTCAGCGGCCAAATTCAGCTTACAGCCTTAACACTAGCATTATCGGAGGTAATGCTATATATCTTGTTTTTGGTTACTTTAAAGATAATGACGGGGTAAGATGTGCGCTTTTCATCTAGCGTGACCCGATTAGTCGACTAATCGGAAAAAATAATCGGTGACTAGTCGACTATTAAAATAGTCGAAAACTAATTTAGTAGTCGATTAGTCGTTACTTTTTATTATGCTAACTGTTTTAGCGAATTTAGGCTTTTTATTGTTTTTTTAGGCTTTTTTTATGGAGTTAGCTAATATTTTAACGCTAGCTGTATTGCTAATGTAGGCTTTTACAAAGTTTTCTTTATGCTATTTTGAAGTTTAACTATTTTTTAAGCTACATGCTAGCTTTTTAACCTATGATTTTTCAGTTTTTTTAGGTTAATTTTGCATTTAGCTAATATTTTAGCTAGCAATCAGCTTCAGCAATTTCAGCTATTAGCTTTAGTGATTTCAGCTTTCAGCTTTCAACTACAGCACTTTAGCTATCACTTTCAGTATTTTCAGCAGCCAAATTCAGCTTACAGCCTTAACACTAGCATTATCGCAGGTAATGCTATATATCTTGTTTTTGGTTACTTTAAAGATAATGATGGTAAAGATGTGCGCTTTACATCTAGCGTGACCCGATTAGTCGACTAATCGGGAAACATAATCGGTGACTAGTCGACTATTAAAATAATCGTTTGTGGCAACACTAATGTCAACGCGACAAATCGCATTTTAATCTAAGTTAAAATAATTTGAGGTGTGAATTATCGGATATAAACCAACGATAGGGAAGAGATTTACGCAGTTAAAAAAAATAACGCGGAAAAACGAATGTAACTAATGAACATGAGTTTGATGCTGAGCAGCGTTTTGCTTTCCACAGATTCTTCTGATGGCGAGGAGCCATTAAAACCTTCATATATGCAACTTTATTAGACAATGTCAACCTGGTCATCCAATCACAGCGTTTGCTCCCAAACATTACAGACGATTTTTTTCAGTCCCATAAAAATAAAATTTTTGAATATTTGAATTAGTTTTTGTTGTTGTTTTTTCTGGAGTACAGTTATAACAACAAGTTTTTGTTTTTATTTTTGTTTTATTTTTTCAATTTTCAATGTACCTTAATGGACGGAACGTTCTGGATCTAGAGTGGATGATGTCACAGCTAGAGTGAAGACACTGGATTTTTAAGACGAAAATTGTCCAAACAAACAGCCACAACTCAAACACCGTTTCTCACAGGGTCACAGTTTGTTCAGCAAAACGTAGGAAAATGCCTCTGGGTTCATTAAATTTGACCCTCGTAGCTTTAGGGGCAAACACATTTGCCCCTAAAGCCCCTAGTTACTCGGTTTGCCTATTCACGCCCATATTAAATCTTTTCGCTGGCTGTTACCTAAAATCAAGTGTTTAACTTGAGATTGTAAGAGCATACTTGAACTTACAGGCTTGAAACTTTCACACATTGAAGCCCAAAGATTTATGATTCGCACAAGGGTTCACATTTTTAGCTAAGTGAAAGAGTTTTGAAGATATGAACATTTGTTCAGAGGTAGCGCAGATTGAAGCCATTGGATAACATGGTATTTTCAAGATCTACAGAGAAAAAAAACTAAATTTTCTGATCAACTTTACATAAAGACGTTATATTTAAGAAAAAATAAAATGTATACCACTGGATTCCTCAACTTGTAATCTTTTTAAAACTGAAAGAATTATTTTGATGTGACTTATAGTTTAGACACAACCTCGATTTGTTTGGGTCAAAGTCTGTCCATCTCAGAATCTAGATGGCATGCACACCTGAACTTTGAACCCGTTACCATGGCGACGGCACTCTCTTTCACACAGACACACTGATACAGGCTTTGCTGCATTCCAGGGGACCTTTGACGAGATCCACTTCGTTACAAATGTTTGTAATAAAGTTTGTTTATATTTATTTATTTATTCAGTTTATATTTTTCAAATAGATGGACAACAAGTTAGCATTTTAGCATCATGCTAGCTTTATAGACATTGTTTTTATCTTTTATAGTAATGTTATAATTTAGCACTGAGCTGTTATGTTAATGTTATAAGAGTTCATTTGTCATCTGCTGGGGTTCTGTAAGCTAATTTATAGTTTAGCTAATATTTTAGCAATGTGCTAGCTTTTTGTGGCAAATTTGGCCTCTACTGGGGTTTTTTGGGACAATTTGGAGCTTAGCTAACATTTTAGCAAAGTGCTAGCTTTTTTTTTTTTGATCATATTGTATATATTGAGGTTTTTTTCAGATTATTTTAGTAAAACTCTTAACGTTTTGGCATAATTGGCATGTATTGAGAATCTTTTTTTTAGCAAATTTCTTACAAATTCCTGAATTTTTCAAGAAGTTCTTTTCGCAGTTTTGAAATGTATGCAATATTGGTATCAAAACGCTTCACACTTTCAGGGCAGTCATGCTTGTACTTTTGATATTAATACCTTTTTAAAATTTTAAGCAATCTTTGCTGTTTTTTTTTTTAAAGAAATTCTTTGTGCACGTTCTGCCACTTTAAGTCTATCAGCACTTTACATTTAGCTTTACATTTATAGATTTAGCATTTTCAGCTACAGTCTTCAGACATTTTTTCAGCATCAAACAGGTTCAACATCTTTGGCGACCACATTCACCAAAAAGCATTTATACTTGCATTATCGCAGGTAATGCCACCTTTCTACACTGCAAAAAGTCTACTTAAAAAAACAAGAAAAAAGTACAAAAATTGGGTAAATATTGCTTAAAATAAGAAAAATTATCTGCCAACAGAACAAGAAAATCTGACTTGTCAAGACTTCTTAAAACTAGTAAAAATATCTAGCCTCATAAGAACCACAAATATCTTAAAATAAGTATTTTTTACTAAAATCAAGCTAATTTTGACTAATATAAATATAATTTCTAAGATTAATTTTCTTTAACTAAGATTTTACTAGTAAGATTATCTTGATATTATGCTAACCATTAGGATCTGTTTCTTGAAACATCATAGTTTCAGCTGCATTTTTTTGTCTGATTCACAGGGATTTGAATCTAGAAATACACAGAAATTCAGTTTTGTGCTTAATTTTTGTTATATTTCTCCTCTATCATCAGAAAAATGCTATAAAAACACGTTAAAAACCCCAAAAACACAATTTTCATCTAGGGGGTGTTTACACTTTCCTGGTGGGACCAAAGCTAAGCTAAAGTGATGTCACAGTGGGACTGGCTTTGTGAAATCAGAAGAAAAACTGCAGAATTCCTCAAAATCTATTAATTAGAAAGAGGCAGCCTGACGTCTGACGCTCACGGCCGACAGCTGACGCCTCCGGTGCTCTTTGCCAGTTTGTTTTGGTTTTGTTTCTGCAGGATTTCTGAAGCTGCTGGAACGGCTCCGCGGCGTTTCTGCGCGGCAGACCTCGCGGCGACCGTATCGGCTTCCCGACCGCACGAATTAACTAAAGCGAACACCCACACGAGAGCGGCCGATCGCAAAATCCGCCAGGCCACGTTAAGGAGCAGAAAAATAAGGATCATGTTAGCATAAATGAGTCAACACCCACCAGTTATTTCAGCGTGCACGTTCCTCTGAAGTACAGGTCGCGGAGGAGGAGGAGGAGGAGGAGGAGTGCCGCAAATCTACCAGTTAGGTTTAATCATCAGGAACAGGCGGAAAATTAGTTTGTAATTATTTGAAGGGTCTGGCTCTCAGTTTCCACACTGAAAATCAGAAAAAATCAAGATTTTCTCTTTAAACCCCCACTTTTTTTTTCTTTTTTTGACCTTTATAACGTGGACGACGTCGTTACAGATGCAAGGAAGTTATAGCCTTCAGTGTTTCAAGAAAAACATCCCATGATGCACTGGGCCATGATATGATAATTTGGTTAAAATTAATTTCAGAACGAAAAAGAAAATAAAGGATGAAATTATTCATCATTAGGGCTGCCACAAACGATCATTTTAATAGTCGACTAATCACCGATTATTTTTTCCGATTAGTCGACTAATCGGGTCATGCACAAACTGGATGTAAAACACACATCTTAACCATTATTAGCTTTAAACAAACTAAAAACTAAATATATCCACACAAGCATTATATGCGAAAATGCTTGTGTGAATGCTGTAAGCTGAATTTTGAAGCTGAAGCGAGTGACTATAGCGAACATGCTGAAATTGATAGCTAAAAACAAAAAGCTGATAGCCACTAAAATATTAGCTAAATGCCAAATTAGCCTAAAAAATAACTAAAAGCCTCAGCTGGACCAAACTGCTAGTATGTAGCTGACATGTTAACTTAACTCCAAAATATCCTTAAAAAACTGAAAAAAAATCCTAAATTTTCCAAAATAGCTAGCATGTAGCTTAAATATTAGCTAAATTCCAAAACACCCTAAAAAACTTTTTTTTAAAAAAAGCTAAAGTAGCCAAAACAGCTAGCATCTTGCTGAAATATTAGCTAAACAACAAGTTAGCCTAAAAACTGAAAAAAGCCTAAATTAACCAGAATACCTAGCTTGTAGCTGAAATATTAGCTAAACTCCAAATTAGCCTAAAAAATAATTTAAAAGCCTCAGCTAGCCAAAACTGCTAGCATGTAGCTGACATATGAACTTAACTAAAAACTGAAGAAAAATCCTAAATTTTCCAAAATAGCTAGCATGTAGCTTAAATATTAGCTAATCTCCAAAACACCCTAAAAAAAAAAAAAAAAAAAGCTTAAGTTAGTCAAAACCACTAACATCTAGCTGAAATAATAGCTGAACACCAAGTTAGCCTAAAAAACTGAAAAAATCCCAAATTAACCAGAATAGCTAGCTTGTAGCTGAAATATTAGCTAAATTCCAAAGTAGCCTAAAAAATAATTAAAAGCCTCAGCTAGCCAAAACTGCTAGTATGTAGCTGACATATGAACTTAACTCAAAAATAGCCTTAAAAAACTGAAAAAAATCCTAAATTTTCCAAAATAGCTAGCATGTAGCTTAAATATGAGCCAAATTCCAAAACACCCTAAAAAACTTTTTTTAAAAAAGCTTAACTTAGCCAAAACAGCTAGCATCTAGCTGAAATATTAGCTAAACACCAAGTTAGCCAAAAAAACTGAAAAAAGCCTAAATTAACCAGAATAGCTAGCTTGTAGCTGAAATATTAGCTAATCTCCAAAATAGCTTAAACAAACCTTGATAAATGCCAAAATAGTCTAAAAACTCTAACTCTAACTCCATATATTATAAAGTAACGACTAATCGACTATTAAATTAGTTGTCGACTATTTTAATAGTCGATTAGTCGACTAATCGTGGCAGGCCTATTCATCATATCGTGAAATTTTCTGCAGTTCTGAAGGGATTCAAATCCAAACTTTATTCGTCACATATTTACGAACGCTCGACTCTTCAACAATGTTCAAGTATGAATAAAGTTTTATTCTTGCAACTCCTAAATTTACCAAAGAAAAAAAACAGTACAATACATAAACGACAAATAAGGAGGCAATAAACAAAATATTGAGCAAATATGAGTTTGTAGTTGACTTTTAAAACTGTTAAGGTCTCATTTCTGTAATTATCTGAGCAGATATTTATCGGCCGGATAAAAGCATTTATTACGAAAAAGTAACAAAAAGATAAAAAAAATACTGCAGTAAACCAATGACAGTACGGTGGCCCTGAAGGACAAATTACACAAAAAAATTACTAATTACAAAAAAAAGTCATTTTACAAGAATAAAGTTGTAAATTTCCAAGAAAAAAACATTAAATCTCGTACATTTACAAGACAAAAGTAATACATTTACGAGATTCACATTTATTTTCACGTAAATGTATTTTTATTTCTGTCCAAATTCCTTCACTACTCACTATATAATGAGTACTAGTGAAGGAATTCAGATACTTCGTGTCCTACATAGTGCGTTCATCATTTTACCGTGGAGCGCCCTAAAAATTTCCCAGAAGTCTCAGCGAAAACCCAGTGTGCATCAATGCTCACAAGATTTGGCAATAGTTGACAATGTATTCATTTTGAGCAATTTTTGCCAAAAAAATGTATTTTTTAAGTAAAACTTTCATCATCAGAACAAAAATAATCATCATAAAATACTTGCATTGATTAGGTTTTTACTTTTTGAAACCTGTGATGTCATATTAGTTGTTTTTTTTTAATTCTTTTAATATCCATGACACTAGATAGTCCTACACTATATAGTGTTTTAATAGAATTAAGGACATATTCGGACAAAGTCAAGATCTCCTCTAAGTCTGTGTGATGCTTCTGTCTGAAGAGGAAACATAGTTTAAGCTAATAATAATAATAATAATGTGATTTTGAGTTATCAAAATGTGCAGAATTTCTTTGTTTTTGAAACTAATCTAGAAATAAAACTTAATGAAATGTTCAACGTTTTTCACCTTCAAGCACGGCTCTGATAAACAGAAATCGTTGGTGTTTTTTCTTATTAATTTATGACTTTTTTCTGTTAAATTGATGTTTTTATTCTTGTAAATTAACATGTCCTTAAGTAATACACTTATGACATTAAAAGTCATACATTTACAAATTTAAAACACATACATTCACAAGTAAAAAAATATAAATTTAGCCCATGACGTTTTTCTCGTAAATTTTAACAATTTGAAAGTTTTGATCTTTTACTCGTAAATGTATTTTTTTGTCAATTTAACCATCGTAAAGTAATAAAATTGACAAAATTTAAATTAATAAATTTATAAGTTTAAAACATGCGATAAAGTCATAAATGTAGCCAATGATCTTTAAAACGTACAACTTTTTTTTTGTAGTTTAACAGTTACGACTTTTTTCTCACAAATTTACAGGTTTAAAGTCGTAATTAAAAGCAAATTAAAAGTTAAAGTTAATATTCTGTCGAAAAAAATCTAAACAACACTTCCAAAAAAAAAAAATAGAAAATAATAAATAATAAATATTTTCCAAAACAAAAATAATTCATAGAAGTCAAAATGAAATGTTAAAAAAAAGTTCAAACAAGTTTAATAAAGTTAAAAAAATGGAATACAATAAGAAAGCAGAAAATGTCGGTACAACTGGATATCTGGACAACGCAATAAATACATTAAATTGTCATCCAATCAGCAATTTTTCATACAGTTTCTGGGTTTTATATAAATAAATACATAAATAAATAAACAAATATTTATCTCAGAATATTAAAATATTTTGCGGAAAAGATTAAATGAAAAAAAAATGAAACTAAATAAGTTTTACTTATTTATTTTCATTGTGATTTTAGGTATTTGGGCCACCGTAGAAAACTCTCCACGTCCTGTAAAGTGTTTAAAGCGACAATACTGAGCAGAAATCAAATAGATTCTACTATAGAATATATGATTATAACTGAGTTTTGACATAAATATTTAAATAAAACTGTTTCCCACTGTTTTATTGTTCTTTATGATGTTGACAGATGCACTTTTAAGCATTTATTTTGCTTTTTTTGTTTTCGTGCACATAAAACTGTAGGAAATTCTGGGATCAGGATGACGACGGGAAGAACCTTCCTGACCTCCGAACACAAACTTCTGATGTAAACGACCAAAGAGAGAGAGAGAGCGTCTCGCAGGCTAACGAGCCCCCTCCCCTGCGAGGCCCTCGGCGCTTTCCCGAGCACCCAGCGGGACGCCGCTCTCACATGAAAGGAATTTTTTCTAAAAAAACTTTCAAAAAAATACGGAAACTCTTCAGCAAAAAAAAATGAAAGGAGACGCTCCGCTTCTTTCTGTGCAGTTCGTATGACCTTCACTCCTCACCTTTTACCTCCTCCTCTGAGGGAGGGAGGAGAGCGCCCCCCCCCCCTCCTCTCCTTTTGGAGCCTCTTCACTCCTTCTCTTTCTCCTCGTGGTCGGGGGTCCGCATTGTCCCTCTCTGGCCTCTCTGTGGGAACAGCTTCTCTGTTTGTTGACCGGTAGGAGCAATTCATCGCCGCCTTTTCAGGGAAGAAAAGGGCCCCCCCGCCTCCCCCCGATGAGGCCCTCTGAGTTTGTTTAAGAGATTGAGGGTGTAAGAAAGCCCGAAAGAAAGGCGGACGGAGAGAAAGCATCCGCCCATTAAGGTAATTATATGGAGCCTGTGTTCCTGTTAGGGCCATTAATTGATGTTAATGTTTGCCTAATTGGGGGAATTGGAGGGATTGTGTATTTGTGTGAGCGTGTGTGTCTGTGTGTGTGTGTAGTTGGAGTGGGGGGGGGTCTCAAAAGGTTCCTCTCATGGAGCTCTCCTCACATCTTCTCACTCTGACGTTCACACCTTCCTACAATAGCTGTCACTTTTAGCTTTCTCACATGACGTTTTCTTTACCCCCCCCCCACCCACGACTCACACTCAATCACCGCGCCCACCTCCTCCGCCGCCGCCGCCGCCGCCGCCGCCGCCACCCGGCCTCTCGACCGACCAACCAGATTTCCGCGCGTCCAAACACAGAAGCGGCAAGCTGAGCGGCGGGCTCTGTTTACCAACTGATAGCTAACGTGTTCACATGCGCCCCCGCTCAGGCCGCGCTGCGCCTTTTCGCTCCGGCGCCACGGGCCGGAGGAAGCGGCGCTGCAAAACGCTGCACCGAGTGTCAGACGCTCAAAAACAAAGAAGGTGCAAAAACCCAACATTTGTTCTCCTCCGTTAACATTTTACTTTCAAATCCATGTGCAGTCATTAGCTTGAAGCTGCAATTCTGCTATTTTTTTTTTTTTTTTTTTTTTAAATCATTTCATCTTCCAATGTGTCGGCCTCCCTGTGAGCTGCAGGGGGGCTTTCACACACTTCCCTTCCATCAGTTGGAGAAATTTTAAACAAACAAACAAAGGAAGCCGTTAAACCAATCGGCAAGAACGCAAACAAAAATACCTTTAAACGTCAAATCAATCTAATAGAGGCTAAAATGATCATTTTAAATGCAATAAAATGAATATAATAGAGAACCACCAGCGTCCGCGGACCGCCGCCGCCGCTTCCCCAGCGGGGTTTGTTTTTGTCTGCGGAGGCCGGGAACTGTTGATGGTTTCCCTCAAGACATTTTGACCTCGTTTGTGATGTGGCGAGAGAACGGGAGCGGCAAATTCACAAACGCACGCTCGCGGCTTCGATTCCTGACATGTGGAGGAGAAACGTCTGCTTGCAAAATAGTGATCCCTGCCAACGTAAACCCAGTCATTTCTCAAGAATCTTTAGAATCGACATCGTTTTCCGTTTTAAATTGAAATTTTTTAATTTATTGTCATAGATTTTTGTGTCGTCGTAGATTATAAAACACAAATCTGTCTATTTTTGCTCTAAATAAAGTCTATCTTTAATCTTTAAATAAAGGTTTATTCATAAAACTCTTGTGTTTCATGAAGTAAAAAACATATTTTGTTAAATCAAAAGCAAAAATATTGTTGTTTTAATCGAGGAAAGCAGATTTTAATCACTTTTTCTTTGGGTTCTTGAGTAATTATCCGGCCGTTTGGATCGTTCTAACACCTCCAGACCAAAAAGAAATGACACCAAACTGAAGAAAAATAGAGATTCAGTAAAAGGAGTCAAAAGTCAAAGCGGGACCAGCTGGTGACCGAAAAATCTACAAAATAAAAGTCCAAGAAAATCCAACGACGAGGAGCCTAATGGGACAATCGCAGACAATCCTGACTTTGATTATTTTTTTATTTCTTTAATTATGTGAAGAATTAATGGAAAATTGTCTTCAACTCATTTCTATTTCAAGCAATGTATTACTTTCTGTTAAAGTCTTTCATTTTTTGTTTGAAAATAAAAAAGAAATCAATTTGAAAAAGTCTGAGTTTGGTCAAAATGATCATTAGATCAACAAAAATATGGAAAAATAACAGCAATTATGTAATAAAATAACCCAAAAATGAAAATAGATTTCTGTGTTTCTGTTAACTCTGAGACAGGTGAGAAAGCCCAGGTGTGTTTAGTTTGACCTTTTCAGGTTTACGGGGTCAAACATGTCTCACAATAATGTGTTTTTATGTAAATATTTTGTTCTTTTAAGTGAGTTTTCACCATAAATTGATCATCCTTACACAGATGGAATTCACCCTTTCAGTTTTGACTCGAATTTATTCTTTTTAGTTTTGATTTGAAGTTATTTGAATTAAGATATTCTTCCTGGCCTTTATAACAACAAAAAGTGTGTTCAGTTATTTATTTATTTCACTCAAACGAATTCATATCATGCCAAAATTTAGGGAGACCCTAAGGGAATATTGAAGTAAAAAAAAAAATTTTTCTAAAGATAAAATGTTTAAAAAAAATGTGGCGACCAACTGGTGCTCACCAGATAGAAACCAGTAAAAAGTTTTACTTAAATTTGAAAAAAAATGTAATTCAATGAATCTAAAATTCTAACTTGTGCGCAAAAGTTGCTATCTGGTGCAAAGATAGTAACTGGTGTGCACGAGGTAATAACCAGGAAAGAAAAAAAAATACTCAATTTTTTAGATTTTTTCAGTTACTATCTGGTGCACACAAGATAGTAGTATATGTTCTTTTCAAGAAATTTAAGTATTTTTATTCCTGGCTTTAGAATTAGTTTTTTCCATTTACTATCTGGTGCATATGAGCTGAAACCGGAAACATACCAGTTAGTATCTGGTGCGCACTAGATTACGTACATTTTTAGGAAAAAAAATGTCTTCAATTTTTAGAATTTCTTTTTTCTGTTATTATCTAGTGCGCACCAGATACTAACTAAAAAAAGACAAACTAAAGTTTTAAACTGGTGTGCAACAGTTACTAACTGGTGTGCAGATAGTAAATGATGCACACCAAGTAGTAGGGAAAAAAATTGCTTCTATTTTTTTTCAAGTTACCTTCTGGTGCACACCAGATAGTAGTATTTTTTTCAAAGAATCAAAGTTGTTTTTAAGATTTTTTTTCAGATATTTGCACACCAGTAACTATCTGGCGCTCACCAGAAAGTAACCAAAAAGAAAAATTACTTGTACTTTTAGAATTTTTTTTTTCCAACTTTTAAGTTGTTTCTTTTTTAGTTACTGTCTGGTGCACACCAGATAGTAGTATATGTTTTTTCAAGAAATTGAAGTTGATTTTTTCTGGTTTAAATTTTTTTTTTTCATTTACTATCTGGTGCATACTAGCCAAAATCGGAAACATACCAGTTAGTATCTGGTGCACACCAGATTGCATACATTTTTAGGAAAAAGAAGGGCTTTCTTTTTTCTGTTATTATCTAGTGCGCACCAGATACTAACTAAAAAAAGACAAACTAAAGTTCAAAGCTGGTGTCCACCAGTTACTATCTGGTGTGCAGATAGTAAATGATGCACACAAAGTAGTAAGAAAAAAAAATTGCTTCTATTTTTTTATTTTTTTTTCAAATTACCTTCTGGTGCACACCAGATAGTAGTATTTTTTTCAAAGAATCAAAGTTGTTTTTGAAGATTTTTTTTTCAGATATGTGCATACCAGTTACTTTCTTGTGCACACCAGTAACTATCTGGCTACTATCTGCACACCAGAAAGTAAACAAAAAGAAAAATTACTTATACTTTTAGATTTTTTTTTTCAATTTTTAAGTAGTTTTTTTTAGTTATTGTCTGGTGCACACCAGATAGTAGTAAATGTTTTTTTTTATCGAAGTTGAAGTTGTTTTTTTCTGGTTTTAATTTTTTTTTTCATTTACTATCTGGTGCATACTAGCCAAAACCTGAAACATACCAGTTAGTATCTGGTGCACACCAGATTACTTAATTTTTTTAAGAGGAAAAAAATGTCTTCAATTTTTGGAATTTCTTTTTTTAGATATTATCTGGTGCGCACCAGATAGTACACAGGAAAAAAATGTATTTCAATTTTTTTTTTTTTTTTTTTTTTACATGAATTTTTTTAATTTAAATTTTCAGTTACTATCTGGTGCTCAAAAAAAGGTTATAACTTCAATTTTCAGGATTTTTACTTCTTTAGGAGCTCCGTAAACATTTCATCCTGAAAATTCGTCTTTATTCGTTTGTTGTCCGCCAAACATTGCGTCAACCTTTGAGGAGAACGACGTTTCGAGTTCCAGAGGAGACGAAGGCCTTCCCGGGTCAGAGCGGTCCAGAGCGTCTCACACCAGCGCAGCGCCAACCAAACAACAACAACAAACAAACAAACGCGTCCGTCGTCCTCCAAACAAACATGGTAAAGTGAGCGGCGGCAGATGAACTTGAGCTAACTGACAACAGCCTTTGTTCTGAAACGACACGCTGCTCTGACACAATCTGACAGCGATTGTTGGTTTGTGTAGGCCAGGATGATGATGATGATGATGATGATGGCGGAGGGTGAAAGCCACCGTCAAACTCCACTGTTCTCCCGTCATCTCCGCGCGGAGCCACCGCCGCCGCCACCAGCGGGCCCGGCGCTAATTACAGCTACTTTCTCTCTGTTTTTTTTTTTTTTGTTTTTTTTCTTTTTTCATCCTCATTCCTCTGTTGTCTATTCAACAAACAGTTCACGCCACGTCCCTCCCCCCTCCTCCCCCTCGCCTCTTTCCTCCAGCTGACACCTTCCTGCGCGTCCTCACAGCTGGAGGCGAGCGCCGGCGGCGCCGCGCGGCCGTTGGGTTTGGTCGCCGTGCGCGGAAAAAACGTAAAACAAACCAATTATTTCTGCTCCGCCGCAATTACGGAAGTTTCCAGCAACACCGAAACCCTGCGTGACCCCCCCCCCCCCCCCCCCCCCCTCCCTTCCAGCTATCCTGAAAAATAATCAGATTCAGCTCAACTCCCACCCAAACCTCACCTTCACCCCCTCTGTCTTCATCTGAAATGTGCTCATCATTCCCATGGAGGGGCCGACAGACGCCCCCCCCCCACCCCCCACCCCCCCACCGATGACAGCACCACAAATAACCTTCAACGCTTTCTGCCCACAAACTCCGTCCTGCAGCCAAATGAGACACCTGTCCAAACCCTCTAAAGACCCTTTGTGTCCCTCACAAATTCACCGGCGCCGGCTTCTAATTGGCCGGCCGGCCGGCCTGTGTGCGAGCGCGCACGGCAGGCCCGGCCGCAGAGAAGGTAAAATAGGCAGGCGGGGGAGCTGAATGGAAATTTGATTGTGTTGCTGTCAAGCTCTCCTGCATGAACTCCCCCCCCTTTCTCCCTTTCTCCACCCAGACAGAGCAGAAATGTGGAGGAAGAGTGTGGTGGGGGGTGGAGGGGGGGTGGGGGGGTAAGGAAGGGTGAGACAGAAGGGGGTGGGGGGGGTGAAAAAGACACACTTCATTTGTCATCCAGTGGCCTGATTGGAGTGGCAAAGCCAATTCACATTTCAAGTGGAGTTCCCATCACACGAGCCCCCAGTTACCCCCCCCCCCCCACCCCCCCATCCACACCTCACCCCCTGTATCCTGCCAATCAAGCGCAGCCTTTACAAGCTACCGATGCTTCGGCTGAGAGCTTCATCATCATTGATGGGAGCGGTAATGACTCGCTCTTAGGGGCTGTAATAGCTGCAGCTAATGGGGACGGGGGGGGGGGGGGGGGGTGGGGGTCAGGAGGAGGGGGAGGGAGGGAGGGAGGGGCAGGGGTAAACGCCGAGTTGCCGCTACCGTCGCAGCCAGGAACTCAAATAACTTTTTTTTTTTGGGGGGGGGGTGATTTACACGGACGGCGTCGCTCAACAAGTTCAGCTTCATTTCATCCAGAATCCACGGAAACCGGTTCTTTTTTTTTTTTTTTTTCTCTCACTCAGAAGCCGCTCTGCGCTCCAAACCACGTGACACCATCCCGAAAACTGTAATGAGAGGTCCGGCGAGGCCTCGGAGCTCTGGAGGAGAGGGGTGACCCCTGACCCCTCCTCCAAAAACACACATTTAACGTCTAAAATAACAACCAAGTTCCAATATTTGATCAATCAATCAAAAAAGTGTTTATTTATAGATGTATTGGAAATCCAGGGCCTTAAGAAAAGCTGCCTGACATTATATTTCTCTCATTTTTTATTTCTTTCATGGCTCAAAATGCAGATTTAGTTTAAGATTTTCTGCAAAAATAATTTTAAAAAAATCATTTTTGTATTTTAAACAGAATTCAAGGATTTTTATTTCATTTTTCTGCTGATTTTGGCACAGAAATACATTATTACTTTAACAAATTAAGGGTTAAATCGATCAATAACCCCAAAATCTTTGACTCAAATTTGTTTAATTATTTTTCTTTAATGGATTTTGGTGAAGATTTTAAAAAATCACATTTTTCCATTTTTTTTGCTGCTTAAAGTGTAAAATGTTTAAAATAAAATGAATAAAATAAAATGTTTTTTTTAAATAAAACTTTTTTTAAAATAAAACTTGATATGAAATATTTAAATATTTAATTTAAATATTTAAATATTTAATATTTAAATATTCAAATTTTTTTTTTTTTTTAGAATTTATTGTTTATCATTCTACAGACATCTCTCGTTTGATCTGCATGTGAAGCTGTTGCATTATTTTTCTTTTTTAATAAATTTAAATCCTTTGTTCTCAAATCCACTTAAGTCCTCACATCTTCACACTTAACTCCTCCTGAGTCGTTCCATCGGCCGTTCTGCGTTCCTGAAGTCCAGAACCGCCTCCTCCGTCCTGCTCTGACCTCTGACCTTCGCCTTCCCCACCGGCCGTGGGGAGCGTCCCATCACCTGTGGCCGTCGTTTCTGTTGTCATGGCAACAACAAAGGATGCAGCAAGCGGTTTAAAATGGAGTCAAATTAACAAAAAAACTGAATCCCAGCAAAACCAAAATATAATGTCTGTTTATTAAATGGGAGTTTGATGAAAAGTGGGAAAATAAAAGTAAATATTTGTTGTCAAATTTGGTCAGTAAGGCTATTTTTTTATGTTTTGTCATTATAAGATGTTACCTGCACAGGTGCGTCACAGCGGATCATTTCTGTCAACGAGGCGTTGATTTTTTTTTCTTTTTTTTCTTAGAATTTACTTCCGTTTCTGTCGTTTGACAAGTTTTTACCCAATCAGGATCACAGTTTGAAGCTCTTTGTAAACTCTTTATTTAGTCAGCTTAATGTGCAACTTTTTTTTTTTAAACAGAAACACTTTGAAAGAATAAATATCATCATGTTTTCCTTTTTTCCCATCAGCTCAGTTGCTTTTTTTTCTTTCTTGAAATAAATCTGGAAAAAGAGAGGAAGATGGAAACAAATGGTCTCAAAGTCAAACCTTCTCAGTATTACAAACTTCACTGGTTCTGTTCAAGTTCTGATCCAGACGGAGAGTTTGTAAATTCCTGAAGGATCAGAGTTTTCTGAAATGAGAAGTTTGTGTTTTAATCTACGTATAGTCAGGCTTTTGCAACATGATTGCAAATATAATAATAATAAAAAAAACACCAGGAGACGTTCCGAAATCACAAATTAAAAGCTTCTTCTTCACAACACTCGATCAATTAAGATGTAATTTTCCCTCATTTTACTCAGATTACATTGTCTCTTTTTAAATACAAACAAGTTGAACATCACACTGTTTGAAAAAGGGAATCAGAACATAAAAAAACTCCAGCTTTTACCCCAAAATCCGACACTTTTTTATTTCCTAACTGGACGGTTGATGTTTTTCTGACATTTTTAATGAATTCATGAATAATATTTAATTAATTGAGACTAATTAAAGTTTAAGGTTGCGGCAGCTTTACGGATACGGTGGGTCAAAAGCTGCTTTAGACGTGTAGACGCAAGAAATTAAAGATAAAAAAAGATATTTTCGTTTCTTCTCTGACTTTCAGTTTAGCCGAAAGGGATTTTTGTGACGTATTCAACAGTTTAAAGGTCAAATTTAAAATGATTAAAGTTCTTTTAACATTTTTTTATTAAAAAAAAAAAAAATCAGTTAATCTTATTTTACTGTTTTTTTATTATATGAAAATGTAAGTAAATTAACTAGAAAAAAGGACATTTCAAGTTTTTATCTTTTAAATTTGGTAAAAAAAAAAAAGTTTCAATCTATAAACTTCAAAACATCACTCTGTGAAAGTGTGTGTATTTTTATTTAGTTAATCCAGAGAAATGCTGATATTTTTATCCATAGTTTGAATAATCTCTAGAAAAGTGATAATCTATGAATTTATTCCTCTTACTTTCAAACATTTTTGGTGTTTTTTTTTCATGTCTTTTCTGTTGTGATCTGTTCTATGTTTACGCTGGCTGCTTCTCACGACATTTATCTATCTTCTTTCTTTCTATCTTCAGTGAACAAATTAACTTTTTGAAAAAAAACTTCTCATAAACTCAAGAAATTACAGAAATGATAAGTTTGTTTGTGTCGTTTCCAAAAAATTCCAAAACCAGGAAACGTCTTTCCGTCCCCTCGTGACTTTTTCAGCTTTTCTGTCTCCGTTCTCACGTTTTTATTAATCAAAAAGTCTGCAAACAAATGAAAACGAGCAGAATTTAAAGTGTGAAGAAGATGAACTCCGGTGAGTGAGAGCCGAGCCGGACGTCCGTTCGTCCGTCTTCCGGAGGAATGAAGGAATGAAGGAATGAGGCGTTCCAGACATCACACTTGTCAGCCGGCATATTCAATGTTGGTTTGGAAATTTTAGGCTTCAAATGGAGTTGAAATGAGTTAACACCCGGAGCAGAGGGACGGGGATGATTATTAACATGTCTTACACCACAAATTAAATTCTCAGAAATCTGCCGGCCGGCCCCTGACCTCCTCTGGATTCCTCGCCTCGTGTCGCAGAGCCGCCCGGGGATTTCGTTTTTTTTTTTTTTTTTGCATTTTGGCTTCTCCGTCTCCCTCCCCAAACATTTTGGATCTTATTTAATATTCCTCTGTCTTCCTCCCTGTCACCTCTCGTTCCTGGCGTGCCGTCCAGCCGCCGCTGTCAGTCAGATGAATGCGGGCTCTGTGGATGTTTGTCCGGGAGACGTGTGAAGTTATTCATGCGGCTCTGTCGCTGCCGCGCTTCCTGAACAGGATCTGCTCAGCAGATGTGTTGCTTCCTCCGGTGTGGGAGCTCTCGTTTTAATCATTCCCTTTGTTGTTCCTGAAGAAAAGGGGAACAAAATCTAGATCTTTGAGCAACAGATCATCCATAAACTGTTGAGTCACTTTAAGCAACTTTATTTAAGACTTTCCTTAAAAACATCAGATTTAATCTGAACAAAAGGTTTCAAAACTCTTTCCTGCTCCTTTAGAGTTAGATGTGGGCCTTCTTGGTGTTCCTCAAGGCTCTGTATTAGGCCTCATCATAAAATATCTCATTTGGCTACAAAGTAAAAGAAAGTTTTCCAGATTCATTATGAAAAACAGTGTAAAATGTCTCTCCTTAACCCTTCCGCTCTCCTTGGGGTCCAGATGGCTCCAACCACATATTTTTATGCGATTTCTTCCATGACAAATGTGGACGAAGGGGGACAGGATTTTATGTCTGCCATGGACATTAGTGAAACTCCGAAATCAGTGAAAAAAAAAAGTTCAGCGCACTGTCCTGTGGTGTCCAGATGACCCCACTTTTAATGTAAACAAGCTAAGGAGAACGGAAGGGTTAAAAGGTCTTTTAATCAGGCATTTGTTTTTTTAAGATGTTTTTTTCTTTTTTGTCAATATTGCCTTTTTTTTTTGACATTTTTGTCCTAAATGTGTCTCCTGATCTTCATTTTTGGACCCAAAATTGTTGTTCCTCAGAGGAAACAACCTCCAGTAGAAAAACAGATAGAAATTCCAACAGATGTGTTTAAAAAAGGGGGACAAAATCTAGATTTTTGAGCACTAGATCATCGATAAACTGCTGAGTCACTTTATTTAACTTTCTTTAAGATTTAAACCATAAAGTTGATGTGTTTCAGTTTCTGTTTGACTCCATCAAACGTCAGATTTAATCTGAACAAAAGGTTTGTGTCGACAAAACTCTTTCCTGCTCCTTTAGAGTTAGCTGTGAGCCTTCTTGGTGTTCCTCAAGGCTCTGTATTAGGCCTCACCATAAAATATCTCAATGGGATACAAAGTAAAAGAAAGTTTTCCAGATTAAAAATGAAAAACAGTGTAAAATGTCTCTCCTTAAAAGGTCTTTTAATCCGGCATTTGTTTTTTTAAGATGTTTTTTTCTTTTTTGTCAATATTGCCTTTTTTTTTTAGACATTTTTGTCCTAGATGTGGCTCCTGTTCTTCATTTTTGGACCCAGAATTGTTTCTCCTCAGAGCAAAAAACCTTCAATAGAAAAAACAGATAGAAATTCCAACAAATGTGTTTAAAAAAAGGGATGGAATCTCAATGATGATCATTTACACTCTAGATTTTTGAGCACTAGATCATCGATAAACTGCTGAGTCACTTTATTTAACTTTCTTTAAGACTTGAACCCATAAAGTTGATGTGTTTCAGTTTATGTTTGACTCCATCAAACATCAGATTTAATCTGAACAAAAGGTTTCAAAACTCTTTCATGCTCCTTTAGAGTTTGCTGTGGACCTTCTTGGTGTTCCTCAAGGCTCTATATTAGGCCTCATCATAAAATCTCTCAATGGGCTACAAAATAAAAGAAAGTTTTCCAGATTCATAATGAAAAACAGTGTAAAATGTCTCTCCTTAAAAGGTCTTTTAATCAGGCATTTGTTTTTTTAAGATGTTTTTTCCTTTTTTGTCAATATTTTGTCAATATTGCCTTTTTTTTTAGACATTTTTGTCCTAATTTTTTCTCCTGATCTTCATTTTTGGACCCAAAATATTTTTTCCTCAGAGGAAAAAAACCTTCAGTAGAAAAACAGATAGAAATTCCAACAAATGTGTTTATAAAACGGATGGAATCTAAGTGATGATCATTTACACTCTAGATTTTTGAGCAACAGATCGTCAATAAACTGCTGAGTCACTTTATTTAACTTTCTTTAAGATTTAAAACCATTAAGTTGATGTGTTTCAGTTTCTGTTTGACTTTATCAAACGTCAGATTTAATCTGAACAAAAGGTTTGTGTCGACAAAACTCTTTCCTGCTCCTTTAGAGTTAGCTGTGGGCCTGCTTGGTGTTCCTCAAGGCTCTATATTAGGCCTCATCATACAATCTCTCATTGTGCCACAAAATAAAAGAAAGTTTTCCAGATTCAAAATGAAAAACAATGTAAAATTTCAGTCCTTAAAAGGTCTTTTCATCAGGCTTTCAGCATTTGATTTTTAAGCTGGTTTTTTTTTTTTTTTTGGTCAATATTGCCTTTATTTTTAAGACATTTTTGGCCCTACACGCGTCTCCTGTTCTTAATTTATGAACCCAGAATTGTTTTTCCTCAGATGAAAAAACCTTCAGAGGAACAACAGATAGAAATTCCAAAAAATGTGTTTAAAAAAGGGGGACAAAATCTAGGTTTTTGAGCGTCACATCGTCGATAAACTGCTGAGTCACTTTAAGCAACTTTCTCTAGGATTTGAAACCATAAAGTCGATGTGTTTCAGTCTCTGTTTGACTCCATCAAACATCAGATTTCATCTGAACAAAAGGTTTGTGTTGACAAAACTCTTTCCTTCTCCTTTAGAGTTCGCTGTGGGCCTTCTTGGTGTTCCTCAAGGCTCTATATTAGGCTTCATCATAAATTCTACTATTGGGCTACAAATTAAAACAAAGTTTTCCAGATTCAAAATTTTAAAAAAATTAAAATTGCACTCCTTTAAATCATTTTTTCATCAGGTTTTTAGCATTTGGCTGGTTTTTATATGTATATTTTTTGTCCTAAATTTGTCTCCTGTTCTTCATTTATGGGCCCAGAATTATCAGCAATAAAGCTTCACAATGTTTCAGAACCTTTATGAGTTCTGAAGCCTTCACGGAGTTCTGAATGTTTGTCATTTCTTGTTAAGTAATCTAGACCAGCGGTCTGCAACCTTCAACACTTAAATAACCATTCGGGTCGATTTCTCGCCAACCAAAACCCAGCAGGAGCCACAAAGTCTTCACTCACCCTTTATAAAAATAAAATACTCATATATTTAAATAAATGATTGTGTTTTTTGGCATAAATAAAACATAAACATGAATAAGAAAAACTTTTTTTAAAAATGTGAAAGTTCATAACTTTGACAGAGATTTGCATGACTTCCTTTCAAAATAAAAGACATCCTACACCACAGGATCAAGTCAATGCAGCAAATGTTACAATAAAAAAAACTGTTTATTTACTGTTTCTGGTGAGTTTCAGTCAAAAATTCATCAAAATAACCATCAAAATTTAAATCAGACCTAATGAAGTGACTCCTAGCACATATTAAAACCACTTCAAATCCTTGAATTTGTTAAAAAGAGAGAATCTGATTTATAACCCAGTGGATTATAACTTAACGTAGCTTTAATTATGGTTGCTGACTATAAATGGATTTTCAGTAGGGATGTCCCGATCCGATCACGTGATCGGAAATAGGGCCCGATCACGTGTTTGAAGACTTGATCGGAATCGGGCTCCGTTGTCCGATCAGGATCAGATATTTAATTTATTCTTATTCTGATCAGCGCTTTATATTTCAATCTTATTATTCCGGATAAATCCTCCACTAGAAGTCTGCATGTCAGGAACAGATCACAAAATGTTATTCCCTGAAAACGCAGCAGAAACCGGCAACAATTCAAGCAGAAGACTGATGTAAAGTTAGCTAGCTAGTTAGCTAGCTAGCCAATCATGGATTCAGACTTCCGGGATCAATAACTCTTTTGAAAACACTTTAATCTGACAGTTAGTGTCTCTAAACAACAACCTCTAAAGGCATTTCAACAGAAAAAGACAGAGTTTTGTTTCTTTTTAATGTTAAGCTCTTCGTGCTCCAGATAGATGCTAAACAGCAGCTGCTAACTGCTACATGCTAGCGCCGTGATTTAACTCCTTAGGACCCGAGCTGTCCTTTGATATGCCTGTTTTATTTATCTGAAAGAGGAATAAAAGTTTTAAAAAAAATTAACTCCTCTGATAATAAAACCGAAACATGATGTTTTAAGAACTTAAAAAGAAGCACATAATCTTAAAAAACAAACAAACAAAAAAACGAATTAAAAAAAATTGATGATCTGAACTAGTCATAAACACTCATCAAATTCATGCTAAAACAGTCATAATTTATTTTTAAGAATTCTAAATTAAGACAGGAATCACATTTGGTCAAAAATGTTCAATAACTAAATATATTAAAGTTAAAGTCACTAAACTTTCTCACATGACTAATTATCACTTATAGAACAAGAAAATATGATTATTTTTTCGTAGTTTATATTTGCTCTATTTTTACTTGTTTATTAAAGCTACTTCACTGAAGTGTTTTATTTAAGTTTCTAATGATAAAATAATGTTAATGAAATATAAATAAGGGACAAGACAAATGTATTTATTCAATTCGTTAATGTTTTAAATGTGTTACAAAAGTATCTGATCGGGACTCGGCAAATCCACAAAATCCAATGACTCGGAATCGGATCGGGACCAAAAAAACCTGATCGGGACATCCCTAATTTTCAGTGATAAATAAAGCTGAAAATGAAGTCCAAATGTGTCAGTATGACGTTGATAAACTACAAACAATCTGATTCTGAAGGAAGTTTTATTTTGAAATAATCCACTGGATTCTCTCCTCCATATCCGACTAATTCATGTCAAGTCACTCGTGTCGAAAATCCATCCGCTACGTTCTAAAATTAAAACCTCCAAGCTAGCAAAGTTCAAAATAAGTAGAAATAAAAGACTTAAACTGGAGTCTGTGCTCCAAATATGGATTTATTGTGACGGTTTTTCCCAAAGACCATAAAATTATGTTATGTATGTAATGTTATGAGGACGTTGCTAATAAAAGTCACGTTTATTATTATTATTTTTAGAATTTTTTTATTTATTCATTCTTAAAAGTTGGAGTTGGCATCAGATTTTTTAGATTCCACTCTGACATTTATGGATAAAATCTAAATCCCATTTTAATGCTTCCTCCATTAAATCTAGTAAATAAATAAAGTTTTAGCCTCAAAAGTTAAGAGGAACTGAAAGATAAAAACAAAATTAAATCTGTTTGTAGTCCCAAAAAGGTCAAAAAAGGAATTTAACCTTTTGGTCAGTTTAAAGCTTTAAAATGATTTTATCAAGAGAATCTCAGGTGGTTTAATTTACAATAAAACACTTTTTTTTTTAAGTTTTTCCTTAAATCATTATTAGTATTATCAAAAGAATTAAATCACTCTATTAAAGCCTTTTTGTTCAGTTTCTTTAATGAGATAAAGGTAAATTTCCTATTTAATGTCTTAATTTTTCCCTTGAATCTTATTTTTCTGCAGATTTTATATAAATATGTGTTTGCTTTTATCTGATATATGTGTGGGGGGGGGGAGTGTTACAAAATAAAACTGACTGACTGATTGAATGTTAGCAATTATCAACAAATAATCAACCATGTTTCAAAGGAACATGAGGTGGAGCGGTCCCGGCGCCCTGTCGGGACCTTTCTCCACGGCTGCTGCAGAAGTTTAAATGTTTGTTGAAATTTAGAGAAGACAATGTTCTCCGTGATTGAAGGAAAAACGGTTTGTGCGGCGGCGTCTCAGCGGGTATTTAACCCCGTAACCCGCTCGGTCCCGGCGCCTCGCTCAGCCCGCTCGGCACCTGCAGAGGAAGTCTTAGCGCTGAGCTAAAAGCTTTAAGAGATTAGCGGCCCTCACATATAAACGCCTCTATCAAAGCGTGTAATCCCTCTCCACAGGCCCGCCGAAAGTCTGAAAGCCGCCGAGGAGGAGGACATCTTTCAGCCGCGGTCTGCTCATCCTCCTCTTCAAAGAGCGGGGAGGATGCAGAGGCCGCGACCTCTGACCTTCAGATTAGCCGCCGCCTCGCTTTCTTTTTGCTCTTTTTCAACAAAGCTTCCTCCTCTTCCTCGCTGTCATCGGGGTTTGTTTCATCTATTTATTGACAGCAGTCGCTCAGACGGACGAGACGTTATCAAATCCACGAAACGCAATAAACACCATCTAATTATTGTTTTGTTTGTATTTATTGCTTTGCTCTTCCGATGCTTTTATTTTGTAACATATTTTAACTTTCTCTTTCTACTTTATATTTAACTTCCTCTCAATTTTTTCTTCCAGAAAATCCAAATTTTAAGTTTTTTTAACTTATAAAATGTACTTTTTATCTTCACTTTTTCTGTCTAAATGTAAGAAATAAAAGTATAACAAAGAATTAAACGATTATCAGGAATGAGACAATCAGGAATGAGACAATCAGGATTGGCGAAAAAAACAAATTAAATTAAAAAATAAGAAATTCTTTAGCTCTTTAACTACCCAAACAAGATTCTTTATTATTATTTTTCTTTTAATTTTTTTCTGCCATTTATTTCCTCCGGACAGAAAAATACACAAATAATGTTTTTAAAAATTTACTTTTTTAAATTTGAGCCACCATTTGGTGTTATAGATCAGGCAGTTAAAGGGTTAACAGAGGAAATTAAAAGTATTTTAATCATCTTTAAGACAAAAAAGAATAAAATACAATATGATTTTTAATATTTTTATTGGTCAATTAACTAATTTAAAAAATTAATCGCAATTGATCAAGTTTTTTTTTTTTTATTACTGTATTTCCTGAGCAAATTGTCCCAAAAGAAATTTACACAAAAAAACTGTATATTTATAACTTTTATTTTTAATTAAGGCTGTTAATTGATTAAAAAAATCACATTAATCACACTTTTGTCTTGTAATTAAACACCATCAATCACAACGTTTTACTGGGTACATTTTATGAAAATACTCGTCTTTTGAACAAAAACAGGCCAGAGAGAAAGTTTTTCCTTCATCGTTATCGAGTTAAGTTTTTAAATTTATCTAATTCATCAAAACACAGCAACAGAACGACAAACAGAACTCAATCATGTCTGACGTTTTACTTCAAGAAAACATAGATGTTGACATACATAAGAAATGAACCTGTGAATAAATAAATAGCTCTCTATCGCTGGTTTAAAACTTTTCTTTCATCTTCTAGAAAAAAAAGTGGCGATAAAGTTTTCTCTGAACTTTATAACCGATCATGACGAGCCTCTGTTACCGTGACAACGCCACAGATCAAATAATCAGCTTTTTGTGAATAAGCGATTTAAACTGAAAAAAAAAGAAGATTAAAGTAGTAAAAATCGATTGTATATTTAGTAAACAACCATGGTATAAGTGGGGAGAAATAACCAGACGAAGAGTTTTAACGTGGACGACGGCGCCGCCGAAGCAAAGTGAAGGACGGCGGCTCAGTTAGGTGCGATGAATTTAAGTTAATTAATATTAAAGCGTTCATTTGTTATCATGCGCGTTTACGTGCACAGCCCTATTTTTTATGCATTTAAAAGAGTGACAAGTTGTTTTGACAATTTAAAATTTTTTTTTGTTTTTTTTTGTGATGGTTCACATCAACAACATCAGTACTTTTGACCAGAATTAGCCCGGCAACTTTTGATCGCATAAAAAATAACGATGTAGAAGATATTAGATACATATCAAAAGAAGATCAGATGAGATATGAACGAGATTATGTGGGTTAAGACATAAATAATCGATTTCTAATTTTTTTTATGGAACAAAAAGACGTTCAATCATAAACTGGCTTCTTCCAAGTAAACACCTGAATACATTTCTCTGTCGATAACCGTGTGTTATTATTTACAGCTTTAAAACTCTGCGTTTTAAAACTGCTTTTAATCTTTAATTTTACTGCATACTTTGTATTTTATTTATTTATTTAATATTATTATTATTGTTTTTTTTTATTAAATTCTTCTTACTAATGTTTTTAATGTAATTTGTTTTGTAAGTGTCTTTCAGTGTCTTTTAAAATCGCTATATAAATAAAATTTATTATTATTATTATTATTATTAAATGCTATAACAAAAATTAGCATAAAAAATGAACGTGATTGGTAAAATAATGTGTTGTATCGCCAAAAAAGTATCGATTCGTGGATCATGTATCGAAATGATAGGGAAAGAAACACACCCCCTAACAAAAATAAAAATTAAAAGGATTTAGAACAAAAGACAATCAATTAAAACCCTTTAAAACATGAATCCAGGATCAAGTTCAAAATCCTTCTATAAGGTTAAACGCAGGACTGCTTGAAGCTCCAAGAAACTCTAAAAGTCCAGTTCAGTTCTCTGTGGTTCTGTTTGGTGCAGTGCGATTCGGATGTTGTTCCTGGTTCCCGCTCCCCTCCGGGGAGGGATTTCAGATTCCTGTTCTCGGCCGTGGACCGCGCCCCCACCCGTCCCCCAGTCCTATCTGGCTAAACTCTATAAAATTTACTTGAATTAAGCAGAAAATCTTCTATTTTTTAACTGTTAACACGATAATTCCATTAGATTTTCTCCTTCAAATTCTACTGGAATTATCGTGTTAACGATTCAAAAATTACCGTATTTTCTGGACTATAAACTGCTACTTTTTTTTCAATCATGCGGCTTATACAAAGGTGCGGCTATTCTGTGGATTTTTCTTCCACTGCTAAGGGAGCTCTAACGGAACTGGAATCAAAAACAAGATAGACAAAAAGCCACTCTTTCTTTAGCAGATAGAACACTCGTGACAAATTACTAACTGGTAAATATTTTTAAAATGTTTCTTCATCGTGGAAATCACACAAAAAAGTTTGTGTGGGGGACATTTTATGTTAAAAGATATGGAGCTTGCTATCTAGGAAGGAAACGGCTCAGCTGCACTCAAGCTGATGAATCTACGGTGAAACGATGGAGACGGCAAATACATACATGTACATTTAAACTAGGGATGTCCCGATCAGGTTTTTTTGGTCCCGATCCGATTCCGAGTCATTGGATTTTGTGGATTTGCCGATACCGAATCCTGATCCGATACTTATGTAACATATTTAAAGCATTAACAAATTGAATAAATACATTTGTCTTGTCCCTTACTTATATTTCATTAACATTATTTTATCATTAGAAACTTAAATAAAACACTTCAGTGAAGTAGCTTTAATAAACAAGTAAAAATAGAGCAAACATAAACTGGAAATAAAAATCATATTTTCTTGTTACATAAGTGATAATTAGTCATGTGAGAAAGTTTAGTGACTTTAACTTTAATATATTTAGTTATTGAACATTTTTGACCAAATGTGATTCCTGTCCTAATTTAGAATTCTTAAAAATAAATTATGTCATTTAGCATGAATTTGATGAGTGTTCATGACTAGATCATATCATTATTCATTTTAATTTATTTGTTTTTTTGTTTGTTTTTTAAGATTATGTGCTTCTCTTTAAGTTCTTAAAACATCACATTTTGGTTTTATTATCAGAGGAGTTCATTTTCTTAACTTTTATTTCACTTTCAGATAAATACAACAGGCATATCAAAGGACAGCTCTGGTCCTAAGGAGTTAAATCATGGCGCTAGCATGTAGCAGTTAGCAGCTGCCGGTTAGCCATTTGTCTATCTGGAGCACGAAGAGTTTAACATTAAAAAGAAACACAACTCTGTCTTTTTCTGTTGAAATGCCTTTAGAAGTTGTTGTTTAGAGACACTAGCTGTCAGTTTAAAGCGGTTTTAAAGAGTTATTGATCCCGGAAGTCTGAATCCATGATCGGCTAGCTAGCTAACTAGCTAGCTAGCTTTACATCAGTCTTCTGGTTGAACTGTTTCCGGTTTCTGCTGCGTTTTCAGGGAATAACATTTTGTGATCTGTTCTTAACATGCAGACTTCTAGTGGAGGATTTATCCAGAATAATAAGATTGAAATATAAAGCGCTGATCATAATAAGAATAAATGAAATATCCGATCCTGATCGGACAACGGAGCCAGATTCCGATCGAGTCTTCAACCACGTGATCGGATCGGGACATCCCTAATTTAAAGTACAAAAATGTTATAGTAATTATCTTATTTTTCAACATAGATATCTGCGGCTTGTATTTCTTTTTTTTGTCTTTTTTTTTTTTTTTTAATTGAGCAGGTGTGGCTTATATACAAGTGCGCCTTATAGTCCAGAATATAAAATCAAAGAACATAAACACTGGAGCTCCAGTGTTTGATGAAAGTACATGTACTATGAAATTAATGCAAAAGACACACAGAACTGCCCGGATTCCGATCAGATTCTCCGTCCTCCGTCTCGATTCCCAGCAGAAACTTCTCCGCCGTAATAATTTTACTACTGTTTTTGTTCCTGGTAAGTGGACTAAATATTTGGATGCTCAGAAGCAAAGCAGAATAATTGAATGTGTGATTTGTGGCAGCTGGTTCGGAGTCTCTGGGCTCGTCTCAGCATAATGAAAACAGCCAGCGAAGCGTTGTAAACAAAAGCAACTTGTTATGTTGCAAACCCCTCGCTGTGTGTGGGAAACAACTCATTTTCTTGATGGTGTACTGTAATCATGGCAAAGCTTTACCACGCGCTGTGCTGAGTACTGCTCTGCTTATTAATGCAGAGAGAAAGAGTCAGTCCACTTCTGGCTCAGTAAAGAGAGAAAACAACACACCAACCTGAATTATTATAATTATTAGTTGAGTCCAGAGGGGCAGACTGGGCTGGCTGTAGGACCCGAGCACATTCACCGCCGCCACTGGAGCTTTAAATTTGGATTCCAGCTCCAGTGATTTGAGAGTACTCAGAGTTCTTAAAAATCCTTCAATAATTATTATAATAAAAAATAATTACAGTCATTACAGTTTGTTGACTCACCAGGAAGCTCCAGGACTTCTGGATGTTTGAAGCGGAGCTCAGTTCCACAAGATCACGCCGGAAAGTTTGGAGCAAAATATAGAATAAAAATAAAAAAAAAATGTTTTTTCGCTTCAACTCACAACAGTCGAGTTCACTTTGAGTCAGTAAAAAAACTGAAAAAATCCCTCCATTTATTCAAGTTCAAATAGTCTATCTTTTCTGAGAATTTGATTGAATAAAAAAAAGTGGATTTAATTAAAACGACTCAAAGAGACAAAAAAAAAACGACTTTTTCAATTTCCAAAAAGCATTTGAGATGTCAAACTGACGAGTTCAGTCGGGGTCTGAACTTTGTGTCAAACACGCCGAGGCTAAAAAGACAAAAAAAAGAAACGAGCGTGCGCGCTGATCGAGGCGTTCGCAGCCTGTCAGAAACCTCCGAGTTAAAGAGCCGACACGACCTCCGGGAGCGCCAGGAGGACTTTTTAAACAAAAAACTAAACTGGAAGTCTCTTCGGCGTCAGAAACAGCATCCCTTTAGATTCAAATTTAACAAAAAATGACTGATATTGCATAGAAATGATAACTAACTTTACTGTAATACTTAAATTTATTTAAATTCAACATAAAGAGAGGTAGAAGTGAGACGTGTGAAGTCAAAGTTATCAAAAAATCAACAATAATGATACAAATATTACATTATAGATTCAAAAATGACTAATATTATTTTCTTAGATTGACAAAACAATTCAAATTATCCCACAAACGATCACAAAAACTAATAAGAAAGTTCATATATATAAATACACAGTGTAAAAATACATAAATCACAACAAATGTGATGAAAAGAACAAAAGTATTTAAGTATCTATAACTCTGTGTTTTGTATTTTTTATTTCTGTCAGAGTGAGACTTCTGTGTGTTAGTGGATCTTTGTGCATCTCTGCTTTGCACTTTAATCAAGAGAAACTTTTGGTGTTTTTGTTCTTTTAAAGTTAGGACAAGAATGCATCATTACATTATACACTCCTCCAGATCCCCTATACCAGGGGTCTGCAACCTTTCACAATAAAAGAGCCATGTGGGCTTAGTCTTGTTTTGATACTTAATACAAGGGATTTTTAATAATAATAAATATGAATTGTGATTCTTTTGAGGTTGAATAAAAACAGAAAAATAAAAAGAATCTAGCATTTTCTCAATTATTTTTTACTTTTGACAGAAGCTCGTATGATTTCCTTTCAAAATAAAAGACGAAATAATGAACATATGTGCCAGAAATGAACTAATCTAAATTAAATAAATGCCAATTTAGTAACCTGTACTTGAAAAATATAGTATTGCAGACCCCTGCCCTACACCCTCAAAAAAGGAGACTCAACATGAATTGGAGGCTCGTCCGGGATTTGATATCCATCTGTGTTAATTTGATTTTATTGTTTTTATTTGATTATTTGAAGGTTGTAAAGATTTGATTGTATTTGGAAGCAAAAAATGTGTTTCTCTTTATGGTTTGTAACATGTTTTTTTATTTTAATCTTTTTATTTTGATCTGCCTGGAGTTCAAGAGCGTTTTCAACAGTAAGTTTCTTAAACAGGAAGTGCTCCTACCTTGGAGGTGGCGTCTGCGACAGTGTGGGAGGTGTTGCCAATGGCTCTAACAATAACAAAGTATTTTATTAATTAGGTCACCCTTTGAGTGTTTTCAATTATACCATAACGGCACCACCCCGTGTGTGTCCTATACACTTTATTTTGACATATATGTGCAAAAAAACTCAAACTTAAAACTGAATTAATTATATTTTGTCATCGTTGCACGAACAAAAAAAGTCCTCTTCATTGCACAATTCAATAAAAAGTTAAATATTTGCAATAAATAAATAAAAAGTGCATCTTTTGATCAATAACAATTACAACTAACAAATGTGAATCATAAATTTGTCTAAAAAATGAATTGCAATTTAATTTAAAACTACTAAAAGGCTCATCAGTCATTAAAATAAAGAAGTTACAATTAAAATAGAGTGGTAAAACTGTTCATAAAGCAATATATAGTTATTTAAAGAAAGTTTCAGCTGCTTCAAAGACTCTAAAAATCTAACTTTATTGTTCAGCTCTTCACAACAAACCAAATTGCTTTGATCAAAATCATTATTTTGGTGAAAAAAACGTTTTTTTTAACTGAAATATTTGCATTTAGGACCAAAAATTCCAGCGGAGGCTAATTAAAAAGGAAGAGGTCAGGTGTAAAAGTCCTTCCTCTTCCTCTTCCTGTCTGTCAGACTCATCCTCTCTGTTCTCGTCCTCCTCCTTCGTCTCCTTTGTCCCGCACGGATTTCTCCTCCGGAGGAACAAAAGCCGGTCCCGTCGTGACCTGCACCTGTGGAGGGACGCTCACGCGGGCCTGCGGAGGGGGAAGGAGAGACGGGGAAAATTGGCGGGGAGGGGGCCGCTTGTTCTCCCTCCGAGGGGAGTCGGGAGTCAGGGGGAGGTCAGAGGTCAAGAGGAAGTTCTTTTGGCTGACAAAAAAACACTTATCATTCTCATCTAATGGGGTAGCCATCTGTCAATCAGGAAGAAAAGAGGGGGCCGACAGGTATCGGTGGCCCCCGATGCTGCTGGCGCTGTCCCCCCGGGGCCCGGAGCTTGGAGAAATATGGCTGAAGGGTCCAAATCAGGTCATGGGATTGTTTACGTGTCCCTCTGTCCCCTGACCCGAGCAGGTAGAGGGTGTTTCAGAGAGGGTGTCTGACCCCCAGAGTCCCCCCCGCCGCCCCACCCCGCTATCATCATTAAAGGCGCATCTTTTCTGAGGAGGGGAGGGGTCCCCCTGGGGGTCCAACATTCACTGACCGGATAATCAGTGGTCACTGCTGTGAAGTTCTGGTTGAAGGAGCCAGAGATGCTTCAAAACACAGAACGGATTCTGATTGGTCCAGATCAGCATGACAGGAGTTTACATACAAACACGCCAATCAGAATACTCGAACCCACATGTGTAAGAGTCAAGGCCCGGGGGCCGGATCCGGCCCTCCGAATCACTTTATTTGATTGTTATTAATGGCCTGATGTTATCTTGTTCTTATTTTGAAATAGGGCTGCCACGATTAGTCGACTAATCAATGACTAATCGACTATTAAAATAGTCGACAACTAATTTAATAGTCGATTAATCGTTACTTTATATTGTATGAAGTCAGATTGTAGTAAAGTTAAAAGTTATAATACTGGACTATTTTGGCATTTAATAAGTTTCTTTGGTCTTTTATGGAGTTTAGCTAATATTTAATCTACACGCTAGCTGTTTTGGCTAACTTAAGGTTTCTCTTTTTAGTTTTTTAAGCTATTTTTAAGTTTAACTAATATTTCAGCGACATAGCTATTTTGGTTAATTTAGGATTTTTCTGTTTTTTTTAGGCTTATTTTGAGTTTAGCTAGTATTTCAGCAGTATGCTAGCTATTTTGGCTAACTTTGGCTCTTTTTATTTTTTAGGCTAATTTGGCATTTAATTAATATTTCAGCTGGTTATCAACTTCAGCGTCTTTACATCCAGTTTGCGCATGACCCGATTAGTCGACTAATCGATGACTAATCGACTATTAAAATAGTCGACAACTAATTTAATAGTCGATTAATCGTTACTTTATATTGTATGAAGTCAGATTGTAGTAAAGTTAAAAGTTATAATAGCATTCTGCCAGCTTTTTGGAATATTTTGGCATTTAATAAGTTTCTTTGGTCTTTTATGGAGTTTAGCTAATATTTAATCTACATGCTAGCTGTTTTGGCTAACTTAAGGTTTCCTTTTTTTAGTTTTTTAAGCTATTTTTAAGTTTAACTAATATTTCAGCGACATAGCTATTTTGGTTAATTTAGGATTTTTCTGTTTTTTTTAGGCTAATTTTGAGTTTAGCTAATATTTCAGCAGTATGCTAGCTATTTTGGTTAACTTTGGCTCTTTTTATTATTTAGGCTAATTTGGCATTTAATTAATATTTCAGCTGGTTATCAACTTCAGCATCTTTACATCCAGGTTGCGCATGACCCGATTAGTCGACTAATCGGAAAAAATAATCGGTGATTAGTCGACTATTAAAATAATCGTTTGTGGCAGCACTATTTTGAAATGACATAATTTTTACAAAATGATATGTTTATAGAGCAAAATATTAAATATTATTTAAGGTTTAAATTGATTTAACCTGGAATAATGTTCCCGCCTTTTTATCATTCATATTTATGTTAAAAAGTTACAGCTTTAAGATTTTAAAAGTTGGCATTCTGCTAACTTTTTGGGCTATTTTGGCATTTATTAATATTTTTTAAGGCTATTTTGGAGTTTAGCTAATATTTCAGCTACATGCTAGCTATTTTGGCTAATTTTTTCAGTTTTTTGGCTGCATCTCGAGGACCAATCCGTGTCCGGTACCGCATGCTAACGGTTGCGGATCCCTTGATTTTACAACTATTAACCACGTCAAAAAATGACGAGTTGGGGTTCATCAAAGCGTCAAAAAATGGCGTTGTTAACCAAACGTCAATATATGATAAACAGAATTTACGTGCGTCAAAACTCCACGCTGTTTCTTTTTCAGGGCCAATTCTAATCCAATCCTTGATCCGAGCAAAACATAAACACTCACCTGAGCACAGGTGTCAGCTCACCTCGCACTAACAGAATGTGTGATGGAATGAAAGGCTTTATTTGTGTCAGCTTCTATGATTGTGTGTGAGCTGCAGTGGTATTGTGTACATTTTTGACAACTTTAAAGGTAAAGATTATTTTAGCCAAAAGGTATGTGTGTAACTGAGTGTGTGTGTAGACAGGCCCCGCCCATTCCAGATTGTTATTTAGACCTGGTTGTTATAGGATGTTGCTACTCTGTGTTACCTTCTTTGTTCTCTTAACCCCACTCTTTTATCCCCCCCCCTTTTTTCCGTACCGGTCATTATTCCAACAAAAAAAACAACGAAAAAATACAACATAATTAAAATAAAAGTTTAGCATTGAAATACAACAGGGGCTTATTAAGTATAACCCCTGTTGGGAGAAATAAAATCTGTCCAACGCAAGAGGCTCTCAGCCCGTATCGCTTGCTCAGCTGTGACAGACAAGTTAAAAAAAAAAAAAATATATATATATAAATAGCTATGGAGTTAGCTATAATACATGCAGCGGCATTCCGCGCATCTAGACATATCGTCCTCGGTAAGGCCGTGAGGTTGTTTTGCCGAAAGACTGTCTCCATCCGCATCACGGTTGCGGATTCCTTGATTTTACAACTATTAACCACGTCAAAAAATGATGAGTTGGGGACACTAAAAGCGTCAAACGCCAAACGTCAAAATACGATACACAGAATTTACGTGCGTCAAAGATCCACGCTGTATCTTTTTCAGGGCCAATTCTAATCCAATCCTTGATCCGATTAGAGACGTGTTCCACATGTATACGCAGCTATTCAGAACCAAAACCTCAGCAGGATCAGGGGAGCGTCTCAGAAGAGGACCAGGACTGAAATTGCATCCCCGCGGGGGTCACTTTGTCAGACTGTTCAATTCTGTTTCAGGTGACAAAGAGACAGAAAAGCATCAGAAAATATCAGCAAAACATGAGAGTGAAAGTCTGATGCGGTCCATCCTCTGAGAGATGCTAATGAATTGCCCTCCTCTTGGAATCACACCTCAGGGCATCAGCCGGCGCGCCCTAACTCACGAGAGTCTCTTCGGGTCACCTGCACCTCAGCAGGCTCCTCTGAACCTCCGTCATCACAGCTTGGATCAGGAACCGAGAGCGGCCGCAGCCTCACGTTAATGACTTTACTTTGATTGCACAAAAAAAAACACAAATGTACCATAATCACAATAATCCCAGCGTCACGTGTTAGCAGGAGCGATTGTCTTTCTCTAATTACAGCGGAGGAATGAAACCCTGACCAGCAGAACAGATCTTCCAGGTTTCATCGAGACCAAAACAGCTGATGCTGCTGTGATGGAGAGATGATCTATGTTGCAGAAATTGGACCGAGAAAGGTCAAACAGGTGACAGAAGGTGGACGGATTGCACAAACCGCAAAGATGAAAGCATCCAGAGCTTGTTAGAGGAAGTGACACCATTTCTGTCCTGGATTTATGTGTTTTTGGTTTTGAAGCTCAATAAAAGCTGTTGTGATTCTCAGTAGCAGTGGATGCAGTTTATGTTTTCCTCATTTTTGGGACTTTTTTATAGTCCCCAATTTGTACAAATGCTTTTTGAAGAAGCTTGATTCTCTGCTGCAGGTGACGCAAAAATAACACACAATCTTTAAGCTAGAGCTGCCACGATTAGTCAACTAATCGACGACTAATCGACTATTAAAATAGTCGACGATTAATTTAATAGTCGATAAGTCGTTACTTTATATTATATGGAGTCAGAGTGTAGTAAAGTTGAAAGTTATAATAGCATTCTGCTAGCTTTTTGGACTTTTTTTGGTATTTATAAAGGTTTTTAGGCTATTTTGGGGTTTAGCTAATATTTAATCTACATGCTAGCTGTTTAGGCTAACTTCAGCTTTTTTGTTTTCTAGGCCATTTTTGAGTTTATCTTATATTTCAGTTATATGCTAGCTGTTTTGGCTAGTTTGAGATTTTTCTGTTTTTTTAGGCTAATTTGGAGTTTAGCTAATATTACAGCAGCATGCTAGCTATTTTGGCTAACTTTGGCTCTTTTATTTTTTAGGCTAATTTTTAATTTAACTGATATTTTAGTTGGTTGGTACCTTCAGCATCTTTACATTTACTTCATGCACGACCCGATTAGTCGACTAATCGGAAAAAATAATCGGTGATTAGTCGACTATTAAAATAATCGTTTGTGGCAGCCCTACTTTGAACTACAGAAACTCATCAATCGTCTCTGCAGTTAATGTGATTCCAACATATTCTGACACTGATGAGAGAGTCCGTGTGCTAATATGTTGTATTACATGACGGCAGAATCAGTTTGATGATGTAAACCCTTTCTGGCTGTACTGTGTTGGATCCCAGTGCAATGCTACTTATCTCTGCCTCAGAATTATGCAGCTAAATCAGGGACAATATTATTTGAAACCGAAAAATATAGGTTTAAAAGCTCAAAATTTTAATTTCAAAATTTTTTTTTTTTTTTAGTTTCAAATATTTTTTTTTTTTGTTTCCGAAGCTCAAAGTTTCAGTTTCAAAACTTTTGGTCCCATGTGGCGTTTTTGGGGCGGGGCTAACACGAAGGACCAATCAAAATCGATGAAGGTGGTGACTTCGGTGCGTTCACTGACTCATTGAACTGTAATAATTACGGTCAGAAAATGGCTGTTTAGTCTGTACTATCATATTCTAAAGTTGTAAACAGCAGTTTTATCTGGTACAATCCGCGCATCCAAAACTCAGTTTTGTCCCGTTCAAAGCGCCATCTTATCGTGTTGAATACAGGCGTAGAAAACGTCCTTATGCTTGAATAAAATGGCTATGTGGCGGGTCGTCTTCAGTTTTGAAACCTATTTTTTTCAGCCAAGTATTAATATTTTTTTCAAAATATTTTATTTCAGGATCAAATAATATTGGCCCAGATTTAGCTCCATACAGAATTGGCTTGTTTACATTCATTCAAACTGTATAAACACACAATATGCACTTTAATAACTATATAAAAATTTACTTTGCATAAATACACATTTTACTAACTTTATAGACATTTGCTTTGCGTAAATATGCAATTTACTAACTCTATAATAATTCACTTTATGTAAGCATGCACTTTACTTGCTTTATAATAAATTACTTGGCATAAACATGCAATTTACTAACTTTATAAAAATGTATTTTGCATGAATAAGCTCTTTACTAACTTTCTAAAAATTTACTTTGCATTAATACGTACTTTACTAACTTTATAACAAATAACTTTACGTAATTTATTTTTTTTAAATGGCATGTTTATTTTGCGTAAACCTGCAATTTACTAACTTTACAAAAATTTATTTTGCGTAAAAATGCAATTTTCTAAATTTATAAAAATTTACTTTGTGAAAAGATGTACTTTACTAACTTTATAATAAATTACATTACATTAAACACACTTTACTAACTGTAAAAATGTACTTTACATGAATTCGCTCTTTACTAACTTTACAAAATTTTATTTTGCGTAAACATGCAATTTACTAACTTTACAAAAATTTACTTTGCGTAAACACGACACTTACTAACTTCATAAAAATGTACAATGCGTAAAAATGCAATTTACTAACTTTAAAAGAATTAACTTTATACAAATATGCAGTTTACTAACTTTGTAAGAAATTACTTTGCATAAACATGCAATTTACAAACTTTACAATAATTTACTTTGCATAAAAACACAAACTTTACTATATTTATATGCATTAATTTGGTTTAAAGACGCGCTGAACTAACATTTCATCATATTTATTTTGTGTATACACGCACTTTACTAGCTTGTATTGATTGACTTTGTGTAACCATGCACTTTACTAATTATATATTTACAATATTTTACCTAGAAACTGACTTTACAAATATTACGTGGATTTATGTTAACACATAAAATCAATGATTTTGTGACTTTATATTTGATAAACAGACACTTTACTGTGTTTACATCGAATAAAAATGTTATGAACTTTATGTTAAGTTTTGTTGGGTAAACACTTTACTAAGTTTACTGTAGTAAAGTGCTGCTTTATGATTGAAACTCATGTTTAGTCAATTTAAAGACATTTATGAACACTGGGGCTTCTGGTGTTAAACAGTTGCACTTAAACGTGTCTGATATTCCGATTAATCAACAAAAATATTGTTTTAGGTTGTTTCATTTTCTTTCATCTAGGTTTCTTTGGCAGCACACGTTTTTATATTTTTATAAATGTATCATTGTGTTTGTTGTGCTTTGCGTGTCCTTCACAAACACAACGGTCAGAACCTGACGGCGCCGGCGAGGGCCGCATCAGCCGCCGTCACTACAGTCAGAATCACGCACACACTGAACGCCACATTCGTCCCTGTTGCTGTTTGCCAAATCATCGATTTAATGACAGCCTGTGTTTGTGTGGGAGAAACCTCCTACTTGTTTTCTCAGAGCTCTGCGCTGGGATTACGACCGACAGAAGCGGCTGCGGCGGCCTGGCAGAAACCACAGCTGGTCCCAGGTGAGATCTGTCACAGACGCAAACACAGATGATCCGGCCGAGCGTGGGAAAACCGGGATGAATGTGCCGAGGAGCAAAAAACCCAAATGCTTCTTATTTGACACAAGCTGGACGTTTTATATCCAGTTAAATGTTTCACGGTTCTGTCTAGCAGCACAGATTATGGTCGAAGGATGAAATTCCACCTTAATCACTGCAGAGATTTGTGTTCACCTGATCTTCAGCTCTGATTCCTCATCTCCTTCCCCCTGAGTGACCAGGAGGAGATTCTGTCTCCCAGGAACATCCAGGAAGTGGCTGGAGATCAGGAGGAGACCCGAATCTCCTACAAACTCTCAATATGGTATAAAATAATCTAAAAAATTTAATGTCAGGATTTTTTTTTTTTTTTTCAAACTTTTTATTTTCAGTTTTCTCCCCAGTTGATGCACAACAGAATCAACCTTGAGTACTTATATTTAACTATATCTTCATAGGTGTGCACATTTGATTATATATAGAAATTTTAAACAACCTGTAATTTAAATATTTAAATAGTCTTTTACACCTTTCCATTTCTCATTAAATAATTCTGTTTTCATCTGAAGAGAAGCTGTCATTTTTTCTTGTCTTACTTTATGGTTAATAATTTAATATTTTTCAAATTATCATTTTTCTAGCAATTACTAATAGTATATATATAATCTGTCTTTGGTCTTTATTTAGGCTATTATTAGGTACGTGGCCAAGTATAAAGAGCAGTGTATTTGTGGATATTTCTTCTTTAAATATTTTTTCTATTTCCTCTTTAACGTTGGTCCAGTAATTTTCCAATAATTGGGCAGTTCCAAAATATATGTGTCTGGTCCCTTCCTTTGCCGCATTGTCTCCAGCATTGTGCTAATGATGGTTGTTTTGTAAATTTAGAGATAGCCATTGGTGTGTAGAAATATCTAATTTTATATTTCCAGTCAAACTCTCTCCATTTGTTTACTGTTAAGGTTTTTGTGGCATTCTTCGAGCATTTGGTCCCATGAATCATTTTCGATTATACTGTTGGATTCAAATTCCCATTTTTCTTTTATTGCATAGGTATTCTGAATTGCACATGCTGACAATCTCTTATATATCTGAGAGGTAAGCTTTTGAACTGGAATTTGTTTTTTTAATATTAATATAATAAGTTCTTCTATACAGTTTGGGTTTTTTTTTTTATTCTCTCTTTTTCCTTGTGGTTTGTAATATAATTTCTGATTTGTAAATATCTATAAAAATCTTTTTGGGTGAAGCCATATTGTTCCTGTAACTGGGAGAAAGATTTAAAATGTTCTCCCTCAAATAGTTGGTTAATAACAATAATACCCTTCTCTGCCCCTTTTGAAGCCTGTATCCCCTAATGATGGTGGAAAATCATCATTTTCGGTTATGGGCATAGCTTGGGAGAGCGATCCGGGATCTTTGATTTTACTTCTTACTTCTGCCCAGATTTTGAAGATCTTTTAAGGATTTTAAATTTTTTGACATGTGTAACCCAGTAGAGAAAAGCCCTTAAAATAAAAAAATATCTTTATGAAAATATAAAATTAGATGAATGTAAAAACAATTAATCAATAAAATTAAAAAAATTGATAACAATAATAAAAAAAAAAAGGTTAAAACAAGGTTTAAACATTCAGTGTTTCATGTTGTTTAATGTTTTGTGAAAAAAAGGGAAATTGTAAACTGTTTTGGATTGTTTTGCAAGTTGATGGACTTTTATTTTGAAAAGAAACGTCTTTTCCTGCTGACGTAGTCCATGTGACTGGCAACAGCCAATCGTGTTTGTTGCTGAGCTGAGAGCTTCAATGCTAGTGTTTAGCATGCTTTGATGCCCGACGGAGAAGACGAGGAACGAAATTGACTAAAGTTAAAACCTTTTTCTGTTTTTATTTCATTTTTACTTTGTGGTGAATAGTAGTTTTTTGTTTTTCCACCGGTGTGGCCTGGAAAACATTTTTTTTAACCAAACGGGACTTGGTGAGTATTAAAATAATATTTGTTTGAATTAATTTGATATTTAATTCATTTATTTTTTGTAAATTTTGTGAAACGGCAGACTATATCAGTGAATTTATGTTGCTTTTTATGTATTTATTGTTGAGTTGTGGACGTTTTGGCGCGTTAAAGTGAAAGCGTCGCCCAGACGTTCCATCCGCCATTACAAGCTCGAACTTGAGACTTAAATTAACCCGAAACTGTCGTATTTTTGTAGTAATTCTTACGGGCTTTGTATTTTAATTTACTTATTTGAGTGTATTTTATGTTGTAATGATAGACCATTGAGATTGGGCCGAATAAACGGACTCCTAAATCCGGGATCCGTGTGCGGGTCAGAACAAGATGGCGACCCAACCCTGAACCTTCTGATGTAGCAGAGGACCAAGCGCCCCCTGCTGGACACTCGAAGACTTCTGTTCCTTTGGAGCTGGTAGGAACTTTCCTTATTCTTCTGCAAATCGCAGAGCATTCCTGGATAATCAAACGAGAACTCACAAAAGATAAGTTAAAAGATAAATACAGTTTTTTTGGGGTTTATTCAGTCTTTTGCTGAATCATTTTGAGTTATATTTATTTTATTTTTTCCATTCACAGCAATAACGTAAAGCATTATTGTGCAATTTGAGTTGTTTTGTTGGTCAAAGCAATAAAAAAAACCCGGAAATTTAGGAAACTATTTAATTTAGAATGAGATTAAAGAACTAAGCTGAGAATTTAAACAAAACTAGAACTTGATACATGAACTAAAATAAACTAAAACTACTCTTTGAACAACTAGAACTGAAACTAAAACAAAAATACAAAATAAATCTCAACCCTGAGAACTAACCTAGGTTAAAGAACAATGTCCTTTTAATCTAAATCATAAGATTAAACCAACAGGGATTTCTTTTTTTAATGTTATATGTCTTTCTATTGTTTATGTATGTCTAATTCAGGGGTCTGCAACCTGCGGCTCCAGAGCCACATGTGGCTCTTTTATCTCTCCATCGTAGCTGAAGATTAGCTATTATGTTAGCAACATAGGCCTACTGACGTTTTTGGCTAATTTGTTTTCTAGTGGGGTTTTTAGGATAATTTAGAGTTTAGCTAAAATGCTGATGTTTTCTGCTATTTTTTTATCTACTGAATTTATTTTGGATAATTTAGAATTTAGCTTCTATTTTAGCAACATGCTAACGTTTTTGATTAAGTTAGATTACTGAGGAATTTTAGGCTATTTTTGGAGTTCAGCTAGTATTTAAGCAACAAAAACTTTTTTTTTGGTGGATTTGTTCTCTAATTGTTTTTTTATGCTTTGGAGTTTAGCTAATATTTTAGCAATATGCTAACATTTTTAGCTAATTTGTTATCTACTTGAGGTTTTAGGCTAATTTTGAGTTTAGCTTTTATTTGAGCGACATTCTGCAATTTTAATTTACAGAGAAATGTAATCCTTATTTGAAGGTTAGCTAGTATTTAAGCAACAAACTAGCTTTTTTGCTACTAAAGTTAAAAACGTAAAGGGATGCTAGCCTATTTTTTGCATTTGTTTGTGACAAAAGTAGACATTCATATTTATAAAAAAAAATACAAAAAGTAGGTTATAAATGCAAATCCAAATTTCTTAAAGGCTAACATAAGTCAATGCGGCTCCTTCTAGGTTCTGATCAGTAGAAAACGAGCCCAAATGGTTCTTTTACAGTTAAAGGTTACCGACTCCTAGTCTAATTAAATAAGCTGGCTAATTCCAATTACATCGTGGTCTCTGGGCTTTTTTCCTTTGGTTTTCTTAAGGTACAAGTTTAATATTCTAACAGTCGAACCTTCTGGTCCAGGATTACTGTAGCTATCCCTTAGAGGTGGTACACGTGACAACAAAGTGAACTTAATTGTCTTCTTGAAATCTTTTATTTTATTATTCTTGGTCTTTATCTGCTGTAAAATTGATGGATTTTTTTAAATCAGTGTTTGCAGAAAAATCTCTGGATTTTGTTTGTCTGACCTCAGTATAGTTTTACCGTAAGGGAAAAACAATAAGCAATCAAAACTTTTTATTTTTCTTTACAGTGAAACTTAAAAGTTTAGTGAGGAATATTTTGATCTAATCAACCTGATCTGTACGACGGAGTATTAGGGTCACCGAAAAAAAAAAAAAAAGTAATATTACAAGTTTTTTTCTCGTAGATATACCACTTTAAATCTCGTAAATGTATGAGTTTTAATCTCGTAGATTTACAACTTTTTTCTCATAACTTTATTAAAGTCGAGGGGAGTCTACATTCCAGCGAATTTATGCCGTGAGCTGAAGCAGACCAACCAAACTGTGAAAAGCGTCTTGGATTTCATCAGGTAAACTGAATGTTTAAAATATTTCAAATATTTGGAAGTTTCTTTATTTGATTTACAGTGTATTAATGTTTTATTGGTTGATGCTGCTTGCAGGATCTCTGCAGATCCCGTTTATGAAGCGGTCCATATCCTCCAGCTGTCCACTTCACGTCATTTCTTCCTCTACGACAGACCAGATCTCCTCCAACTCTGTGATGCTTCCGTCTGAAGAGGACAAGTTTTTGGAATTTTCAATGTTCTTGTGCTAACGTTGTCATTTCTCAATGTTGTTTTGTGTCGAGTCGGGACGTTTCATTTGGGGAAGGAGGCGTCTGGAGCTCTGTTTACATTCTCTTTTGGTTTCTGAGCATGACAGAGACATGATGTAAGGTGGAGAAAAGAAATGAAAGATGTAATAAAGTGACGATCCTGATGAACGTGTATCTCTGAGCTCTTTATTTTACATATGAAACTCCGCACTGTTGTGTATTGAAGTTAGCTGTTTACGAACTGCATTACCCAGAAGGCCAAGCGACTGGTCACATGTTCGGTGCACGGCAAGTAGTAAGCAAGCAGATGAGCGCTAGTCATGCACAGTGTAGCAGTATGAAGAGACTGTTAATAAAAAGTCTGTTTAACACAATAATAGCGCCTCTTTTGCTTACTTGAAGATACGCAAGACAACACACGCACTACCGACACCGAACCTGAAAATAATTTGAATTTGAATCGTCAAAAGGTTCAGAATTTCTTTGTTTTTAACACCGATCTGGACATAATCTACACCAGATTCTCCACGTCTTTCATCTTCAAGCACGGCTCTGATAAACAGACAACTTTGGTTCTTTTCTCATTAAATTACGACTTTTAATCTCGTAGATTTACACGTTTTTTTTCTCATAAATATACGACTTTAAAAGTTGTAAATTTAACCTATGACTTTTAAAGTCATAAATATACGACTTTATTCTCATAATTTAGCAGTTACGACTTTTTTCTCATAAATTTACGAGATTTAAAGTCGTATATCTACGAGAAAAAACTTGTAATATTACTTTTTTTTTTTTTCGGTGACCCTAATACTCCGTCGTAGATCTGAATGCGTTCAAGCTGATTTTTTGTTTATTTTAAATGTATTTGACGGGGATATTGCACATTACAAAGCATTGCTGCCAATGCGCTGGCGTTAGCTACAAAGTCTGTGGACTGATGCTAACCCAGCCATCAAAGCTAAGTGGGCCCCGTATGGTTTAAAATTGGGCAGAATATCTGGGCCCCAAATGGATTTGTCCACAATTTTTGTGGTGGCCCAACTGTGTTTGTCTAAGTTGACTTAAGTAATCACTCAGTGTGTAAGCTCGCTATGCTAACCAGCTGCCTGGCGGACAGTTGAGCTCGCTAGCTTGATACAGCGGAACCTGCTAGCTTGAATATTATTTTTCTATGACAAACGCTTCTTTTTAAATAAAATGATAAATTAACCTCTCAGTCAAACTTCTCTTCACACTTATAAATACTGCAGAATCTACAGCATTTATAGAGAAAAATAAAAGAAGAAAAACAAAGAAAGAAACCATGGATAGTTTTAAACATAGAAGGGAAAAAAACATCCTTTAAAAAGATTCACTCCACTCAACTTTTGATTGATTTGCAAAGCGTTCCCAGTGCTTTTTTATGCGTTTTAGCCAAAGTATTAATATTAAATAAACACTGTAATTTTCTAGGGCATAGTGTCGGCAGAGCGGCAGAAGTTCATTAGGTACTCACCTAAGTTGTGGGCGGGACCCATAACTGAGAGCTCTCTGTTTACACCCTCTCCCTCTAGCTTACAGCCCCTCACACCTCCAACCTAACATCAACAAACATGGCGAGCAATATATCAGAAATAGTCCAGGTCAAACGAGGGGAAAAAAAAGACGTTCATGGATCTGTTCGTCTGCAAGTTGATATATTTTTATCATCTCACCGTAATTCACAACTATTTGAATGAAAACTACTCAGAAAAACAAATTTGAGCTTAATTCTCTTTATATATTTTGTCAAAAACATGTTAAAAACTCCATATTTGTCAGTTCATAAAACCTGACCCTGGATTTCAGGTGAATAGTCAGACGTGTAAACGCACAGGTAACTATAACTCTGCAGCCAGCATCCATCCATCCATCCATCCATCCATCCATCCATCCATCCATCCATCCATCCATCCATCCATCCATCCATCCATCCAAATCAGTACTAATCAGTCTAACTAGTTCAGTCCTCTTGGTATCAAATCACATAAATGATTGCTGGCATTCAGGCAGCGAGGGGCAGCACAGTGCTGCAATCAGCCCGCCGCTCGCTTCCTGGAGATCCCGCTGCAGAATCACTGTGTTCCCTTCTTAACTAATCTTTTAATAATACCGCTGTGATTGACAGCTTTGAAGAGAAATCATGTGTTTGTGCAAGAATACCCAAATCTGAGAGAAAATCCTCACAAGCTCAATTTAAATCCTTTCATCAGTCAATCATTCCCCGTTGGAGCAGATATAATTTAATTTCTGCTGTGGTGTAACAGACCACAGAAGAAAGATAACCACCTTTTGAAAGTTTCTTTTTTTATTTTCTGTGGTGGTGATATTATCAGTAGCAATCATTTTGCTGTTAATACTTTTATTATAAAAGTAGAGGAAAAAAACACATTTCTACCATTTGATTTTAGCTGCTTTCAGATCTTCCAGCCTTCAGGAATCTTTATTTATTTATTTTTTCATGTGAAACATTTAAACTAAACTTAATTCCAAATGTTTTCCACCATATGCAGAATATTTAGAAAAATCCAACATGAAAGCCCAAAAAGTTTTCCCTGCTTCACGATTAGCATGGTGTCACCATGGCAACGGGCAAACCGTCACAGCAGACACAAACAGGGGAGACCATGAGCCTTCTATGTGACACAATGGAAAAAGTATATATATACACCCCCCCCCCCCCCCCCCCCCAACCGGAGACCCCATCAGCACGCAGTTATGGAGTTATCTTTAGAACCGGAGCTTATTTTGTTTAGCTCCGAGAAATCCGTGTCATAACCGGCTACGTTTTTACCGCAGAGGTCTGGATCAAAGGAAAAGAAATTATTAGAGTTATTTTGTGATTAATAATCTATAATGTCTGTGATATTATAGATTAAAAGCTAGAAATAATAGAAGTTCATTTTTATTTCAATAACTTGAAATAAATTGGAAAGATTATGATTTTTATTAATATAAATGTAATGTTTCAGTGCAGTTTAGAGCTAAAACGGACATCTAAAACAAAATAGGCGCTTATATTTTTTGCAGAAAACTTCTCAAATATACAGTTTCAAGAGAAAGTACAAAATGGACACGTGTGTGTTTTTTATTACTATCTAAATCACAACATTACCTGCTGAAATCACAGCAATTTATGTTTTTATGTGTCCAGTTTATGCATAAAACCAATTTATTCTAAGTATTTTCTTTTGCAGCTTTAAATTGTTCAAATCTTGTTTTAAAAAAGAAAAACTTATAAATAATTTTTTTGTATTTAAGTTGCACATATTTTCCATTTTCAATGAGTTTATATGTACTTTTAATGATATTTGCAGTTGGAAAATTAATATGATTTTATTATGTAATCAGTAGTTTGTGGAAAAGTTGATTGTGTATTTACATTTATATTGAAGTTTTGATTTTTGCTAATCTGGTGTGAAGCATCTTTAATGTTTTTTTGCACACTGTCAAATAAACTTTTAATTAATAATACAAGAATAAATAATAAATTCATTAATGAATTATCGTTTTTTGCAAATTCTGCAAAGTGGTGAATTAGAAACTCACCTCTGAGTTGTGGGCGGGGCCACTGCTGCAGTTTCCAGCTCAGACGAGGAAAACAAAGACGTTCATGGATCTGTTTGTCTACAAGTCGATGCATCAGAAGTTTGTGGCTCCGCCCAACACATTTTCCAACAAATAGAATCTTTTTAGATTTTTTTAGTCATATTTATTTGAACAAAAATACTCAGAAATGTGATTTTTAAGCTCAATTTTCTTCACATATGTCTAGAAAAATCCACAATAATATTTTAAAACCACCATTTTCTTTGGAGTGGGTCTTTAAAGTGGGTCAAACCAACTTCAACTCTTTTCCATCGGACTCATTCGCTCCTCACGCAGCGATGTGAGGAGGCGCCGGAGCCTCAGATCAGCCGCTGGAGGACTGTTGTCACAACACCGGCTGAGACCGGGTCTCAGGAATCACCGATGACGGAGCTGACCCCGACAAAGACAGACGAGAACCGGACAGAGGACGCGTCCGAGCCCCGTCCGGACAGCAGAATATGATCGGAAAACTTTCCTTCAAAATGACGAGTCGTCATGAACATTTTATGTCAATAATCCAGTCAGTTTGTGATCAATGTTTTAGCATTAAAACATAGAAATGGGGCAAATGAGGGTTTTATTCATTTTAGTGCAGTTTAAAGCTAAAAATGAATAAATTATGCTTTTAAATTATATGCAAGAAACTTCTCATATATTAAAAACTTTATTGTAAAGGCTTTTTTTTAATTTAAATGTCACATATTTTACATTTTTTACGATCTTCTATTTATTTTTGAATTATATTTTGTTTTGGTAACATTTTGAAATTAATAAAGATGTTTTTCAGGAAAAAAAAAGGCAGCAATTGTGTATTTAAACAAAGTAAAATAAATTGAAAATTGTCTGTTCGTGTGTTCTCCTGAGCCTCAGAGGTCTGTTTGATTTTAGTCTTCAAGGGAAATCGTTTTTACATGCAAACAAACATTAAACCTGTTTGTTTCTGTGTATCTGGGTGTTCGGAGTGAAGCTCTGCAGCTAAAGTAAAGTCTGTGCAGCTGGTTGACACTTTTGCAGGAGGAGGAGGAGGAGGAGGAGGAGGATGCTCTCTGCACTAAATGGTGCCAAATAATCATCAATAATCATGCATGCCTGAGGCTTGAGGCTTTAAGCGGTAAAAAGGTTCATCTGGCGTCGCGGCGGCGGCGGCAGGTGTGTTGTGGCATCGGCGCCGCTTTCACCTGCTCTGCTTTAAAGAGGGGGCACGAAAGGAAACCTTTCAGCGCGGGTCAGGAGCGAGCATTCTCTGCAGCCGCAAATTGAAAACAGTCCACGAAGACCGTCGAGCTAATGAACTCTTAAACGCGGACGAAAGTTGTCCTCCAGAGAAAAAAAGGTTACTAATTCACGGAGCGTCGCCCGGGATTGGTTCGGAGGCTGGAGTCGGGCCGAGACGCAGAGAGACAAAGAGCGGTTTAATTCTCCGCCGAAGGCCGGAGCGGCGTGACGAGCGTCCTCTCGGCTATTATCATCCTCTCTGCCATCAAAGTGGAAGCGGGTTTGATTTGGCCTTAATCGAGCTAATCCCCTCAGCTCGAATCGTTTCCCTCCTGACGAGGACGAGAGGTCATTTTCCAGCAGATTCTTATTAAGAGTCACGCCTAATTTTCTTACTGTCTCGCGGGGGGGGGGGGGGGGGGGGGGGGGGGGGGGCTCAGCATCAGCACCGTGATTACGGTTACCTAGACGACCGTGCAGCGGGTGCTCCTTGGATCATGGCTGGGCGGAGGGAAGGAGAGCAAAGGGAGAGCTGAAATTGCATTCCATTAGTGCTAATACAGATACATTAAGAGTCTGTCTGCAGCGCGGTCACTAACGATTATGGTCACTAATTCATCCAATCAGCTCGCCGGCAGACATTTCACGAAGTCGGAGCGACCTCGTCGCCTCTGCTCGCAGGCTATTAGCATGTGATTGACAGCAGCCAACACTTTGTTTTAAACAGAGGGAGCGAGTGACGGAGGAGAAAAACAGCCTCTTTCGCCTCAATGCTAACATCTAAATTGCATTCCTCGCCACTTTTTTTTTTCTTTTTTTTTTCAGCTCGTTCCCAGAGATTTTCCAGAGTTTAACGAGAAAATCGGTTAAATCAAAAGTAAATTGTTGTCTCGTTTATTGAGAGGAACGATTAACCTTTAACTGAAATGAGCTGGATGTTCTTAAGACGGAACCAACGAGCTGATCTGAGTCGATTCCAAACCCAGAATGTATGCCTGAGGGGTAAAGACGGGTAAACCAGTACGCAAAATACCAACGTCACTTTGAGATGTTCCTGCACGGCTCGTTCCACGATCCTGCTTCGAGTGTCAGGTAGTAGACAACACCTTGATAAAACAAAGGAGTGAGTTAAAATCCCCCCAAATCCAGCAGACAGTTCTGTTCACTATATAATTGCACTCCTTATGTGCCGCCTTACAGCTAGCAATGAGGAAATTAAGCTTCGTTTTTACTAGCCGTGTAGGCAATAAAATCAATTTGGCGATATATCGCGATATTTATTTTAGCTATATTGCTATCGAAAAATCAAGATCTCACGAGAACCACCTCGAGGTTTTTGTTGTTATGAGACGTGTACTACTTAGTTTTTACTGTGGATATGTACCAAACCAAAACCGTTTTGCTGCCAGTATCATATAAAATCGCAGGTAAGAATGAGTGAAGTAAAGCAGCTGCGCAGCGGATCTGTCAATACTTTATAAAAAATTGTGAACAATTGTTTAAGAGGCGTACATCGCGATACGTACCATATTGTAAGACACGTATCGCGATATGTATCGTATTTTGAGACGTGTATTGCAGTACATATTGTATTGCTAGATGTGTATTATGTTACGTATTGTATTGTGAGACATGTATTGTGGTATGCATTGTATTGTGAGATGTGTGTTGCAGTACATATCCAATTTTGAGACATGTATCGTATTGTGAGACGTATATCGCGGAAGGTATCGTATTGTGAGACTGTCTCATGGTGTGTATTGTATTGTGAGATGTGTTGCTGTAAATATGCTATTTTGAGACGTATCGTGGTATGTATCATATTGTAAGGCATTCATCGCGGTATGTATTGTATAGTGTTAGATGTGTATCATGATATGCATTGTATGGCGAGACGTGTACCGCAGTATGTATCGTATTGCAGGACATGTATTGTGGTGCGTATCATATTGTGGTACGTATCATATCGCTGTACGTATCGTGAGACGTGTATGGCGGTCTGATCGTATTGTGAGACATGTATCGTGGTATATATCGTATCATGATATGTGTATCGTATTGAGACTTGTATCATGATATCCATAATGCTGTAAGGATGGTATTGTGAGATGTGTATCGTGGTAAGCACCGTATTTTTTTAGACGTGTATCGTGGTAAATATTGTTTCTTTATACGCATATTGTGGTACATATCGTATTGTGAGACATGTATCTCAGTATTTATCATATTGTGAGATGTTTATCATGGTACACGTCGTATCATGATCAGCATATCATGGTAAGAATGGATTGTGAGACGTGTATCGCGGTATGTAACATGTCACCAGCCCCGTGTCGATGCAAACGCCTAGTTTCCTCTGAGCGGTTTGATCCAGTATTTTAAGTGTAAATTGGATCCATTAAACAGAACCAAATCGTACCCCTCGAATCCCCCATCCGTTGTTGGTCCATTGAAGAACGGAACGGTTGGTTATGGAGCCACCCATTGATTGGCAGAAAGTGATGACGACATTACAGAGCGCCAATTTAGCGCTCAGTTAAGCTAACGCTCGGGTTTTTGCGGTTTCAGTCTTCTTTCAAACAACATTAAATCCCTTTTCTAAAGTAAAGCAATATAAAGACACACAGACTGCATCTCTGTCTTCAGATCTTCATTTCTTCAATTCAGATGCTTCTTAAACTTCATTGGGAGGAAACCCGCTGAGGTTTTTGCTCCATTCGGGTCAGAACAGCAGAGATGAAGCTACACTTTGAGACAGTTTTGTCCGACCTAAGATGAAAACAAGAACATCATCTACATCAGACAAAATTCCTTTAAATTAACTTATTTTTATTTATTTATTACTAAACGTTGATGCAAAATCACAAAGTTTAGTTTGTCAGAGTAAAAATTTTCAGTGCAGGAGTTATAGATACGTTAAAACTCTATTTTGGGGCATGACCTCTGACCTCTGTGGATGGACTGTCATCAAATGATCCTTAAAGATTTCAGTTTTGCAGTTCTCTGTTTCCTCTTTCCTTTAAATGAACATTTCAAATATTTTATTTTGAGCAAACTGAATGTTTTTGGTGGATTTTCATTCTGATCTTTATTTTAAAAATGAAAGTGGATCCATCAGAGAGGCCGGCATCTCCGTCGTTGGTCAGTCTTGGTCACGATGCAGGAGGGATCCTTCGGACGGGATCTGCTAAAAAAGGGAAGGCTGTCGTGTTTTGATTCGCCGCTCCCACAGAGCCTTAATCGCAGCGCCGGGCGCCGGGTAAGCTCCCGTCTCTGCTGTTCGCCCAGCAGGTCATTTACTTTGTCTCCCCGCAGCGATCAATAAGGCTTCATCTCATCCCCGCGAAACAAACATCTGAGATGAAAAACCAGGCTGTAATTGTGAGGCGCAATTCATTTGTTTGTACTCATCTGTTGTCTTTGCTGCCACTTTGTGTAGTCAACATGTGAGTGAGCATGGCGGACAGACGGACGGAAGGAAGGAAGGATGGAGGGAGGGAGGGAGGGAGGGGCGCTCGTGTTGTCTGGTCCCATTTATTTTCCAACAAACACAAGTAAATCACTTGGATGTGGGAAAATGGTTGTATGTGTGTGTCGTCACCGGGTGATGCTTCTGGTTTCAACAGAGGGAGGCTGAATGGAGGAGCTGCTATGGCAACAAACCCATCTTCCCTCCGACTGTCTGCGGCGAGAGGAGGAAGACGAGGAAAAAAAATCTGAATTATCGTGTAAACACAAAAGACGAAACGAGAATTAAACGTCCGAGAAATTAAAAAAATAAATGGATCATGATTTTATAGGATCGATAGAATTTCCCGGGATTTGTGTTGTCCTCATCCGTGTTGGAAGTGTGAGAAAAAGAGGCCAGAAGTTTGGAAAAGGTTCAGTTTGAACCTTTGGTGCAGCGTGAGGCACAAAGGCGGAGCAGCTCCAGTCCGACGGCGCCTTTTGTAGAAAACCAACAAGACGCCGAGTAATGCTCCATCTCGCCAACGTCCACACAAATTCAAAACCTTAACTGAAATAATTATTTTAACACAAAAAATGAATTAAAATATTTTTGATTTTTTTAAAGCCATTTTTTAGTTTAGTTTTTGTTCATTAGGTGTAAAATTGAAGATAAAAATGACAGAAAAATGAAATAGAAACAGGACAATGAAGGAGACGGAGACAGAAAGAGTGAGTAATGAAGCGAGAAAATGGCAGAGGGAGTGAGAGACATATGGCGGCTGGTGGTTTGCAGACTTTTCTGCCTGGTGGCCTCCGGCTGACAGCTCGCTTCATTCCTCTGAACAACAGGAACACGAGACACAGAGACGGACAGACAATGGAGGCGAGCGGAAAGCAGGAGCCGGACGACCGAAAATTCATCCCACAGACACAAAACCCAAAAAAAAGTCCACAAACATTCATCGAAATGATCAAAAATGTCTCTTTTTAATGGATTTTTATATGAAATGTGAATGTTTCTGGCTAAAAATATAAATAAAAATGTAAAATATATAAAGTTTGGAACAAAAATATATTTTAGGAGGTATAAATATTTATTGTTTTATCAATTTTGAGTTTTATTATTTATTAATATTTAAACATTTGAATAAAACAAAATGTTATGGATGTTATTTATGAATATTTAAATAGTAAAGCAAATAAAATGATTAAAAATAGTTTCATTATTTTAGAACGAAAATAAAAACATGAATATTAGAAAACCCTTTAATTATTTAAAATACATATGAATTAATAATACGGAATAAAAATATAATTTTCCGCTTAGATGAGTCCGGATTTGGATTTTTATCCTGATCCGAGGAGCGTCTGAGCGCGGCGCGCGCGCGCCAGCCGCACCGGGAACGGACGGACCCAAGTTTGAAACAAAGAGCGCGAGCGGCCTCCGGGAGGAGACGGGAGAACAAACAAACGTTCCCGCTGAACGGAAACCCTTCAGAAATCAACAAACATCAGGAGGATGTTCGGGAAATTTTCACCCAAAATATTTGATTTTTTTGGAGTAAAAAAAAAAAAAAAGAAAAAAAGAAGAATCTTTTTGGATGTTTTGGGGTAAATCTCTTCATCCTCTCTGCGAGCAGAAACGTTTGCTTTCATGATTCGTTCGTGTTTATTTATTTATTTTATTTCTCTGTAAACAGAGTTGTTGATTGAAACGCGCCGTGCGTAAATATTGGCATTTTTACGCGCAGCGGGTCAGAGCGCAGATTTCACATCAGGGGGAGACGCGCGGGCGCGCACACGCACGGGCGTGCAAGGGTTTCACGCGGGGGGGGGGGGGCTCCTGCAGCTGCTTTGGACTTGACAACTTCTTTACACGCGTGACAGTTTCCTGTGCTCGCGCGTGTTTGTGTGGAAACTCCAAACTCGGACCCGCTTCTCCTCCCGAGGAGGAAAAATGACGAATGTCACAATCCGCGGGTTTTTCTTGAAGTTTCACGCCGATCGTGGAGGATTTGAGGCGGTGAGCTCGCGCGCAATCAGCCACGGACTCGGTGAAATAATTGTGTTTTGTCTCGGAGCCGCCTCCGTCTCTCCCCGCGCGTCTCCCTCCGTCTCGGTGTTTTTTAATTGGCATATAGGGAGGCTTGTTTGTTTTTGTTGTCTGCTGTTTCTTAAATGTGTTTGTTCGTGCTCATGTGGCCCCCGGTGTCCCAACAAGCACTGCGGTAGGTGTTGGGAGGCAACAAACACACAACAACAACACAACCCGGAGTATGTACACACACGGAGACACACGTGACGGCGCGCATGACAAAGAAACGCGCAGCACACAAGCTTTTTTGGAAAGCACAAAAACATCCAAAGAAAAGCTGCACATACTTGCAGGAGGAGGGAAGAGAGGAAAAAAAAAAAAAAACAGCGCGCGTGCTCATCAGCTGAGAGGGAGGCGCGCGCGCACTCTGGTTGCCTCGCATGTGGCTCCATCTAGTGGCGGAAGGAGGAATAATGCTTACAGTTACAGCAAAACTGGGAATAAATGAAGTTTCTGCTGGTTTTCCACGTTATTTATGATGTATACATAGAAAAAAAAATAGCAAAAATATATTAAAAAGTTTTTAAGGTTAAAAAGTATGAATAGGAGCTGATAATTTCATTAAAAATTTGTATCCAAACATTGGCGAGTGAGTCCCTTTCAAAAACTTGTGTGCATATATACATTTTTTTTACACTATTCATTATTTATGTGGTAAATTATTGAAAAAAAGACTTTTCTAGCAGCAAATATCTGTTTTTTTGGTGCATTATGTACATAATTAATTAGAGTTTTATTTCTAGCAAACATGTTTTCTCGTGTCAGAAGCCTGAAGCTGCATTCAAACGGTTTAGTAACATCTATGCTGGCACTTTAAATGAAAAGTTTAATTGTTTATTGTTTATTGCTCATGCCATCTCAAACAACATTACGAAAAAAAGGCATGAATAATCAGTCAGATAGAATAAATTCATCTTATAATAATATCTGCTCCTACCAATCACAAATTAACAATGAAAAACAAGAAAAAGTAATTTAATTATTATGGATATCACACTAATCCGATGGAGGCCCATTTCCATTTATTTTAATTAACATCCATCATTGTAATATTTCTTTTTAAGTCTTTGCCCTTAAAACATTTTTTTTTAAATTTTGTATCAGTTTTACGTTGTTTAAATGTTCTCTCTAATGAGTTCTACAATCTAATGCCTTAAACTGAAATATAGGTTTGCCTCAGAGTAGTTTGTGCAACGGGAACTTTAAAATCTTTCCTGAATATTGTGTGGAATCATATTTAATTTGACTTTTAATATGAACAACAAACTTTTTAAATCAACGAGGGCTGCCACCATTAGTCGACTAATCGGATATAAATTATTCGGCAACTAATTTAATAGTTGATTGTTTATATTTTATGTAGTCAGACTGTAGTAAAGTTGAAAGTTATAATTGCATGCTGCTAGATTTTGGACTATTGTGGCATTTATCAAGGTTTTATTTTAGACTATTTTGGAGTTTAGCTAATATTTCATCCACATGCTAGCTATTTTGGCTAATTCAGGCTTTTTTAGGGTACTTTGGAGTTTAGCTAATGTTTCAGCTGCATGCTAGCTATTTTGGCCAATTTACCCTTTTTTTTTTGTTTTTTAGGCTAATTTGGAGATTAGCTAATGTTTCAGCTGCATGCTAGCTATTTTGGCTAATTCAGGCTTTTCAGGCTAATTTGGAGTTTAGCTCGTATTTTAGCGGCATGCTAGCTATTTTGGCTAATTCTGTCTTTTTTGGGCTGCTTTTGAATTTAGCTAGTATTTCAGCTACAAGCTAGCTATTTTGGCTAATTTAGCAATTTTATTAGGCTAATTTGGAGTTTAGCTAGTATTTTTAGCTGCATACTAGCTATTTTGGCTAATTCGGTCTTTTTTTTGGCTGCTTTGGAGTTTAGCTAATGTTTCAGCTACAAGCTAACTATTTTGGCTAATTTAGCCATTTTATTTGTCTAATTTGGTGTTTAGCTGTTATTTTAGCTGCATGCTAGCTATTTTGGCCAATTCTGTATTTTATGGGCTGCTTTGGAGTTTAGCTAGTACTTCAGCTACAAGCTAGCTATTTTGGCTAATGTCCCCCTTAATTTTTTTTTGTTTTTTTAGGCTAATTTGGAGTTTAGCTAATGTTTCAGCTGCATGCTAGCTATTTTGGCCAATTGAGTATTTTTTGTCATGTTTCAGGCTAAGTTGGTATTTAACTATTATTAAACTGACTATAAGCTTTGGTGATTTCATCTTATCCACTTCAGTGTTTTTAGCTATCAATTTCAGCATCTTTAGCTATCAGCATTAGGATCTTCAGTGACCAAATTCAGCTAACAGCATTCACACTAGCATTATCACAGGTAATGCTATGTATCTAGTTTTTAGTTAGTTTAAAGCTAATGATGTTTAAGATGTGTGCTTTACATCCAGTTTCCACATGACTCGATTAGTGGACTAGAATAATCGTTTGTGGCAGCACTAAAATCAACCAAATCTGGGAATTTAAGCGGATGAGATTTTGCAAACAAATGATTTGATTTGGCTCCATCAAGCCAGGACCTCCAGCATGCATTGGAGCGGTTTGCAGCCGAGTGTGAAGCGGCTGGGATGAGGGTCAGCACCGCTAAATCTGAGGTCATGGTTCTCGACCGGAGAAAGGTAGTTTGCCCTCTCTCGTGGGTGGAGTGCTCCTTCCTCAGGTGGAGGAGTTTAAATATCTTGGGGTCTTGTTCACGAGTGAGGGAAGATCGGAGCGTGAGATCGACAGGCGGATTGGAGCGGTGTCCGCCATTTTACGGTCGCTGTACCGGTCCGTTGTGGTGAAAAGAGAGCTGAGCCAGAAAGCAAAGCTCTCGATTTACCGGTCGATCTTCATCCCAGTACTCACCTATAGTCATGAGCTTTGGGTCGTGACCGAAAGAACGAGATCCCGACTACAAACGGCTGAAAGGAGTTTTCTCCGGAGGGTGGCTGGGCGCTCCCTTAGAGAGAGGGGGAGGAGTTCAGTCACTCGGAGGGAGCTCGGAGTAGAGCCGCTTCTCCTCCACATTAAGAGGAGCCAGTTGAGGTGGCTTGGGCATCTGGTCCGGATGCCTCCTGGACGCCTCCCTGGAGAGGTGTTCCGGGCATGTCCCACTGGGCGGAGGCCCCGGGGAAGACCCAGGACACACTGGAGAGACTATGTCTCTCGGCTGGCCTGGGAACGCCTCAAGGTCCCCCCAGAGGAGCTGGAGGAAGTGGCCGGGGAGAGGGAAGTCTGGGAATCTTTGCTTAGACTGCTGCTCCCGCGACCCGGTCCCGGATGAAGCGGAAGAAGATGGATGGATAGATGGATGGATGGATGATTTGTATGTTCTTTGCTGCATTTTTTATGGATAATTCTTACTGCTCATTTCTGTAACAGAAACAAGCGTGGTACGAGTAGCATCATCTTTTCCACAGACTTCTGGACAAATAAGGAAGAATAGAAGAGATACTAATAAACAAATCCTTTACTTTATATAAAATTCCAATGTTTTTGCCAATTATACTTTTTAAGGGATTAACACATGATTTTTATTTGAGTTTATCATGCATTTACTTAAATAACACATTAAATAACTTAAATGACACATTTACTACACATGTTGTTTATATAGAACCGTTATTTTATTATTTTTGTTTTTACGCATTAATAACTTTAATAATCTGTTTATGTTTCCTTCTTTTCTATTGAGTCTCCGTGCTTAAGAGTGTTAAGAAACTTACCTTTAAACTATATCATAATATCTCTAAATTGGTAAATTTGCAGCTAAAATATTTTTGACATATTTTAAAACATTTTTAGAGATGGTGTCATTTAAAAAGCAATCCACATTTACATTTTTTTCCTGCCACTATATTTCTTTGCAAACTGTGATGCGTTCCTTTCTGAACATTAAGTAATAAGTGACGCCTTTGCTTTAAAAAAAAATATCCTTTTCATTCCAGTCAACAGCTCAGGTGTGGTTCAGGTGTCAAAGGTCATCCTCCTCTGTCAGACTGATAAATGAGATGTTGATAACGTGTCAGAGGATGTAATCATGCACCAGTATGTCATGCTGTAAACAAGAAACAGAACCAGATCTATAAGACAGAAAATACATGATTATGTGGGAATATATATGACAGAGTAATGTCAGAAAATCACGGTTTTGTTCTTCTTGTAATAATAAAGCATCCAGAGGGAATTATTGTTCTCAGAAACTGGTATTTTATATCTTTTGATGAATTTCAGGTTATATTTTTCAATCACGAGAAACATGCAACAAACATTAAAGCTTCTAAATTTTCGAACGACTAAAATCATACAGTTTGTCTGAATTCTTTCTATTTTATTTAATTTACCTCTAGTGACTATTACTAGACTAGACTAGACTGCGGCCCGCGGGCCGGATCAGGCCCTCCTCCACATTTGGTGCAGACCCCCAAACTGTTTTAGATAAATTAGTTATTTAACTATTTTCCAGTTCTTTAGGCTAATTTGGCATTTAGCTAATATTCCAGCTGCATGCTAGCTGTTTTGGCTAATTTAGAGTTTTTTTTTCAGTTTTTTAGGCTAGTTTAGAGTTTAGCTAATATTTTATGCTAGCTGTTTTGGCTTAATTTGACTTTTTTTGTTTTGTTTTTTTAGGTTAATTTGGCATTTAGCTCATATTTCAGCTACATGCTAGCTGTTTTGGCTAATGAATGCATTTTCAGTTTTTTTGTCTTATTTGGAGTTAAGCTTTTTTTTAGTTTTATGCTAGCTGTTTTGGCTAAACTTGACATTTTCCAAGTTTTTTTCGGCTACTTTTGCATTTAGCTAATATTTCAGCTACATGCTAGCTGTTTTGTCAAATTTAGAGTTTTTTTCAGTTTTTAAGATAGTTTGGAGTTTAGCTAACATTTAAGATTTATGCTAGCTGTTTTGGCCCACTTAGTCTTTTTCTTTGCTTTTTTAGGCTAATTTGGCATTTAGCTAATATTTCAGTTACATGTTAGCTGTTGTGGCTAATATAGGGTTTTTTTTTTTTTTCCAAAATTTTCAATGCTAATTTGGAGCTTAGATAATATTTTAGCTTGATGCTAGCTGTTTTGGCTAAATAAGACCTTTTTCAGTTTTTTAGGCTAATTTGACATTTAGCAAATATTTTAGCTACATGCTAGCCATTTTGGCTGATTTAGACTTTTTCGAGACTTTTTCGAGTTTAGATAACTTTTAGGTTTATGCTAGCTGTTTCGGCTAAACTGAAGATTTATCAGGGCTTTTTAAGCATTTAGCTAATATTTTAGCTACATGCTAACTGTTTTGGCTGATGTAGACTTTTTCAGTTTTTTAGGCTAATTTGGAGTTTAGCTAATGTTTTAGATCTATGCTAGCTGTTTCGGCTAAACTGGAGATTTACCAGGGCTTTTTAGGCATTTAGCTAATATTTTAGCTACATGCTAGCTGTTTTGGCTAATTTAGTCCTTTTTCTGGTTTTTTAGGCTTATTTGGAGTTTAGCTAATATCCATCAACTTCATCGTTTTCAGCTTTCAATGTAAATATCTTCAGCTATTAGTCTATTGCAGGTAATGCTATATATCTATTTTTGAAAATATATTACTGTTTCTGTGAAGATTACAGAAATGAAATATTTAAAAGTTGGCTATGTGTGGCTTTCTGGAAAACCAATAATCTTTATGTTTAGGCTGTGATTGTTACACTTTTTCTGTTAGCCTACAAACCGACCCCGTCTAAAAAGTTATGTGGCCCTCACAGGAAAAAGTTTGGGGACCCCTGATCTACAGCATAAATGATGGTTTATTTGCAGGCAGATCTGTGTTGTTTTATTGGAGTCTTTCATGTAACCAAATAATAATGACAGTGTGTCAATTAAACTTCAGCTGCTTTGGAAAACAGTATAAATTACTTTATATGTTTTAACAAAACCACAATGGGCGCCTTTTTAATCATTTCTGTTTATTAACTTTCTTCCGTTTCTGTGATAAACTAAATTCTCTGCTTCATCAGAATTAAACTAATAATCAAAAGTTTGTGTGTCACTATAGAGCAGGGGTGGGCAAACTACGGCCCGGGGGCCACATGCGGCCCCTTAAGCTACTTAATGTGGCCCTCCAAATTAAAATACATTGAATCAAAAATCCTAATTATTGTTTTATTTTCATTGTATTTCTGGTTTCTTCCCATGAATGGTGTTGTTTCTCTGACGTTCGTGTGTGTTCCTTTCTTAGTCAGAGGGTGATCTTTCGGATTATTCCTACACCACATAAATGCAGCATTTCTTTGAGTTCACATTTTCCTCTGAAGAACATCAACCCATTGGATCACCCAAAAGAGAACAAAAATCTAAATTTAGAAATTGAAACTCCCAAATTTTCTGTTTTTAATTTTCTGTTAATATATGTGAATTTTAATCCAAATTAAAGCATGTTTTTCTCTAAATTCCATATTATTTTTTTAGTTTATGAGGTTGATTACCAAATCTCTCCTTCCATCTGCTCCTTGTCCGGCCCTTATGCCAAATTTTAGAACCCTTTGTGGCCCACGAGTCAAAACAATTGCCCACCCCTGCTATAGAGCATGCGTCCAACTGATGATAAATGGACCGGTTTTCGTTTTAGTTTAGATTTTCCGTAGACATTTCAGAAAAAAAATCTGATAAATTTCACCATACAAAGTTTTGTCTTACATGTTCCCCAATTTTGCCCCACAGTGACTAGGATAGGCTCCAGCATCCATATAAACTTAAAAAATGATTTTAGAACATTATAAAATAATAAAATATGTAGAAAAATCTGTTTAAACATTTGCATTCCTGTAACTCCTAAATCTCTGTTTTCAAAGTTCATCAAAGTGAGGTTTTCTTGACGTCCCAGTCAAATTACAAGCTGACATTTTTCTCTTCTACCTACAGATTTTTGACAGAATAAACTAATTTCCTGCAAATTTCTGGATGTTTTATGATTGTTAGTTGTGCGACAGTACGTCTGGTGTTGTTTAGGATTTTAAAAAGGTTAATTTTGATTAAATGTGCAGCAGTCTAAACTTTCACTGACTATGCAAAACTTAATTTCTTTTAGAAACAAATAAAAAATAAATCAAACTTTAATATCTGGTCTTTTAAAAGCTGTGAAAAATTCTGTTTGTTCTCTTTCTAAATGACCGTATTTTAATTCAAAGATTAACAACTCTTGTTCTTTGCTATTTTTTTTTTCTTTTTGGAGAGTTTCTCCACAGTTTTAAGGTTTTATGACTTATTTAAATGTTTTTGAGTCTCTGTAAAACCTATGACACTGCCTTTTTAATTGAAAATACTAAAGCTGTATTATCGAAAAAAAAAAAAAAGTTATATCATTCTCAGATGATAGCATTTTTTTATATTGTGGACTAAAAGTTCTGATATTTGTAATTAAAAGAAGTTTATTTAAAAAAAAAAGACACTAAAAATACAAACAAAAATCACAAATACTCCAAGATTTTATTGAAAATTCTTTAATGTTTCTTTAGGATCTAAAATGAAAACAGAGAATAAACCAAAAAAGTACATTCTTGATTTTTGACTCAAAGAAGCCACACTTTGGCAGATAAAACACAGCTTCTACATTCCTTCTACCAGAAAAACGTTCTGTTGCAGAAATCCCCATCCATGAAGCAAACGTGAATTTCATCCGACTTCAGCTTTCATGGGTTTAAAGCTAAAGACAATTCTGGACTCTTCAGGCTTTGAAGTTGACCTTCCTCGTCTTGTTGTTTTTAAACGTTTGTGAATAAAACCAACATTTTAAAGATGGATAGGAGAATAAAAAGTATAAACCTGAATACTTTGGGGTCTAATCGAGATCATCTTACAGCAAAAAGAAATGTTGACATTTTTTAAAAGAAACAAAAGGTTACAGTGACATCATTTTTACGCTCCAGAACAGCGTCTGATGTTGGCGCCGCCTGCGTCGTCCCTCCTCTGATGATGTGGCGTACGGCAGTGATGAAGCTCTCGCATGGTCACGCATCCCAAAATGCCGACTCGCGGCCACCAAAAGGCAAGTTTTGCAGCAGCATTTGTAGTCAGGAGGCGGAGTCACATTTTTACACGCCGTACAGTAGCCATGAAAGTTTTTAGAAAAAGTAAAAAATGTGTGCCGATTTTTCTCTTAAAGTTGACGGTTAGTAAATATGGAATGTGAATGTCTGCATTCATGACCAAGGATTTTCCAAAAAACAGCATGAAATCTTGAAGTTTGTGCCTGTGCCTCCCCATCACGCGGTGACCACAGCCTAACTCGTGTGTTTTTGGTTAACTTCCTCCACTTTTTCTATAAAACCAGTCGTAATGACTGTTTTATGGAAACGTATGGCTGATTGTGCAGCTGAATCCTGAAGCCAGCGACACACTGGAATGGAGTTTTGTTTCTGCCGGACCGGCCTTTGGTATTTATCCGACTCAAACGGACACAGGAACAGAAAATCTAAAGACCTGTTTTTATTCTAACCAGATCCACCAGCTAGGATCAAATCTGGAATCACCCGATCCAGCTGGGAAACAAGCAGGATCAGGATTTAGCGTCTCTAGTTTGAAATGAATTCAGAATAATTTACAATAAAATACGTTTATACATTGTTTTCTTCTAAAATGTATTTATAAATATTTCAGTTAAAATAATTAAAATAATTTTTACCACTTTTTGGCCCAGTATCAACCATAATCTTATAGTATTTCAAACCTAACAGGATCCTGAGGATTGGGACTCAGATTCCCAATTTGGCCCTTAATCCACATTAAAGGATTGTGTACTTTGGATTGAATTCTGTATCAGTTTGATCCAGAAAATTAGAATTTTTCTGGATCTGAGTCCGATCCTGCGTCTGTTTTTCCTTCTATGTCCCCAAAACCCCCAAATACTGAAGGATCTGAATTAGTTGAACCTTTACAAAAACTTAATTCTCATGAATTTTTAAATGTTTCCTAAACACATTTTGAAAAACGACAAAAATATTTTCACAAAATCCCAGGTGGGCGGGACAGAACCCTATCTGAGAAGATCTGAGCGATCCAGCTCAGCAATGTTTTGAAATACTAATATAAAAACATGTGATCTATGGATTTGGATTAAAGGATTTGGTAATCCACATCACTTAAACCTTGATGGAAAGTTTAAAAATAAGTGGTTGGACAGTAAAGGGTGGAGATCCTTCTCTTCTTCGGGTTTCCTGAGAAATTAGAAAGTCGTGCGAAAGACGAAATGTCTCCAAGGAAAGCTAAATTCACCTCCGACGTGGGGAAAAGAAGCCCTTTCCACTCGTGCTTGTTCTTTTGAGTCAGTTGTCTTTTCTCCATCTTAGATCGGCTTTGTTTTTCAGATCTGTAAACTCTTCCATTTGAAGTAGAAACTTTTTTCCCTGCTGGATGTTTTTTGCCACAGTTTCTCCAGAACCTGCAGGGAGTTTGTTGGATGAAGCATTCTGTGAAAAGCAAATTAAATGGAACACGTCCTCCTGCAGGTTGGATCTGGAGATCCTCTCTACTAATCCAGAACCGTGATGACTGGGTTGTCTTCTTGGGCAGAAGAGTTCACTGACAGGTCTCCAACTGCAGAAGTCAGACAGGCTCAGAAATTACAGGATTCTTTCTCTCTGGCTTTAAATTCATATATTTCTTTTAACAGACATCAAAATAAAAAAAAGTTTTCAATACTTGATGTGAACATTTGGACTCTTCTGGTTTGTTTAGCGTTGTGCTTCTTTGTCTCAGATCTCCCGACCGAGCTCCATCCTCAGAGTTCACTGACCCTCTCGCTGAGAGTCTCCAGCTCCTCCTTCTCCTGGTAATGCTCCACCCCCCGACTGTCGGTGGCGGGGTAGTCGAGGCCGCTGAGTTGGGCGTGGTGAAGCCAGCGCAGGTCGTCGCTCTCGTGGGTTATGTAGCGCTCGTTCACCCGAGACTCCAGGTTCCTCAGGTCCAACCACATCTGGTAGTCCTGCAGGAGAAAATACAGAATGGAAGGTAAAGACCGTAGAGTACAATCACCAGTCACTTTATTAGGCCCACCTGTCCAACTACTCGCTAACGCAAATTTCTAATCAGCCAATCACACGTCAGCAACCCAACACGTTTTGGCATGTCCACTCTAGTGGATGGATGGAGAGCTTCTGCCTCAAGGGGAGGAGTTTAAATATCTTGGGGTCTTGTTCATGAGTGAAGGAAGATCGAAGTGTGACATTGTCAGGCGGATTGTTGCGGTGTCTGGCATTTTACGAGCTGTGCCAGAAAGTAAAGCTCTCAATTTACCAGTTGATCTTCATTCCAGTACTTACCTGTGGTCGTGAGCTCTGGATCGTGACCGAAAGAACAAGATCCCGACTACAAGCAGCTGAAATGAGTTTTCTCCAGAGGGTGGCTGGGCGCTCCATTAGAAATAGGATGAGAAGCCTGATCACCCGGAGAGAGCTCGGAGTAGAGCTGCTTCTCCTCCGCATGGAGAGGAGCCAGTTGAGATGGCTCGGGTATCTAGTCCAGCTGCTTCCTTGGTGCCTCCTCCCGTCTCACTGGGCGGAGGCCCCGGGGAAGACCCAGGACACGCTGGAGAGACTATGTCTCTCTGCTGGCCTGAGGAGTTGGAGAAAGTGGACGGGGAGAAGGAAGTCTGTGCATCTTTGCTTAGACTGCTGCCCCCACGACCCGGTCCTGAATGAGCGAAAGAAGATGGATGGATACTCCAGTTCAAGCCGAGCATCAGAATGGGGAAAGGTGATTGAAGAACGTGGCATGGTCACGAGCTGGTCGGAGTTTTTCAGAAACTGCTGATCTATTTGGGTTTTCAGAGAATGGTCCAAAAAAAACCCAGTGAGTGTCAGGTCTGTGAATGGAAATGCTTTGTTGATGCAGAGGAGAATGGCCAGACTGGTTCCAGCTGATAGAACGGCAACAGTAACTCAAGATCCACTGGTTACCACCGAGGTCTGCAGAAGAACATCTCTGAATTCACAGACTCACCAAAACTGACCAAAAGAAGATTGAAAAAAAGTTGTCTGGTCTGATGAGTCTCCATTTCTGCTTAGATGGTAGGGTCAGAATTTGGCATCAACATCATGAAAGTATAGATCCATCCTGCTTTGAATCAACAGTTCAGGCTGGTGGTAGTGTAATGGTGTGGGGGAAATTTACTTGGCACTCTTTGGACCCCTTAGTACCAGTTGAGCATGGTTCCAACACCACAGCCTACCTGATTATTGTTGCTGACCATGTCCATCCATTTATGACCACAGTGGACCATCTTCTGATACTACTTCCAGCAGGATACGGCTCTCTGTCATTAAGCTGGAATCATATCAGACTGGTTTCTTGAACACAACCCTGAGTTCAGTTAAATGCCATCCACAGTCACCAGAACCCAATGGAACACATTTGGGTTGTGGCGGAACAGGAGATTAGCATCATAGATGCTATCATGTCAATATGGACCAAACTCTAAGGAATGTTTCCAGTACCAGTTTTGAATCTGTCGTGAAGGATTCAGGCAGTTCTGAAGGCAAAAAGAAGTCTAACCTGGTACTAGGAAGGTGTACTTGATAAAGTGACTGTATTTATGGAATAGAATAGCTGAAGACTTGTTTAAAGTCTGTAAGTCAAGGACAAAAACTACATTTAAACAATCAAAGATTAAAGTCTGACCTGTAACCAGGGGTGACTGAGGGTCTTGTCGACGCTGTACCTCTTCCTCATCTTCACTTGCAGGAGGTTGTTGATCAGATCGATTGCTGCATGAAAAAAAGTCAATTATAAAACTGAGACTTGTTCATTTCTCTCTGATATTTTCCTTCTTTTCATTTGCATTTGACTGTTTCCTGGAAGGAGCGTCACAGCGAATCCTTCACCTCCATCATCAGTGTATGGTAAACCTTAGCCCAACTGCCCTAATGGGTGGATACGGGCCGTCTCTGGGTAAAAATTGGGTAGTAGAGTAGTAGAAGATATACAAACATTTGAATCAGCTTGTGAGCAAATTTATGACCAATGAACAGTGTTTTTTCAGTTTTTCGTGACTTCAATGGACTGTTACTGTATATCAGGGCTGCCCATTCCTGGTCCTGGAGAGCTACCATCTTACCTGTTTGCCAGCTCTCTTTGCACTGCTTGCTGCTGATTACCTAGACCAGGTGTGTTCATTCATTCAGAATGTGGACATCTGACTGAGCTAATCAGCAGCTGACAGGGCTTGGAGATCTGGAAAACAGGCAGGGTGGTAGATCTCCAGGACCAGGAATGGGCAGCCCTGCTCATCCAATTGTGGCCCATCTCTTATGGACACCCATTTCCATTATTTTTCAGGTCTAACAGGTGTTTGTTACTGTTAGACCCCAACCTCTGATAGTGTCCGGTTTCCTTTAAGAACCGCCCATCTTCCCCGGATCATGCAGACACCGGGTGTCTGGTATTTGTTTTGTAAGCTAGTGTAGTGATGGTGAAGAAATGCTCCTTCAATTTGGCATTTAAACTTCATTCAATGGAATAGACCGAAGAACATTTGGTTAAAGAATCTGCACAACATTTGGGGGTGAATCTATACAATGAAAAATCAACTTTTTAAGCTTTTTAGTGTTCTGTAATGTTTATTACTCATTCTAAATAACCACAAAGCAGTATTTTGATGCAATCACACATTTTCAAATATTCCTCTAAAAATCACTCCCATACCCACGAAAATGAGCGGGTCCTCACCGTGTGACATAGACCAGTGAGAACTCCCCCTACCAGGAAGAGTCTGCTTGGCCAGCCCCGCCCCAGGCTAATACAAACACTAACTTTCTCAGCAAAGCTAGCGGCTCAAGCTAGCAGTGATCAAGCTAGCAGTGCTCGAGCTAGCTTCACAATCTCCCCCCAGCTCGTGCAGACGCTGGCTGTCTGTAATGTCTTTGTTGTGCGTCAGTGCGTCAATGACCAAGAAACATTCTTTTGGTTTAGTGCGTAAACTTCATGCGGTGGCATACGCCAAAGAAAATTCTGGTGAGGAATCTGCACAACATTAAAGGTGGATGTTTCTGAGATGGAGAGAGGGAGTAGACGGATGGAAAGATGCGGAAAATGATCCGCGTTAAAGTCAAGAGAATTTTTATATTCATGATGCTTCAAAGAGAAACAGAAATGCTTACAGCCAGTGCTAATCAGAATATAACACAATGTTCTCATTTCAATCAATCCTGAAATGTTCTTGATCGAATTTCAACGCCAAATGTACCCATTAGCCATCACCATTCTGTCCATCGTGGAATAACAAACAAACGCCAATGCTACGAAAGGCAGATATCCGGTAATGTTTGGTCACAATTCCATCAAAGTTGAGCATATTTACTCGACTAAAACACATTTTCTTCTGATATGGAAAAGACTCCAACCTGACATTACACAAAAGTGCTTTTTTTATAAACTTCAAGCTCTGCTTTTTATCTCCACTGACAAATTGGAATCATGTTGGCTCGTGGGCAGAGGACGCTCCTTTAAAAGCCGGATATTTGCAAATGGAGATCTCTCCACACGCTGAGGGTTTATTCTCTGGCATTTAGCTTCCCCGTGGCAAAGCGAGTCCTCGCATTTATTTTTTTAAACCGCAGCTCGACTCACTTCAACCGAATGAGGAGGTGGATGGAAAAGCGCTTTGGGGACGAGGCTGAGGACTGACTGAGTGAGTCAGGCTTATTATTAGTCAACGGGATGATTTTAGTCAACACACCTTACAGACACATTTAGAGACAGCAACATGAGTCACTCTGCTGCAGAGAGTCTAAAGCAGCACGGAGGGAATTCAATCGCATTTCCGGAGGATAAAAACGACCTAAAAACCATTTATAAAATCACGATTACACATGTTACATACCTTCCTGTGAGATCTTCTTCCAGGGATGAGGAGGATACATAAAAGCTGCGTTCTGGATCTGATCGTTGATGTCTTCGTCCTCATTGAAGGGGAACGTCCCGCTAAGACTAAACCCAGAAAAAAACAGCCTTTATGACCAGTAACACAAGATCAGACTCAAAGTGTAACATCTAACCTCACGTAGATGATGACTCCGACCGACCACATGTCCAGAGAACGGTTGTAACCTTTGTTCCTCAGGACCTCCGGAGCCAGATACGCTGGCGTTCCGACCACAGAGCGCCGGAACGACTTCTCGCCGATGATTCGAGCAAATCCGAAATCACAGAGCTTCACCTGCAGCAGAACCACACAGAACTCAAGTACCTAGAGACTGTCTCAAACTCTGGTTTCCATCAATTCCTTATGGTTTTAACATTTTGTGATTAAATATTAGCAGCGTTGACCACAACTGAAATTTACTTTGATTATTTTTATGATTTTAGACTTTCTTGTCTTATTGCTGATGCTTTTTGATCTTTTTGTATCCACTTTTCTTTTGGTTTCCCTGAAGGTCCTGCTTTTTGCCCGGCCACAGCTGAAAAAATAAAAAAAATGCTCTTCATCTGTTTTGTCTGGAAAAATAAAGTTTAAATATATTAAATGATTCATTAAATAAACACAAATTTTTAACCCTAAAGAACCCTAAAGCTATTTTCTTCTATACTTTTAAAGTTAATTTAATTTTTTATTTGTTCATTTTGGGAAAGAAACATTTAAAGCAGACAAAATATAAATGAATAAATAAAAATAAAAAATAGAATAAAATAAAAAAACTACAATAAAGAAGTAAAATATAAAAATATATTGGAAAAATATAACAGCAGCCAAGAAATGTTAAAAGAAAAAAAATATTAACAAACAATTTACAAAAATTTACAGCAGGCATAAAGGAAAATTTAAATTATAAATACAAATGAATACATACATTGAAAATGTAAAAATAATAATAAATAACAGCCAGAAATTTAAAAAACTCAGTAAATTAAAAATATAACATTGGAAAAAAAAAGAATGGTACATAAAATTATTACATAGAAAAAAATAAAATAATATAAATTATGAAAAAAGGATAAAACAGTAGCCAAATATGTTGGTTTTCCAGAGTTAAGTGAGGTTTTACACTACTTTTCTGTAGTTTTGCTTCTTTTCTGAAATAAACATTTTTATGTAAGTTTTAGTCTTAAACTCGCTCCTCCTTGTAGAACACCTGACATACAGGTATTTAACTGAGTCAACTGTCACTGAAAAATTGTTTTCTAATCTGAAATTTCTATTGTAAGAGTGAAACCAATCTTCCTCTTGACATTTGGTCCATTTCCTTCAACCAAACACTGCAGTTTCCCTGAACTGGGATTCCAGTCGTTGTTGTAATTTCAGTTGTAATTTTTCTTTCAGTAATATGTCTCCAAAAGCAAATAAAATGCATGAAAACTCATCAGTTTGTGTTAAAATAAGATTAAAGATTCAGGATCTTTGATGTGAGCAACATCTTTGTCTTAAATTTCAATACATAACCACCATTCAATAAAAACTGTATAGTTAGAAATGTTGCTGGAACATAAACTCAGTTTAGCAATGATGGAAACATCAGCAGATCACACACACGCGCGTCATACCTGCGGGAAAGAGTCAGCTGAAGCCAGGAGGACGTTTTCAGGTTTCAGGTCACAGTGCACGATGTTCTTGAAGTGGAGATGACGCAGAGCCACCAGAATCTGACAGAGAAACACGATGAGCAAAAACGCAAAGTACCTTTCTCCAGTTTTATAATGCTTGATTTGAGATAAATCATGATTACTAGTAACTTTTCAATAAGGTGTAAGAACTTATTTTAGTCATTTAATCTTAGAAACATCTGATATAAAACGACAACTACTGTAATGAAATACGTTTTTTATTCACTTTACATATTTTTAAGCAGAAGTTTGACTTCTAAATGATGAGTGACAGCTTGATATAGAAGTTGTTTTACTCAATTTACCTAAAATTTTAAATAAAAATTTGTATTAAAATTTTAAGACATAGAATAATTGTAAGGAATTAATGAATTACTTGCAAATCTGGAAAAAAATAATAGCTATTTTTTTTGCTTTGTTTTATGTGTTAAAATATTTTCCAGCCACTTATCTGCATATAATCACAATATGAAATCACACGCAAAATTTTACTTATTAAAAACATATTTGTAACCCTTTGGGACAGGGGCTAAACTTGGTTTTTGTCAACTTTTGAATTTACCTCTATTTTGAATTTGAGAGACTACCTGTTTGCTTATTTGGCATCATGGTAATCAGCCCAACAACACCTATGTGACACTACCTCTATTTTGTCATGTTTCTATGTTGTATTCACACTATATATGTACATGTTTATACACTAGACATGAAATCATCTAAAAGAAAAATAGAAAAATTCTTAAACCAGAAAGAATAAAATTTGCCAACAAATGAAACACTTTTTTGAAAAAAAAAAAAAAAAAAAAAATCCAGGCTAAAGTGGGTGTATAAATGTAAATTTAAGACATTATCTTTTCAATTACCAGAGCAATAATTCTAATAGTTGATTTCAAGATTTTATTTTGTCACACTTATTTTAATAAATCTTTTAAAAAAACATTACTAGTTCTATTGGCAGATTTGCCAAAATCTCTTGTATTTTATATTTTTATCTTGCATTGAGAAGGAAATTTCTTCCAGTGAAAGGTGACACAAAGACACATAATTTGATTTTATTAACATTCACACATGACATTTTAGACAAATAGAAGGAATGTTCTGTAAATATTTATCTTTAAATGGATGAAAGAGACAAAAACCAACATTGAGTTGAAGGTGGACACGAGCAGAAAAACAAGATAGAAAGCTGCTTCTGCATTAAAGGCAGGATTGTTTTTAACTAAATGAATCATAAAGATGATGTGGAAGAAATATTTCTCTCATTTTCCCTCTAAATATGTTCTGTTTCTGTTTAAACTCAGATTCTGAATTTCTAATCAAACGTTTACCTGCGTCACCAGGAACTTGGTGATCCTCTCGGGCAGCCGGCCCTTCTCGCTGGACAGGATCATCTCCAGCATGTCTCCGTGCAGCTTCTCCATCACCACAAACACTCGCTCCGGAGTCTCAAACATGCAGTCCAGGTTCACGATGCCGGGGTGGTGCAGGCTCTGCGGGATCATTCAGACAAAGGATGCTTCTGAGGTGAAGCTCCGCCCCTTCAGAGCCACAGAAACTTCCTCCGTTTACTATTAAGCTAAATTAACAAAACAATTATATGTAGCACATTTATATATAACAGATTTTTTTATTCAATTTTTTTCAATGACAAGTTTACCTTTAGTCGTAACCATTGACTGTATTTGAGAATTGGACAGAGTGGAGTTCCAAACAGGAAGTTCCAAATCTCATAGACTTCTATATTGAAACAAACAGCTGTCACTAACTCATTCTATCTTCTTGATAATCTTTCTTTATTAATCACATTTTTTCTGTAGTTTAAGTTTTCAAGTTATAAACTGACCAATCAGATGCCTCCATAAAAGTAGGCGGAGTCTGCTCGCCCCATGTAAAACGTTTGACACATTTTTTCTAGCCAGCTTTTAAGTGGTAGGGGTGTGGCCTTCCAACAAGCTCAGGCCTGATTGATGAGAGTAGTTGCCATAGAAACAGTGACGTCGTCTGGTTCCGACACGGCAGTGTCCACATCGCGCAAAAAACGTCGACCGAATCGATTTTATCTGGAGGAAGTCATTCTCTAAGGGTGACATCACACTTGCTCGGTCCAGTTCTCGGTTACAGTGAATGGTGTGAGCTGTTAGCATGTTAGCTTGGACAGATAAACTCAAGTGTTAGTCGTGTTGTTTAAGGGATGGAAATACAAGATGACACTGAGAGGACTGTGAAACAAACACCTGTGTTCAGTTACCTGCAGGATGGCCACCTCGTTCCGCAGCTGACTCTCCTGTTTGGTTGGAAACCGCAGTTTATCAATTATCTTGATGGCCACGTCTCTGCCAGACTTCCTGTGTTTACCTGCCAGAATAAAATAATGCGTCGAACTTTTTGGATATTCAGGTTTGGTTGCTTTAATGTAAATCAGACTGGATTTACTGACACATTTATGTTTTCACAGAACTTCTGCAAAACCTTCAAAACTTTTTTTTATTAAGACTCATTGACGTGGTCATAAATGCAGATGCAGGCAGTCCGGCGGGGATGACCTGATCACAAAATCAGCAGCAGCTCTGATTGGACGGTGTACAAATGTCTCTGGACAGCAGCCGTCCATATCAAGTTAGATATAAAAAGCAAGTCAGAATTTTTTTTTTTTTTTACATATTAACAAAACAAAAACCTAAACATGGCCTGTGTACACAAAGATTAAATTCATGTGCAAGAGGCTGTATTCCAACAATGCAACAAAAAGATGAATTAAAAAATATCCTGATTAGGCACAATATACATTTGGAACTAAAACAAAAAAGCTCTTTTAATAATTGTGGCAAACATATATTTCCAGTACAACATAAGAATTAAGATTGTGAGCACCAGTAATAATCTTGTCAATGTACAAATTTAATCATTTTCTTACACAAGACTTTTCTTCTACCCACAAAAACACTTTGCCTATTACTTGTATATTTATATTTTTTCATTTTTTGTTTGAAACAAATAAAATGAATACAAATTTTTTTTACAGTGGCAGTGGGATGGCAGCACAGGGGCAGGGGGGTGGCTGGAAGGTGGCAGTCTAAAATCGGTTGATCATCAGACAATTTTCGGGAGTGCATTAACTCCATGTTTTACATGACATATTTATCTGTTGTTACCTTAACCCTTAAACTACCCAAAAAAACCAAATCACCAAAAAAAAAAAGTTTTTTTTTTTCTGCTGAAAATTGCCTTTGTACGGAGCCCCTGAAGGGACATTGTAGTTAAAAAAAAAAAAAAAAAAGGAAGTAAAATATATATATAATTTTTCAAAAAATTCATAAGGGCCCCATTAACAGATTTTTTTTTTCTTTTTTTTTTTTTACTTCAGATTTTAGAAAAGTAAAATGTTCTTGTCGGTGCGCATCAGTTACTAACCTGAATTTTTTAGTTTTTAACTTTAATTTTTAGGAAAGTTTAAGTTGAATTAATTTATATTAACAAGGCGCTGTACATTAAAAGTTCTAGGAACAGTTCAAAACAACAATTAAAATATTAAAAACGTTTACAGTTAAAAAGTAGACTTCAAGAATATAAAAGTATAAATAAGTTACATAAAAGCATAAAAACACCAGGTAGAAACAAAGATAGAACAACAGAACAGTAAAACACACCAGCAGAGATGAGTCTCATGCCATGTCAAATACCTGGCGGTAAAAATAGGTTTGAAGAAGTGATTTCAAAATGGAGAATTAAAATGCTCTGGATAGTAGCTGGAAAAAAAATTGCTAATTTTAAAAAAAGAAAAAAAAAGACCTAGTCGCCAACTAGTGCGGGCCAGTTAGTAACTACATTTTTTTTCTTCTATTTTTGGAAAAACATTTTATACTTTAATTTTTTTTTCTTTATGTTCATTTAGGGGCTCCGTACCTTGCTTGGGGAATCACTATTTTTAAAAACATTTTTTCAAAAATGTGCCCTACCGTTTGGTTGAAAGGTTAAACATGGGTCAATAACTTAATTTTTAAGCACATTTCCGGTCAATTATTGTGCTGCTGCCTTCCTGCCACCCAGCTGCCCCTGGACTGCCACCATGTAACCTCCAAATGTCCCCGGACAGCTATGGACTGATGTCAAAAAAATTAATCCGGTTGGCGTAGAATTGAACTCTTTCTTAAAACTGCCGCAGCCGCCGAGCGCACGCCAATTTAGCAAAAACAACTTAAGATGCCGTGTGGCGGCATTCTGGGATATGTGACTGTAGTAACAGAGAAAACTTTGAGCTGATAAAATGTCGATCTTTTTAGTGTCTCACCTCCATACACGATTCCAAACTGTCCTGATCCCAGAACCTCATCAGGGAAGATCTGATACACGGAGTTGATGTCCTAAAAGACAAAGCAGACGTCTTCTCTATCACTGCCGGGTCAAACTGACCCGCCATAACAGACTCATAATGAGAGACCCACACATCTGCTCGAGGCTTCACTCTGGACAGCAACAGCATTCCTCTTTCAAAATGTAGATTTTATCTTTCTTTAAGCTCATCTGATTGTTTTTTTAAATAATTAAGGTATAAATATGGACACACGTAAACATTTTTGCATTTGTTGAGTTCATGCATCTTGTAATTCAATAATCTGGATTTTATCCTGGAGAGTTTTGTGGATTTTCCTGTTTGGTAAATTTCATCTGATCAACTGAGGAGTAACTCACTTTGATATATTGGGTTTTTCAGGTTAGAAGTTTCATCAGAAAAAACAACACAAATCAACCAGTCCTGCATTTTAAAAGCATACAGATACAATAAACTACATAAAACCGGATAGTTCATTTAATAATATCATAAAATTGAATATATATATATTTTTTTTATTTAAAAAAGCCATTTTAAAGTTAATAAGTACACTTAAAATAATTATTTAAATTAAAAAAAATAAAATGTAAATTAGAAAAAAAAAATTTGTTTTAAACTTGAAGGAAATATTCAAAGGAAAAAAAGAAAAATATATACATTTAGAAAAAAATATGCAAAAATTGGAAAACAGTTTTAAAACTAAGTACACATTGTATACTTAAAGTAATTATTTACATTTTATAAAGTAAAACTGTAAATGAGAAATACATTATATATTTTAAACTTGAAATAAATATTGAAAGTAAAATGCAGAAAAATTAAAATTTTAAGAAAAAAAAATCAAAATTGAAAACCGTTTTTAAAATTAAAAAATACACACAATATACTTAAAGGGTTTTTTAATTTAAAAAGAAAAATTGTAAACTAGAAAGAAAACTATATATTTTAAACTTGAAGGAAATATTGAAAATAAAAAAAAAGAAAAATGAAATTTTGAAAAAAATATGTAAAAATTGGATAACAATTTTAAACTTAAGTACACATTGTATACTTAAAGTAATTATTAAAATTGTAAAAATTAAAACTGTAAATGAGATAAAAATTATATTTTTTACTTGAAATAAATATTGAAAGTAAAATACCGAAAAATTAAAATTATAAGAAAAAAAAATCAAAATTGAAAACCGTTTTTAAAATTAAAAAGTACACACAATATACTTAAAGGATTTTTTAATTTAAAAAGAAAAATTGTAAACTAGAAAGAAAACTATATATTTTAAACTTGAAAGAAATATTGAAAATAAAAAAAAGAAAAATGAAATTTTGAAAAAAATTGGATAACAATTTTAAACTTAAATACACATTGTATACTTAAAGTAATTATTAAAATTTTAAAAATCAAAACTGTAAATGAAATAAAATTATATTTTTTACTTGAAATAAATATTGAAAGTAAAATACAAAAAAATAAAAATTTTAAGAAAAAAATGAAAATTTGAAAACAGTTTTTAAAATTAAAAAGTACACACACAATATACATATAGGATTTTTTTTATTTAAAAAGAAAAATTGTAAACTAAAAAAAAAAAATATTTTAAATTTGAATATAATATGAATATAAAAATAGAAAGTAAAAAAATAATTGAAAAACTGGAACTTGAATGAAAAAAATACTATAAACCCACAACTATTATTAAATTTTTAAAAAAAAAGGCAGCTTTTGTTTTTATTTTAAAATTCTATCTGTTTCAGTTTCAATTTAAAGTTTCTCATCAGACTCTCTGTTTTGGGTATTGATCCTAATTTTACGTTTGGGGCGGAGCTTTGAGCCGATTGGCTACCGGGACATGATTGACAACAGATTGTGGGTCATGTTTGTTCTTGCTGCCTCCTCTGATAGAATTAATAACGCTCTTCCAAAGTTTGGTACGTCACCAAAACCTGTCCCGGTAGCCATCAGGCTCAGCAGCAAAAATGAAAAATTCTGAAATGAAACTGTGAATTTAACATTGTGTGGACTGCATACATACAAATGTTTTTTGGATGGAAGTTGGAAAATATCTTGGAAATTTAGCTAGAGAAGCTGTAAAATATTTGGATATGAAATTATTCTGGGCTACCTTACTGACAAAGTAGAAAAATATTTAATTTTTATTACACAGTCGTTTTTAATATCGGTAATATTCCATATTCATAAAGCCAAATAGTCCAACTCCAAACTCCAACTTCTGACATTTTTTGAATGAAATCAATTAGTACGGACACATTGTCAAACAACTTCAAAACTAAAAGGCTGTTCGGACTAATTTGAATTTTGAAAAATGTAAAATTTACTGAACTCCAAAATTTATTGGATTGAAGTTTCTTTTGTCTAATGTATTATATATGTTTATAATATTTGTTAGTTTCTTTCTGAGGCTTTCACTATGTTGTTGTATTATGTGGTTTTTCAATAAAGTTTGCAAAAAAATGTAAAAGTAGGACTGGTAGTGAAGAGGGAGAAGAATTGAAAACAAAATGGCCGCTGTTACACACGAACACTTGTCATTGGAACACACTTTTAAGTTTACACACACACACACATATATATATATTAGTTTAAAATTTAAAATTTAATTTCTTGATTTTTGAATTTCAAATTTAAAATACATTGTTTTTTATTTACAATTTTATTTTTTCATGTTGCCTTCAAGTTTGCGATTAAATGAAACTTTTTTCAAACTTTTAATGTTATATTTCAATCTGGTTTTTCATTGACTTTAATCGGATCCTGACTCGACCCGGTATAAATAGCCCGTCTGTGCATTTCTGATGGCTGATCCGTGATCTGGAGAAGCGGGCCGTCAGCTTCTGAGACAGAGTTACTGTTGACATACAAGCAGTAATATTGTGAGGACGAGGGAGGGTGTTGATGCCTCAGTATCTGCGAGCTGTGCACACATGACCCGACAGAAGGCCGGCCTGCTGCGTTCACAGCTTTCTGCTCAAACTCCCGGCCGATCCAACAGCAAATCGTTATAAACGACGTTTTTAAACGAAAAACCAAACAAAATAAGATCCGGATTTATAACGAATGATGGTTAAATGAAAAGAAAAGAATCAGCTCCTGCACTTTTGGTGCTTTTGAGCTCCTAAACGACACCTCCAGCAGCACGGATCTGTCAGCAAAACTGAGAAATATTTGTTACTTTGTGTGTAATCAGGTCTCAATTTTCCCCACTGCTCACAGACAACCTAATATCACACCTCCAGGGACAGAAACACAATAATAAAACCCTCCTCCCCCTCCTCTGAGCTCACTACCTAATAATCACCGTCTCTATGGAAACCGATTTGCTGAGTGAGTAATCACTGTAATCTCAATTTGAAGACCTTGACTACTGGCTCACCTTGGAGACAGGATAGATGCACGTCTGCTTAGAAACGCCGCCGCAGGTTCTTCACAGACTGAGCTTCAACTGTACCGATTTTTATTTGACCATTTACTCCATTTAAACTGTTCTTTTGTTTACATGAATCAATTTCAGGATCAATTATGACAGAGGCTCTGTCATTAAAGACACCAAATGGTGTTTGTGACACGTTCTTGTGCCATTTTTCTAAGGATGGAGGACAAAAATTCATTTGTGCTTAGGTTTGGGTTTTTAGGGGCTGTAAGCTAGCAGGAGAGAGTGTAAGCTAAAGGGATGATGGGAAATGAGGGCAGGCTTACTCACTCACAACTCAGAGGTGAATTTCTAAAAACTCCTGCCGCTCTGCAGAAACTATGTCATAGAAAACGACACAAATTTTTGTCTCAAAATGATCTAATCATGATTAAAAGAATACCTGGGGACACCCAAAGTGGGACTTTAAAGGGTAACCAAACCCGAAATCAACTTTTTTTGTCTGTTTACCAAATTTCTGACAATTTAAAAATGAAATGATGGAATAAAACCAGAAAAGTGCCCCACCCTACATGTTGAAACAGGATTTCTGTGATTGGTCAATTGGTGTCATTTTAGAACAGGGGTCACCAACGTGGTGCCCGCAGGACCCCACAAGGTGCCCTCAGGGCTCTTTTAAAAACAGTGAAATCTAAAATTAAATGTTATTCTGTTGCATTTTTGTAAATTACGGTACATTTGCATTTACATAGATTTAAAAATTAAAAGGTCTTAAAAACATGTTCATGATACATGAACTTTAGATAAGTTTAGGTGACCTCTGACCTACTCCACTTCAAAGATCATTCACTTTGGTAAAAATGCTGAAGATTTAGCCATTAGTTGGTAATTTGACAAGATTTGTTTAAAAATGTCTAAGTTGATTTTTCTTTAACATTATTGATAAACATGGTACAACGTAGTGAAAATAGGGACACTTTTCCCATGAAATGCTGTGATGTGAGAGATCATCTGAAAATATAACAATTACTGAGATTAATTAAGTGCTGAATATTGATCATTGTTTCTTAGCTTGTTGTTATTGTTGATAATAATGGTGAGAAATCAGTCTTTACATAGAAGAGGATCATTATTCATTATAAATAATGTATAAAAACAACTTAGCAAAATTTGTTGTTTCAAAATGGTAGCCCTTCACATGACCCAGTACCCATGAAGTAGCCCTCTGTTTCATAAATGTTGGAGATCCCCGTTTTAGAAGTTTCATGAGGGTACAAGAGCTCCGCCCATTTTTGAACGCTGACACAGAGAGTTGAAGCTCACCACGCAACTGGCGGAGCTCGCGCCACAATGCTAAGAGGGGCGGAGATCACTTAGCTATTTCATCGAGACAATAATAAAAATATCCTTTAATTACCTCAAGACCACAGACACAGACCACAGCCCGCCTCCCTTAGCCCCGCCCCTTTTTTTATTTTTTTTGTGCATTTTTAAAATCTGGGCTGAGAGTGGTTTACCCTCCCGCTGTACTGTTTGGTTACCCTTTAAGCACGCTGGTGATCATGAATGAAATGAAGAGTTTCTCATAAATGTTTGTGTGTTCTCACCACGTTCTCCTGGATCTGACAGTTGGAGACGGAAATACTGATGGAGACTTCCTCTGTTGGAGACAAACACGAACAATCAGGCTGAAGAACTGGAGGTAGCGCTTCATTTTTAAATATAGTACTACTATAGTCCCTCTATAATATTTTTTTTATTTAAAGTAAATGTTCTCAGTAGTGTTTTAATGATGATTATGAAGTTTTTTAACCAAAATCCCACAATTTAAATGTCTTAAAAAGTTATTTTTCATGTTGATCTGAAGCCGTCTGCAAAATACCCTCTGAGGGGGCGTGGCTTTTGCTGTACACAATTGCTTTTTACATAGTACCTACTTGGTATTTACATGTGGTGTTAATTTCTTTTGTAGTACTTACCACATGCAAGGAGTACAAATAAAGTACCTTGAATTAACTAGGTTACTTTTCAACATGTTTCATGGTATTTGTAATAAGATAGGAGGTAAAACTTTTTTTGAGATACTGTGAAAAAATGACCCAGAATTACTTTCTACTTACTTTGCAAGTTAATGTTTCATGGTATTCACCACATGTAGGAATTATATTGTACTTGTATGGCATCTTATTGTGTTTTTATGATACTACTAGTAATGAGAACAGATAAAAGTACATAAAGTACCATTTATTGTGAATTTTAAATGGTATCTGCGTTTAGTAGTACTTAGCATTTATAGTTACACAGAGACTCCCCCCAAAGACGACCTCCACTCTACGCATGGTACTTGCAGTAATATGAGTATTACTTGGTATTTATCAAACAGGGAACACTTAAGCTTTAAGTATTACTCTGTCAGAGACAAAAATAAAACAAAATACTTAAAAAAAAAACTTCATAAACTCACCTGAAAAATCATAAACTGATTCCTGCGGATTTAGTTAAAGTATTATTATTATTATTTAGGAAGTTAAAGAAGCAAAAAAAAAGCCTGTTGTTGATTATTATGTGAAAACAAAACATAATGATTCTCTGTGCTTCAATAAAATGTTTCAAACCGAGTCGACTTTGCTCTGTTGCTTCGTTAACAAACAGAATTAATTTATTTCTTTGTTCTGAAACATATTTTCAATTTTTAAAGAAAATTATAAATCATTTGTTTTTAGACACACCTCATGTGAACCAGGACTAAATGACTCTAAAATACAAATAGTGATCAAAAGAAAATAAAAAAATCTGATTAATCTGGAGACTTAAAGGTTAATTTATAAAATCAGAAATGAGTGAATTCAGTTGAAGTAACAGAGAGAGAAGGATCTAATGCGGCAGAATCCTCGTCTGACGTGACGTGGCGTGATGATGCTCTTACTGTGTCCACTGTGGTGCGAGCTGTTGCAGACGCCCATGGAGACCGCCGGCATCAGAGCGTGCTGGATGGCCATCTCCCACATGCGGGCCACGTCCTGACCCACGCCGCTCACCTGAAACCAATTTAGATTGGATTTCCAAACACAAAATAAAATCCTTAAATGAACGCGATAAACAGAAATAAATAAAGTGCTAAAAAAAAAGAAAAAAATCATGAATTTACTAAAACAATGATTGAATATTGTTCCTTAGCTTCTTAATTTCTAATTTATACATTAACTTGATACCTACTCATCTTATCAGCGTGTCTTTAATCACAAATGTCACTGTTTATCTTTCAGAGCAAAATCTAAAAGAACAGATATAAAGTCTGAAGTCTTTATCTGCCTCCAAGCAATACGAGGCAGAGACACGTGATTGGATAGAATCTAGACCAGGTGTCTGCAACCTGTGACTCTTCCATATCTCCACAGTGGCTCTCTGACTGAAGAAAAATAAAATAATAGTAATTTATTGTAAGGATTGCTTAATTAGCAATTATTTTGGCTTTAAAGCATTCACACTACAGTATTTCTCCTTCTCCTTTCTGTACTTTTTTTTTAAAAACTCAATCACACTTTCAGCAATCTAGGTATAAAAATGTTCAGCTTGTTTACGTCATTACTGCTTATATATTAAGGATTCAAAAATGTTTTAGTTTTTGAAATATAATAATAATATCATAAAATTCAGATTTGTAACATTTTAAGTAGATTAAGAAAATAAATACATATATTAATGGGCTATATTTTCATCTATAAATGTAATTTTTTTTTAAAAATTGGAGTTTAGCTAATATTTTAGCAACATGTTAACATTTTTGGCTACTTTGTTGTCTACTAGACTTTTAAGGTTAATTTCAGTTCAGCTTCTATTTTAGTAACAGGCTAAAGTTTTTGACTAATTTAGTTTACTGAGGAATTTAAGGCTATTTTGGAGTTTAGCTAGTAATTAGGCAACATGTTTGCTTATTTATTTATTAATTTTTTGCTAAATTGGCCTCTACTGTGGTTTTTTAATGCTAAGTTGGAGTTTAGCTAATATTTTAGCAATATGCTAACACCTTTGGCTAACTTATTATCTACTGGAGGTTTTAGGCTAATTTAAAGTTTAGCTTCTGTTTTAGCAACAGGCTAACGTTTTTCACTAATTTAGTTTACTGAGGAATTTTAGGCACTTTTGGAGTTAAGCTAGTAATTAGTTAACGAGCTAGCTTTTTATTTATTTTTTGCTAATTTGGCCTGTACTGTGGTTTTTTATGCTAAGGTGGAGTTTAGCTAATATTTTAGCAATATGCTAACACCCTTGGCTAATTTGTTTACTACTGGGAATTTTTGGCTAATTTAGATTTTGGTTTCTATTTTAGCAACAGGCTAATGTTTTTAATTTAGTTTACTGAGGAATTTTAGGCAATTTTGGAGGTTAGCTATTAATTAAGCAACGAGCTAGCTTTCTTTTGTCTAATTAGGCATCTACTAAAGTAAAAGATAAAAAATGAAAAAAAAAATCCCATTTTGAGAAATGCTATCTTCTTTTTTTGCTTTTGTTTGTGCCAAAAAATAGACATTAAATAAATTTTTTTTTTAATTATAGGAAGGTAAAGAATCCTAATCCAAATTTCCTGAAGGTTAAAGTATATTTTTGTTGCTCCTTCTAGGTTTTGATTAGTAAAAAACGAGCTGACCCCTGATCTAGACCAATCAGCATAAGCCTTTTGTCTTGGATTGGTTGTGATTTGTGGGACTTGTATAAGACGGTGTGGCCCACAATTATTACGACACAAAACTGTAAAACAGATAAAAATGCATATTCAAAGACAGGGATGAAAATATTACGTAGTGACAACATAATTCTGAAAACATTTGTTTTTACTTGACAAATCTTAAAAAGTAACTTTTGTTTAACATTTTTGGAAAAAAAAAAAGTTTTACATTTAACTATTTTTGTTCGTGTCGAAACAGAGAGTTCTGTAAGTTTATAATTGCCAAAACTTTAAAGTTCTGAGTGCACATCTCGAACCCCTTTCGGAAAACTTTACGGACACAACAAGTTCTTAAATAATCACAGAAAATAGTCTCACCACTATATGTATCACTAATTTAATCCTGCACAGAAAACATCGGTGTCATCTGTAAAAAATAATACTTTTAATATGTCTGACACCATATGTGGCAGCTAGACGTCTGTTTCTTTAAATATGTTCCTCTGCAAGCAAACGAGGGATTATTGCCACTGATAACTATCTCCATGTTTGAAATGATATCGTTGAGCGTATTATTACAAGCTATGAAAATTAGTAGCCTAAGCGACGTCAAAGCGTCGTCATTTTCGTTTCAAAGCAACAGATGAGTATCTACTAGTAAAACATGATCAAAACGACAAAACATCCCGTCGTAGCATCAAGGTGTTCTCAGGTGAACTCCATTCATGCAATCACAGCTGTCAACCTTAGTGACACGCCCACCACACAAGTGTAAATAAGACATCGATTGCTGTCAAATCAACAGTTTTGCACATATACCTTAAAAATATCATATAAATATATATATAAAAATTGGGGGCTCAATATTGATCCTAGCGGGACTCCGCAAATTATTATTATTATTATTATTTCTGTAACAGGTTCCTCTCAGACATGAGTATCTCCGATGTTTCTTACCAGGAAGGAATTGTCAGACACAGAGGATTCGGATCTGTGCAGGCTTTCTCCGATGTAGTAAACCAGCGATGCGGTGGTGATTTCAAAGCAGTGAGGGTTGGCTCCATCCGGAAGCAGAGAGAAGGTCTGAGCCGGCTCCAGGGTCAAGATCTCCGACAGCGGGATCTCCTGCACGCACCGGGAAAGGAACAGGAAATTAACTTAGGTAGACACATGAAATACAATCACTTTTTTGCTCTTTGTATCCTATTAATGCAGACTTTTGAAGTCTGAAAAGCTTTAGTAACACTACATTTCTATGAAGCCAAATTAAGGCCAATATTGTTTGAAGCCCAAATAAAACAACTTAAAAAAATGTTGTTTGGCTAAAAAAAAAATATAAGTGCCTGAAACTTTTTGCTATTTTAAAATAAACTGCCTTAAATTTGTTATTTTTTGTTTCAAAATTCAAAATTTCGGTTTCAAAACTTTTTTTAAGTTTCAAATCTCTGCTTTTTAGGATCTATGATCGTACAGACTAAGCAACCATTTTCCGAGTTCCACGTGCTGCAACGAGGCCAAAAGTTTAAAGCCTGAAATTCTCAGATTCTAAAATGTAAAAAAAGCAAACAAAGTTTTTTAACTGAAATTTTGAGTTTTGAAACCCAAATAAGAACATTTGAAGCAGAAAATAATTTTAGTCTATTTTAGAAAAGCAAAAATTTTCAGACATTTTCAACTTTTTTAGCCAAACACAAGTATTTTTTCACAAGTTTTTTATTTGGGTTTAAATTAATATTGACCCCATTTTGGTACCATAGATTTCCTCATTTTTGCTTAAAATTTATCTAAATAATGATTCTTTTCAATCCCATAATCCAGTTCAGTTTCCTCTTCTGCTTATTTAGGGTTCCAGAGGGGGAAAGCTCAGATCTCTGGAAAACAGTTTGAGGAGCAAACATGTATTTAAAGTTGTTTTAATGAATTGATCCTACCACATTTCAATGAGTTGCTGAGTCTTTTCGTTGTTCCACATTTGTTCACGATTATACCTTCATACTCTGTTTACGTCTGGAACTTCCCAGCTACAATGGTCGTTTTGAACCAGTTGTTCCACTCTGAGAGTGGAGTCTGTTTAGACTGAGGAAACTCAGAGAACCGTGTGTCCGATTGGAGACGAACCTCCAAAAATGAGTCAGAGAGCAGATTCTGGTCCCAGAAGAGGGTCCAGTTGGGTGCATTCAGACTGAAAATTAGTTCCGGATTACCATGGAACTCTGGTTCACTTTAAGATAATCGAACGTGTCCACCGGGAATTCACTCTCAGAGAAAAGAGTGAAAATGTTCATGTCTGTCTGAAGAAAGTGTGGGATTTAAATCTGAAAATGGGGCGGGGTGTCATATTTATTATTACTATTATTTTATCCTCTGATTTTAACCATCTCAATGCATTTTGAGAATCCTGCTTTTTCTTACAAAATTGCATTTTATTTAGCAACAAGTTGATTTAATTTCCCGTTTTAGTTACTATAGAAACACTTCTTTGAGTCTTTATTTTAATAGGGTTGTTTTAAGATATGAGTGTTGACCAGGAAACACTTTTAATTTGGTTGTACCTGTGACAGTACTGATTGGAATCTTTAAAATTGAGAATCTGAGACCAGAAATGAGTCGATTCCCGCCTCCCTCTGTCATGTCAAACTGTCCTGTGGTGAGACTCTAAACTCTTATTTGCCTTTGGTGTGATTGGTCAAATGTCCGAGCTGCACCCCCCCATCGGTATCTCTTGGGCCCGATCCGAATACTCCCCTTCTCCCTTCCCCTTAGCCCTCCGCCTTCGTTTATCCCTCCGTGCTTGCTCCAAACGGAGGGTGGTAAAAAATATTTCCAACGTGAGTTTCGCTCAGTGACGTCAACAAAATCACCGGTAAGCTAGCGTTAGCGTGGAGCTTCCAGCGCTCGTATATACATAACAACAGCAATTTTATAAATGTAAAGAGGTCACACTGCAACATAAAGTTATTACTTACTTTTAAATGTAAACATCTGTGGTTCAGAGAGCACCAAAGTGAAGAAAAGCGCTTCGTAGCGCGGCGCGGTTTACTCTCGCGATAGCGGACTTTGGACCCATCTGTTTGGAGTGTGTAGCGTAAAAAATAATAATTCCGGACACAACTTTGACTTCAACTAACACTTCAAATCAAGGGGAAGTGAGAAGGGGAGTATTCGGATCGGGCCTTGGAGTTTAGTTATGAAAGACCTCCGGATGTTGGACTGCTTTCCCATAAAGCTGTAATGTTGATCTTCTTACCCTGTAGTATTTGGTCCCCGTCTCATTCTGAAATAAGGTGATGCATTTGCTGTCCAGCCGCCAGTAATGTCGCTTCCTCTACAACACGAACAAAACCAGAGCAACGTTAGAAACAGAATCGCTTCAGTCGGAGGACCTGACCCGAGCAAACAAACCAGCGTGTCCTTGCTGGTGTAATGGACCATCCAGCCCTCCTTCATCACGTTGCTGCTCTTCCTCTTCGTGTGTTTGACGGACTGCACCACCCGCATCAGTGGGATGTTGTTGCTGGTGGAGGGACTGCAGGAGCACAGGTTCAGCCCAGAGTTCAACCTTCCAGAGCTTTAGCGTTCCGGTACCTGATGGAGCGGTTGCAGTCGTCCAGGTCGGCGTCCCGCAGGTCCCCGAGGTCGCCGGCTCCCGCGTCGAGCAGCAGACTCCCCTCGGACGTCAGGGCGTCGTCCATGTCCAGCAGGTCGCCGCTTCTGTCGACGTTATGGTCGTCGAGGCAACCCTCCACCATTGAAACGTCCGATTCTGCGCCGGGACTCAGGAGCTCTTCAGCGAAGAGGACAGACCACGTTTGGACCAGGAAAGCCCTCCAGATGTTACTGCACGTCTGTCTACTGTTCAGCTTGAGATTTTTCATTCAGTTTCATCTCATTTTATCTACAACATGTATTTAAATCATGTTGAAGCGGGGTGTCAATTTTTTAATTTTTTAAACTTTAAAACCAAAACTTTTTAACATAATTACAAACTAGATATATAGCATTACCTGCGATAATGGAAAAACACTAAAGTTGATAGTTGAAAACACTGAAGCTAAAATGTTAGCTGAATGCTAAATTAGCCTAAAAACTAAAGGAACTTTGGTTAGCTAAAACAGCTAGCATGTAGATGAAAAAAATGCTAAACCTCAAAATAACCTAAAACACTGAATAAAGCCTAAATTAGCCAGAAACAGCTAGCGTGTAGCTGAAATATGAACTAAACTCCAAAATAGTCTAAAAATCTATCTTAGCAAATGCCAAAATAATCCAAAAAGTTATCAGAATGTCAATTTTTAAAACTTTAAAATCATAACTTTTCAACAAAATTGTAAATAATAAAAATGGACTTGAACCCACGACCTTCCAATCTCAGGGTGGACACTCTACCACAATGCCACTGAGCTGGTCAACTTAAACCTGAAATAACTTTCAATATTTTACTCTCCATAAAAATATATTTTGTCAAAATTGTCCAAGTTAGAAATAAGCACAAGATAGCGTTGGGTCGTAAATTACAGTAAAATAAAATGATCCGGAGGGCCTGATTCGGCCCCCGGGCCTTGACTTTGACACGCGTGTTAAAGCTTACCCCCATTTCTGGAAACTTCTCCCAGGCAGTTGTTTGGGACCTTCAGAGCACAGCGTTTGTGACAGTTAAATTTACAGTCTGGAAAATACAAGAAAACTAAAGGTTACACAGATCATTTTAGCCCATTGATTGTATATACGAACTGGACTGAGTGACCCCTCCCCCTCTGGCGTTCCAAACCGGAAGCACCCGTAACCATTCTTGTTTCTAATATGTTTTTTTAGGGCATTTTCTCAACATTTGTTTTCTATTTTTTTCTATGGTTCAAGTTATTTAAGCCATAAAACTAACCAATCAGATGCCTCAATATAAGTAGGCGGAGCCTAGTGTCCCTCACATCTAACATTCAAAACATTTGACAGATTTAACACATTCTAGTAGGAAGGGGCGTGGACTTCCAATAAGCTCACTCCTGGTTGGTGAAAGTGGTTGCCATAGAAACTGTGACATCTGGTTCCAACATGGCGGCGTCCATACAGTAAAAAAATTTGCAACTGAATTGACTTAATTTAGCTTCAGCAATAAATAAATAATTTTCTCTGTGATTTCAAACTAACTTGGTCCAGTTCTAATGTACAGTCGATGGACGACCCCATGTGTGGCTCTTTAGCTATCATGGAAAATGCTAACAGCTAACGTTTAAATCTGTCATTGCACCCATATATCTAAAACATTTTTGCAAACACACATATTCCTATGAACATAAATATACATATGGGTAATACACATCTATCTACAATAACTATATAGTAAACAATACTATACAAAACTATGCAACACAATACTATACAACACAATATATATATATATAAACATATAGAAACTCTTGTAATTCAATTATAGTAATACTTAAAAAAAAACTTATAATTAATGTTTCATTGCCAAAAAATGCCATAAAATTGTGAATTTTTAATGAAAAAGTGAAACTTTTTTTGGTTCTGGTATGTAAGAAACCAAACCAAATGGCTCTTTTAGCATTAAAGGTTGCAGACCCCTAGATTATCACAAGGGTCTACAACCTTTATCGCTAAAAGAGCCATTTGTTCTGGGTTCTTATGGACCGAAACTCAAAGAGCCTCAAAGTTTTACCTCAAAGTTAGAAATATACGCTTTATTTATGTTTTTGTGGCCATTCATTTATAAAATATAGCTTTATGTTCTTTACAAATGAGTTTTTTCTGCATATAACAGATTTAACTTATTTCACTTTTGACAAAAATACATTCAAGTTCCTTTCAAAATAAAACATCCTGTTTAATCAGATCCTCCAGAAGATTTACTTTGCAAGAAACAGAGTTTTACTGGTGTTCCTTCATCCTTTTTTTTCTTTTACTAGTGAATAAAAGCATAATAGTGTAGAATCCAAATTATTTTAAAATCTATACATGTAAATCCAGCAAGATCTAAACGTTAAACAAAGGAGTGTGCACACCTTTGCACTGCAGTCCCTGTCTGAAGAGGCCTTTCAGCAGCTTCTTGCACAGCTGGCAGACAGTCGGCCGGGTGTAGGAATGGATCAGGAAGGTGTGGGGAACTTTGACCTTTGACAGTAAGATCTTGTCCAGTTCGATGGGACGGCCGATGTACGACTGGGAGCTGGAGCGCCGCTCTCTGCCCGGGAAATAATCCAGCTGGTTCTTCTGCTACAGGAGAAACCTCCATAAAACGCCCAACAACTGAACTTCACAAACTCATTTCAGGTGTGCAAGACTTACCTCCATGCTGGGACTCACTGGTGACTGAAAGATGAAGAACCGAGTATTAAAAAAAGGCCTTTGATGCGTAAAAAGGTCTCTACAGGTGCACTGACCAGTAAAGCATCGTCGGTGTAGTGGGGCGGCGAAGGCTCGGCTGAGAGGGGGCGACACATGTTGACCATTCCGCCCGTCAGGGACACGTTGGAGAGGCGCCGCCTCCTCACCCCGCTGCAGTTGTTGGGGATCTTAAAGGCACAGCGTTTGTGGTAATTCAAACCACAACCTGGAGAAACAGGAGAGCAGTCCTTAAACCCTCGAGGTCCTTCAACCTGGGAAAAAAAAAACGTTTACCTTCACACTTGAGCCCCTGCCTCACGAGGCCCCACAGCATTTCCCCGCAGTGGTCGCAGAAGGTGGGAGCTCGATACGAGTGGACGAACAGGCTGTGTGGACGGATCTGGAAGTCCTCCACCGTCACAGAGGCTGCAAGAAATGAACGCATCAGAGTGAAAACGTCCTCTCAAAAGACTGAATGGACTTTTCTAGATGTTAGGGTCAGATACGATATGTGATACGAGATATCGGTGATATCGCGATACGAGATATCGATGACATCGCGATACAAGATATCTGTGATATCGCGATACGAGATATCGCTGACATCACGATACGAGATATCTGTGATATCGCGATACGAGATATTGATGATATCGCAATACGAGATATCAGTGATATTGATGATATTGCGATACGAGACATTGGTGATATCGCGATACGAGATATCGCTGACATTGCGATACGAGATATCTGTGATATCGCGATACGAGATATCGATGACATCACGATACGAGATATCTGTGATATCGCGATACGAGATATCTGTGATATCGCGATATGAGATCGATGACATCACGATACGAGATATCAGTGATATTGATGATATCGCGATACGAGATATCAATGATATCGCGATACAAGATATCGATATCGCTATACGAGATATCGATGATGTGGCGATACTTCGATAATTGGTAAAAATTCTCTAATAACTCCAATTATATAGAAGACCACATATTTTTTGGGGAACTATAAATCCCCATTTATTTTTTAGCTTGAACACAATCATAATAAACAACTTGTGTCTTATTTTGAGCAACAAATAATTAAAAAATTAGTGCAACATTGTTGAAATCAGTAATATACTGTGTCTCTGACGAGCATTGACACCAATTGAATTGGAATTATCTGTAAAATTCTGTTTTAAATTAGTAAATATTAACAGCAGTGGCACTACTTAGTGCAGAATTGTTGTAAACAACAGAACAAAAATGAAATAATTCAAGTAGCTACCAGACACATTGGTGCAACGTGCGCCCCCTATCTACCTCCAAAGGAACGTCTCACCAAAGAATGACAAATATAACATTTTACAACCTCAATAAACGAGAATAAAAGATCAATACTTGGTGAGAGTCCATCGAATTAAACTCAATATGATTACAGTTCCTGGTTCACAGCATTAAATAAAGCTATCAATCATCCAGAGGAGTAGAAACTGCAGGTTTTGGCTAAAAAACGGCATCATCATCACGATTAAAGGAACGCTTTCAAAATACATCAAAAGATGATCGGAGCGAAATAAATAAAAAATACATTTGGATGAATATGTGAGACTACACGATAAAAAGTTGCTCCATCATTTGTCCTTCAGCAGCTCGTTGAATTGAAACCGTGCGGTCGTTGTCATGTCAACGGTGCTGCAGTGCGCGTTCGGTTTCAGTGATTGAGAGACAATGCGCCACACCTCCTAAGTGATGAGGTTTTTTTAAAGCGAGTCCATCCGAGTGACAGTGAAATATTCACTCACACTGTCCATAAAAGTACATTTAAAATAGAATGCAAAAAAAAAAAAGAAGTTCTGAATGATCCAGTCAGAGCAGATAGTCTGGGGTGGACCACCAGAAACCTCTTCACGTGACCCTTTAGGCCAGAGGTCTCTAATTGGCAGCCCGGGGGCCATTTGCGGCCCTCACCTTCATATACTCTTAGTGAAAAGCAATCACTGTGGAGAACATGCCTCTTGGGTGCTGACAATCATCTTCAAGCCAAACTGAGGGTCTCATATATATTGCTAGAGATGCTATGCTAGCTTGTTACTATTGTCCAAGATACGTAAAGAGCGACGCCATATTGGACAATAATGATGCAAGGCTTAGAACACGTGTCAAAGTCAAGGCCCGGGGGCCGGATCCGGCCCTCCAGATCATTTTATTTTGATGTTATTTTGATGTTATCTTCCAATTTGTATAATTTCGACAAAACATATTTTTAAAGAGAGTATATTGAAAGTTATTTAAGGTTTAAATTGATTTATTCTGGAAAAATATTCCTGTCTTTTTATTAATAATAATTATGTTAAAAAGTTACAGTTTTAAAAGTTGGTATCCTGTTAACTTTTTGGATTATTTAGACATTCACTAAGATTTTTTAGGCTATTTTGGAGTTTAGCTAATAGTTTAGCTACATGTTAGCCATTTTGGCTAATTTAGGCTTTTTCAGTTTTTTTTTAAGTTCATTTTGGAGTTTAGCTAATAGTTTAGCTACATGATAGTCGTTTTGGCTAATTTAGGCTTTTTCAGTTTTTTCTTAAGTTCATTTTGGAGTTTAGCTAATATGTCAGCTACATGCTAGCAGTGTTGACTAATTTAGGTTTTTTCCCGTTCATATGCTATTTTGGAGTTTAGCTAATATTTTATCTACATGCTAGCTGTTTTGGCTAAGTTAAGCTTTTCCTTATGCTTTTTTTAGGCTGTTTTGAAGTTGAGCTAATATTTACATGCTAGCTGTTTTGGTTAATTTATGGGGGTTTTTTTCCCAATTTTTTAGGCTATTTTAAAGTTTTGCTATTTTTTCAGTCACGTAGCTGTTTTGGCTAACCTAAGATTTTTTTTGTTAGTTTTTTAGGCTAATTTGGCATTTAGCTAATATTTTAGCTATCAGCTACAGCGTTTTCAACTATCAGGATCAGTTTTTTCAGTTATCAATTTCAGCATCTTCAGCAGCCAAATTCAGCTAACAGCATTCACACTAGCATTATCACAGGTAATGCTATATATCTAGTTCATAATTATGTTAAAAGTTATGGTTTTAAAGTTTATAAAACTTCTTTTTAGTGTTTCATAAATGTGTTTTGGATTTTAGTATCTTGTGCGATTGAGTTTGACACCCCTGGATCAGCAGATACTGTAAAATTACCATAAAATGCTTAATTTTTTATCAGATTTTAAAAGAAAAATCTCTGATAATTACTAAAATACATCCCAGATTGGGGTATTAATGTTTTTGTACAAAGTGCAACAGATGAATGACATTACAAACATTCTATTAATAAATAAATTGGGAACATTGTGACCCAGCCTTAGTCAGACTCTGGTTTCAGAGGCCCCAAAGTAAATTGAGTTTGAGACCCTTGATTTGACCGGGATCCCTTCCCATTATTTCCTCTTTAGCTCAGCTGTCAGCAACTTAAATGTTTGAAATATCTGACTTCAGAAGAGGTAAAATATTGTTGTAAAAAGTCCCTCTTAGTGACTCAACTCTGAACGAGTTCTGCTGTTGATCTAACTGGACTTTCAGCTGTTTGACACCGACTCGCGATGACACTTTTTTAAAAAAGCGTTCCACTTTCCTCTTCTTCTGAAATCACTCTCCAGTAAAGAGTTTGGGTGGCAGGTGCTGTTTTATTTTGTCCACTTCATTTCCTAAAAAAAGTGGTTCCGATGGAGCTTCTGAGTTCTTTCCGTTCCTCGGTTGGTTTGACGTTAAAGGTAAAAAGCGTTCATGAAGAAAACACTTCAGATCGACGTGATCACATCATGTACTTTTACTCTTCAAGCTGCTTTCACAAAACCTCAACAGTTTATTGAGTTCAGTTCAGTCTATTTGTTGTATTTTTTAATCTTTTTTGTTGTGAGGAGCAGATAATCGTCTCATCAACTTATGTGGATAAAGTTAACAAAAACCACTTTCATGATGTCAGAATCACAAATGAGCTTCTGTGGAGAATTCAGTCTATGTTGACTGACTTTTGACTAAAATGACCACATTTGGGAGAAAATTGGGGGACCGAGCAGAAACAGTGGGATTATCTATCCATACATCCATCTATCTTCAGAGCCAACCCGGTTACTGTTGGGTGAAGACAGAGTTTACCATCTCACACTCTCATGCAAATCTAGAGACAATTCAGAGATTAACCTAAGAAGCAAGTTTTTGGACCTATGTCGTTTCATTTAGGACATATTTTCTTCAGCGTGGCAGGTGTTCATCAGAAATGCTTCCTTTTGGGTTGTAGGCGGGACCGTTGGCACGGTAGTTGGCTCCACTAATTCTCCCATCAGGCCTTTGTTAACACTCTCTCCCAAGTACCCTAACATTAGGGTAGTGGGGCAAAAAATGCAGAAAATCAGCAGGGCATAGGCAACCTAGGCGGCTGCCTAGGATGCCATCTTCTGGAGGGGCACCAAATTGGAATGATTAAGCTACATATTAATGTTTTGGGGTTTTTTGACTATTTGTAAAAGGAATTTTTTTGTAAAAGGAAAAAAGAAAAAAAAATAATGATTAAAAACGTAAATCAAATAACTCAAAAGTTTGAGGTACCCCTCGTTTCCTGACGCAGCCGCAGTCTAAGCTAGGTGGGTGGGTGGGGGGTGGTGGTGTTGTTACCATTAGTGCTTCTCTAAAACTTTTAGGATGAAAAGCAGTAAAACCAGCTCTCAGGGACAGCTTTAAGGTCAAAAAACGAATGGAAGAAGAGGAAAAATAACGGACTCAAAGCAGAAGTTTGTCTATCTTATTTACATTCAATTGCTTGGACCCCCCCAATTTGGTTGGAAAGTAGTCTTGTTTTTGGTCTACCGTCAACAAACTGCAGTGCAGGGTGGTGCTGTAGTTGTTAATGCTTGGTTGGGATTTCTTATCCCAGTTTGGGAGAGGTGTCATTATTCTAAAGAATTTTCTGAAGTGGTTATTTATGTTCTGGGAATTAAAATACTTATTGCAACATATTCCGGTCAGCTATGGTGATTTTTATTTTCATAAAGTGGTATTGGTGTGTGTGTTTTATTTATTTAATTTATTTTTTCTGCAAGTGGATGCTTCAGAATTGTAGCCGATACAGGAGACTTTTTCCAAACATCCTGTTTTCATCTGCAATTTAAACAGAGAAATACTCAGAGACACAATTTTAATCTTAAATTATTGTATACATGACTATACATAGATATACATGTGAAGAACAACAAAAACACACTTTTCCTAGGACTAGTTCTTAAAGTGAAAACAGAAAAAAATGATTTATTTTCAAATAATATGTGCCAATGTGGGTGATATTGTCATTTTTATAAGTTAAAAAAATACTTTTAAACTCTGCAGACAAATAGATCCATGAACGTCTTTGTTTTACTCGCCTTCAAACTGTGCGGCTGGATAACTCCACCACTTTCCTTGAACCGGTAATGTTAGTTGGGTGTGTTAGGGGCTGTAAGCTAGCGGGAGAGCATGTAAACGGAGAACTCTCACCAACGATGAGGGGAGTGACAAACGGCCAGACAGCTGGTTCCACTTGTAACAGGTCAGACAATGCGGCAGGTGTGAGGTCAAGTCGGGATCAGCTCAAAGTGAATGAAAATTCAAAAATTTTGAAAAAAAATAAAATGAAAATTTCAAAAAATAATTTTGCAAACTGGAAAGAAGTATTGAAAATGTGAAGAAAAAAAGTAATTTTGAAACTTGAATAAAAAACAAAATAGTTACCAATAAAAAACTAATGTGATGTACTTTCAACTTTCCTTTTTTTTTGTTTTTCCTCTGTATGCTTTCAGTTCTCTGTTTTCAGTTTCAGCTCAGAGTTTTTGAATTTTTCAAATTTCCATCTTGTTTTTCATTCACTTTAAGCTGATCCTGATTTGACCCCAAAGAAAGGTGTCGAAACATGCTAAAAGCCCATAAAGCTAAATCTGGGTCAGACAGGCGGCGATCAAACACAGACGTTTGGTAAAACAGGAAGTAGATCAAAGCAGAGAAACTGGGTCAGCGTGGAAGCAGAGTCAGAAGATTGAAACGCTCAGTAATGCAGGCAAGGTGGCACAAACAATACTTCGCACTGGTGCAGTGCCAATGTAGGCTTGAAAATAGATCAAAAGATGATCGGAGTGGGACTTTAAAGAGTCAAATCCACTTTTTGTTCGATGCTGCGACATATTATGGACATCAGAACCGTCGGCTGCGCAGCTGCATGCTTGAACTCGTCCTGATTCTCCTCATGAAGGTTTCCCAGTCCAGGTCCTGCAGGCGGTTCCTGCACACCTGCATCAGCTCCCCGCCTCACTAGAGCTAACACTGACTCATTTCTTCAGCTTCCATGATAAAAACAAAAAAGTAAACAGAGACAGCGAGTAATGAATGGGTTATTAGCGGCTCTTTAGTAAATGTTTTGTAGGACGAGAGGCCGCGAGCGGACGCAGATGGCTGGAGTGTGTCTCTGTTGGACAGCAGGAAAGAATAGGTACTCTCAGTTTTTATTCCCGTTTCCTCTTTTTCTGTCCCTTCTATTTCCCCTGCCTGGTTTATTTACACACAGACTCTTCAGCGCGCTCTCGCCTGGTCTTATGGTCCTCCAGCAGAATGCGGCTCTGATTAAACGTTCAGCAGCAATTACTCCGATTTATTGAAATTATTGTTTATGGCTTTTTTTTTTGAGGGCCAGTGAAGGTTTGGAAGTCTGAACAAGCCCACAGACTGTTATTACATGCTTCAGAAAATGAGGTGTGTCATTGATTGTGTCTATTTTTTTAGACGCTGGATTTTAAGACCAAAGCCTGGTTTGAATAAAAATGACAGAGTATTCTGGAATTTTCTACCATTTTCTCAGAGAATTAAAAGAAATGTACATATCCCGAACAAGATCCCCTTCCCTAAATCTGAAAACGTCTCAATAACTTTTATGCTTAGTGTCAGAGATGAAGCCCTATACGTACGTGGTTTCTGCAGTCACTTTTAAAAGGTTTAAATCGTTTTTCCCAGTGGAATAGGTGTGATATGTTGCCATGGTAACAGCCACAGAGCCCGCACCGACCTCGCTGTGATGCAGCTGGTGTATGAGGCGGAGGAAAGTGGTTTCATAAGCTTTATTTCATATTAGAATCATTTCAGAAAGAAAAGTTCACCTCTTACCGCTTATTTTTAACCTTTATGATGATGCAAAAGTTTGTTTTAAAGAGTCGTTTTCAAGATTAACAAAAATCCTTAAATGTGTATCGATAAACTATTATTTTAGTTAATTAACAATAAAAGTAATAAGTCTGCATCATCAACCCATACGCATCCCCGAGTCGCTGCACACTGACAAACCCGCCTTTTACCAAAAAAAAAAAAAAAAAAGTTTAATAAAGACTCAATAAGATGTAAATTTATGGGGGAAAGTCTTGGCTGATGAATAATGAGAAGAAAACTGTATATTTGTGACTTTAGAGTAAATGTATAACTTTTTTTTTCGTAAATTTAAGAGAAAAAAGTTTTATTTGCCAGAAAAAAATTTAAATTTACCAGTTCACTATATCCAAAATGTGTTTTCAATAGATGCTACGTTTCCTCAAACATTTAGTAATAAGTAGAAAGGATTGCAAAAACAATTCTGTCCTTTCAGTTCAAGAATGCTGCAGGACATTAAAAAAAAATTATAAAATTAGGTTAAAACAATAAACAGCGGCCAAAGTTCTGTGGGTTCTCAGCTGGATGTTCTGCTGTAGGTTAACAAAAATCTTATTTTTAAAGATAAATGTGTTTTTATAAAAGCTTTAGTCTTTCCAACCAATAATTATGTCGGAAACTAGAAACTTTTTGGTTTTGTAAAATCTGATTTTTTTTTTTTTTATAAGATTAAAAAATAAATAGAAGGATAAATGCATTTTTAAAAGGTTTTAAAAAATAATTGAAAAAGAAAATAAATCAATTTGAAAACAAATTAAATAAATAAAAATAAGATTTCAAATTGATAAAGAAATGCAAAAAATGATAGATAATTTTTAAATAAATAATTACATTTTAAAAACATTTAAAAATTTTAAAAATAAAATAGAAAAAATAACTTATATTATATTAAAATATTAAATAAATAAGTGAAACAAAAAAAAAGAAAAGAAAAAATAAATAAAAATTATAAACTGATTTTACTTCCTGGGACGTAGAATCCTCATGGTGTGGATGTATAATCCCATAATTGATTCATTTGAATAAACAGGTTACAAAACCAAATCTTCATTTGTTCTTTAGCTTTAATGTTAAACAAACTGAAATATTTGAAAATAAAAGCCATAAATGAGGTTAAGAAATCCTCATGTTTGTTTGATTTGGTGCACTTCCGACCTTTGACCTTCCATCCTCAGCTGCACCTCACCTGACAGCACCGCCTCCACCAGGTCTCCCTCCTGGATCTGCGAGGCGGCGCGCAGCAGCTGCAGCATGTTGTCCGCCGTCTGGTCATGGCGGAACAGCAGGATCTTCTCGTGCATCCCGTAGAACCCGCACTCCGGGATCTGTCAGACGGGAGGAGGAGAAGCTTCTTAGAACCTCAGCTTCACAATGAAGATTTGAAGGGATTTTGATTTCTAAATGTTCTCCGCGTTCCTTCGGTGCAGCATTAGCATTTCTCCTCTAAACGCTTCTACCTCTGACACAAGAGACGCTGCATACCTTTGAGAATTCAGGCCCATGTATAGAAATAGAATGAAATAGCTGCTGTTATCACGTCAGGCCGGTTGCCGGAGCAACAAGGGGGGGGACAATAGGAGAAGAAAATTGAGAGAAAAAAAAAAAAAAGACATGTCAAAGAAGCAGAAAATGAAGAGTTCAGAACAGGAGGTTGAGGCCCTTCATTTGTTCAGACGCTCGCCGTCCTCTCAATTCAGATCCTCGACAATACACTTCAGAGAGGCATCCTTAAGACCGCTGTCGCCATAGCAGTGCTGCTGCCTCTGTTGTCATGGAGACGGAAATCCAAGGCCGAGTCCTCTCCGGCTTCTCAGCGTCTGACATGAGATCAGCTGCGGGACTGTCTGAGCCGAGTTCTGAACATCCCGGCTGTTACAAAACCTTCAGTTCCACAGAAAACTGGAAGAAAACTTGAGATTCTAGTCTGTGGATTCCTTTAGTTAAAAGAAAAAAATAGAAGAAACTAATTAAAGTGATTGAAATGAAAATAATGGATTGGTAAGTAAGTTTGCGATCATCAAACTATTAAACTTTTTTCTTGTTTCTTTTATTTATTTTAAAGTTTTTGTTTTGAGGCGATAAAACAAATATGATCTGATTCTTAAGGAGTCTCCGCAATAAATCGAAATATTGTAAAAGACGGCATGAAATGTCGACCTTAAATGTTTACTCAGATGCTAAAAAACCTTTATTTAAAATGTTTTTGCATTTAAAGGATCAAATGGATTCCACATTTAATTGAAGCTATGTACACCGTAAAAAGTGAAACGCTGGATCACTTGATGAAGCTTCTGTAATTTTTTAAATTATTAGATTTCCAAATAAAAACTCAAAAACTAAATTTGATAAAACCAATATTTTTAAACTACAAACCCTTCGTTAGTTGATCCAGTGTTTCACTTTTTACAGTGTAGATTTTATTTAAATAAAGATCTGACAGTGAGATTTGAGATGATGTATTAGCTGGGCTGTAACGACGACATTGATCGTTAAGATCTCTTTTTTTTCTCGTATCTCGCAGCCCTCGAACCCCCTCGTGCCGTGATGGAGATGACCTCGACCTCCTCAGAGGAACACGTTGGATTACGAGGACATCTTGAAATCAGAACTGTATCTGACGTTAATTCAGAAATATTTACATTAAGACCCATCGAATCAGCCCCCCCCTCCAGGAATCATCCTAAATTTTGCTCCAATCCAACATCAAAGGTGAAGGAAACTGTCATTATTTTTTTCTACAGGAAGACTGAGTGGATTAGGATCTCTGCAGACTTGACAGAGGCTGTTCCCCTCAGAGTCTTCTCACCTTCACTGGATCCATCTTTTCACTTAAACCATATATTCACTCTTTTCACTGGATCCATTTTCTCCCTGGAAATCTCTTTTTATTGGATCCATCTCTTCACTAGATCCCTCTTTTCTCTGGATCAGTTTTTTCACCGGATCCATTTTTCCTCTGGATCGTTCTTTTAATCTGATACATTTTTCAATGGATCCATCTCTTCACTGGATCCAACTTTTGTCGATCCCTCTTTTAACTGGATCTATTACTTCTATAGATCCCTCTTTTTACTGGCTCTGGATTTTTTCAATGGATTCATATTTTCTTCTGATCCATATTTTCACTGGATCCGTTTTTTTTCCTCTGGATCAGTGTTTTCATTGGATCCGCTTTTTGACTGGATCCATTTTTCCTCAGAATCCCTCTTTTAATCTGATACATTTTTCAATGAATCCATCTCTTCACTGGGTCCAACTTTTCTCTGGATCTGTTTCTAATTGGATCCATATTTTCCCTGGATCCATCTCTTCACTGACTCTTTATTTTCTCTGGATTTTTTTTCACTGGATTTATCTTTTATCTAGATCCATTCTTTAACTGGATCGATATTTTCACTGGATCCATTTTTTTTCTCTGGATCAGTCTTTTCATTGGATCAGTTTTTTACTGGATCAGTCTTTTTGTAGGATCAAAATTTTCACTATATACACCTTTTTTGGATCTGTCTATTAACTGGATCCATATTTTATCTGGATCAGTTTTGTCACTGGATCCATATTTTCACTGGATCTATCTTTTCTCTTAATCCATCTTTTCACTGGATCCCTCTTTTTTATAGGATCAATCTTTTCACTGTGTACATCTTTCTTTGGATCCGTCTATTAACTGGATCCATATATTATCTGGATCAGTTTTGTCACTGGATCCACATTTTCACTTGAGCCATATTTTCAATGGATCCATCTTTTCTCTAGATCTGTCTATTAAGTGGATCTCTCTATTTTTAACATGATCTATTTTTTTTCTCTGGATCCCTCTTTTTATTGGATCCCATTTTTTCACTGGATCTATCTTTTCTCTGGATCTGTCTTTTAAGTGGATCTCTATTTTTGACAGGATCTATTTTTTTCTCTAGATCCCTTTTTTTATTGGATCCCATTTTTTCACTGGCTCTATATTTTCACTGGATTTAACTTTCCTCTTAATCCATCTTTTCACTGGATCCATATTTTAACTGGATCCCTCTTTTTACAGGATCAATCTTTTCACCGTGTACATCTTTCTTTGGATCCGTCTATTAACTGGATCCAGTGGACTCTCAGCATCACTCTTGTTCCTGATGGTGCAGTAGAACCGTTTCATGGTGTCCTGCAGAGATCCACCATCTCATTCCTCACCTGTTGAGTGGAAACCAACCTCTGTGGCTCATTCAGCTCTGAGTTTCTGGGTCAAACTAACACGTCTTTCCTCTTCCGAATGTTTATTTACAGTCTTTCATCACTTGTTACTTAGCAAACATGTTGTGATGTTTACACGGGAGATTATAGAGAAACGGGATATAAAAGCTGCAGCAAAAATAGATCAAATTAACATGTTGCGGTTTCTGTAACTGAATTTTAATAGAAATAATTCAGCAGTGAAAGCGATGCTCTTAAATCAGCCCAGCTGGAAGCGTTAAAAAGGATTTACATTCACAGCATCTCCCCGCCGCTTCGGGTTCGCTCAGAAGAAGCTTTGCGCATGAAACTGGTCCAAGCTGGAGCTTCGAATGTGACGACGGCCGTGATGCTCTGATTCTTTCTCAGGCCACATAGTGAAGATGAGGGGGCCGTCACCATGACGACAGGACGTGCGGCATGATATCGTTTATTAAGCTGTTAGCGCCTGTGTGTGCGTGTGCGCGCGGCGGCTCCATAAATCCGTGGAAACATTGAGGAGACCCAACATCAAAGTGTCCATTATGTAAATTATTAACGTGAAATTTGAAGCACGGCTTTCAGGCTGGGATGGGTCAGGACAGCATCTGATGCAGAGAGGGGGAAAGAGATTCAGTCACTACAGAGTACAGCAGGAAACTGTCAATAATTATTGACGAATATCATCTAAATTAACATAGAAATTAGATTTATCTTTTTTCATAAAGTCGGGAAAGGAAAAAATCTTTGGGGACGTCCATTGATGAAGTCTGGAAATGATCCGTTAATGGCAGGAAATGTGATAAACATCCCAGATGTCCAGAAAACTTTAGGATAATGAAGTTATGTCTTGAGATCTTATCATTTCGTATCACAACATTTTATTTTAACTAGTTTTTGTTTAAAAAAAAAAAAAAAAAAGAACTACAACCTAAACTTCTGTAAAAAATAACAGTTTTGTAAATAAGCAGTGAAGAAACTTTAAAGACAAAAATAAAATGTTTTCATGTTTCTAAATACCAATTTAAAAACTATGGAAAACTTCCAGAAGATATGAATCTCTTTTTTAATCTTCTCTAGATTAATTTCCTTTATAATCTTCACAATATTCCAAAAGATTTAAAAAGAAACGCATCTTCCACAATTTTTTCTCCTGTGATTGTTGAATATGCAATTGTTTATTTTTATCTTCTGGAATATCATGAAGATTAAAAAAGAAATTGATCCCCATAAGATCAGGAAGAGATGCATTGCTTTATTAATCTTCTTGATTATCATAAAGATTAGAGAAATCCATCTCCAGAAGATTAAAGAAGAAATGCAGTTTGAGATGCATGTCATTTTTTAACCTTCTGAGATAGTTAAAAATGCATTTCCTTTTTAATCTTCATGATATTCCAGAAGATTAAAAAAGAAATGGCTCTTCTGAAGATTAAAAAAAAAAAGAGATGTTTCTTTTTTTTGGTCTTCTACAATTATTGAAGATGTTTTTTTTTTTTTAATCTTCTGGAGATTAATTTGTTTTCAATCTTCATAATATTTCAGAAGAATAAAAAAATTAATTTCCACAAGATTAAAAAAGAGATGCATTTTCTTTTTAATCTTCTGAGATTGTTGACGATGATTTTCCTTTTTAATCTTCCAGAGATTCATTTCTTTTTTAATCTTCACAATATTCCATAAGATTAAAAGAGATGTATTTTCTTTTTAATCTTCTGAGATTGTTGAAGATGCATTTCTTTTTTTAACTTTCCAGAGATTCATTTCTTTTTTTAATTTTCATGCTATTCTAGAAGATTTATAAAGAGATTATTTTCTTTTTTAATCTTCTGAGATTGTTGAAGATGCATTTTCCTTTTTAATCTTCCAGAGATTAATCTCTTTTTTAAATCTTCACAATATTCCATAAGATTAAAAGAGATGTATTTTCTTTTTAATCTTCTGAGATTGTTGAAGATGCATTTCTTTTTTTAATCTTCCAGAGATTCATTTCTTTTTTTAATCTTCATGCTATTGTAGAAGATTTATAAAGAGATGATTTTCTTTTTTAATCTTCTGAGATTGTTGACGATGATTTTCCTTTTTAATCTTCCAGAGATTCATTTCTTTTTTAATCTTCACAATATTCCATAAGATTAAAAGAGATGTATTTTCTTTTTAATCTTCTGAGATTGTTGAAGATGCATTTCTTTTTTTAACTTTCCAGAGATTCATTTCTTTTTTTAATTTTCATGCTATTCTAGAAGATTTATAAAGAGATTATTTTCTTTTTTAATCTTCTGAGATTGTTGACGATGATTTTCCTTTTTAATCTTCCAGAGATTCATTTCTTTTTTAATCTTCACAATATTCCATAAGATTAAAAGAGATGTATTTTCTTTTTAATCTTCTGAGATTGTTGAAGATGCATTTCTTTTTTTAACTTTCCAGAGATTCATTTCTTTTTTTAATTTTCATGCTATTCTAGAAGATTTATAAAGAGATTATTTTCTTTTTTAATCTTCTGAGATTGTTGAAGATGCATTTTCCTTTTTAATCTTCCAGAGATTAATCTCTTTTTTAAATCTTCACAATATTCCATAAGATTAAAAGAGATGTATTTTCTTTTTAATCTTCTGAGATTGTTGAAGATGCATTTCTTTTTTTAATCTTCCAGAGATTCATTTCTTTTTTTAATCTTCATGCTATTCTAGAAGATTTATATAGAGATTATTTTTTTTTTTTTAATCTTCTGAGATTGTTGAAGATGCATTTCTTTTTTTAATGTTCTGGAGATGCATTTCTTTTGCAATCTTCACAATATTCCAGAAGATTAAAAAAGAAATGCATCTTTAACAATTTCAGAAGTTTAAAAAAATGCATTTCTTTTTTAATCTTCTAGAATAATTTGAAGATCAAAAAAAGAAATGCATCTCCAGATGGTCGAAAAAAGAGATGCATTTCTGACCTAATCCTCTGAAATTGTTCAAGATCCATTTCTTTTTTAATCTTCACGATATTCCAGAAGATTAAAAAAGAAATGCATCTTGAACAATCTCATAAAAGAAACCGTTGCTGCGTGTCCCTCTGATAAAATCCTACATCATGGAATAGAGTTATTAGTTCTATCGGAACAAAATGTTTTACAGAAGAACATATGAAGGATTTTTATTTCAGCAATGAAAATCATTGAAGTTCATCCAGTTAGCATGACTCAGCATGAAGGTCAACATCTCCTTCATCCTAGCAGTGTGAGCTTGTTTTGGACAATCTACCGGGACATTTGGCTGAACTAGTTTCATTTTTTTTTTTATTTATTAAAAAGTAAATATTTTTTCACCTTAAGTATATTTCAAAACAACCCTTCCACCCTAAAACTGATGGTAAACAAACAAACTGCAGATGAGAAGCTAAAAGAGGGACGGACACTTCAAGAGATGAAAAGAAAAATTAATCAACAAGATGAATGAATGAAAAAAGTGAGAAGATGAAACGGGGAGAGAGAAAAACCCAGAACAATGAGGCAGACAGGAAGCCCACATCTGTCGTTTCATTCTAAAAGTGCATTGCATCTAATAATGGCCCTCAAAAGGACACTCCAGAGCCCCAATTATCATGGGTTGCCAGGCAACAAAGAGAAACCGCCACCGGACGATGGCGAGTACAAACAGTTCCATTATGACTGTTACAGAGTGCAGAGGTGTGCCTGCTCCTATTCATTCACTGACTGCTGGGACAGAATAAGCTGTGAGTCACAAAAATGGCAGGAATGACAAACTTTTCTTTTTATGGAGAGAAGAAGCTTTTGGCATCAAAGCCAAACAGTGAAACCCACGAGTACGAGTGAGTTAAATTAGTTAAAGAGAGAGTTTGGAGGAATATTATGAGGGACGACATAAAAGAAAACAAATAAATATGAACAAAGTCATGCAATTATGAGGAAAAAGTCAAAATATGAGAATAAATCATAAAGTTATTATTCAAAAAAAGTCATTCAATTTTCTTAAATTAGTTATAACTTCAAGAAAATAAAGTTATAATCGCCTGCAATGTAAATAAAAAAGTTCATGTTTAAATGTCTTTTGTGAAATATTTTAAAAATTAAATGCAACTTTGACCTTTTTGTCGTAAAACTACGACTTAGTGAAGCGTACATTAAAAACTTTATTCCTTTTTTATTTTACTTCATAACTGTACATTATTATAGGAAAATTTTAACTTTTTCTCATAATTTTCTAACTTTTTCATGAATAATTTTGATTTTTTTAAACATAAATTTAGTTTTTATTCTTACACAATTATAAGTTATTTTTGCAAAGTTTTGATTTTTCTCTCATTCATTTTCAACTTTATTGCCATTAAGTTTTGACTTTAGTTTTATTTTACAAATATATATTTTTTTGATTTCAAAGCATTTATTGCCTTAAATCAGGAATGATATTGAAAATGTTCTAAAAGTTTTAGTCTTTATTCTTGTTCATTTTTGACTTTTTTTTTTTTTTCTTTTCTGAATTCTTTCTCATATTTTTTTCCATAAATTTCTTATAAAATTTTGATTTTAACATCTTATATCATTTATTATCTAAAATCTTTGGCTTTTTTCTTTTAAATATGCAACTTTATTTTCAATAAATGTTAACTTCTTCCTTAAAACTTAATTATTCACTCTTGTAATTTTTTAATAAATGACTCATAAAATTCACTCTTTTTTTCATTAATTTTAAACTTTATTCTTGTAAATCTTTTACTTCTAACTTTTAATTTTAAGACTTTACTCTGTAATTTGTAATTTTTGTCTTAATTTTTTTAACTGAGTTTTACAAAAATGTTGCCTTTATTTTCATAAAATTTTATTTTTTTTCATCATTTGTCTTTATTTCTGTAAAGTTTTCACTTCTTATGCTGTTACTTCATTTAAGGACATTTCTTAACTTTTTTTCTCATAAATTACAACTTAGTTCTCATAAATTTTTGAATTCTTTCCATAAAATTTCAGAATTATTCAAAATTCTAGAACATATTTATTTTTCTTCTTCTATGGAGGCCTTATTATCCGGTTGAGCTTAACATGATCTTGACAGTAACATCATCTCCACGTCTGTGACAACATTTGATTAAAGAGAAAACTTTTAATCAATTTTTGCTATTTCAAGTTCATTTCTGTTCAAATTGTTTTATGTTGTTTTACAGTAGATCCAAAGAGGCTAAAAAAAATAAATTTTTTTCAACTGAAAAAAAAAAACCTGCAAAATCTTATTTATCACAAAAATCCAATGTTTTGCTAAATTACAGAAAAGTCAGTTGCTGTTCTGATGTATGACTTCTGTTTGTGCTGCTGGGACCAAAGTCTTAAACGCCTCAAACATTTTTTACTGGGTTTTGTGAAATAAAAATCTGTTTTCTACATCTTTGCCTGAAAGATTTCCTTCCTCAAAAAAACACTTTTTTTCTCTCAAAGCCAATTTTCACCGTTTCCCTGGTCTGTGGCCATAAGCTGTGGGTTCTGATAAGATCACAGACACAAGCAGCTTCCTTCACAGGGTGGCTGGGGTTTTTCTGAGAGTTTGGGTGTGAAGCTCAGCCATCTGGGAGGAGCTCAGAATAAAGCCGCTACTCCTCCACATGGAGAGGAGCCGGCTGAGGTGGCTCGAGCATCAGGCAGGGATGACACCCAGACGCCTCCCTGGTTATGTGTCACAGACGTGTCTAACGAGGAGGAGCCGAACAGAATCTTTTGTTCGGCCCGCCGGGGAATGCCCCGGTATTTCCTTGGAGAAAGTGGCAGGAAGGAGAGGTGGAAACAGTTACGACAAGAATCCTGGATGTTACACCCCATTCTGGGGTATAAAGTTACAATTCCGGAGCCCTCAGTTAATGTTGCAATTCAAGTCTAGTGGTCCAGGTTACAATCCCGGACAAACCCCCAATTATTATTACACCTCAATCTAGCAGTCCTGGGTAAAATCCAGTACAAACCCCCAATTAATATTACAGAGGCTAGCGGTCCCGGTTTACAATCCCGGACAAGCCTCCAATTAATGTTACACATCAGTCTAGCGGTCCTGGTTAAAATCCCGGACAAGCCCCCAATTAATGTTACACATCAGTCTAGCGATCCTGAGGAATATCCCGGACAAGCCCCCAATTAATGTTACACATCAGTCTAGCGGTCCTGGGTTACAATCCCGGACAAGCCCCCAAGTAATGTTAGACCTAGTCTAAAAGTCCTTGGTTAAAATCCCGGACAAGCCCCCAATTAGCATTACACATCAGTCTAGTGGTCCTGGGGAATATCCCGGACAAGCCCCCAATTGATACAAATCAGTGGAGTGGTCCTGGGGAATATCCCGGACAAGCCCCCAATTAATGTTACACATCAGTCTAGCGGTCCAGGGTAATATCCCGGACAAGCCCCCAATTAATGTTACACATCAGTCTAGCGGTCCTGGGTTACAATCCCGGACAAGCCCCCAAGTAATGTTAGACCTAGTCTAAAAGTCCTTGGTTAAAATTCCGGACAAGCCCCCAAATAATATCACACCACAGTCTAGCTGTCTCGGGTTAAAATCCCAGAGAAGCTCCTAAATAATGTTACTCTCCAGTCACGTGGACTGAAAAAGGATGGAACAGAACAGAACAGAAACAAATTAAATCCCCTTATGACTCAAAAAAAAAAAAACTACAGCATAAAATAAATCTTGAATTTCTTTACAAAAAAAAGGCTTTTTCCAAAAGGATAGCAGAGGATGTGGAGATTCTAAACTCTGTCCTGGAGATCCTCGGCCAATCAAGTGCTCAAGACTATCATTGAAAATCTAAAAACCAAAAAGAAAGATTAAAAAAGAACGATTGAAACCTCACACTGACAAAAAAAATATTCAGAGAAGAAAACAGAGACAGAAAGCAATCCACTGGAATATTTTACCAAATCTGCAAAGTGTGACCTGTTGAACTTAAATTCCTGGAGAGCTGACGGATCGTCGTACAAAAAGATCTTCTTCATTTCTAAAAGTTCAAACATGACTAATGAACAATTAGGAATCACAAATCAAATACATGACTTGACACTTTCCCAGCAGTTTAGTGACAGTCAGTCTGCCCTGAGACTGTTGAACGAGTCTGAGACTCTGAAGCAGCAAACTCTACTGAAGGGAGTTACTAGTGAGGAGATCTGCAGGTTATGGACGCTTTCTATCACAAATAATATAATTTCTTCTAAAATTCTTCTTATTGATACCATAATGATGACAGAGATCGCTAGTTAGTATAAATATAATAAAGCTTAGTAAAAAATACACTTCAGTCGATGAACGGTGAAGGTTCTCATTTTCAAGTAAAACTATTGAGTGTTTTTTGTAGATAAAAAAAAGTTCAATTTACTGATATAAGTTCAAAGCAATTTTTTTTTAAATATAGTCAAGAATTTTAATTATAAATATAATGAATATTTAGTGAAGATTATTACAAAATTCTTATGATCTATAATGGAGGAGTCGTACCAGAAGTTTTGAGAGTTTTTTTAGTTTTTACACAAAAGATGAGAAAAATCTTTTTTTTTTTAATCTGTTTTTTGTTGGAAACTAGGGCTGCTTGTCGACTATTAAAATAGTCTACAGCTAATTTAATAGTTGATTAATCGTTACTTTATATTATATGGAGAAAGAGTGAAGTAAAGTTGAAAGTTGTGTTGGTATTCTGCTTCTTTTTGGACTGTTTTGATGTTTATTAAGGTTTTTTAGTCTAATTTGGAGTTTAGCTAATATTTCAGCTACATGTTAGCTGTTTTGGCTAACTAAGGCTTTCACTTTTTAACTAAGGCGTTTTTCAGTTTTTTGGGCTAATTTTACATTTAACTAATTTTTGAGCTAGTGTAACCCTTAGTAAAGTTACTTTCCTTTTTCTTAACATTTACCTTATATAGGGTGTAATTTTCAGTTTCTCCACTGGTGGCAGTAAAGATTTTAAACAATGTTTTTTTTTTTGTTCAGAGTGATCATCCCGTCATTGTTTTGATCTTTGACGTTTTTTCCTAGATTAGCGAGAAGCAGCGAGTGAAAGGGAAGAAAAAAGAATACTGAGCGAGGTAAAAGATAAAAAAAACAAAAATTGCATTAAACCCAAGTTGACAGAAAACTAATTTCCAACAGTTAGTGTTTACGTGGGAAGAAGATAAATCTGGTGAAACCCAAGAGCGGACTTTGAAAATTGTGGAAACGTTCGTTATCTCGGTGAGTGGTAACCCCATTTTGTGTCATATTAGGCTGCTATATCCATTAAAGTGTGTCAACTAATTAGGGCTGCCACAAACGATTATTTTAATAGTCGACTAATCACCGATTATTTTTTCCGATTAGTCGACTAATCTGTTCATGGCCAAAGTGGATGTAAAGATGCTGAAGTTGATAACCAGCTGAAATATTAGTTAAATGCCAAATTAGCCAAAAAATAAAAAGAGCCAAAGTTAGCCTAAATAGCTAGCATGCTGCTGAAATATTAGCTAAATTCCACATTAGCCTTAAAAAAATGGAAAAATCCTATATTAGCCAAAACAGCTAGCATATAGCTGAAATATAAGCTAAACTCAAAAATTGCCTAAAAAAACTTAAAAAAGCTTAAGTTAGCCGAAATAGCTAGCATGCTGCTGAAATATTAGCTAAACTCCAAATTAGCCTTAAAAAAATGGAAAAATACTATATTGGCCAAAACAGCTAGCATATAGCTGAAATATAAATTAAACTCAAAAGTTGCCTAAAAAACGTAAAAAAGCTAAAGTTAGCCGGAATAGCTAGCATGCTGCTGAAATATTAGCTAAACTCCAAAATAGCCTAAAAAACCTTAATAAATGCCAAAATATTCCAAAAAGCTGGCAGAATGCTATCATAACTTTCAACTTTACTACAATCTGACTTCATACAATATAAAGTAACGATTAATCGACTATTAAATTAGTTGTCGATTATTTTAATAGTCGATTAGTCATCGATTAGTCGACTAATCGTGGCAGCCCTACAACTAATTAAAAAAAAGGGTGAAATGGAAACCTAATGTTATAAAAAACCAGTTGAGGTAACAAAGGAAATATGGGATTGATATACAGTATTTTTTAATTTAATTTTCATGTGTGAAGTCTCCTCAGTTCACCACGTGTTGAAGGCTAAATATCTAGCTAGCTAGTTTTGACTTGTCGGGTTTTGCATGTTAAGTTAATACATTTTGTTGTGTATTTTGGGTTTAAAATTCTGATGAGGAAAAGACTGTGAAACAATGGAAGTAGTGTTAAAAGGTTATTATGGACTATGTTTAATTATTTTCTGCACAGTTCATCTGGATTCTGGCCTTTATCTCATCCATCCATCATCTTTACATCTCTACTCCTCTCAACTCATCTCTCATTAATGTCGTCTGGAATTCTCGACTTGGACATTAAGTGGGTTTCTTTAATTTTTTTGAGTGCACTCAAGGGTTTTATTTTCTTCTTTTTTTTTTGAAAAAAGGATTGAACTTGAGTCCTTATGGGAACACATTTTTTTTCTGAGATCTCAGTTTTTTTAACATTTTTTTTAATGTTAGTGGCCACTTATTTTTTTCTTTTTGGGTTAAAATTTTACGTACTTGGAAATATTTTCAATTTACACTGAGTTTTTGCAGACTGTACTTTATATTTTTGTCATATCTCAAATAATAATTCATTTTTATTCCAACTGGTATTGTTTCAGTGTGATTTCTTGGGGTGCACTATTCCAAATTTTGGAATATATGACTGTGGACAATCTCCTCATCGAATCTAGAGCTAGAGTAACTCCAGTTGATGATATTTAGAGCTGCCACATAATACAGCAGCAGCACTTAGGGGTTACACTAGCTATTAGCTTCAGCTATCTTCACTAGCATCTTCAGTGGTCAAATTCAGCTTACAGCAACCACAGTAGCATCACAGGTAATGACATATACCCAATTTTTAGTTAGTTAAGATGTGTGCTTTACATCCAGTTTGCGGTAGACCAGATTAGTCGACTAATCGGGAAAAATAATCGGTGATTAGTCGACTATTAAAATAATCGTTTGTGGCAGCTCTATTGGAAACACTGTTAGAGGTCTGCAACCTGAGGATAAGATGTCAGATAACTAAAAAAAAAAAAGAGTAGTTTATTATTAGAATAAGAAAAAACACATATAGATTTATTTAAAAAGTGTGATTATACTTTAGTGTTATCATGTTTATATTCAGTAGTAAAAAGGAGGAAACGGAGAACGTTCACCAAAGTCCTAAAAATGAAGATTACCACGTTTGATTAGACTTTTTTACTTATTTGACACAGGGTTCATTTTATTTTGAAAGGATCGTATGTGCTGTTGTCAAAAGAAAAATAAGTTAAAATGGTTGTTAAAAGAAAATTATATTAATTCAAATATTATTATTATTTAAAACAAACTTTATATCAATAAATGGCAACAACGACATAGGTAAAGTGTATTTTTCTAAACAATGACTTTGCGGCTTTCACTTGGTTTTGCTCAGTAAAAAACTTTCAGAATCAAAGGTTGCAGACCTCTAAGTTCAGCTGAAGGAACTGTGGTTCCTGGTCGGTTTAGGATGGTCTGGGCGGGAAAAGTGCCGTTTTTGTAAAACCTTTCCACCAATCAAAAGATTTCAAGCTCCGCCTTAACTGGTCAATTCCATTTTTCTGTGAACCTAAAGCCAACGGGTGACCAAAAATGGGGAGAACCGGTCCGGCCCAATGCGTCCATTTTATAATGGAAGGAGAAACTGTGGAGAACATTTTAAGGATTTATTTCCCAAAAAAGCAGAGATGTTTATGTTTTTGATAAGAACTTCTGTTTAAAGTGATAAAAAACATTTCTTTCTTCCTAAATCTTTAGGTTTTTATCACTTGTGTTGATTCAGATTTACTGTTCAATATAAAGTCATATTCATTTCTGACATTCAGTTAAAAAACGCAGATATAGCAAACATTCAAACACAATATATTAAATGATTAAAATCGTGGATTGAATTTCTGTGATCTTTAGATTATAATAAAAAAACAAAAAAACCTCGTTTGTGTTGAGGTCTGTCATGCCCCCCCCCCCCCCCCCCCCCCCCCGTCCCTCCAGCATAAATGTTTCTCAGGTTTGAGCGCAGACACGACAGCTCCGTTTTAAGGTACTGCGAAACCCTCTCTGCACTCCTGGAAGGCCGTTACCGTGGCAACCTCTGGAAAACAGAGTGTTTATTATTCAAAAGTATAAAATATGAGAACGTACGTGCACGCGCGCGCGCGCACACGTCACTCAATCTACATAAAAGCACTCAAGGTTAAAGGCTGTTCCAGCCTGAATGCGTCCGTCTGTTACCGAGCGTTGCCGTGGCAACAGTGCAGGTGAGATAACTGCAGAAAAAATGTAAAATTATGCTTTTTATTTCCCCGTGGACTTATCATTTTTCATGGAGGCTGTGATTATTTTTTTAAAAAAAGTCCCATTAAACCAAAACCGGATCCCAACGACAGGAGCTGATGATGATGATGATGATGATGATGATGATGATGATGAGCAAGACAATCAGATCAAACACAACAAGCACCTCCACCCACTCCAGCTGACCTCCACGCAGAATGGAAACACCAGCCGGGGTTGGGGGGGGAAACAGACTATTTCTGAGCTCGCGGTGCAGACGCTGATGCACAGCGGCGCTGCTGAACTGAGTCAGAAATCCACCTTCATCGCACAGCAGCCTTCCTGGAAGCCGCCGCTGGCAAACGAGCCGCGCGGCAGGTGTAGCGCTTCGCCGGCAGTTACAGCCGCAGACGGCGCTGACGTGAAGAAAGAACGTTTTCTTTTCTGTGGCTGTGACCGTGAAATGAAAGAGGAAAAGTAAACGACAGTTTACTGAGCATTCCACGTCTACAGGAGCTTCAGAGATATGGAATACTAGAACAAACAGGTCCATCACCCGAATACTGTATCATGAAATAAAAATAATATCCACCTGCTGAGTCGCAAATGTCTAATATTCATTCTTTACTTTGAATAAAAAATTGAATCTTTGTTTGAACGACCTTGAAGCATTTTCACTTTTTTCTGTTTTCATTCTGGAGGAGACAGGAGTTCATACATGTTGCTGTAAACATGTAAAGCATCAATACTGTTTCTCTACTTAAATGTAGCTTTACCCTTTAACTAACCCAAAATAAAGCTTTTCTGCTGCTTATTTTCTTGGTACAGAGCCCCTAAAGGGACATCAAAGTTTAAAAAAAAACAATTAAGTTAAAAAAAGATATATTTTTCTAAAAATACTTGGGGGCTCCGTAAAAAAAAATAGAAGTAATAAACAAAAAACAAATTTTGGTTACTAACCAGAGCTTGTTTTTTTTTTTTTTTTAAAGTAATAAATTAAAGTGGTAAGTAACTGGTGTACACCAGATAGTAACTTCTTCTTTTTTTTTTTTTTCTAAAAATTGAATTTTTAAAAAATGTTCTGGTTCCTAACCAGAATTGTTTTTTTTAATATATTTTTTTTTTTTGTGAAAAAAAAAAGAAAAAAATTTTTTTTTTTTAATGTCCCTTTGGGGGCGCCGTACCTTGGGGAGTAATATACACAATCAATACTTTTAAACACAAGTTTTCTACATGTTTGGTTGAGCAGGCAGTTAAAGGGAAACCAAACAGGAAAGTTGGAGACTGACTCCGCCCACAGCCAAAAAATGAAATCTAGTCAGAGGGGCGGGGCTTGTGACAGGACTCTTATCATTACTGGAGCTGCAGATGACGACGTGAGACATAAATGCTTTGACCAATCACGAAATTCAAACGTAATACCTCAATTCAACCTGTAGGGGGCAGCACACATGGTTTTTAACTATATTTTTTAAGAAATAAACAAGTTTATTTTCATTTGTCAAAAATTTTGACAAGTGAAGACGAGTCTTAAAATGTCTACACGTTTGCTTTCTATTGGTTAATTGTCAATTAGTGACGTTCTTACACCTTTTGAAAAAAACTTCTAGTTTTGAGGCCGCGTCACGCCGCCACTACTTACAACCTGAACATTTTACATAAATATAATTTGGGTTTTTCATGATATATCTTATTCATTTTTGCACAGATGTCCGTCGAGGGTCTCGGCCGACGGGTTTGAGCTGTTCAAAATTTTTGGTCAGTCAAGAATTACGGAATTTATGTGTAGTTTACGTACTTGATAGGAAATTATTACGTAAATCTTACAGAATCGTGCTTAATTTTTGCGAGATGCGTACCTAAATTATGTCCATTTATGTCTAATAGACTTTTCACACCACCGACGTAGAACTTTTATATCGCGTTTACAGCACATATAACACGTTAAATCAACATATCACGTTAAAAAGTGAAGAAATTCAATGAAGCATGAACTTTTTTTAATGGTTTATTCGTTCTTCTTCCATAGTTTTTGGATCATTCGTGATACTTTTTTTACTTTTTCTCATATATTCACATCTGACTCATATTAATCCACAAAACGTGCTCAAAATGTAAATAGTGCCTTTGTGACGGGACCTTAGATTTAGAATTTAATTAATTCTATTGACACTTTTTCACACTTGTAACCCAAACAAAATTTAGGCTTGAAGCAAATGAGATTAAATCAGGATTTTAGAGTAAATTTTACATTAGAATCATTTTTTGGGGGGGGCTTTAGATAAAAATGGATGACTGTTCTGCAAAAAGACTGGTTTCAAGAAAATGTGGCTTATTTTCTGTCTTACAAGAAAAATCATCTTATCAGGAAAAGTTTTCAATATAAAAATCTAAGTTTAAGAAAAAATCTGTTTTTTCTTACTCCATTGCCAGAATTTTTAACTTATTTTAAGGAGCCTGTTTTACAATGAAATGAATCAAAACAAACTTACATGTTTATGTTCTGCAATTCTTTAAACAACAATCAGAATCCCAACAGAACTTCCGATCACAAACGCAGCATCTCTTCCTTTGTTTCATATTTTCAAATCATACATATGAAAATAATCTATTTTTTCCCGTCATAACCGTTTATAAAACCCCACAAAACCACAAGTACTTTTACTGGAAATATCCCACCTTAATGCAGTAATATGAACTGAAGAGTTTAACATAAACCCGCTCAGCCTGTAAAGCACTGTTGTATAACAAGTCCTTTATAAATAAAGTTTGATTTGATTGAAGTTCATAAGGCAGTTCAGATCAAAACTAATGAAAATGTTTGAAATGCATATAAATAAAAATATGTATTCATCAATATTAATTTATAAAAGTCTAAATCAGTCAAATACGTTTTTAAAAGTTAACTATTTCTGAAATGCATAAAGAAATAAATAAATACTACTAAAATGTTTTAATAATTTAAAATTGGAGATAATTATTTGTGATGTGGACGCCGCCATGTTGTCGGTCCGAGACGATCTGAACCAACGTTTCCATGGCAACAACTCTCACCAATCAGGAGTGAGCTCGTTGGAAGGCCACACCCCTATGACTTTAAAGCGGACTACATCTGTAAATCAGACTTTTTGAAGGTTGGGGCCAGCAGGCTCCACCTACTTTTACGAAGGCATCTGATTGGTCAGTTTATAAGTTGAATCAAGAAGATGTTAAAAATGTATCAGAGCAAGAATAACTTGGCGTGTACTTCCTGTTTGGATCTCCAGAGGGGAGGAGTCACTCATTCCAGTTCTAATATACAGTCAATGTTTCTAACTCTTATCAACCATCACACCTGGTTGTTCAGCTTTGTTAAACCAATATTGTGGCGGGAAATCCACCAAGATCTCTCTGAGAGCCGAACTGATGCTGAACTCTGATTGGACGGTACTTTAATGAGGAGGTCAGACATAAAGATAGTCTCAGAACTTAAACTAGAGTTTCTTCAGATCAGAGGAGCAGATGTTTCAGCTTTTAGCTCCAAAGATCTTAAAAACCGCTTAAGTCTTCAGAAACTGAAGCTGGAGCGGCTGACTCAATGAAAGTTGGGTTTGGATGATCCACTTTATTGGTGTCAAACCAAAAATATCGATATTTTTTTATCATTTTCATGGAGTTGGAGCTTCCTCCATCACCTGTTGCCTCCTCAGCTGCAGCTCCATCAAGATTCAAACATCAACCTTTATGACACTTTCTCCATCTTCTGATCCTGGACAAGCCCCCAACCCCCCCACACTAAATATCTGCCCCTCCACGCGCGCGTGGACGGCTCCCCTGAAGCTCCTGGTTACCTTCTGGTCCACGATGGAGCACGCCACCTCCCGGACCTGACTCAGGCTCAGCTCCGCGGCGTCCAGCAGCACCGGCTCCCGGCTCATCCCGATCTGGATTTGGAAGGAGATCACACCTCCTCCCCCTCCTCCTCCTCCTCCTCCTCCTCCCCCGGAGCTCCCCGTCCCCCCCAGGAAGGGGAGCGGGCTGGGCGCGCGGATCAGCGGAGGAGCGCTCATTTCCCGGGAGGTTTCCAACTTTTTTGTTTTTTTTTTCCCGGGAAAAACGAGGAGTCGCAGCGCGCGCGCGCGCAGGGGGGGAAGCCCACGAGCGAGGGGGATCAGAAGAAGAGTTTCCCGGCAAAGAAAAAAAAAAAAAAACTGGAGAAAGGCGCGCGGGAGAGGAGCGACGGTGAAGAAATGACCGGACCGGGAGCGCGGATGCGGGTGACAGAGTCAGAGACGTCAACGGGAGCTGCGGAGGAGGGGGGGGGGGGGGCTGGATGGAGGGAGGCAGACCTGCTGAAGTGATGATGATGATGCTGATGATGATGCTGATGATGAAGGACAGAGAGAGACTGGAAATCTGTCCTGACGTTTATTACATTTAATATTAAACCTTCATGTCTTTTTATCATGAAATCCTTATAAAAGAACAAGAATGTTCTGGAAGGTTCTGCAGGATCTGGACCTGCAGGTTCTGCTTTTAGGTTTAGATCTGTGGGAGTTTTATCAGAGACTGACAAGAATGACTCAGAAGCTGCACCGTTCAGGAGGGTCATCAGAACCATCCGAGCTGCAGGGATCTCTGAAAACTTCTTCATCAGGAGGAGGTTTTTCACAATAAATGGCTGATTTTCTCTTATTTGTCAGAAAACTTTCATTTTGAAAATGTTCGGGAGCGTTCCTGTCGACACTTCCTGTCTAAACTTTTCAGGATGTTTCAGGAGACCTGTTGCTTCTGCTGAACGCTGATCTCCTCACTTCAGAGATGAAGCCAGTTGCTAGGAGACGCAGAAACACACCGATCCACCTTTTCAGCCGGCAGGAGCAAACAGTTCCAGCTCCATCAGTCTGAAGGTTTTACTGCAGGATGTGACGACAGAACCGCTCAGGTGACCCTGAACTGCAAGTTGAAAGAGTTGTTCAGGTTATTTTTAATAAAAATACTTCTATTTTCTCATATAAAAAATAAGAAAATCATATTAAATATCTTTGTTTTCTTGGAGTACTAATACTGACGTAAGTTTTTAGAGTTCTGTTCATGTTGATACGTTACAGAACCCTCCACCCACAAGCGTTTTGATCATGGACAGAAGTGTCATCATCCTGTCCTCCCACCGTAAACCTATTTTTGGTCCTCCTGTGTTTCCATACATAATACTCTCTTACTAACTTCCTGTTCTTCTTCTTCTGTGGTTCTCTGATCCTGTGTCAGATTGTAGTAGATTCTCTGCAGGGTCCAGCCTTCTCTGTTGTTGACCTTGTCCACGCTCAAGTCTGCTGCAGGCTAAGCTTCAGCTGGACTTTCTTATCGCTGGATTTTAGTTCAGACTGAACTGTTTTTGTAAAATTAAGTTTTCTGGCTTTTTAAATGCCGCCGGCTGCCTCGTTCTCGGTTTGTCCGTCCTTCTCTCACAGCCAAAAGTTGAATAATATTTGAGTCTTTTATACTTTACTTCAGGGAAAATACATATTAAATATTCCATAAAGCCTTCAACAGCTGCAGCAACAGTTGATTTTGCTCATAACAGATGAAAAGAACTTCAAACAAACATTTTCTTTTCAGCTTTCTGCAACTATAACAGCTCAAATAACCCTTAAAAAAGTCTATATCAAACAATAACTTTTCTAATTTAGCTTTCCACTTTATCATGCAAAATCAACTTTTTTAAAAATGTATATTAAGTGTATTATAATGTTAATTTATCAGGAAAAACAACCCAAAACTGGTATTTTGCTCCATTCATACACCTCTTTACACTAGCCCCTCCCACTTTAGGTCTTCACATTGTGACATCGCAAAGTGGAAACAGCCTCTTCCAGGAAGTGTTTACGCAGTACAAAGTTCTTTAAAAAAAAGAAAAATTGTGTTTACATTGCCAGCTCCTCCCCCAGACTAACGCACACTGCCAGCTCCGCCCCCAGACTAACACACACTGCCAGCTCCGCCCCCAGACTAACACACACTGCCAGCTCCGCCCCCAGACTAACACACACTGCCAGCTCCGCCCCCAGACTAACACACACTGCCAGCTCCGCCCCCAGACTAACGCACACTGCCAGCTCCGCCCCCAGACTGACACACACTCCCAATGTCTCCGTGGAGCTAGCGGTGATCGACAAAGCGCTTTCATTTTACATGCACGTCCATCTTAGCAAAAGTTCAGATGTTTCCGTCATTTAGGATGACTTAAAATGGGAGCGAAAGGCGGAGCCTCAGAGATCAAGGCGTCTTACCTCTGGGTAGGAAAAGAGTTAGCAAATATAAGTAATGTAAAAAAAATCGTCTTTAATGTGCCAAAGGTCATGAATTCCCATATACTGTATATGGATATAGTTTGTTCTAAAAAGCTTAAGAATAGCATGATATCGGTCACATGTCAAAGTCAAGGCCCGGGGGCCGAATCCGGCCCCTCTAGATAATTTTATTTTATTGTTATTAATGGCCTTATTTTATCTTGTGCTCGTTTCTAACTTGTATAATTTTTAAGAAATATATTTTTAAGGAGAGTAAAATATTGAAAGTTATTTAAGGTTTAAATTGATTTATTCTAGAGTAATAGTCCTGCCTTTTATTGTTCATAATTATTTTTAAAAGTTACAGTTTAAAAGTTTTAAAGCATTCTGCTAGCTTTTTGGACTATTTTGACATTTACTAAGATTTTCTAGGCTATTTTGTAGCTGTCAGGGTCCAGCCAGTCATGTCCTTCTCAGACCACCAGAGGGAGCTCTCACCTGAGTACTGACTGCATCAGTCATCCTCCTGGATTCCAATTCCCATCATGCATCAGCCGCCAGTTTCCTGTCCCCACCAGCTGTTTGTCATCATCATCAGTGCTGTATATATTCCTCACTCTGCTCTCTGCAAAGTCTTGATGTGTTTCTCTGTACATTCATTCTGAGCATTCCTAGTTTTGCTTGCCTGAGTTTTGACTCTCACCTTCGTCTTCCGCCTCGCTTCTATGCTAGCTGTTTTGACTAATTTAAGCTTTTTTTTTTCAGGGTTTTTAGGCTATTTTGAAGTTTAGCTAATATTGGAGCAACATGCTAGCTATTTTGGCTAACTTAGTTTTTCTTTTGCGTAGCTTTTCGTCTAATTTGGTATTTAGCTAAAAATTTTAGCTGCCTATTAGCTTCAGCATTTTCAGCTATCACCTTCAGCGTCTACAGCTATCAGCACTAGCATCTTCAGCGGCCAAATTCAGCTTTCAGCATTCACACTAGCATTATCACAGGTAATGCTATATATCTAGTTCATAATTATGCTAAAAAGTTACGGTTTAAAAAATGCAGTTCCAGAGTGTTCAATAAATGTTTATCCTGTTCGGCCCGTGGCCTAAGGTGTGTTTTGGATTTTGGCTCTTTGTGTGATTGAGTTTGACCCAGCTTATCTAGTCTAGATCAAACTATACAAGGTAATACAACCAGAAGCACGAAAATATCTCGTTTCCACTTGTCAAGAAAAGTCTCTTTGAGTCCAACGCATCGTGCCTGCAGCTCTTTCTTCCAGCATTAACTTTAGTTTCTGAGCAAAAACTGCGGCCAACATCAAAAGCTCAAATTCTCGCGAGAATAATCATATCGCTCTGAGCATAATTCAACTAAAATTCACTGTACAGTTCCAAAATATAAATAAAATTACAAGTTTTGCACATTTCAGAAACCCATGAAAACAATAATAGATACGTCATTTTAAGCTGCACTTACAAATCAGGTTAATCCACAATACCAGCTTCCACCTTTAGGGGGTAGTAGATGAACATGTTCGGTTTGCTTAAAAATAAAATTAAAATAGCCAGAAAAGCTAAGAACTCGTTAAATTATTCATTGCATATCCAAATACGTTTTAACTCAAACAAACTTAAATCCTTAGCCAACATCCTGAAATTAAATCTAGTCTTTTTTTATTCAGTTTTCTTCTCATGATGAAACTGTCATGTTTTCCCCTCTGGGTTGATCACCACTCCTCCTTATTGGGTTTCACCTGTGTCTGATTGTCTATTTTCTGTATTTGATGGTTTCCTCCCCTTACTTCCCTGCAGGTTTGTTTTGTTTCTCCACACACCAGCCTCTTCTCTCTTCCGTTTTTTGGTCTTTGAGTTTTTGTTGGACTTCGCCTCAATGGCTTTTTTTCTTGAGTTTTAGATTTTTTTTTTGTCCTCACGACATCAACCTGTTTTATTGTCCTCTTGTTGCAGATAATCACAAATAAATCCTTACAAAACTGTAAGATGTTGTCCGCAGCGCCTAAAATACGAAAACAAAATTTCCAAAGCAAAAACTTGTGGTTTGATCAGATTTGTATCACGAAAACCGACAGTTACTCTTTTACAAGCACACACTTCCAGTCGAGACGAGCGCGCTGACAGATCCGACACCCACCACCCGCCGCCACAGTTTTGCAGCCCCTCCTCCCCCCGCGGGTGCGATTCCCTTCGATGGGGGGGAAGTGACAAAGTGCTAAAAAGCCTCCGTCTCTTCGCGGTAAATTTGTTGTATGTTGTTGTGCAAATGTTCGAGGCGTGCGCGGCGCCAAGGTGCAACAGTAGCCAGAGGGCAGCGGCGGGAAACGCGCCAAGCGGCGGGGGGGTCACAGGTCACCCCTCCTGCAGGTTTCCATTTGTTTTAACGTCTTTGTGTTTTAGAACAACGAAAACAGAGACGGAGCGTCCAAACCCGGCGCTCCAGCAGGAGCAGAACTCTGACGAGGCTCAGAAACGAGAAAATATCACGTTTAAACCCTTATATTTAAGAAAACTCAAGCATAGTAACTGAAAAAATGTAAATAACAGTACTAGACTATCATGAGGAAAATGTATTCGTTCAGCAAAAACAGATAAGATATTTGATTTAAAGTTTAAAACATATTCATCTTCACGTTTAAAATCAAAACTTAAATTAAGAAAACTATGACTGTTTGTTGCAGCGCAGAATCAGACATTTATGCATATTTTTTCATCAAATTTGACTCATTTTTTCCACGCCGGTGATTTTAATTTGGACTTATATAGACTTGACTGAGACATAATGATGGGTAAATCAATTCTATTAACCCTAGAACACTTTCGCTATCAAAAGTTACAGCATTTATTTTGCCGGGTAATTTTTACCTGATATAATATACCCGATAAAAAGTATTTGTCGTACAAAAAAAGATCAAAATATGACAAGAAATGATAAATTAGAGTTTTATTTTTAACTGTGGTTTATCTAACAAAATGAAAAAAACAAAAAACGTAGGAAAATGCTAGAATTTCATTGAAAAAAAATTCCAAATTAAACTGAAATATTAATACTGGGGACTTGGCCTTTGGTCCATCCATTCCTGGGACAGGTGAGATTTTATCCAGGGACCCATGACACTCAGACAGATGCCACATATTGAAAATCATGTAAATACTTTTGCTCAAGTGACCAGGATGGAGAGGATGAGATGATGGGAGATGATTTCAAGATGGAGAACATGAAGATGGTTGGTGGAGGAAAGGAAAAGGATTCTTTTGTCTCTTTCACTTCTATAAAATAATGTTATTTTGCTTAGCCGTATATTGAAATATTAACTGATGGGATTATCATTTTCTGTGGTTATTAACATAATTTTTAAACTATTTTATGCAGATTGTTTAATTATTTCAGGGTCAGATCTAGGGGTTAGGGATGGTTTGGACCAAAGTTAGGATTAAAAATAATTCTGAGGTTTTTCCACATGAAGCTACAGTCATGTTAATCTCAACTTTTCCAATCGAGAAAGAGAACTGACTTCTCCAGGAGACTTGAAAGCAACATCTGTTGTGGTTGATCTTTGACATAAACTTTTTTTTAATTTATTTTTTCTGGTTAAAGTAAAACCTAATTTTGTTATTTTGAATGTCTAAACGGTTGATCTTATCAGCTGACAGAGAATTGCAACACAGCAGCTGCACATTGTCTTCCTGTTTCCTGAGTTGCCATGGCAACACCAACACTTTGAGCTGACAGTCGCCATCTGAAGCGAGCAGGAATGTGAGCGACACAAATGAAGCCGTTCGCTTGTCAAACATGGTGTCTCCGTCAGTTCTCTCTGACAGGATTGTGAGTGAAGAGTCACATGACTCCTTTAACCAATAGGTCAGAGGTCACACGGGCTCTCCTCCATTGACGTCTCAGTGTTAAGTCACAGAACCTGGAAGCCCAATTTGAAGTAAATTTATGACCTCAATCTTCTAAACGCAGCTTGACCTCTTTTCCATAAATCCCAAAAAGTTTTAAACGCCATGAAATCAAAATCAAATCTAAATTGGCCAAAACATCCTTTATGTAGCTGGGTTTTTATTATTATTTTTTAATGGGGGAAATGTTCTCCTTTTTCAAAAATGTTCATTATGGAAGTTTTTTTAATTCATAATTCAAAGAATTCTGCATTATTCAACTGACGATTCAATTTGCAAATCATCCTGCAATTTAAAATTTCATTTTTCAATTTAAAAAAGTCATTATTCTTTTCAGGTTTGCAAAAATAACAATTCATTTTGCAATTTACAATTCAATATAATAACTTTCAAAATAAAATACTGAATAAAAAAATCAATTGTTATGGGTTTTTTAAGTCATAATTCAAAGTTTTCTGCATTATTCAATCGACAATTTAATTTGCAAATTAAGCTTAAAAAAATGATATTTCAATTTGCAATTTACAATGCAATATTAAAATTTAAAATTCAATATCACAATTTTAAAAATAAAATACTGAATAAAGACAAAATCCATTGCATTGTCAATTGTCATGAGTTTTTGATTTCATAATTCAAATGACAATTCATTTTGCAATTTGCAATTCAATATTTAAAAATGACATTTCAATACTTGTTTTGATTTAAACTCATTTTAAAAGAACTTAAAATCGTTTACATAGTAAAATTTCACGCTGTTTGTGTCCAAACTCAATTCAGCTTGCAAAACAGCCCCCCCCCCGTTATGCATTCTCATTTTTATTCAGGCGCAAATTGAAAAATACATTTTCAACTTGCATGATGAATTTGCAAATTGAATTGTCATTTGAATAATGCAAAATAATTTGAATTATGACTTAAAAAAACTTCCGTAGATCATTTTTGTCATTAAAGAACATCCATTTCCACCAAGTTTCAAATCATAAAAAGTTAAAACTTAAAATCTTGAAACAATAAACATACAAGATGCTTAAATTATAACACAAATATACAGGAATAGTAGGGTACAGCAATGCAACACAAATGGTAAATAGCGTATAAACAAAGGTTCTTTGGTGCACTCAATGGACAAAAAGGGAGGGGCTTCTTCTTCTTCTTCTTCTTCTTCTTTTTCTACCCTCTCATGTATCCCACTACATTTGAAGGGATCTTGGTGAAAAATGTCAAAGTGATGCAAATCTGCTCAATCTTGCTCCAGACTTTTTCTTTCACAGCTCTATTCCAATATATCAAAGACTTGGTGTCATAGAGTTCTGTCCGGACACTCACTTGAATGGTTCCGTGAACTAAAGAGGACGCTAAAGAGTCCCTGATTGGTCAAAATTCCGTCTGGTTTAACTTGCAACACATTCTTAATTTTCTTCATTAAGCTCACAACGGCTGTAAAAACATGCATAGCTACACGTTGACGTAGGCGATAGTTTAGCACTGGCGCTAGCCTGCAACCTCCAGGAGCAATGTGGGGGTTCAGCGTCTTGCCCAGGGACACTTTGACACACGTGTGGATAGGAATCGAACCTGTGATCTTCTAATCAGAGGTCAACCGCTCTACCTCTGTACTGTGGCAGCCTCAAAAAGAGAAGGGGAAAAAAGCTTTTCTAGATGTCTTCCATGTCTATCTCTCATGATTCAGTGAATAGCCCCGCCCCCAATAATGACATCACCGCGGGAGAAACCATCAGAAAAATGAATGTGGGGAAAATCTTTCATGGGGCTTAAACGAAATACTTCAAAATCCACTACAACACTCGTCTCGAGGATATCCAAAGGAAGTTATTATGGGATGGCCACAGGACCCACAGCTTGGCAGCCATTTTGTGGCAAAGTATAAAATGTTGCCATTTTTAAATCTTCTCACAATATAGAAAAATGAAGGTTAAAAATTCCAACCGAAGTTTCACTGATGATTGACTCCATCTTGAATTTTTTTTTTTAAAAATCACTTTTATTACCTTTTGCAAATGTAAAACTCCGATCTGTTGGCTCCTAACTCCTCTAGCATCATCGGGAAGCTTACTTGGGAAAAATGTCAGACTTAAAATTTGTAGATTTTAAACGACATTAACATGACAATCATGCAAAAGACTTGTTGCTCCTACATTTTTCATTAAAATTGTATTTTTAAAAAACTGAATCCATAATTCCCTGGCTTAAGCTAGCTAAACAATATTACTTACGATACGACTACGTTAGATATCTGGGAGTGGCTAATGCTACATTCACGCCGGACACAATTCGCGATTCTTTTGGCGCACATCAAATTCACTGCTTGACGCCGCGGAGAAACCGTCAAAGATTTTCAAGACTTAATTCGTTGAACACGTCATGGAAAACATGGATGATGTTGAGCGAGTCGCTTTGGTTTTTGAAGAGGTCGTCCCCACGTCTGGGTTCACCAGATCATTCAGAGCTTCTCCTGGTACGGCGTACGTCTCTCCTGACCTGACCTCCGTCTGTCTGCGGCCCCGTTTGAGCATGATGGGAAAAATCTAAATTGAACTGGAGGATCTTTTATGGCGATTGCGCCTTCTACAACGGCACCCGTCTGTAGGCGCCGTTAGCGGCCATATTGGATTTTTTTCTACCCTTTAATCAAGTTACTAAATAAACGTCACGTGACCAAAGCTGAGGCTTTGGTTGTACATTGACTCAACCTTAAACTTGATGCCCACAAATCGCATCCGCAGTGAACAATAATAATAATAATATAACAAAAATCCTTCGTTTACATTTGCAGATTCTTCTAAAAATGACGACCCATTCGTCACAAATGGTTGCTATGGAGACAATACCAACAGGAAAGCTGTTGTTTTTAAGTATTTTATTGGAGAAGAGGGAGAGAATATGACGCCTACAGCAGCCGCGCAACCACTGAGGGTGGGGGTCGACGGGGGAGTGGCCAGGAAGAGGGCGGGTCGCACCTGCGGGCCATGCAAACGCTCTGGGTGTGATTAGAATTTAGATAACTTTTTTTTCAGCTTCTACTTTGCAGAAAAAAATGATAGATTGCATTTTGAGAAGATGCTTTTTTTTAAATAAGCTTTAATTTTTTTATTATTAAATTATTGCTTAAGGTATAGATTTCATTACTATGTTGTGTTGGTTTTTTTTTCTTGTTGAATTTAAAAGATAATTTTCCTCCAGTAATATCCAAATTTTTTCTGGATGTTTCTGAAAAGAATCAAACGTCCACATTCTGGATTGACGCCGCAGCGTGAGGATCTCTAGGATGATTTCTGCAAATCTGAAAAGGTTAAAACTCGATATGCGAGGCAAGTTAGAAGGTCGAGAAGTTCAAGACGTCGTTCAAAAACCTCCTGCACGGAGCGCGCTCAGAATGTTGGGGTGAAAACGGGGGAAAGTTTCAGCCGGTGAGGCTGGAAACGTGAATCATAGATCTGACTCCACTAGAAAAGGATGTCAGAAACGAGAGCAGAACCTGAGCGTCTTTTCTTCATGTTTACACGCATTGTGCAGCACTGTTGTTGTTGTGGGGGGGCGGGGGTCATCTGTTGCATGCGGTTGAAGGCTGAGCGCTGCAGACATCATCCTCTAACAGCTGACGGCAGGAGTTGAGCGGTGTGACAGCACCCTCCTCCGCTCGCCGTCCAAACTGCCTCTGCAAGCGGATGGAGCTGAGGAACTCAAATATTTGACTTGTTCATCAAATCCTTTTGAATTTAATCAAGTAAAAATTTCAGTTTCTGAAATAATTTATATTAAAGGTAAAATTAAGTTATATTGTTAGGGGGTAGGATTAAAAAAAGTTCTTCCTACTCCTTTTCGGACTATATAATTGAGGTGTAATGTCTTTTATTTATAATTTATTAAAAAAAATTCAGTTTTCTTGTATTTTTTGTATGTTCGAAATAAAGGACTAATAATAAAAAATGTAAATTAGCGCCTTTATGTCCATTAATGCACATAATTATCTTTTGCTTTGCGTTTGACAGTTCAGGCTTCTACAGTGCGCATTAACCTCTGATAATCCACACTTTGTTGAGCATTATCCCACTTATACCATTAATAATAAATGAAGATTCAGTCGATTTTTAGTGCTTTATTCTTGTTATTTTTTTCACTTTAGATCATTTTTTCCATAAAAAGCAGACTATTGGGTATGCGGTGCGTCGACCTCGACTGCAGCGGCTAAACAAAGTGATTTAAATGCCGATCATCACGATAGGTTCAATAAAGTATCGGTTAAAAGGGAGAAAGTTTACATTTTACCGTCTGTTTTTTTCCAGATAATGACACAAAAGTATGTAGTAAAGACAGTGATATAGAACATTTGAGGTGTTTCGGGTTCATTCAAGGTCATTCAAATTGCAAAAACTGTTACATTACATTTTTTCTTAAATGTAAACATTTAAGAAAAAAAATGTTTTAAATGAAGGAAACATTTTCTTTCTGGCCTGTTTTTGTACACAAAAATTTACCAAGTAAAACATTGTGATTAATTGTGATTAATCACAACTCAAAAGCGTGAGTAATTTGATTAAATTTTTAATCGATTTACAGCATCACTGAAAGTACAAAACTTTCATGCAGAAACTTCCAACAAAGATCTCTCAGTAAAATAGGAACCAAACATTGTTTTGAACTCAACAAATTAAAATTTAAATTAATATAATTTTCTGTGTTATACAAGTTTGGAAGATTATGAAATTCTGAAACCAGCAAAGGCAAAAAAAATGTAGATTTTCAAAATCTATGAAAAATGAATATATTATAAACAGTGATAAACTGTTATATGGGTGTCATCGAATAAATACTTTTTTCCTGAAAACTTTTGATCATAATTAGTTTTTTTACTTCTGTAAAAATGTAATTTAATTATTGACTGAATTGAAAAAATGTCTTGGTCTCCACAGATTGTTCATGTCTGTTTATGATGTTTATTTTTATTTTTTATAAGTTCAAAATACATATTATTTTTGAACGAGGTGTAAGAAAGTTCCACTGCGATGAAAATTATGTTTTTTGTGTTTTTAACATGCTCTTGTGATAATTGAGGACATAAATTTAATCTTAAAATTTAGTATTTCTTTATTTAAATTATTGTAAAACAGGAGAAGACGCAAAGATGATGTTAATAAAAGGTTGTATTTGTGACATAGAAAATATGCTGCGCGTGCTACGAACTCGCTACTCCACTCCTGAAAAGGGAGGGGGCGGGGCTTATCCAGTGGTCCCACCCACAACTTACAATGCCGCTCAACAAAAACTGTATTGCAGAAAATAACAAAAGTTCTTTGCTTTTAGCTATAAAATGTCAGAATTGTTATAAGATTTCCACCAGGAACACTTTGAAATTAGATTAAAAGTTGATCGGAGTGGGATTTTAATGTCTTTTTTAGCAAAAATGACACAAAAACTGAACAAAATAATGTTTATTTAAGGATTAATTTGATAGGTTTGTTAAAAAATGATGAACCATGTCCTCGTTCAAAATCAGGCACAAACTATGAGATTTAAAACGTCAGAAACATTATTTTTATTCAAATTCAATTAAAAAAGATCTTTTGAAGAAAACTGTTTTTTTTTATTTTTTTATTGAAGTTTTTTCAACTTTAAAACTAAAGTAAATATTTGGTTTATTTGTGTTTGCACCTTTTATTTTCTGAGCACACAAAAGGTTGCATATAACAATATAGAGATAATGTTCAGCACAGGAATCTGAATAATTCATTACAGGTTATTCGGGAACCCTTTTCATTGTCTGTGCAGTTGTGTTCATTTTTTTTTGTCTTGTAGACATTGTGAAGTTTCAGCACAACACAACTCACAGCCCTAACCCGGGGGCACGCAAACGCAGCCGCTCATTACCGCGAACATCAGGATGACAGCGACACCCGCCCCTCCGCGATAGCTGTTTCCCCCACGAGCTTTATGTAAATATTGACGAGCGCCTATGGCTGCCGCCGTGCGCGAGCTGTCAGCTTTCATGTTTCATTTCCTTAGACATATGTTGATGCGCCGCAGGATGGAAACTGTGCTGCAGGAGGTGATAAGACGTGAAAGTGATTTCATCTTGTGTTTGAGGACAGAAGACGGCTCCTGCTCGTCACTTTACTCTCAGCGCGGAAGTTGAGTTGGAGATGAAGGAGAAGTTCAGTCCGGATTCTTATGGAGGTCATTTGAGGCCCATATTTTTTGAAACCCAAATAAAACAACTTGGAAAAAAAATATTGGTGTTTGGCCAAAAAAAAATTAAGAATGTCAGAAACTATTTGCTTTTCAAAAATTATTTTTCAGCAAATGTTCCATTTTTTAGGTTTCAAAAATCAAAATTTAAATTTAAAAACTTTTTTTCAGTTTCAAATCTTCTTTTCTTTCCACTTTCAATTCTGTAAATTCCAGTTTCAAAACTTTTGGCCCCGTTGTGGCATGTTGGGGGCGGGGCTAACACGAAGGAACAAATTAAAAATCAGGACGGTGGTAACTTAACATTCACTGACTCCTAGAACTGTGGTAATAATGACTGATTTATCTGCACTATCATAGTCTAAACTTGTCTCGAGACAGGCATAAAAAAATTTTAAAAACATATGTCAAAACGCTTTTTAAGTGCCATATTATCGCGTTACATGAAGGCATCGAAAATGTCCTGATGCACATTATTATCCCAGTTGTCAGTCAGTGAATGCACCTCCACTGAAGTTACTAACCACTTCAATTTTGATTGGTCCTTCGTGTTAGCCCCGCCCCAACGCGCCACAACAGGACCAAAAATGTTGAAATTTTTCAGATTCAAAAACGGGGAAAAAAAGAGTTAAAAGTGAAAAAAAGATTTGAAACTGAAAAGAAGTTTTCCAATAGAATTTTGAAACATGAAAAGCATTTTAAAAAAAATCTATTTAATCTATTTATCCCTTTGGGATACGAATAAAATTCAATTCAATTTAAAGCTGAAAATAATTAAATTTATTTTAGAAAAGCAAAAAGTTTCTGACATTTTACTTTTTTTTGGCCAAAAAACAATATTTGTTTTATTTGGGTTTCAAATAATTTTGGCTCCACTTTAGCTCCATACTCTCACCTGTTCAAAGCGCCATCTTATTGTGTTACATACAGGCATTGAAAACATCTTCATGTCTCAATAAAATGTCTAAAACACTGTTGAAGCTCAAGTTGTCTGAAAGTTTTGAAGCTGAAATTTTCAGATTCAAAACAAAAAAAAAGTTAAACAGGAAAAAAAGATTTGCAAACTGAAAAGAAGTTTTAAAATAGAAATTTTGAGTTTTGAAACCTAAAAAACAGAACATTTAAAGCTGAAATTAATTAAGTATAATTTAGAATCGCAAAAAGTTTCTGACGTTTTACTTTTTTTTGAAAACATCTTCATGTTTATATGAAATGTCTAAAACACTGTTGAAGCTCAAGTTGTCTGAAAGTTTTGAAGCTGAAATTTTCAGAAACCAAAAAAAAGAGTTGAAACTGGAAAAAAAAGTTTTGTTATTGAAATTTTTAGTTTTCAAACCTAAAAAAAAGAAAATTTGAAGCTAAAAATAATTACGTTTATTTTAGAATAGTGAAAAGTTTCTGACAAATTTTTTTTTTGGCTAAACACCAATATTTTTTCTCGATTTTTTTAAAATTTGGGTTTCAGTTAATATTGGCCCCAATTTAGCTCCATAGATTCTCATTATAAAGAAGCTCAATCAGATGTTTTTAGGATCTAAAGTCCCAGTCTGATCATTTTTTTTTTCTAAGCAAATGTTTTGTTTTTTAATTGTCGTTTTTAGCCAATCCGTGTTGTTTTATAGGACATAGTTTCTGCAGAGCGGCAAAAGTTGTCATCATCCCGCATGCTCTCAACCCCAACTTTAAACTTGACCGGTGCATCGAAAATGGCGATCATTATTGGAGAAAACTTTTTTTTTATAGTCAGTTCAATAAAAAAATTTTGAAGACAGAAATACTTCAATGAGAAGTTTGTGGCTTCATTTTCCTCATATTTGTCCTCCATGATGAGAGAAACAGTTCAGGAAACGTTGAGAATCGGCCTAAAATAGCAGCAGCTTTTTGTTAATTGTCATCTGCCTTGTTTCAATAAAGTTTTCAAAAGTTCTTCATGAAGCTTTCCCATCACTTGTTTCTCTGCATCAACAAACTTAGAGATGCATTTAGGGACGGCTCCGAAAACTCAGTTCTCGGTCAGTGTGTAATTAATTCATTTCAGATTTGTGTTTTTTTTATTAAATTATTACCTAAGAGTGATAAACATTGTTTTCTCCGAGATAAGGAAGAATTCATTCCAGAGTTTTCCTTTTTTCTCCCAAACATTAGTCCAGGTGAGTTTCAGATGACCTTTGACCTTTGACCTGGTTTTTTGCACACAGGAACAGCAAACTGGTAAAAATGTCTCGTTCGCAGCGGTTTTTCCCGCCTCAGCGGGGACGCTAAATTCATCTGCACGCTGTCAGCTTTTATAACAAAGGCTGGAGGATGCGGCGGAGCGACCGGCGGCGCCAGGAGGTGACAGTCTTACAGATGATTAAATAAAGGCTGTTTGGTAATTTATTCTGAAGTGTTGCAGTGGAACATATGCTGCGAGAAAAGAGAAAAAAAAAAAGAGCGTTTTGTTCTGAGGAGGCCTTTTGTTTCAGACTCATTAATGTACGATAAAAATAACAAGTGAAGACTAATGTACACGCACAAATCACCTCCACCTCTCAGCCTCAAATTGCTTTTGGTTACAAGTTGAATCAAGACAGAAGAGGTGTGATGCGAAACAAAACTTTGTGTAACTCTTCTAAACGTTTCGAGCTTCTTTCACTTCAATTAAATCCATTTTATTCACTTATAAACAAAAACTATTTATGAAAAAGTGATCTGAAATATAACATTTAGTTTGTATTTATAATAATCGTCTATGCTAAACAAAAAGGTCCAGTTTTCATCCAGTTTGCTGTTGATCTCCGCAGCATTTACGATGAGAAAACTTTTGATTTTTGAAAATATTTCAGAAAAATTTCAGTTGGAGAAAAGGATTTTGACGTTTTTTATTTATGTTTTTGAAGAGAAAAGGGAACTAACCTGCTAAAGTTTCCTCATAAACTATCAGTCTTGATTATGGGGTTCCCCAGGGCTCCGTTTTGGGACTTCTTTTTTTTTCTACATGGTTACTACTATGTTTATTTTATATTTTTTTATTTAATTAAGGATTTCATGGACTGAGGATATTCAGTTTCTTCTATCAGTAAATAACGTAAACTTTATCCCGGGTTTGGTAACTTTGAAAGGTAAAATGTATTGAAATCTAAATGTGAAATCTTTTAGCTGAACTCTTTTAATTGATTTCATTTATGAACTTCAGTTTGGGATGAAATTCTGTCTGTTCTGATGCTGGAGAGTCAAGAAATAAGTTTGTACAGTTTGTCCAAAACTAAAGAAACATTCACCTGCCTCCATTTCACGTTTAGAATAGACTTTAACAAATATAAATTCACATTGTTTTTTTTTTAACTCATTATAGAAATAATGAAATGCATTAAAAACAAAGACTCCTTTATGTCACATTTTGATGTCAGAAGTCACTCCTTTACATTGCAAATCAAGTTTTCAAGTAACAATAAAGTCATTCATTGATTATCCTCTATGATAATATTTTTTTAGCAAACATTAAGTTCTTTCATTTTGATTATTCTCTTACTTTTTTAAACAAAAACTTCCAAGAATATTTGATCTATAGTGTCTCCTTTTATTAATTTTTTATATATATATATGTGTGTGCATTAACTATTATATTTTTATATATTATATATATTATATATTTTATTATTATATTTTATAATAATTTTTTTTTTTTGTCTTTTATCTATTGCGTTTTTGTAGCAAATGGACCTTGAGTCTGTAATAAAGTATTTCTCTTTACTGTCTATTAATGTGAAACATGAACTTTTTTCCTTCTTTTTCTAATTTCTCATAAAAAATAAGTCTGGGTCTTTTTGGAATGGAGGCCAAAATTATTGCAAAATTTTTCCTTCTTTTTTTCTTAATTTCTTCTCTGTTTGTAAAATTATCAATTTGATATTGTTTTGTCCCATTTGAAAACCAATATCAATAAAGTTAATGTTAAATTTAAGTTAATGACCCTATAAAAGTGCACTTAAAATGAACAATAACATTGAAAATGAGTCAAATTATAGCTTATATACTAACTTTGCTAAAATAACAGAACAACAGGCGTTCCTATAGTTCAATAATTAAAAAAAGAAATTTCCTTTTTCTATTTATTTGTCCTCTTCCTTTGAACAGATTTGTCTTTTTTTGTTTGTATTTCAACTTTTTCTGCATGTTTCCTACAGCAGCAGATGTCAACCAGCCAGCAGTTCCTGGAAATCCATTTCATTAATAGAACGTTAAAAAAGTGAAAGGATAAATGAACAAACTCACAACTTTTGCGAGCTGTTCTAACTTTCTTCATAAAAACTGTTTATTTCAGGAAGTGTATTTGTTCTGCATCAGTAAAGGTTGTTCCTGCCAGAGCTTTCTCTCATTGTTCTTTGAGCCAATTTGCAGGTAACTCGCTAAAGAGAGGAAGTTAATTCTGGCTGAAGTGTATTCCTGTCTGACCACGCCAGGAGTTACACTCCTTTGTTTTGTGTTGGTAATCTCAGTCATTATTGTGGTGACTTTACTGAGTAATTAGAACGGAGCGAACTGTTGCACGGAGAGCTTGTTTACATGTGACACGTAAACATGGCCTCATCTGCAGAGTTTCTTCTTTCTTTTGTGCTCAAACTTTCTGAACCGCAAACTGATGCGATCTGTTTCTCGGCATCAGTCCGGGAATCAAACGGAAAAAGTGATTTTATTGCAGCTTTCAAAGACAAAGCTACAGTTTATGATATCACATCTAACTAACGTTTGACCAAAATGGAGACATTGTGTAAACATTAGTTCCGGTTTATGTTTATAGACATGCAAACACAATTTTACTTAAATAATAAAAGGTAACTTTTTGAAAATTTTGTAAAATATTTTTTTAATAAATTTTATACCGAACTGTATATCTATTTTCCTCATTTTGGGGCTGAAATCAAAAAACTGATTAATCAATCGGAATTGCTTTAAGCCACACATGTCAAAGTCAAGGCCCGGGGGCCAAATCCGGCCCTCCAGATAATTATATCCGGCCCTTCAGATCATTTTATTTTACTATTATTAGTGGCCCGCTGGTGTCTTGCGCTCATTTCTAACTTTTATAATTTTGAAAAAAAATTATTTTTATGGAGAGTAAAAAATTTAAAGTTATTTAAGGTTTAAGTTGATTTATTCTGAAATAATATTCCTGCCTGTTTTTATTCATTGTTATGTTAAAAAAATTATATTTTTAAAGTTTTCAAAATTTTGTTTTAGTGTGTTCAAGACATTTTTATCCTGTCTGGCCCGCGACTTAAGGTGTGTTTTGAATTTTGGCCCTCTGTGCGATTGAGTTTGACACCCCTGCTTTAAGCTTAATCAATTGACGAAAGATATAAATAAATTTAGCACATAAAGCTAAAGTCCGCTAGCTTGATTAGAGGACGGCTAATGCTACCTAAACATGATACTGACTAACTGAACATCTTTATAAACTCACTGACATTAATTTTACAAACTCTTTTAAGGAAATATGTTGTTTAAAATAACCATTTGTCGTCTAAAACTTTCCTTTTATTGTCTTCTTCTTATTGAATAAGTTGTAATGCAATAGCGTGATCGCCACCAAGTGGCCAAACTGAAACGTTCTCCAGGAGAAGCAGAACAATGTTTATTATTGATCTGAACATTTTTGTTAGAACTTCTGAATCCATTTAAGACTGGATGATATTAATAATTTCAATATTTAACTAATACATTTCACAGTGTGTGAACTGGATCAGATTAATATAAATATATTCAAATTATAAAATAGATTATTCATGTATTTCTAAACAAATGTGTATAAATGTATAAACCCAATTTTGAATTGAAAAATATCGAATCGATTCAGGCCCTTATGAATGTCAACGTTAACGATTAATCATGAAGAATTAACGCGTTGATATTGATTTGCGCAAATTAATTAGCAGCAGTCCGTCGCTTTGCCTCGGTGGTAAAAACTCTATATTGGGTATCATCTCACTTATACCACAGTTAGTAACTAAATAAATACATATTTAACCGTTTTTTAGAAATTAATTCTTGTTATTCTTTGGTTTAGATCACCGTTGTCACGGTAACACGCCAAGCGTCGCTGAGGCTCGACTGCAGCGGCAGAAGAAAGCGATATAAACGCTGATCGTCACGAATGGTTAAATAAATAATCAGTTCATAGAGGAGTTCACCTCTTACTGCTTGTTTTTGATGAGAGATTTTCAAGCAGCCTGCAGATATAGAACATTTGAACTATATGACGGGAACTTTTTTAACTTTATTTTATTTTTTTAGGTCAGCAGATTCTTTTCTTACGGCTGCATGTCAACGTCTTTGTTTTCTTGAAGTAATACTGCAGTTATAAAGTCTTTAGAGTTCCGTTTTCGCTTCTGGGTTAACGAAGTTTCAGACCAAAACGAAAGAAGAATAAAGATTCTCTCTGGCCTGTTTTTGTTCCATTGTCATCAAATGTATCTAGTAAAAAAACATTGTGATTAATAGTGATTAATCACAGCATCAAAGTGGGATTAATCTGATTTTTTGATCAATTGACAGCCTTAATTAACATTTTAGTTTGTGATTTTTCGCAGACAACTAATCATGATTAATTAGTTAATTTTCTTATTGGATTTCCAGCCCTAATTGAAACATTTACGTATAGATTTGAGGACCATTATCAATTAATCAATGAATTAATTTTTATTCCAACGATGCAATGAGATCGATCTGTCTGAGGGAAGTTTTGAATCAAATCTAAACGATCTACAACTATGGAGAGAAAATAGACTCACTCTGATCTGTGCGTAATTTCTTGATTTGTAACTCATAATACGTTTTGTGCAAAAGTAAAAAAATCATAAAATTAAAAAAATACAATTTACACATGCACAAATTAAAATTACAACAGCCTGAAACACACAACACATCAGTTACGCATCAATCTATCGTGAGACTCTTTTAACGTCTCACAAATTAATCAGTGAGCGATGTGTTCAAGTACTACTAGAATGCTTGTTCACCATAGTTCTCTTGTCAGCCTTTTAAACTTCAATTGTGAATAATATCCGATAAAACTTTCTTAAAAATGTTTTCCCAAAAATGAATATAAAAAGTAAAACATTTTTAAGAAAGTTTTATCGGATATTATTCACAATTGAAGTTTAAAAGGCTGACAAGAGAACTATGGTGAACAAGCATTCTAGTAGTACTTGAACACATCGCTCACTGATTAATTTGTGAGACGTTAAAAGAGTCTCACGATAGATTCGTGCGTAACTGATGTGTTGTGTGTTTCAGGCTGTTGTAATTTTAATTTGTGCATGTGTAAATTGTAGTTTGTATTTTTTTCATTTTGTAATTTTTTTGTTATGTGAGTTACAAATCAAGAATTAAGCACGAATCAGAGTGAGTCTATTTTCTTTCCATAAATCTGCTGCAATTTTAACCAAATTAATGATCTTTGAACTGGATTAGGTCAGAGGTCACCAAAACACTTCTAAAGTTCACATATCATGCACATATTTGTGTAAATTGTATTTAGTATTTTTTTTTATTTTGTAATTTTTTTTTTTTTACTTTTGCACAAACCGTTTTATATGAGTTACAAATCAAGAATTGAGTCTATTTTCTCTCCATATACAACAATTAAAAAAAATCACTTTGAAAACAAAATAAATCAATTATAAATGCTCGACCATCATTACAGTCCGATGTGTAGAAACACTTTGAATTTAGCAGACGTGACCATACAGTGTGGTAGAACCTAAAACAACAGTGAACTGAACTTTATCACTACTTAATTATTGTTTGTTTATACACATATGCTAATCATTTTTTTAGTTTGAACATATATTTTTGCTGATTCTCCACCTGAAGCCTCCTCTTTTTAAAACTAATTTTCTCTCTTCTTCTTCTTCTTCTTCATGTTTGATTTTTGCGTTTCAATCCAACTTTTATTGTATCCTATAAAGTTTCCTGAAATGATCTTTAAGTTCAAATGCTTTGTTTTCATTTTTAGCAGAAATGTGTAAACCATTTGTTACCTCGTCTCCTCGCGATCACAGATGACATTTCACCGTTGATGATAAAAGCGGGAAACAAATCTCGAATGGAGTTTGATGCTGAATACACAAAAGAAAATGCAGGAGGAGTTTTCAGATTGATATCCCATGTGGACGCAGCCTGACTTACTGTAATTGTTTTCTCCTCGAGTGTGTTGTTTGTGTGTCGTCGGTGTGAGTCTGCAGCTGCCCTGCGAGGCAGCCTGTTCGCAGCAGCTCCCAGCGGGCGCCACACATACAGCAACTGAAGCCTTGTTAGAGCCTATAATGAGCCATAAAAGTGCTCAGCTGTATCCAGCATGCATGTGAATATCACCTGTCTGTGCACGCACGCACACACACGTGCGCGCGCACGCACGCTCGCAGCGCTCTCCCGCAGGAACAAATAAAGCCATATTGTCCCTGGTCTGATTGCTGTGATAATTAATGTAGCATATGACCAGAAAAACACATTGAGACCAATTATACCAGAGAGAGTGAAGAAGAGAGGAGCAGATGGAAGGGAAGGAGTGGTGGAAAAGAGCAAAGACGGGGTGAACTGGAGGAAAAAAGATGCAAAACTTCAGAGAAACCTCAAAAGTTTTACCTTAAAGTAACTCCAAAACCAAATTAAAGTCAGAAATGTTTAAAAAATATAATGCTTTATTGACATATTTTCCTTTCTTTATCCAGTTTATATATATTAGGTTAAAACTTCTGCAAAAAGGTCGTTTTTGGAGCTTTGCAAAGTAGAAAAACAGAAATAAAAAAGTATCACCCAGGTTTGAAGGAGAAGTGAACCTTAAAAAAAAGATTTTTCTGTTAGTCTGATTAAACATCCGTCCACAGAGAACTATCAGCCTGACTCCGCCCATCACCGTGCTGCATCATCTCAGAACTTCTGTTTGTGGAGCAAATGATTGTCCCTTTTTTTAAAGACTAAATCGTCTTCTTTTTTGTTTTAAAAGGGCCAAATTTTAAATAATTTAATTTAATTTTGATTATATTCTAAAACAGGGGTGGGCAAACTACGGCCCGGGGGCCACATGCGGCCCCTTAAGCTACTTAATCTGGCCCTCCAAATTAAAATACATTGAATCAAAAATCCTAATTATTGTTTTATTTTCATTGTATTTCTGGTTTCTTCTCATGAATGGTGTTGTTTCTCTGGCATCTTCTCTCTTCAGTCAGAAGGTGATTTTTTTGGATTTCTTAGAGTTTGCATTTTCCTCTGAAGAACATCAACCCAAAAAGAGAACAAAAATCAAAATTTAGAAATTAAAATTCCCCAATTTTCTGTTTTTAAATGAATATATGTGAATTTTAATCCAAATTAAAGCATGTTTTTCTCTAAATTCCATATTAGCTTTTTAGTTTATGAGGTTCATTACCAAATCACTCCTTCCATCTGCTCCTTGTCCGGCCCTTATGCCAAATTTTAGAACCCTTTGTGGCCCACGAGTCAAAAAGTTTCTAAAACCATCTGTGTGCTGCCCCCTACAGGTTGAAACGAGGTTCTACAGTTGGATTTTGTGATTGGTGGTTTAAGTCCCACCTCCTTTCTGAAGTTTTGAGCTTCAGTAAAAAAAAAAGAAAAAAAAGCCCCGCCCATCTTTGATTCTGTCAGTTGTTATCATGTTAGCTTTAGCATGGCTCGTAATCTTCGGTTATCTCCTGGCTTCCAGAACTTTCCAGTGGACTCGGAAGTTACGCAGCAGTTGTTTAGTGTAATTTGCATTTTTTCAATTTTGGCCACGATACCCTTTTAAGGTAAAAACCCAAACATTTTACTTGTTGACGATGAATATTGGTTAATTTAACAAATCAAAATCCAATACTTTGCGGTCTGTATTTGCCAATCTAGTCGGCATTAACGCACGCTGGTTTAACGCTTCTGAGAAGTTTCTAGAGCACAGAACGGTTAAAACCCTTTCAAAGTAAAGGTTCGTTCACAGACTAAGCAACAAGTCGTTTTTACTATTATGTGTTATCACAGTAAAAAAAATAAAGAAATACAATGCATTTAACTTTAAATAGATTTTGAATGTTTAAGGAATATAAAGAGCCTTTCCCAAAAAATTGAAATTGTATTAATTTCCTCAATTTAATCCAGCAAAAGTTTGACTTTCATTGATCATAGCTTCAGGGTCCACAATTTAATGGATTTCATGTATTTACTTATTTATCCCTTCATTTATTTTTCTATAAATTGAGGTTTCAGCTCAAAGAACCCATTAAACAAGATTTCAGAACATCCCTGTTTACGCCTCTGTTTGACAAAGACAGAGATTATGATCAAATCAATCAAAATAAAGCATTTCCATCATGTTCTGTCCATCTTCGATCCTTCAGTCTGGGGAGGGGCCAGGTCGTGCCTGAAGATGAAATCTGCATCTCCATCCAGATTAGGAGTAGGCAGCTCCTTGTCTGTATGACTTCCAGATATTCAAGACCTATACTCACGATCCAGCCAATCCATGCACGGTCGGAGTTGCCTAATCCTGATCCAGATCCTCAACATAAGGAGTCATCCTCTAGAACTTTCTGCTAGAGTGTTGCAGTGGTTTTGGATTGAAGACAGTAGAGTTTACCAACACCAGCGCTGGACATTGCCGTCCAGATCATAACTGACCGTGGAGATCTCTCTCTGGACCACCAGCAGCTTGGGTTCTGGTCTTCCTCCAAACTCTTGGACCTTGACTCCTAAATGAAAGGCAGGATTTTCTTTAATCAGAAAACAGGATCTTGGATCATCTTCTTGCTCGTCTTGTACGTCTTCGTCATTGTAGTCTTCTTCTTCTTCGTCTTGTTGGTCCAAGTCGCCGTCATCGTCTTCTTCTTCGTTCCTCGTCATTGTCGTCTTCTTTTTATCTATCTTCATCAACTTTTTCGTCCTCTTTTTCCTCGTCTTGCATATCTTCGTCATTGTCGTCTTCTCGTTGTCATCTTATTCTTCATGTCTTCGTCAATGTCTCTTTCAACTTTATTCATCATCTTCTTTGTGATCTTATTAGTCTTTGTTTATATCTTTTCTTCTTTGTCATCGTATTCTTCCTCGTCTTGTACGTCTTCGTCATTGTCATCTTCTTCTTTTTCATTTTCATCGTCTTCCCTTCTTTGCTTTTTTTGTCGTCTTCAGCTTCTTCTTCTTCGTCTTCTTGTTTGTCGTTGTCGTAATCGTCTTCTCATTCCTCTTCTACTTCTTCATTATCGTCCTCGTCTTCATCATCTTCGTTCTTTACCTTCTTTGTCTTCATCGTCTTGTTGGTCTTTGTCATCCCTTTCTTCGCCTCGCAGGTCTTTGTCATTGTCCTCTTCTTTGTCTTCGTCATCTTCTTTTTCTGTGGTTTATAAGCAGTTGGGAAACAGTACCTGCAAAGGAGTCTCTGTAGCGTCTAGCCTTTGTTATTTATAAAATATTGTCTGTTTTCTGAAAAATATTTGCATTGTTATCAGTAAAGTCTTACCTGTGTGCTCCTGTAATTATTTTACATATTATCTGTAAAGGATTATGTATAAATTGCCTCAACAGCTTGTCTTAAGTCTGGTGTTAGTTCTGTAACCCTCGTGACTCCTCTTTTTTTTTTCGTCAGAAAGGAGGTTGGAATTCTGGCTTAATTAAAAGCAGACTTACTTTCACTTTGCCGGCTGGAAACATGTGGCAACTTGTTATTTTACTTCTATCCTTCCTGGTTCCCCTCCACCTCCCCACCCGTCCTCCTCCATCTCCCTGGAGAGAGGAGACAGATGGGCTGAGATCATCTGCATCCGAAGGCTTATTAAGACAAACTCTATTTCATTATGGACCAATAGTTAAGATATCCCATTTATTTGTCAACCGACATAAAAGAAAACGCTCCCAAATCTTAACCAGAAGTTTATTAATAATGTATTTCTAATTTCTGTAATTAATCGTGTTTTGCTCATCAGCAGTCGTGAAGTTTACCTCCTCACCAACAGAAATAAGCTTTTAAGATACACTTATTTTCATGAGTGTAAACGCTGTATCGTTTAGAGTCAAATTAAAATGTGAGATTTGAGTGTTTCTGCATCAAATCTCTTAGTTCTGACTCTGGATCATCTACTTAAAAAAACAAACAAAAAAAATGGATCGTAAGGATGCAACGATACAGTTTTCTCACGGTTCGGTACGTGTTGAACAAAAAAATAAATAAAGAAATGAAATCCTATTATTCTAGAGATTATGATTCCTTTTACAAACCGAAAACAACATAACAAAGAAATCAGATTTTTTTCAAGTGCACAGCTTTGCAGAATCACACTTAATTAGAACTCTTATAAATTTGCAGAGACTCTCCACTGAAAGCGGCCGGAACGCGAGCACATGCGGCCACGACGTGATATGACTGTCGCGGTTGTTTGGAGAGCTAGCTAAAATGTTATCGTTTTTTAGAATTTGGGCTCCGCCTCCCGGGGGGAGGGCAAAGTAGCTTATGGAGTGAGAGCGGACCTGAAGCAGACAAGCTCTGCAATGAAGACATGAATTTCCCTGAGGACTGCTAAAGGGATAAATAAAGTATTTTCTATTCTATTCTATTCTATTCTATGAATATACAGACACACACTCACGGTGGCACTGAATAAATGAAATGCATAGAGTAAAAAATGGCGTTTATATCAAATATTGCTGAATCCCTAATTGCTACACAAACTTCTGGTTCACACAGAAGTGGAAGCGATATGCTTTTTTGTCAATTAATGATATAAGTAACTTAAATATTACAGTAATTAAATTACAACAGTATCTGTATTTTTAAGTGTATATAACAGTTTAATTTTTTAATCTGTCTTTAATTTTTTTTGGACAGCACACACTACTTCCTTTCAAAATAAAACCCACCCAGTGTCCATAAAAGGTCATCGCAGCGTTCCGCGGTTCCGCGGTTCCGCGGTAAGCTTGCGCCAGACAGCGGATTGTTCAGGCGTCTGGTCTATTTTGTGCGCCAGCGATCCGCGTCAATTCTGGCAGGATGTTACATCAAGATACATGAGAAAATCCAGTCTGTTTTCAAAATATAACCAATTTTTTCACAATAAAACACAGTGATTAACAAATGCGATCCTGTTCTTGTACCTAAACAGACTGTAGAGATGAAAATGAAGAGACAATCAACACACACACACACTTCTCTCTGTGTCTCTATAAACTTTAAAAAGTGTAGGACTATAACTACTTGCTTCTTCTTAGCAGAAAGATGGGGAATATTTTTAGATTATTAACACAGCCATGATGACGAAAACAAAAAAAAGGTTTTAGCAGAAGCGACCGTCCCGGAAAAATCACGGCGTGAATTGCAGAAGAGAGCGGATGCCGCGCGCACTCCGCTCCGCGCTGCTACCGCGCCCAGCGTGAATCTTGTGCAAGTTAATCCTGGCAGGAAGTTACATCAAGATACATGAGAAAATCCAGTTAATTTTCAAAATATAACAGCGATTGATGTATTTTATCCTGTTTTTGTATCTAAACAGTCTTCAGAGATGAAATTGCCCAGAGAGCGGATTCCGCTTCCAGTGTGAATTTAGAGTATGATAAGTCAATTCTGGCAGGAAGTTACATCAAGATACATAAGAAAGTCCAGTTTATTTTCAAAATATAACCAACTTTTCACAATTAAACACAGCCATCAACACGTGTGATCCTATTTTTGTATCTAAACAGTCTTCAGAGATGAAATTGCCCAGAGAGCGGATGCCGCTTCCAGTGTGAACTTAGAGTATGATAAGTCAATTCTGGCAGGAAGTTACATCAAGATACATGAGAAACTCCAGTTTACTTTCAAAATATAACCAACTTTTCACAATAAAACATAGCAATTGACATATTTGATCCTGTTTTTGTATCTAAACAGTCTTTAGAGATGAAATTGCCCAGAGAGCGGATTCTGCGTGCAGTGTGAACCTAGTGTACAGTAGGTCAATTCTGGCAGGAAGTTACATCAAGATACATGAGAAACTCCAGTTTACTTTCAAAATATAACCAACTTTTCACAATAAAACACCACGATTGATGTATTTGATCCTGTTTTTGTATCTAAACAGTCTTCAGAGATGAAAATTGCCCAGAGAGCGGATGCCACTTCCAGTGTGAATCTAGAGTACGGTAAGTCAATTCTGGCAGGAAGTTACATCAAGATACATGAGAAAGTCCAGTTTATTTTCAAAATATAACCAACTTTTCACAATAAAACACAGCGATTGACATATTTGATCCTGTTTTTGTATCTAAACAGTTTTCAGAGATGAAATTGCCCAGAGAGCGGATTTTGCATGCAGTGTGAACCTAGTGTACAGTAAGTCAATTCTGGCAGGAAGTTACATCAAGATACATGAGAAAGTCCCATTTATTTTCAAAATATAACCAACTTTTAACAATAAAACACCACGATTGATGTATTTGATCCTGTTTTTGTATCTAAACAGTCTTCAGAGATGAAATTGCCCAGAGAGCGGATTTTGCATGCAGTGTGAACCTAGCGTACGGTAAGTCAATTCTGGCAGGAAGTTACATCAAGATACATGAGAAAATCCTGTTTATTTTCAAAATATAACAAACTTTTCACAATAAAACACCGCAATTGACATATTTGATCATACATATTTGTTTTTGTGCACGCAGTGTAAGTCTATTACTTGTTTGCTTCTGCATGTTTTGGCTGTCACTTTGAACACATGAACTGGACCAGTACCAGGTCCGAATGAGCCTGATCTGACCCAAATTCATCTATTATTTAGGTTTCTGAGCAGGAAGAGGGTTCTATTCATGATCAATGTGTGTCAACAGTGTTCAAGGCTTTAAATGTTTAAATAAAACATTATCCGACTGTAACACATTTATGTCTTTTCAAAGCAGAACGGTTGATCTACAGAAATATGACACTCAGAACAGATTTCTCTCTTTTATTTTGACTGAAAAGCTCACATCCACACAGCAATATTTAAAAATCTCCATTGAAAAAACCCAATCGGCGCGCACCCCCCACAGTGACGGGGAACTATACGTGCACAGAGAGGCAGCGCTATACTCACCTCATCATTTTCCAACCCATTTATCTTGTCATTCAGAAGTTATTTGCTGTCATGTGTGATCTCCGCTCGGCTGCTAAGTAGAGTGTGCACATGTGTTTTTTGACAGCACTGCAGGAGTTCTCATTACATTTGTCTTCCCTCAGTGTGCAGGTGAAGCAGCTCAGTCAATCACGTCGGAAATTTCTCCCCGTTTAGCATCAAGTCGGATTGTCTTGCTGCACGCTCTGTTCCTGTGATCCCATTCAGGTTTAATGTGGGAATTTTGAACTGCGGGTTCAAAGACGGGAACTGATCGATTGATCACATTTAGAGCAACAGCAGGTGGAATGATGGATCTGCAGATGGAATGATGTGATCCACTTTTGGAGAGAAGAGGCAGAAGGACCTTCAGAAAGCTACAAGTGAAGCATCTTTTATCTTGTGCTGAGGTTTCAACTGATTACAGTTCAAATAATAATACAAATTATCATCCATGAGCTCACTTTGATTAGTACAGGCATATTTAGACCACAGTTCTAGTCTTAAGTAATGATACTATGAATATCTAATACCATATCAGGGCTAGTAGCGGAAAAATGTGTACATTTGCTATTTTTTGTTAATTATGTATTATATAAAACATAATTCAAAGACTTTTGAGATATTAAAAGGTTCACTAACATGCCCTTTCTTATACAATCCTGTAGTTATCCAGGCTTTATCCGGGCAGATCTGGTGTGGTGGTGGGACTGAGACTCTGCGTGCATGAAATCTGTGATTAAATGTGAGGACTTTACTGTATGTATTGAAGAAAAACTGTGACAAAAGTATCAAATCATTCCACTATTATCAATACTCCCCTTGGTATCAATAGTATCGATATTAAGATTTGACTCCTAATCCTAAAAGTGTTCGATTTTCAAAGAAACATTGTATTTATTCTGTTAGCTTTAGCCCATAAAAATGACATCAGTGTTACAGAGGATCATCAGAAATGTGGTCTGTGTTAAATCACATATAACTTTCCTTTAAGAAAACATTTGTCAGGATTGTTATGAATTAAAAGTAAAGGGACTCCAGAATCGAGCCTTGGGGAACTCCACAACTAAACAAATGTGCTCTGGTCTGTACGTTCTTAGATAAAAAGATAATCTTTCTTCATTTAAACCTTATTAATTCATATCAAAAATCACATTTTGTAACATTTAAGTATATTTACTATTACACTCTCAAAACAGTTGGGTTTTTTCTTCAATTCAAATTGGGTTAATCACGTTGGGATTTATTTTTAGATTACCTTTTGGATCAATACTGATTTTTTTCAGGTTATTGTGATTTTATTTTAATCAAATTGATGTTTTTTTTTTTTTTCTGAGGTAAAATAACCTAAAAAAAAATGGTTTCTTTTCAGTCTTGGAGTTCAAACCAATCCGTTTTTGTTTTTAAATATGGAGTTTTTAGTGTGTATTACCCTTTTTAAACAATTTTAACACTCTGTTTTCAATTGTTCAGTAAATTCATTTAATGACGTATGTACCCTTTAGTAAATTAATTGTAATTTGTTTTTATTAGTTACCAAATTATGCACTTTTTATCTATTAGTGGCAAATTATTAAAAAAAAATTTATGTACACTGTTGTTGTTTTTTTTAATTAGCACATTTTGTTTTTTAATTAACGACAGATTGCCTTAAGAGCACTTTAAGTTTGGTTGAACATGTGACTGGCAAATAAAGTCTGGCAGTAGTAGTGTATGAATTCTGACACAACTCTGCATAAAAACTTAAAAAAGATTTTAACGACCCTCAGTCATGCAAATCAGACGATTTTAACCTGTTCTTGTATCATTTTTCTGATGATGGAGGACATTTATAAAGAAAATCATTATTTAAAAAAATGAAAAAAGCAGTTTGTGAAGTCAAAAAAGGCTGGGCGGGGCCACAAGCTCCCTGCTCCGCCCCATTCTGATGCATCCACTTACAGACGAATAGATCCATGAACGTCTTTGTTTCTGGATCTAAACTGCTGGAGAGCTCCGATATTGTTCACCATTTGGTTGTGAGGGGTTTTAAGCTAACAGGAGAACAGATAGATGATGGGGAGTGGGGGTGGGGTTGCTTCGCACCATCGGTCCCGCCCCCAATTTCTGCCGCTCTGCAGAAACTATGACCTAAAAAATGACAAATTATCGTAATTTTAAAAAAACTCTAGGAACAATTTCAAAGTAGATAAAAGTTTAGATGACTCTGTGTATCAAATCTAACCTTAAATCCTTTAAAAATAACCTGCTGTTTATGGAAACGCAGACGTGAGGTTTCTGCTGTTGCTGAAATTCCTAAAACAGCAGATGTGCACATTACTCCAGATTCTGTCATTTTTCAGCGCGTCGACTTACCGCCACACCTGCTCGGCGCGGTTAATCACCTCCCCAGTGGCGTCCACCGCCTGATCCCGATGACCCCTCGCCCACCTGCCAAGCCGCCCGTTTGACGGTAAACGCTCTCCGGTCGCTGTTTGTTCCCTGAAGGAATCTCTGCACGTCTCTCCTCCTCTGCATGCGTCTAAAGTACAACGTTTCAGTTAAAAAGCACATATATTCCTTTACATTTGTGTCTGAGAGAGTTCAGGAGAGTATTTGTTTTTAATGGTTTTGTTTTGCTCCTCGGTTTGATTTTCTTTGTTTGTGTCGGAGATGCTGAATGTGTCTCTCAGTGTTAGGAGTGATTATAAATACACTGACATATTGGCTGCTTAATTAAGGTGTATAATTCTTGTTGTTCGGCGCTGTCATATAAAGAGAGATGATAATAGAGCCCGCGTGCGCGCTTGTGTGTTTGTGTGCGTGTGTGAGATGATAATTGGATGAAGCTCGGTGCTGTGGAATAATTGAACGTCTGAACTCCAAACACAGTGACAGCAGCAGCGGCGGCGGCGGCGACAGCGGTTGCAGGCTTCCTTCTTGTTTGTTGTAAGTGTACGTCGAACAAACAGCTGCGATGTTTTGTCCGTCTGACTAGAAACACCCAAAATAAACAAGAGAGGAGGAGGAGGGAGGAGCCTCCTTCATCTCCTCTCTCTGTTGCTACACAAGCAAAACCCTCACATTTTCGTTTATACTTTAAAAATGGTTTGTTTGGCGACTTTGTAGCATAAAGCAGCATGAAGAAACATATTATAGTGCCACTTAATTGAAAAAATTTATTTTTCTTTCAATTTGTGGCCAAAATCTAAGAACTTTTGTCATTTTTTTATATCAAAGTCTCTACAGAATTTGTCAGAAATTCACCTCTGAGTTTTGGACAGAGCAACCCCATCTCCTCTTCCTGTCACCAACCTGTTTACACACTCTCCTAGTATTTTACAAGCCCCTAACTTTAACCTAACATAAAAATGACCAGCAATATTTAACCCGCTATGATCCAGACGAGGAAATTTTGATTAACTGGTTTAATTCAAGCATTGATTTTAGACAATAAAACAGAATCACACAAATATATCAAACACATTACAGTTTAAAAAAAGATAATAAAAAAGGAAAATGAATGCAAAATTAAGACGTTTATGGATCTATTTGACTGCATGTGGAGGAATCAGAATGTTTTCTACAAATTTTTTCAAACTTCATTTTTTCATTTGTTCCTGATTCACAACAATTTGAATAATTAGATACTCGGAAATGAACATTTGAGCTTAATTTGCTTTATTTATGTCCTCCATCGTCAGAAAAAGATCATGTTAAAAACACAATTTTCTTCAGAAATTGTAGAAATTTCAGAAGATTTAATGTCCTGCTCCCGTAAGAGGAGCAGCCTCCTTTAAAGCCCGCCCTCCTCTCCATCATCTTTCTGCTTCCTGCTTCATCCTCTCCATCCTCAATCCTCTTCACAGCTTCAAACTGATGTTTTAACCTGAAACTAGAAAATAAACAGATTATTATGAACGCAGCTGAAGTTTGGTGATAGAATTTAGAATTTGAGGGGGGAATTCCATCTTATATTAGTTTATTTTGTTGTAAAATGTGAATTAAAGAAGAAATAAAATGTATTTAAATCTTCTAACGTTCATATTTGGACCTCAGAGTCAGCAGCTGTTATTCTGTGTTCTCTGCTGCCACCTACAGGCCGCAGCTGCTCCTGCAGGCGCTCGCGCTGAACAGAGCATCAGGTGAGACTGCACACCTGAATGCTTGATGGCAAACACAGGCTGCTCCCCCGCTTCTCTTTAAATCTAAAAAGAGCAAATTGAAATGTGAGATTTTCTGTTCAAGCTGCTTTTTTTAATCGGTTTACCTTGAAAACCTCATTATGGATCAAAAGGTTCTTACTTGGTGAAGTTTAGTTTTAACCACCACTGGACCAGGTTTCAGGTCCATGAAGTATCTTCACAAATCCTCCTTTAGAAACAGAAGTCAGAGCTGATGTTTGCATTTTGCATGAGGTGAGTGTGGATTTTGGATTTTTTATCAGCGGTCAAGGACTTTAAAGTCTGTTTAACCATGAAAACTTTAAGAAAATCTGTTTTATTCAGTTTTTATTACTAATTTAACGTTTCCAAAAAACACTTTTTTTTTTAGACAGATTGAAAGATGTATTATTGAACGTTTAATTGAAATTTAAAGTGTGAATTTGTGCTGGTTTGGGTTACTTTTAGGGATTTGATTCTCTTCAAACCTCCATTTTTTTTGTCTCATTTAATATTTACGTATCACAAAAGTCTAAAAATTCAGTTTAACCTTTTTTATATTAGCTAGAAAGCAAGTAGGAATCAAGAAAAACCTTTAATTTAAATGATTTTAAGATGAACTTGGAGTAAAGCAATGAAACATAAAAAAATAAATCCTTCTCACGCATGACTTTTACACTTTTAATATAAACTTACTCGTGTATCATCATCCAAAAACTGCCAACAATACATTTTCTATTTATTTATTTATTTGTTTCTTTTTTTTTTTTGGATTCTGAAAAAAAAAGTTTTATTTTGGAAAACTTTCAGATTCTGTTTACAACATCCGTCTTGGTCATTTGTTTAAGCTAAGCAAACTATAAAAAGTATTAAAAAGTTTCTATAAAGATGATTTTTATTGACAAAACTGGGAGTGTCTAATAACAAACATATGGATTTATATTATATTTAGAAAATATAGTTTTTATCCTTTTTTATGCTTTTTCCATCACACCATAAACGTTGGATTTTTTTTTTCTTTGTTTGTTAATAATTTCAAGGACAATACAATTAGAAATGAGTCCAAACAGATGCACAAAAATAATAATGAAATTAAATAAAAAATAAGGGAAAAAGATTAAAAAGAAAACAGCAATATTAAAATAAAAAGAAGTAGAGGTTTTCTAAAAGTCCAAGTCTTTCTGCTTCATTCTAAAGTTACACAGCAGTTTTGCTCTTAACGTGTTTAACACATGAGAAAAAACATCGCATTTCCCTACAAAATACACAAAATTTTAGTGTGGATTTTAAAAACTTCTTTTTATGACTATGACTAAATATTAATGTTGATAAAAGTCTGAAGCTAGCTTTCGGTTGTTAGCCTCCACTTTGACACTAAAATCTTCATCACAAAGTCCAAAGATTTTAGAGAGAATGAAGATTCAATCAAATAAAGTTGATTTGATTTGTGTAAAAGAGACATTTCAGAATTTTCCTACAGCAAGCATGATTTGGTTCAGAAACTCCAGCAGACATTGAATTGAGTGTTAAAATGGTATTCTATGGGGAATAAATCATGCATGTTTCCTTTATGAACTTCTTTCAAATCAACTTTGTTTCATTGAATATTCATCAATTGTATAAAATGAAATAAATTTAGACTTTTTTAAGATAAATTTCTTGTAGTGGCATTTTATTTGGACAATAGATTTTCAGAAACTGGAAGGTAAAAATACCAACTTGTGGCTCTTTTACCTCTCCATAGTGACTCTGGTTAAAAAAAAACACATTATTTATTATATTATATTATATATATATATATATATATATATATATCATATATTATATATTATTATATTATATGTATATTAAGTAAGGGTTAGTAAATTAGCATTTAACTTAGATTAGTTAAATTCATAATTTCCTAATTTTAAGTAGATTATCAACGAGCCTTTAAATATATTTATGGCCTATTTTTAAAAAATCTTTTGGAGTAATTTTTTTTTTAAAACTCAGAATTTAACTAATATTTTAGCAACATGCTAACGTTTTCTAATTTGATATATACTGAGGGTTTTTATGCTAATATAGAGTTTAGCTTCTATTTTGACTAATTTAGTTCACTGAGGAATTTTAGGCTATTTTGGAGTTTAGCTAGTATTTAAGCAACACGCTTAAATAAATCTGAAACGGCTAATTTGGCTTCAACTAACGTTTTTTTATGTTAATTTGGAGATTAGCTAATAATTTAGCAACATGCAAACGTTTTTGGCTAATTTGTTATCTACTGAGGTTTTTTCATGCTAATTTAGAGTTTAGCTTCTATTTCAGCAACATCACGCTAATGTTCTTGACTAATTTAGTGTACTGAGGAATTTTAGGCTATTTTGGAGTTTAGCTAGTATTTAAGCAATGCGCTTCAATAAACCTCAAATGGCTAATTTGGCCTCTACTGACGTTTTTTTATGTTAATTTGGAGGTTAACTTCTATTTTAGCAACATGCTAATGTTATTGGCTACTTTGTTATCTACTGAGGTTTTAAATGACTAATTTATAGTTTAGCTTTTATTTTAGCAACATGCTAATGTTATTGGCTAATTTGTTATCTACTGAGGTTTTTTCATGCTAATTTAGAGTTTAGCTTCTATTTTAGCAACATCATGCTAATGTTTTTTACTAATTTATTTCACAGAGGAATTTTAGGCTAATTTAGAGTTTAGCTTCTATTTTAGCAACTTGCTAATGTTCTTGACTAATTTAGTTTACTGAGGAATTTTAGGCTATTTTGGAGTTTAGCTAGTATTTAAGCAACGCGCTTAAATAAATCTGAAATGGCTAATTTGGCTTCTACTAACGTTTATGTTCATTTGGAGATTAGCTAATATTTTAGCAACATGCTAATGTTATTGGCTACTTTGTTATCTACTGAGGTTTTAAATGACCAATTCATTGTTTAGCTTCTATTTTGGCAACAGGCTAATGTTTTTGACTAATTTCATTTACTGAGGAATTTTAGGCTATTTTGGAGTTTTTCTAGTATTTTAGAAATAAACAAGATTTTTATTTATTTTTTGCTAATTTAAATCTAATGTGTTTTGGGAAAATTTGAAGTTTAGCTCATATTTAAGCTACACACTAAATATTTTTTGCAAAATTGGATTTGTATGAGGGATTTTTTAGCAATTTTACTACAAATTTTTCAGGAATCTATGTCAACTTCAGTGCTCTTTTATAGTTTTTTTTCCAAAATCTCTGGTCTTTTAGCAAATTTCAACATTTTGCAAAAGACTTTTGCATTTTCAGCAAAAAGCTTCGGCATCTTCAGTGACTACTTTCAGCAAAATGCATTCACACTATGCAGGTAATTCAACTTTTATAGTTCATAGTATCAAAATAGGACTTTGTGGCTCCTTCAAAGTTTTGAACAGTAGAAAGCAACCCCACATGACTCTTTTAGTGTTAAAGGTTGCAGACCTCTGCTCTAGGGAGACATCAACACCACCCTGAACATCGTTGGTCGCCTTCCACCCAATCTCCTTGGATCTCTTTGACCTTCAGGTTGGCGGGACGTAAGAACAAAAAGACGTCAGAACTGTTTCAAAGATCAAATCTTTGGTGGGTTTTTTAACGTGATGATGGAGGACATATATGAAGAAATTAAAGCTCTAAATTGCATTTTTTGAGTATTTCTTTATCCAAATCCTATTGAATCAGGGAAAGATGAAAAATTGCAGTTTGAAAAAGATTAGGGGCGGGGCTACGAACTCCTCGCTATCAGCAACGGGGAGGGGAAGGGGGGACGGGGTTGCTCACAGCTCAGATCCCGTCGCTCTTCAGATATTTATGTTCCAGAAAATTACTGTTATTTTCTGAAAAAATTGACAAAATTATTTAAAAATTTCCACTTGGAATGCTTTGATTAAAAGATGATCGGAATTAGCTTTTTTTTTTTTTTTTTGCTTTACTGCGTTCATGGGATTTTTTTAGGTAAATTCATTACTATTTTTACCTATTTTAATCCTCTTATTAATTCCCACAACAATAAGACAACTGACAACTTTGAGCTCATTTAGCAAACAGATAAAATCCTGGCTTTTAGACAATCAAAACTGCCACCACAGCTCTGTATGAACTGCTATTGTTTTTTTTTTTGTTTTTTTTTTATTTGTTTTTTTTTGTTTTTGTCTTCCTGTTGTACTTATTCACTTTTTTTTTCTTTTCTTCCCCCTTAAATGTTGCTTTTATGTTTTATGAATTTCCTGTTGTGTGTTTCTCTATTATCTTTTTCTGCTGTTTTCAGACTTCTGTTTACCTTTTATGTGTTGTTTTAACTTGTACTTTTACTTGGAGACTAAAAACCTTTTCTATAGGGTCTAAAAGACTATAATCTTATATATTTGCATTTTTAAATGTTTTATTAATATATGCTGTCCCTGTCTTAAATAAACAATCAATCAATCAATTGCATATCCTTGTTTATTATGAATGATGAACTTTTTATTTCTGACCAAAAAAGTTCTTTTTGAATTCTGTTGTACCAGAGACTAATAAAGTACCAATAAAGTTCTTTCTATCCATCAGCTGGGACGCAACGATCCATTTTCCCCACGATTCGGTTCACAGAATTTTTGGATTTCTTCACTTTTTGTTTGGATCTGGCCTCGTTCCTCCATCTTTGCTGGAACAGAAAAACAAAAATGGACGAAAGTGAATCCCGGTCGCAGCATCCGCAGTCTCCCGTCAGCCTTCCGAAACACTTCTGACAGTTTTTCCGTCTCCTGTCAAATAAACACCTTTTATTCTTAACAAAAATTATGAGGCGTCTCTCTTCCTTTCAGGAGTCTGGATGTTGGTGAAATCACCATGAATACAAAGAGGAGCTGACATTTTCTTCTTTCTCCTGCTAAAAATACGCATTTTCCATTCCACCTGCCACCAGCTGTGTCATCCATACGGCGGCGTGCCGTATTCTTTATGGTCAGAGGTGTCGTGTCAGGTGGGAATTGAATTGGCAGTTCTCTGAGGGAGTGGAGGGCAGCTTTTGCACTATAATTCCCTTTAAAAAAGGACTTCTGTCTCCATTTCTTTTACAGCTCTGATTAAAGGCGTCGTCACCATGTCATACCTATGATTATATCCGAAGTCAACGGGGAGAGTGTGTGCGCGAGTGCACGAGTGTGTGCGAGACAGGTCAGTGAATACCAGAGGGAGCCTGTTCAGTAATATGACTTATATATTGTGCATCACAGAGCAGTGAAGCTTGACAACATGAATAATAGCCTCTTCAGTCAGGAGATGAATGACCTGCCGGCGTGAAAGCGTCTGCTGCAGGCCTCGCGGATGACAGCGCGGGGACGGGAAGAGGACCGGAGACTCCGGCGTTCCGGAGGTCTGGATAAGCTGTGAGTCTTCATCCGTCGACGGTTCGGTCCCTCCGCTTCCTCTGTGGGTCTTCTAACTTTCTCTGGAGGGTGGAACGTTGGCGGATTGGAAAAACTCTCAGGTTTCGGGGTCAGGAGCTGTTCCCTCCCATCACTTGGAGAATTCCTCCCAGAATTCCTCACAGTCTAAAGATTCCCTCTTAGGCTGCATTTGTGGCTTCTAGATTTAGAAAATCCCGACTATCAGACTTCTCCAAAACTTTCTATCTGATCTGTAATCTTATTCCGTTATGTTTAAAGTCCAAGTTAAAGTCCCATAATTTGTTCTCCGCATCCTGGGGGAGGGGTGAGCTGCAGACACAGCTGCGCTCGGGAACCATTTGGTGGTTTAACCCCCAATCCAACCCTTTAATGCCTGAGTGTCAAGCAGGGAGGCACTGGGTCCCATTTTTAAGAGTCTGGATTTGAACCTTCCAATCTCAGGGTGGACACTCCACCACAAGGCCACTGAGCTGGCAAAAAAGTTCATGCACAGGTTTTCTAGTAGTATCCTGTGGTGTCCTACAGGCACTTATGCTACAGACACGTGTGTTAAACACGAGTTCAAGAACTATATGTGGTTCATGTTATTCACACTGCAGGAGTTGGGAGGGGCTTCTTCTCCTTTTCTGTAGCAATTACCCAAATCTCACTCCTGTATTTTCTCTTTCACAGCTCTATATTTGAACTTTATTGTGTGAATGCATTCAATGCATTCACACTATTGTGATCCTGTTTCTCTTTAAATATTATTTACGAGTTCTTCCGTACGTTTTTTGACGGGTAAAAACTTAAGCACACTTTATGCGATTTACGCAATCTTGGTATCATAACGTGCGGCTCGTTAAGGACATTGCTGCTTGTATTTTTGGTATTCGCAAGTTTTACGGTTTTCGCGATTTTGCGCAATTTATGCTAATTTTTGGCCCTATGTTAAGTCAATGGGAATATTTTTCAAATTGTTATAAAAATTTCTGCACTTATGCAACTTATGCAATATTGGTATCAACATATTCTGCAAATTTAGGAAATTCATGCATGTATTTTTGGTATTCACAGAATTTACATTTTTTACGCAAATTATGCAAATTACTAGCCTCATTGAAAATGAATGGGAATTTTTCAAATCCTTTAAAAACTTTATGCACTTTTGTAACTAAGGCAACAGTGGTTTCAAAATGTTCAGCTTGTTCTGGACAATCGCGCTTGTACTTTTGAAATTCGTACACTTAACGATTTTAACGCAATCTATGCTAATTTACTAGCCTCATTGACAATTAATGGACATTTTTTAAATCGTTATAAAACTTTGTGCACTTTTTACACTTGTGCAATATTGGTATCAAAACGTTCAGCTCGTTGAGGACATTATGGCTAGTATTTTTGGTTTTCGCAAATTTTACGGTTTTTGTGATTTTTGCGCAATTTATGCTAAACTTATTCAGGGTTAAGCTAGCATTTTAGCAACGTGTTAGCTTTTTTGGCTAATTTGGCAACTTTTTAAGTTTTTTGGGGCTACTTTTGAGTTAAGCTAACATATTAGCAACGTGTTAGCTTTTTTGGCTAATTTGGCAACTTTTGAGGTTTTTAAGCAAAAATCTTCAGCATCTTCAGCAACCACATTCCGCAAAATGCATTCACACATGCATTATCAGAGGTAATGCACTTTTCTAGTTTTATTTAATTTCTCCTTATTGATAAGTTTTCAAACAGTCTGCACTTCCGTGAATTAGAAGGGACGCCACATGTTACAACCAAATCCAAGTCCCTGATTGGTCAGTCTGGTTTAACTTGGTTTTGTACATAGAGGCATTTGTAGAAACATGCGTAGCTACACAAGAGTTTTGAAAATGTAAGACAGAAACGTTCATTGACGAACGTGTGTTCCTAAAGGCGGCGTGAACGTAGCTCAACGAATACTTCATCACACGCGCAAAAATGCTCTGTGGGTCGGTTCCTGCCGCTTGCCCCCTTTTCTCCTCCTCCTGCACAGGCTCAGGTATTTGGGAATCAGATTACGGACTTTAGGAGCTCTTGACTCCTCCTCCGCGGCTTCTCCGCCTTCGTCTGTTTCTTTTTGCTCCATTTACACCATGCATTTGTTCCAGAGCCGATCGTAAGAAAATGGTACGTTCCGTTTTCTTGATGTCCCATACGGGTATCAAGGGAACTGCAAGACACTCCTGTGCTCCCCTTGAGATGCAGCCGCTCCTCTCTATGACTTTCCACAAACCGGGAAAGCCCAAAAACTTTTGCATTTCCACAGACACATTTGGACTGATTTTGGAAGCATATTTCCTTACATTCCTTTCTACAGACTTTTGTTTTTACGAAAGGCTTCTGTGAGACTCATAGATGTGGGTTCAAATCCCCATCCCAAAAGCTGTAAAAGGAAACCAGTTCCTTGATACTATGCATGAATTCTCCTAAATAGTAAAATGTATGGTATTTGTCCTTTTTGTCTTTTTTTTGTACCTAAAACATGTGTCCCGATGCTTTTGTATGGAGAGAAAATAGACTCACTCTGATTTGTGCGTGCGTATTTTTGATTTGTGCGCACATAATTCTTGATTAGTAACTCATATAATACGTTTTGTGCAAAAGTGAAAAAAAATTACAAAAATGTAAAAAATACAAAATACATGCAAAAATTAAAAACTGAAACTGACACAAAAAAATCTTTTAAAAATACGCACGGATCCCCTCTTACGCACGCATGCAGCCTATAAGTTATGCACGAATTTAACGTGAGACTCATCTCACGTCTCACAAATTCATCCGTGAGTGATGCGTTCAAGTACTACCAGAATGCTCGTTCACCATAGTTTTCTTGTCAGCCGTTTTAAACTTTGATTGTGAATAATATCCGGTAAAACTTTCCCACTTTCTAAAAAATATATTCCCAATAATTAATATAAAAAGTCTAAATAAGTGTTTTTAAAACACTTATCCCTTTAAAAATAATAATATACACAAATAAAAAGTACGCACACACAAATCAGAGTGAGACTATTTTCTCTCCATACTTTTGTCCCATTACTTTCCTTAAATGGTTGCAATTTTCAAAGAAAATCCTTTCAATGATTCCGATTCTCTAATTTCTCTCTGCCCGTCCAGAGAAGTTTGCAGGCGAGTCAGCCACCAGATCGGATATTTTGATGAATATTAAAGATTTACTGAAGAAAACAGAAAGTAACAACAATCTCGTCGTGGTGCTTTGGAGATAATTAACTGTAATTATTTTCCACGGGCCTACACATTTCCGAGATCATGGTAGCAGATGTCACCTTCTGCGATCATTAATGTGTTTCCTCGAAAATGGCTGTAACTGTTGGCACCTCCAGAACTAAAACAGAGGCAATTAAAATGTGCTGTGTTGAAGAAAAACATTAACATTTCATTCAGTCACAATTTTACCCCTCACCAGCTCTGCCTTCAACCTCTGCTAATGATCTAGTAAACAGTTTCCATTCCAAAGGGAAGGGAAGCATCAATGCTGCCGCCCTGATCAAGGTCGGCCTCATCTCTGTAGGAAGAAAGGTCTGGAGAGGAAATCTGTGCGAGCAAACACAAAAAAAACAAAAGAGGAGCCACTCTGCGTTCATATATGCTTCTTAAAAAGCTGACAAATCTTCTGAAATTTGGCCACATTGTGATGCAAAAATCTTCTCCGACGTCGCTGGCAACTCGGGCCTGAAATCTGCCGCCTTAGCATTCCTCCTGCAAGGATTCTAGCAATGTTTTAACACGTTCCCAAGCAGTCATTAAAATATTTGGAAACCCTGCAGTGTTGCTGAAAAACCCTGCAAGGCTTCTGCATAAAGAGGTTTTTGGTTGAATTTATGGTTTAAAAAAGAAAAAAAGTGATTGAAAAATGTGACAGAAAATTGCTCCTTGAAAAATAACGATCATTTGAACAAAGAAATGCCAATAAAATGAAGCTTTTACATGTTTTACAGGACAGTAACCTTGTAAATTCCACTTTATCAAAGAATTGACAGATTTTATGAATTGTTTTTAGTTGTTTTTAATTCATTTATTAGATATAAACAGAATTATAATAGGTTTCTGCTCACAACATGCAAAAATATTGACCTGTTTTTTCAGGAAAAAAACAGCTTTTTCTAATTTAACGTAAACATTTTTAACATGTAACTCTGATTTAAATATTTAATTATATAACATTTTTAATTTTTTTCAATACCGAAAGTAGTAATTTAAAGAAATAGATGTGTAATATTCACCTTAAAGCTTTAAAAATTAGCTAAGCTTTTTCCCGCCAAAAGTGGCCATTTTGAAATGAGCAGGATAAGCATCTCTACTGCCCCTACTGGAATGATGATTAACTACAGGGCAGAAAACATGGACCAAGTTTAAAATTATGGGTATTTTTTGGGTATGACACATTTACCTTAATATTTTTTTTATTTACCATTATCTCGTTTAACCCACACATTTATAACATGTTGTAACTCTATTCAAATAATTAAATTTCAACCATTTTGATTTTTTTAATACAGAAGGTATCCATTTAAAAAAAAAAATAGATGAGTTATTTTAATTTTTGAAAATTATCTAAACTTTTTCCCACCAAAATTGTTTTTGAGAACTCATGAAAGCAGCCATTTTGAACTGACAATTTTAAAGCGCGTCTACTGCCCCTAGTGGAATGATGATGAACTACCTGGCAGAAAACTTGGACTGTTATTTACATATTTATTTAGGAGCGTTTGTATGATGTTAAAAACATTGGGGGTTTCTGAAATCCCTGTATCAAATATGGTATAAATACAGAGTTAAATAAAGAAGAATTATGGATGCAGAGTTGTGTTTGACACTGTTTAGGATGAAGGTTAGGGCACATTGTAACAGCTAAAAGCCCCATATTTACCCGTTGTCTCAATATAGTAACTCTATAAATACGTAATTATTAACATTTTTGCATTTTTTTTAATTACAAAAATTAGTAATTTAAAGTAATATAAAAATAGATTAGTTATTTTTCCCCAGAAAATTTTGAAAATAAGCCCAACTGTTTTCCCACCTCCGGAGTTTTTGAGAGTTCATGGAGGCAGCCATTTTGAAATGACCATTTTGAAGTGCTGCTACTGCCCCTAGAGGAATGATAATGAACTGCAGGGCAGAAAACATGGATTGTTTTATATATTTAAGAAATGTTTGTACCGTGTTAAAAAGAAATCTGTATATCACATATAATACAAATACAGGGTTAAATTACAAAGAATTATGGATTGGAGTGAAAAAAATTATGTTATAGGATGACTTGCGACTCTAATGTTTCTAGGTGTGTGTGTGACCCTGCAACAGACTGGAATCTTGTCCAGGATGAACCCTGGCCTTCGCCTAACCCAGGGGTCTGCAACCTCCAGAGCTACATGTGGCTCTTTAATCTCTCCATGGTGGCTCTCTGGCTGAACATAAATAAGGGTATTTTTTTTAAAGTAAGAATTACTTAATTATCATTTATAAACGCTGCTTGTATTTTTGGTATTCATAAAGTTTATAGTTTTTGAAATATTGCACAAAATGTGAATGAGAGTCTTCAAGATTAGCAACAAGCCTTTAAATCTATTCATGGGATATGTTTTCAGCTTTTATAATAATTTTCACAAATGTTGGAGTTAACCTGATATTTTAGAAACATGCTAACATTTTTGGCTAATTTGTTAGCTACTGAGGGTTTTAGGCTAATTTGGAGTTTAGCTTCTATTTTAGCAACATGCCAACGTTTTTGGTTAATTTAATTTACTGGGGATTTTAAGGTTAATTTAGAGTTTATCTTTTATTTTCTAAAGTTTTTGGCTAATTTAGTTTACTGAGAAATTTTTAGGCAATTTTGGAGTTCGGCTAGTAATTTAGTAACAAGCTAGCTTTTTTTTTTTTTTTTTTTTTTTGGACTAAATTGACCTCTACTGAGTTTTTTTATGGTAATTTGAAGTTTAGCTAATGTTTTAGGAATATGCTAACGTTTTTATGCTAATTTGTTATTTAGGCCTACTGGGATTTTTAAGGTTAATTTAGAGCTTAGTTTTTATTTTAGCAAAATGCTAATGTTTTTGACTGATTTAGTTTACTGATGAATGTTAGGCTATTTTGGAGTGTAGATAGTATTTAAGCAATGAGCTAGCTTTTTTATGGCTAATTTGGCATCTAAAGTAAAAGGTAAAAATGTTGAAAAAAAAAAATCACATTTTGAGAAATGCTAGTTTATTTTTGTATTTTTGCTATTATTAGTGCCAGAAATTAGATGTAATTCATATGTATTTTTTAAAACAGGTAATGAAAGCAAATCTTAATTTCTAAACAAAATTAAAAAGTAAAAAAATAAATAAAAAAGGCTAAAGTAAGACTCTGTGGCTCTTTCTAGGTTTTGATCAGTAGAAAAGAAGTCCAAATGGCTCTTTTACTTTGGAAGGTTGCCAACCCCCGCTCTAACCAAAACTACAAGAAAACAAATAAACAAAGCTAGTGAACTAAGACTACCAAACCTCAAACTAAAACAACAAAACCCAGCAGTGTAAGACTACAGAGGACAAAGAGAGGAAAAAGAACAAAAAATAGTTATTTGAGCTTTTGTAAAAAAAAAAAATCTAATTTTGAGAGATTCTTTTTACATTTTTGCTTTTGATCATATTCAATTCATATTTATTATTAAAAAAAAGACGGTCATGAATGCAAATCCAGATTTCTTAAAGGCTAAAGTACGACCATCTAGGTTTTGATCTGTGGAAAACAAACCCTCTTTTACTGTTAAAGGTGTCCGACCTCTGGCCTAGCAGTAACTGTGATAGGCTCCAGCAACCATCCAGAGAGGGATTCAGTGAGTTCAGAAGACAGATGGAGGGTTTCTTTAATGCTGCTTCTATGTCTCTTTTGGAAAGTCATGTAGTCAAGATGAATTTTCCACAGTGGAAGAATGACAGGAGGTTTATGTATGAACAAAAATATTAGACTGTAATATAGTTTCCCTCCTAAATCACATGGATTAAGTCTCCATCTCTGCTTTTTTTTTTTTTAAACATAATTAATAGTCGGCCAATACAGCTACTGTTAAAATATTTCTCCGTGTCGCAGTAATGAGAGCTTCCTCTCAAGATTTTGATCCACAGACGATTCGGGTTTATTCTCCAGGCCTCCCTCTTACTCTAAAATTGCAGAGACCGTCAGGGACAAAGAAGGCAGAACACAGGCTTCAGCCAACAATCACTCCGAGGGCGCGCATTACCGCCAGCGACTCCTGCAGACTGTTTGAAAGACGATGCCGAAATGGCTGCGTTACAGTAAAAAGACGCGGAAGAAAGGCTGAAGTGACATGCAAATAAACCCGCGGATGGATGGATGGATGGATGGAGAACGAAACGCGCCCATGAATGGATTGATGGATGCAGCTTGACTGCTGTGCCCCGCTCTGAACCCTCTTTTGTACCAAATTAGGGAGAGTATGAAAGGAGAGAAAAAGAGAAAGTGGCTGCTCTCCCCTTCTGCTTCTTGTTGTGTGCTTTAATTTCCCCCAGCGCCAGTGCTTCAGCTGAAATCTAATTTGAGTGAAAAATGGCAATCCAGCTGTTCCGTTGACAGAGCCCAACCAAAACATGGTTTTCTTTCAGCGCAAAAACATGAGGCGGCCATCTTCATCTGCACATCAATGACTGCTGAGCAGAGGCTGAGATCCACGCAGGGTAGTAATTATCGTGTTCTTGCATTCGCGCACGTGCGCGTGTGCGTGCGGGTTGCGCCGGGGCTAATTTGCAGCCTCGCTCCTCCTCCCTTCTCTCCATGAAAAGTGAAGGAAAACGGAGGGAGAATGGAGGTATTGAAGCCGCGGTTATTGAGATGAGAAGGAATGGAAATTATTTAGTTGCTGCTCTCCCCCTTTTCTGCTTCCCTTTACCCCCCCCCCCCACACCCCCTGTTTGCTTTGTGTCATCAGGCAGGATGAGTTGAACCAAGACATAAATGCCCCCCACCCCCCACCCCCCCTCTACCTCAGCCTCCTCCCTCCACCTCCTTCCCAAATCTATTATGCAAACAGAAGTGGTTAATTGTCCATATATTTGCATGTGGCGGGTAAATGAATTATACAGGGGGCTCTGTTGCTTAGCAACCACTCTGGGTGAGAGAGGGAGAGAATGGAGGAGGGATGGAGGGGAGGGGGAGGGAGGGGGGGTTGTCGAGCGAAGATTTGGAGGTGTCAGAGAGCGCGCTCAGACGTACAGAAGTTACGAGAAGACGTCTGACAGAAACAGAAAATTCCATCTGAGCTGATGAGACCAGAAAAGAAGGAGTAAAGATGAAGAGGAGGAGGAGGAGGAGGAAGAGGGGGAGGGGGACTGTCCACCCCCCCCACCCCCCACCCCCCTCCAACACCAGCCATGCCAGGAAAACCGTGAGTCCGACTGAATAACGGGACAGGATACGACCAGGAACGACGGCAGGAGAAGCTGTGGGCGTGAAACCAGCAACCCCACCACCACCACCCCCTCCCCCTCCCCCCCGAACGCTTCCTTTGTAATTTAGGCCCTGTCCACACGTAGCCGGGTATCTGCTAAAACGCATATATTTTTATCCGTTTCGGCCTATCGTCCACACGTAACCGAAGATTTAAGTCACTGAAAACGGAGCTTTTGGAAAACTCCGGCTAAAGTGAAGATTTTGGAAAACTCCGTTTTCGCGTCTGCGTGTGGACATGCGTAACCGGAGATCTACGTTTTTAAACGTCACTCTTTGCGACAATTAGTGCATACACGTCATAGATGCGCCGCTGTTTACAGTGCTCAGCATGGACCCGAGGAGTGTGTTAATTATTACGCTGGTACAGATGCTTCATACTTGCTTTTTTTTACAAACACAATTACTTCTTGTCGAGGAACAAAGGAGAAAAAGCGCTTTGCAGTCGGCTATTTTACAACAAATATCGCTTCCTCCTGCTCGGAGATTTTCACTGACTTTTAGGAAAACACTGCTAACTACTGTTCTGGCATGCTCATTACATCGCCCAACAGCGCAAGTATGCGGGGACGTGTGGACGGAATTATTTTGAAAACGATCACGTGTGGACGCAACCGTTTTTATAAAACGGAGGTCGGCAAACATGCGTTTGTAGAAATACCCGGATACGTGTGGACATGGCCTAAGAGGAGCAGACGGTTCGCGGCCAATCGGATCGCAAACGCAGATTCTTCACCGAAACTGCTTCAACATTCACGTGAACGAAAACGCTTTTATTTTGAAACAAAAAAGACAAACTTTAATGAAAATTGTGTTTGTTTATGATTTCAAATAATCGAAAAATGTGTATGATTTAGAGTAAAAGTGGAAGCATGTTGTTTGTCAAAAGTGTCGAGGGTAAACTCGATAAAAGTTTTGTCACAGCAACAATAAATAAATATAAATTAGGTCAATCACAATGTTCAGCTAACTCGACGCTATTTAGTTTGATGTGACGTTAAACAGCGTTTCATTAATTCACCAAATAACAATTTTGTTTTTAATTTAAAAAACACTTTCCCAGTAGTGTTTTAATTATGACTATTAAGTTTTTAACCAAAATCCCACAACCTAAACGTCTTAAAAATCCACTTGTTGATCTGAAGTCCAAAATCTCCTCTGAGGGGGCGTGGCTTATTTGAGGCTGAGCTCTTCATCTGTTTAGTTCCATAATTCACATGTTTTGCTTCTTCCGCATTAAATCTGAGTTTTTGATGACATCACTGTTCATGTAAATCAGTAAATCCTTCGTCTGAGTGTTTTCAAGCTTTACACTGTAATTCTATATAACAAATATTCTAAATAAAAAGATTCCAAACCATGAAATGAGCAAAAAAAAAAAAAAGATCCCTTGTTTTGTCACTTCCCAGACGAGACTTGGACTTGCGTTCCACTCACAGACTAGAAACTCAACCTTAATAACTTGAGAGTTGATTTTTGCCTCTTGTGAACAATATTTATTATATTTTTATTTATTTTTAGCTACAGGCTAAAAGAAATCTCCAAACAGCAGTTAATATTCATTTTAATTGTACATTTTAAGACTTAAAAATTCAGATTTGGAGTTTTAAATGATTAAACTATTTCAAATAGGATTCAAATAAATTCCAAATATGTAATTAAAATGATAACTTCCTCATATTTGTTTAAAAAAGACCAATAATGGTTCCAACCACAGAATTTCTTGAGTTAAAATACTTCAATCCCTTCCCTCCTGAGTCTCCTTTTACTGTTTCTTAGAACACAATAAAATCGTTTTTATTCTTTTCCATTTACTTCATAGACTTCATCGAAGGGATCTTTATGTGAATGATTGAAGGTTCAGTTCCTGCTGGCTCAAGAGCAGAAAACGGGGATCTACAATCCCAGGGGAGGAAGAAACTAAAGGATTTTTCCATTTTTTTAGGTGCCTATTTCCTTTAAATAAGATACACCATTTTGTTTTTTGCAGTTTTACCTAATTTTGTAACCAATAATACAGTAAATAATAAAGCAAAAAGTCAGAATCTGGTGGTTGAAATAAAAAAAACAACTCGACCTGTCGACTATTAGCCTCTCTTTTCTCAAAATATTCTTTGATTCAAGATTCTTTAATAATTGTCAATAATTTTTTGGATTTTCTTTGGTTTAAATACATTTAAAAACAAAAAAAAATAAACAGAGGTGTAAAGCAGTTGAGGTGGTCCATGTCTGTGTGTTTCCAGCCTCGTCCTGCAGGGGGCGCTAAAGGCTTGAACAGCTCTGGGTAAACAGCCGTTCCTGAAACGTGCAAAAAAAAAAAAAAATTCACTTGGTTTTTGAGTTGAATCGAAATTGAAATATTTTTGCAAAATTGAAATAGAAACACTTCTTTTTATTTTTATTTTTTTAATTAAACGAGTCACATGACCAACAACAAAATAACATGCTTTGCTAGCGGGCGATAAGAGGTCCCACAGCTCATCAAAAGTTCCGCATATCATGTGGAATTGTTGGATCCACGTGTTCATCCGTAGCCGCTCCGAGACGCCGACGTCTCCTTTGATAGATGAGTGTAGAAATTTGAATGCATCTTCTGTAAATCAAAGTATTGTTCAAATTGTGTTTTTTTTTTTTCAACATTTCTAGAATTTTGATAAAGTTTTGCGCAGACGTGTAATGGAAACGCAGCTAATGAGAACTGGACAAAGTAACTCCTCCCCCCTGGCATTCCAAACAGGAAGTACCCGCTGGTGGAAAGCCGAAGACTTCTAAAGAGAATTAAACAGCTTTTACTCAGTCATTCTGTTTGTCAGAATGACCATTTTTGCTCTTTTTAACATCTTCTTTCTAAATCTAACTCGTTTTTTTATGATAAATTTTCTTTATCGCAAGTTATTCAAGTTATAAACTGGCCAATCAGATGCCTCAATAAAAGCGCGACTCACCTCAAACACGAAAAAGGTTTGATCGCCATATTATTTCCTACAAGCTCACTCCTGATTGGTGAAAGGGGTTGACATAGAAACTCAGACCGACTCGGACCAATCACGGCTCACTTTCTACAGGTGATGTCACAAGTGTTTGGTCCATCTCTGTATACAGTCAATAGTTTTTAGTCATAAATTATTCCAAAATAAACTTTTTATAGTGAAAAATTGTCGTTTTTGACGTGTTTTTGCATGGATATACAAAAATAAAAAATAAAATTAGGGGATTTTTCATTTTGAAATCATAATGCAAGCTTTTATTTTGAAACTTGTCCCGTTTCTCCAGCTTTTTTCCTCAAAAATTGACCCATCTACAGACTTTAATCATTCTGATTGATTAATGAACTATTTTTTTGAGTCATCAGAGATGGACTTTTTCTTTGTCTCTTTTTCTAAATGAAAGTTCGTTGTAACAATAGAGGAGAGTGTTTCCTCTGGGGACGTCACTCCTCCATGTTTCATCGCATGTTTGCAGTCGAACGGCTCAAACTGTGTCTCTGCAGGTCTGCCAGCTTTATGATCCCATCAACGTTAATGCCGTCAGCCGTCTCCTGCCTCTAATTGGCTCCGCGCTCCAATTAACTCCGGCTGTTAGCACCTGCAACTTCCCAACGACGAACACCGCCGAGCCCGAGTCCTGACAATTAATAATTATTAGGGAGGGATGATGCTGCCTGCGCGGGACTCGAGTCTGATGTGTCAAATTTTTGTCACCGTCGGAAGCAGTTCAGGTGTCAAACAGTGTTGAAATGTGAGTCATTTAGCAGTGTGAAATATGAATTAAGAGAAGGGTTACAGTTCTCACAGTGTAATCATTTCACTGCTGACAAAAAGCCACTTAGTGATAGATTTGTCATAAAATCCCCAGCTGTGTGAGAAACACTGCAGGAGACGGAGTTGTGAAGAGTTATGGGATGTCTCTTTAACACACCTTTGAGTGTTTTTTAGACTCTTGCACCAGTTTGATGCCTCCTTGCAGCTGCACTGTCTTTGAGTTTTCAAAACCTTCCAGGACAAAAAGGGAAAAACCGGGTTTTGCAGTGGAGCCGGCCGGTTTCATGTCGGCATTTTCGGCTTCAGGGAACAAAGTGAGGGAACGGCTAGTCGGAAAATGAGCCAATTTAGGCGTAAAATCAAACTTTTTACCATGAAAGTCTAAAGTTCTCAGTAGTGTTCAGTGGCCGAGTGGTTTTCTCTGTGATCAGAACTTGGAGGGGCTGCCTCAGATCTCTTTCTTTTCAGTCTCTTAAAAACGCTTACATAGACTTTTTATATCAATTATTGGGCATGTCTGTGTAAGAAAGTGAGGAAATGTCAAATTTCACCAGTTTAACTCAGTTTAAAGATGAGAAAACTCTGATGAACCAGCATTCTAGTAGTATTTAAACGCATCACTCACGGACGTGACAGAAGTCTCGCCACAGTGTGTGCGTAACAAGTGATTTGTGCGTAAATTTTAAAGATTTACGTGTGTAATTAGTTTCAAGCTGTTGTAATTTTGATTTGTTCATTTGTATTTTATATCTTGTATTTTTTAAAAATGTTACATATTTTTATTACTTATGAACAAAACGTATTATATGAGTTACAAATCAAGAATACGCATGCACAAATCGGAGTGAGTCTATTTTCTCTCCATATAAATTGTGGGTTAAAGACTCTATAAGTGGGACCGTTATTGACTGTATAAGAGAACTGGACTGAGTGAGTGTGATGTCATCCATTGAAAATGTTTTACTTTTGACTCCAAGTCAATGCAGTTCCCAGTTTTACAGGTGCTGACGACACAAGTAAGTCAGCACTGTTGGAACAAACACAGAAAAAAGAGAAAATCTTAAAAAAACAAAAACAAAAAGGCACTGAATCTTTTTAAGACATTTTAGGAAAACATCAAAAACAGGAAAAAATATATAGTTTTTTTAAAATTAATTAATTAAAAATAATAATAAAAATGAATTAGAAAAATATTACATTAATGAAAAAATAATATTAATAAATACATTTTTTAAAAATTACACAAAAAAAGAAAATGTTGCAACAATCTTTACTGTAGCTGCGGATCCTGATGTGGGACTTGAAGGATAACCAAACCCTAAATTAACTTTTTTTGTCTGTTGACATCTATAAATGGAGCTTTAGAAGTGCTATCTGTTGGTCAAAGCCAAATTTTTGACAAACTGAAATAAAACTGTTTAATTCTTCAAAATGACATTGGCACCTGGAGGGGTGTGATTGGTAGGAACGGCCTCCCTGACCTGAACCCGAGCGGTGTTTTGTTGTTGGACTTCTATGCTTGTCACAGTTTGTCCGTAACAAACACCATGTTCAAACACAAAGGTGTCCATCAATACATCTGGCATCAGGACACCCTCCAGCCGTGTGTTTTGGACACTCGGGTAAAGAGAGGGGCGGAGCTGTCCACTGATCACTACCTGGTGGTGATTCGCTGGCAGGGGAGGAGGCCGGAAAGACTTGGCAGACCTAAACGTACTGTGAGGGTCTGCTGGGAACGTCTGGATGAACCGTACTTCAAGGAGGTCTTTAACTCCCACAGGGAGGTTGGTGACATTGAGTCCGAGTGGACCATGTTCTCCACCTCTATTGTCTCTGCTGCTTTCCGGAGCTGCGGTCGCAGGGTCTCTGGTGCCTGTCGTGGTGGTGGACACCAGAAGTAAGGGATGCCGTCAAGCTGAAGAAGGAGTCCTATCAGGCCTGGTTGGCTTGTGGGACTCCAGAGGCAGCTGACGGGTACCAGCAGTCTAAGCGAGCTGCAGCCCGGGCTGTTTTAGAGTCAAAAACTCGGTCCTGGGAGGAGTTTGGTGAGGCCGTGGAGAAGGACTATCGGTTGGCCTTAAAGAGATTCTGGCAAACCGTCTGGCACTTCAGGAGGGAAAAGCAGTTTTCTGCAGGCACCGTTCTTAGTGCAGGTGGAGATCTGCTGACCTCAACTGGGGACATTGTCAGGCGGTGGAAGGAAAACTTTGAGGATCTCCTCAACCCTGTTGACACACCTTCTCTTGAGGAAGCAGAGGCTGAGGAAACTGTCCATCACTAAAGCTGAGGTCACTGAGGTAGTCAATGAGCTCCTCGGTGGCAAGGCTCCGGGGATGGATGAGGTTCACCCCGAGTACCTCAAGACTCTGGATGCTGTGGGAGTGTCTTGGCTGACATGTCTCTGCAGCATTGCGTGGCAGACAGGAACCGTACCACTGGACTAGCAGACTGGGGTGGTGGTTCCCCTTTTCAAGAAGGGGGACCGGAGGGTGTGTTCCAACTACCGGGGAATCACGTTCCTCAGCTTCCCTGGGAAAGTCTATGCCAGGGTACTGGAGAGGAGAGTCTGTCCGATAGTCGAACCTCAGATTCAAGAACAACAGTGCGGTTTCCGTCCTGGCCGTGGAACAGTGGACCAGCTCTACACCCTCTTCAGGGTGCTGGAGGGTTCGTGGGAATTCGCTCATCCAGTCCATATGTGTTTTGTGGATTTGGAGAAGGCGTTCGACCGCGTTCCCCGTGGTGTCCTGTGGAGGGTGCTCTGGGAATATGGGGTCCGGGGAGCCTTACTGAGGGCTGTCCGGTCTCTGTACGACCGGAGCAGGAGCTTGGTTCGCATGGCCGGCAGTAAGTCAGACCTGTTCCCGGTGCATGTTGGACTTCGGCAGGGCTGCCCTTTATCACCGTTTCTGTTCATAGTCTTTATGGACAGAATTTCAAGGCCCAGCCAGGGGCCGGAGGGGATCTAGTTTGGGGACCACAGGATTTCCTCTCTGCTCTTTGCAGATGATGTTGTTCTGTTGGCTCCATCAGGCCAGGACCTCCAGCATGCATTGGAGCGGTTTGCAGCCGAGTGTGAAGCAGCTGGGATGAGGGTCAGCACCGCTAAATCTGAGGCCATGGTCCTCGACCGGAGAAAGGTAGTTTGTCCTCTCTCAGTGGGTGGAGTGCTCCTGCCTCAGGGGGAGGAGTTTAAATATCTTGGGGTCTTGTTCACGAGTGAGGGAAAATTGACAGGCGGATTGGAGCGGCGTCCGCCATTTTACAGTCGCTGTACCGGTCCGTTGGGGTGATAAAGAGAGCTGAGCCAGAAAGCAAAGCTCTCGATTTACCGGTCGATCTTCGTTCCAGTACTCACCTATGGTCATGAGCTTTGGGTCGTGACTGAAAGAACGAGATCCCGACTACAAGCGGCTGAAATGAGTTTTCTCCAGAGGGTGGCTGGGCGCTCCCTTAGAGATAGGGTGAGGAGTTCAGTCACCCGGAGAGAGCTCGGAGTAGAGCTGCTTCTCCTCCACATTAAGAGGAGCCAGTTGAGGTGGCTTGGGCATCTGGTCCGGATGCCTCCTGAACGCCTCCCTGGAGAGGTGTTCCGGGCATGTCCCACTGGGCGGAGGCCCCGGGGAAGACCCAGGACACGCCGGAGAAACTACGTCTCTCGGCTGGCCTGGGAACGCCTCGGGGTCCCCCCAGAGGAGCTGGAGGAAGTGGCCGGGGAGAGGGAAGTCTGGGCATCTTTGCTTAGACTGCTGCCCCCGCGAAATGGATGAAGCAGAAGAATGTGGATGGATGGATGGATAATTCTTCAAAATATAGTCAAAAACCGTCTGTGTGCTGCCCCCTACAGGTTGAAATGAGGTATTACACTTGAATTTTGTGATTGGTCAAACCATGTAAGTTTAAGAAGTCTGACGTCATGATCTGTAGCTCCAGTAATGATAACAGTCCTGCCCACAAGCTCCGCCCCTCTGACTGGATTTTCACATTTCAGCTGTGTACCCTTTAAATGGTTTGACCAAACACGAAATTCAGCTGTAATACCTCTATTCAACCTGAAGGGGGCAACATACAGTCGGTTTTAGACTATCATTTCAGGAATTAAACATGTTTATTTTAATTTGTCATATGGCAATAACCAACAGAAAGCACTTCTCTTTATAGTGGAAAAACAGCCAAAAAAAGTTTATTTATATGGTTTGGTTACCCTTTAAAATCCACATTTTGATCATGAAAATCTAAGAAGGCTGAGAATATTCGGCGCTCTTCACGGCGATAAAATCCCTGCAGGCCTGTGGGACATCCTGTGTTTTTTTATGAATGAACCACTTTTCAGTAAAAACAAACAAGGTCAATCTAGCGCTGACTGTCCACAAAAGTGCTGTAAACAGGAACGTGTGTGACTCACAAACAACAACAGAGTGAACGGCGAGCTGAAGCCGGAGGCGTCGCCCGCCGTTTGTTTGCAGACAGCTGCCCGCCCGTGTGGAAACGTGCGCACCTCCTCCGCCTCGTCCTCATTTCCCTTCTACCTCGGTTCTTCCTGTCGTTTACTCGTGTTCCCACCAAAACAGAAGACCCCCCCCCCCCCCCCCAATCGCTGGTCCTGCGGCGTTGCGTGCTAGCAGCTCCCTTTCTCTGCCGCTCCACTCCGTGATGTTAACATGCTGTGACATGTTACACTGAAACTACTTTATGAAATCAATATTACATTCACAGTGTGTGACACCCACGTCTAAACACACAGCTTCACCGCGCGTGTGTGTGTGTGTGCGTGTTTTCCAAACTTAAGCCTCAAATCAAAGCAAAACACAAAGGTGGATTACATGACAGACTTTTACTCTTCTTTCCCGTCACTACTTTCGTTCCTGCTTTCACTACAACGTCAAACATGATCCGTCAGTTCTCTTTCTCTGCAGAAATGCATGAGCAGTCCTTCGCCGCGAACTCCCCGCAGACCACCCTACTCCCTCTGGATGTGTGTTGATGCTAGAGCCCTTTGGATGTCTGTAACATGATACACCTGGATGGAGTCAGATTATACAGGTGACTTCAAATCAAGTCAAAATAAAGTACAATAAATTGTTTTTTTAAAGGAAAAACCTAAAGATTTTTCTAAAGAGGAAAAGGTGCATTTTTAGGTGTATTTGTTGTGTGTCATTCCAGCCTGTAAGAGAGCCTGTTGTGTGTTTCTGTGTCCGTGTGTGTGAAGATATCCTGGGGAGGAATTAGAACAGAGGCAGTCATGTTTGATATCAAGGCTTTGACATCAATAAAAACAGCCCAAAGCGGCACGCAAACCTTCAGAGAAGAAAAAAAAAGGAAGTCAAGAGTGAGAACGAGCGAATGAAGATGTGGAAATGAAATCTAATTTAAAAAGAAATACAAATGTCAGGAAGGATAAAGAGAAAACAGAACTGAAATAAAAACAATGAAAAGAAACATCAAATTAAAAATCTGGATTGTTGATTGACATTTACATGGTAGTACACTAGGTAGTACGGTAGGTTGTACATTGGGTAGGTAGTGTGATAGGTTGTGTGTTACGTATGCTGTATGATAGGTAGTATGGTAGATAGAACAGTTGGTAGTACGTTAGGTAATACGGTAAATAGGTAGTACGGTAGGTACTATGACAGGTAATACGTTAGGTAGGTACTATGGTAGGTAGTACGGTGGGTAGGCAGTTTGCTGGTAGTTAGGTAGGTAGTATCGTAGGTAATATATAAGTAGCATGGTAGGTAGTACGGTAGGTACTACATTAGGTAGGAAGTACGGTAGTAAGAATGGTAGGTAGCATGTGGTAGCATGAGGTATGGGTTAGCAACGGTAGTCTACGGTAGTAAGTACGGATATTACAGTTATGTACGGTAGTTATTATCTTGTGTAGGAGCTTAGTATATAAGTAGTATGGTAGGTAGTATATAAAGCTTAGATAAATTCTATTATTTCTATTGAAATATGTTATTTAACTTATATAAAGAGAAAAGCATCTCCTATTCTTTTTTAAACTTGTCTAGTGAAGGAAATTTTTTCTCCAGTGTTGACTGATAAGTAAATCAACAGAATATAATTTCGAGTAATTAGTATTCAGGTTCAGGTCCGCCCGTTTATAATTTGAATGTTGATCATGTAACCGTTCGCTCTCCTGGGCTTGTTTACATTAAAGAGGGGTCATCTGGACCCCTCAAGACAGAGCGCTGAACTTTTTATTTTTTCAATGACTGTCGATCTTTACTGGTGTCCAATGACGGACATGAAGTCAGACCAGATAAAGAGCTGAATATTGATATTTGTTTTCTAGCTTGTTGTCATTGTTGATAATTATGATGAGAAATGTGACTGTTGTAAACATAAGTAAATAACCAAAGTAAATTTATGTTTCAGGCTAATATAAGGAGGAAAATTTCCCATAAATCTTTGCCAAAAACCAGCGTGCATCAATGCTCACTAGATGAGTGATTGTAGACCACAATGCATTGCGTCTGAACAATTTTTTAAAAGTGTTTAAATAGACATATGTAACAAACCATCCAGACTTTCATCAGCAGAACACAGTGGAGTCACAAACAGACGTCATGAAATGTTTGTATTGATAAGATTTTCACTTCAGGAAATTGGTGACGTTGGATGCAGCGTTAAAAAAAAAAAAAGTAGTGAGGCACTTTGATTCTTTGGTTCAGCCACCAGCGACTGGGTCGTTCATAAAAGTCGATCTAATGCTAAAGTCCTAGCTATCTTGATGCTAAGCTATCGTGGAATTGACACAGTCAAACTGATTAAATGAACATCTTTATAAACTCACAGGCAGGAATTTTCCAAACTCTTTTAAGGAAATACATTTAAAGTAACCATTTGTGGTCTAAAACAGTTTCTTCATACTTTCTTCTTCTTCTATAATAAGGTGTAATGCTGTAGCGTGATCGCCACCTAGTGGTCAAACTGAAATATTTTCAAAACATATATAGATTATTCATGTATTTCTAAATGTGTAAATTGAATTGAGTAGATGTAAATAATTGAAAATATCAAATTGATCCAGATGCTCCTGACTTCCATCTTTCATTCTTCTGACTCTCAGATGTTAAAACTTAAATGAGAAGTTATAAAAGCTCTTAAAGTTTTAGCGGTTTAGAGGATCCGTCTTCAAGAAGCTTTCATTCTCACTTATTTGACCTTTAGGATGTTGATCTCAGGGAGGAAGCGTTTGTTTGTTTCAGGCTCGCTCGCTGTTTGCACACAGACTGCCCTCACCTCACGCAGACACAAGTGTCGGCTGCGCATGCGCGCGCGCGCGTGTGATGCTGCGCAGCTCCGAGCACACCGGGCATCGTCTCACATTTACTCCCTTTAAATTCATTTACAGCTTAAAAATAATTAGGTCAATTAACGCTTACAGGTTAAACCTCTGTGTATGTTAAGCTTCTGGTTTCCATGGCAACTCCACGGGCGCAGATAAACATCACTGTGCATTTTGTTTTGGGGTTTTTTCAGCTCTAAAACAAAAACAACTTGAGTTTCTGTAGATTTTGTTTGAGATTCTTGTTTATTTGAGTCACTCCTGTTGATTCATTAAGTTCATAAAACTGTAAATTAAGCTTAAATTAATTTGCAGAATTAAAAGGACAGTGGAGGAAGTTGTGGTCATTTACTGCCCCCTGCTGGACGCACTTAGATTGACCTGAAAGGGTTTTTTTTTTTTCCCTTCTGGTTTTTGTGAACTAAAAGTTCTTTTCTGTCCTCAAAACGAGCTTTTCAGTCCTCAGCTCGTTTTGAGGACAGAAAAGAACTTTTGGTTCTAGAAAATTCTTCTTCTGGATATAGGAGTTTCAAAATAAAACACATAGATTGCACAGGATAAATTAATCCACTAACTCCTGAGACAAGAAGTTTCTGAGTTTGAATTATTGTCGTTTTATTTTCATCAATGTGAGGTAATATATATTTAACTAAATCAAGTATTATTTCATTATAAAATGTCCAGTTTGGACATGGACGATACCGTGCACGACCACTTTGAATTATTTGCTAAAAAAGAAATGATCCAAATTGTTTCTCAATTTGTGCGTTTTTATTTTTGAGTGTGTTCCATCTGAGTGCACAAAACATTAAGGGGATAAGCTCCAGCAACCCTCTGACCTCCAATAAACTGGGTTTGGAAAATAAAAAATAAAAAAAAAAAGATTTAATAATTCAAAGACAGATATTTAATATTTTAAATCCATATTTTGTCATTCCATGTTGAGATTCAAGATGCTTCTAAAAATATATATTTTTATTATAATAATATTAATAAGTAAAAGATGTTCTAAAGGATTAATTTTAAGTTTTTCTTTTATGTTTCAGGTTATCATAAATGTAACCAGTAAACTTCAGTTAGTTTTTCTTTTCTTGTTTTCTGTCTGTTTATTGCATTATGTTTATTTTTTTCCTGAATGAAGGATTATTTTTATCATTTGTTTATGTTTATGTTTGTTTGCTGTCTTGTTTCTGCTCTTTGGGTCAGATTTGTCTCGATGCTGCCCCCTGGTGGCCGTGTGAGGAGTGACTTTCTTCACTTCTGAGCTTTCAGCTCCACAAAACCTTTAAGCAAACAGGACATTTCTGTTTCCATTCCTCAAGTAAAGTGATTAAAACCTCTTTTGTAATATTTTGAACACAAAATGTGTTTGTTTACATAAACCTCTGCCAAAATTGGGGATAAACTTTATGTGTATTTTATGTTCTAGACTAGAATAAGAAGGAAATAAGAGAGATTACATTTCTCAAAATGTTTCTCAAAATGTTCTGTTAATTATAAACTATCATCACAACTGTCAAAACATAAAGTCTAAAGCACAATAACGCACACACACACAATGATACACTGGAGAACACAAGAATACATTCTAAAGCACAATAATACACAAACACACTGGCAGATAAAAATGCACCATAAGGTAAATTCTAAAAGACACAAAGTCATTCTGAGGTACAAAAATACACATTTCCAGCACAAAATCACACTCCAAGACTTGGCAAACTCTGAAGCATACAAACATGCACTGAAAAACACAAAAACACACACTGCCACGCAAAAATACATTATTAAGCACACTCCGAGCCACACAAATACGTATATTCAACACTAAAACACAATCTAAGACACACAAATACACATTTTTAACAAAAAGCACAATCTTAAACACACAAATACACATTTACAACACAAAAACACAATCTTAGTCACACAAATACACATTTGCAACACAAAAACACAATCTTAGTCACACAAATACACATTTTTAACACAATCTTAGACACACAAATACACATTTGCAACACAAAAACACAACCTTAGACACACAAATACACATTTGCAACACAAAAACACTATCTAAGACACACAAACACATTTTTAACACAATCTAAGACACACAAATACACATTTCCAACTCAAAAACACAATCTAAGACACACAAATACACATTTGCAACACAAAAACACAATCTAAGACACACAAACACATTTTAACACAATCTAAGACACACAAATACACATTTGCAACACAAAAACACAATCTAAGACACACAAACACATTTTTAACACAATCTAAGACACACAAATACACATTTCCAACTCAAAAACACAATCTAAGACACACAAATACACATTTGCAACACAAAAACACAATCTAAGACACACAAACACATTTTAACACAATCTAAGACACACAAATACACATTTCCAACTCAAAAACACAATCTAAGACACACAAATATACATTTCCAACTCAAAAACACAATCTAAGACACACAAACACATTTTTAACACAATCTAAGACACACAAATACACAATTTTAACACAATCTAAGACACACAAATACACATTTTTAACACAATCTAAGGCACACGTGCACATTTCAGACACAAAAACACATTCTGGGGCACGGAAACACACATCTCTAACACAAACACACTGTGAGGCGCACAAACTCAATTCAAGATACTTTATTAACCCCTCGGGTTGGGGAAATTCATTGTTTTTCAGTACATTTTCACATCTCCAGCACAAAAACACAATCTAAGACACACAAATACACATTTTTAACACAATCTAAGACACACAAGTACATATTTCCAACACAAATACACACTCTGAAGCACATAATGACTGTAACACACTCTGAAGTACACAAACACTTACAGTCACTCTCTCTGTAACGCACAAACACACTCTGAAGGCCAAAACGCACTTTATAACAAACAAACACATTCTGAAGCACACAACACACTGAAACACACACACACATTCATTCCCTGAAAACACGCACTGACACACACAAACACACACTGCTAGAAGAGACAGCAGCCATTGAAACCTTGACATTGTGGCGCCAAAAGAGACTAAATGTTTTTTCTCTCCCACTGAGGCATTATTTCATTATTACCAAAGACGCACACACTACACACACACACACACACACAAACGCACACGCACACACGGAGTCATTAATGACCCAGAGGTCTGAACTGAAAGCTGAGGAGCGACAGACAGCTCGTTAAGATCGTCGTCACGCTGAGGCCTGAACCTTGTTAGAGTAATACACACACACACAGACACACAACACGCACACACACACTCACACTCAATGACAAAACACACTCACACACTTTCCAAACACACTCAGAGTGTTTTTTCAGACATGCTGGGTTTGGCTTTGTTACTTCCACTGAATGGAGACCCTGAGAGGCCTGAATGACAGCATGTGCACGTTTGTGCGTTTGTGTGCGTTTGTGTGTGTTTACTGTCAAAGTAAATACATTTTTTTGTAGCTTCAGATCAGACTACAAAAATTTAATTTTATTTAACTTTTAGTAAAAGGTGAGATTTTAGTTAAAATATTGTAATGAAGCTGCAAAAAAAAGAGATTTAAAGTCGTAATTTTTTTAAATAAAATGTTCTTTATAAAGTGGCCTTATTGTATATTTCTACAACTTGAATAAAATATTTTTTATGTTAAAAAATTAAAACTCGTCTTTAAAACTCTAAAAAATATTTGCAATTAAATTATGTGAAAATAAGATTTATATTTATTATTTCCATTTTTTATAAAATGTTTATTTTTAGTTCATGTTTTCTGATATTAATTTGATCTTTTTTATGTTATAGTTAACATTTACTAATTAAAAAAATATTTTTTATTCTTTTGTTTATTGTAAAATTTTGCATTTTAAGAAACATATTTAGCTAAATTTTCTTAAAAGGGGAATAAAAACATCTTTTACTTTTTTTACATGTGTATTTAGGACAAAAATGAAACAAGAAAATGAATATATTTTTATAATTTCCTTATATATTCTTTAATTTTGTTATCCTTTTTGTCACAAATTTGGATTTTTTTTCTAAATTTCTTTGAAATGACTTTTATTTTGGCGGTAAAAGGCATCAGAGATCCCAAAAGGGTTTTTTTTTCATCAAAAATGTTCCTTTTATTGCATTTTTATAATAAAATAAAGACTAACTCCACACAAAAGAGTTAAACTTAAACAGTCGGTCGACTGCAGGGAAGTTTTGCTGCAGTTTTTGTCCAATTTTTACCTGTTAAATGACAGAAATTTTTCCCCGATACCCAGGAGTAATGAATTCGTGGCCTTACAGTCCGGATTTCTCTCTCCGTCTGATCGTACGCCCACCCCACCCCCCCAACCCCCCCCGCCCGCCCTGCCTCACTCTAATTGGATTGAGACATCAGGAGGTGTCACTCAAACGTCTTTATAAACGGACAATCTCCTCAAAAAGCCATTATGTACACCGGTGGCCCCCGGGGGCCGGGGCAAACCGCGCACACGCGCACAAACACACACGTAAACACGCTGGCGCGGCCAGAAAGGAAAGGAAGGTAATAATTAGCTGTTGGTGGTTTGATGGATCTCTTGACACCTTGAGGCCTCAAGAAAATATTCTCACAGCTCTCGGGCCTTTGTGTGCGCACGAGCGTGCGCGAGCGTGCACGAGGATAGAAAGATGGGAGTAAAACAGAATGGCGTCTGTTTCCTGATCTGCTGGGACATTGAACTCATCGCCCTGACTGACAGCTGCAGCTCTTCCTCTAAATCTGCAGGTTTTTTTTTGAAGGATCTGTTCGGGTTTTCGGGGCCGAGAAGGTCGAGGACCGTCGCCTCACTTTTGAGGCTTTCATGAAGGTTTCTGCAGAACATTTCAGGTTCTTCTGACCAAAAACATGCAGGAAAAACACATTTAAAGGAGCAGCAAAATACATGTTTTCACTTTTTTTTCTGGACACATTTTAAAAAATTTCTACTTTTTTAGAAAATTAAAATAATATTTTTATACAAATCTGTAAAATAGTTTATTTCAATGTAGTAATTAGGCTTCCTGTATTCCTGACTTATAATTTTGTCCTTTTGTAACACTAATTCATATTTTTCCTCTTTTTTTTTTTAAACAATTTTTCATGTTTGTTTCACACATTTTTGTATTTCAACAGATGGTAAATTAAAAGATAAGAACGTCAACGTTTAATTGTGTTAACTGAGAAACAATCGCTGTCAGTTCTTTTTTTTTAACAATAAAAAATAAAAAAATAAAATAAAAATAAATAATTAAATAAAATTAAAAAATCTCTGTCATTTCTTTTTTATATATATAAAATAAAAAACAAGAATTAAAAAATAAATAAAAATAAAAAATCGCTATCAGTTCTTTTTTTTTTTAATAAAAAACAAGAATAAAAAATAAATAAATTTTAAAAATCGCTGTCAGTTCTTTTTTTATTTTTTATAAAATAAAAAACAAGAATAAAAAATAAGTAAAAATTAAAAAATCGCTGTCAGTTTTGGGGTTTAAATCCACAATCATTCAAACATTTGACTTAAATTGTGAAGTTATTCTGCTGATTTGTGCAGAAATCTTCTGACCTTTTTTCTGTCTCTGAGATTTCTTCAAAAAACATGAATCTATAAAGTTAAATGCAGTTTTATTTTTAGTTTCAGTCATGGAATAAAACAGTAAAACTACTGTTAAAGAGCAAATTAAAAACTCAAACTAAATCCTGTTGAGATGTTTCTCTAAATGTTCTGTTTTCTTCTGTTGGATTCTGAATTTAAAAGGATTATTCCTGGGTTTTTTTTATCTTATGAACAAAATATTGTACATATTAATGTAAAAAAAAAAAAAAGTCAAAAGACCAAACAGGTGTTTTTTTTTTTGTTCTTGTCAACAACAAGAGACAAAAAAATCAACAAATGTACTTTTTATAGACTTTTTTAAAAGTACATTTGTGACCTAGCTAGGATTTTTATACTTTATTGTGTGAAAAAAGTGAATATCGTTTAAATGCAAATTTACTTATTCGTCTGAATTTTGACGCAACGTTTAATTAAAATAAAAAGTCCTTAAAAGAATCTAATATGATGATCTGGTGTTTATTTCACACTGGTTGATGTTTGTATTGGTACATTTTTGTTTTTTCTTTCCAAATCTTCTCTTATTGTTTATCAAATCGGCAGAATCCTCTGTATTTTTATTTTTTACTGATTGATTTATTGATTTGTTAAAACAGGGCAGAAAATATACAGTATAAGTTTTTTCTTCTTTCTGTCCTTTTTTAATTTTTTTATTTTTTTCTTTCCATCACGTTTGAGTTTACAACTGAAGGTTTTTCCTGTTACGGAATAAAAATGAAAAAGAAAATTAAATAATAATAATATTAATACTGAAATATTGAATTCCTTAACAACATTTTGTGCGTTTCACTCTCAGAAACTGTGAAAAGTAACGGTACTTTGGAAAAAATATTTATATTTATAGAATATTTGCTAAACTATTCAGATAAAACCGCATTTTAGACTTGTGTGTTTGGAATAGAATAGAATAGAATAAACTGTATTGTCTTTTTAAATTTTACAATGAAATTGAGTGCAGTGCAATCTTCCTTTGGTGCGTGTTTAAATAAATAAGTAATAAAAATGAATAAAAAAAGAAACAAAATGAGAGACACTCCTCCATACATTCAGCCATCGTTTGCACCATGTAAACAGTTCAAAAACTTTCAAAATTGGATTAAAAATCCCTCAATTTATAACAGCATTTAATCATTTTGTCCTTGATTTAATTCTAATTAATTTTAATTAACTTTTTCTGGTCTTTCTATTTTTTTTTTTTTTATATTTTGGTTTAATTCTGTGAAGTTTTGATCTAATCAACAAATTGTTGCAGCATTTGAGAAAATGAAAAACTAAAATAAACTAAATAACTAAAATAAATGGACTTTAGATAAAAGTTCCTGCCTATAAAAATATGTCAACATTGAGAGTTATTTTAATTTTTTACAAAAAACTCACTCCAAATAAAGATCATTATCTAAGTAAATAAATAGAATGTTGCATTAAGAGGAATAATTACGTTTTTCTGATCTTCTTTTAAATAATAAACCAGAAGTACGAAAAAAATAATGTGAATTATTTTTTAAATATCTGCTTCAGTTCCAGCTGCAGAATCCGGATGTTCACTCGTCTTATAGATAGCAGAGGTTGGCGTGAAAACAAACTCACGTTTTGCCGTTTCTGAAGCGAATTAGCGTGTCGCATGTCCAGGATTTTGCAGGAGAATTCTGATAAAAGTTTGATGAAAGTTTTTATAGATACAGAAAGCTAAACCTGACATATTTCCTCATATTTTTGAGAATTACAGAAGAAGGAAAGCAGAAAAGATGAATACGCTTCTGTGATGTCAATTCTAAAATGTTGTAACAAATCCAGATTTATATTACATTTATTTATGTTTAAATGTGGTGCATTCATGGACCCCCCATCACAGTGGGATTCATCGCTGACTTTTGGGTTTTCAACCTGAAGCAGAATCTCCGTCTGAGCGACACAAACACTGTCGATTTGCCTGGTTGTGTTGATATGTCACCCGGCATAAATTCACTGACACGTCATTTTGTGTATGTGCACGAGCGACAGTGAAAGTGACACGCGTGTGCGTGTGTGTGTGCGTGCGTGTGTTTGGGCCACCTGCTGTGTGTATGCCTGTTCAGCTGCTCTCCCACTGCGTCTGCAGCCAAATAATACTTCATTAAAATACCAAGAAATGCATCCAGAATCACTCGAGCTCCCAACAAGAAAGAAACTTAATTAAAATACCAATAAGCAATTAATTTAATTTCATCAGCCAATGGATAACCATCAAAATACCAGGCAGGAGCCAACTTCAGTCAAAAACACCCAATCAAGCCCAGTCAAAGGAACTGCGCCACGATGCAGTTTGTGTTTGTGCAACATCCCACTGAATACACGTGTGTGTGATTTACATGCTAATAACCCCGCTGCAGATCTGGAAGTTTCTCTGCAGAGAGAAGAGATCCGCTTCGCTCTTCCTGCGTTCAATCCGTTTTCTTCTCACAGCTGGACTTTTGTGTGGCTTCCTTCTCTGTCTGACTCTTTTAATCTGCGCCTCTTGCATGATAATCCGGACCCAACAACTGGCTGCTGCTGCTGGAGGAGGAGGAGGAGGAGGAGATGAAATAACTGAATGAGAATCTGCTGAATGGGAACATTGAAGGTGATCTTGTTAAAAATGAGAGTCGAGGAAAGTGATTTCGACTGGTCTGAGTTCCAGTTAGAGGAGACGATTCTGGTCAGAAGATCTGGTTACAGATTAAGAAATATAAATACATTTTAAGAAGATATTTGTATATTAAACAAATCTATTTAATGCACATGTGTCAAATTCTTTCTGGCCCTCAAGATCATTTTATTTTATTGTTATTAATAACCCGATGCTATCTTCTGCTTATTTTTAATTTGTATAATTTTTGACAAAATATATTTTTATGGAGGGTAAAATATTGAAAGTTATATAAGATTTAAGTTGATTTATTCTGGAATAATATTCCTACCTTTATATTATTCATAATTATGTTAAAAGGTTACCATTTTCAAAATTGGCATTGGAATATTTTAACATTTACTAAGATTTTTTAGAATCAGGTCTTCCTTAAAAAAGAGATGTAAGTCTCAACGGGATTTCCTGGTAAAATAAAGGTTAAATAAAAATAAAAGAATATATTGGAGTTTAGCTAATATTTCAGCTACATGCTAGCTCTTTTGAGTAATTTATCCTTTTTTGTTTGTTTTTCTATTGGCTATTTTGGAGTTAGGCTAATATTTACATGCTCGCTGTTTTGGCTAATTTAGGATTTTTATTTACTTTTTTGGGCTATTTTGGAGTTTAGCTAATATTTCAGCTACATGCTAGCTCATTTGAGTAATTTATGCTTTTTTGTTTGTTTTTCTATTGGCTATTTTGGAGTTAGGCTAATATTTACATGCTAGCTGTTTTGGCTAATTTAGGATTTTTATTTACTTTTTTTGGGCTATTTTGGAGTTTAGCTAATATTTCAGCTACATGCTAGCTCATTTGAGTAATTTATGCTTTTTTTGTTTGTTTTTCTATTGGCTATTTTGGAGTTAGGCAAATATTTACATGCTAGCTGTTTTGACTAATTTAGGATTTTTTGGGCTATTTTGGAGTTAGGCTAATGTTTACACGCTTGCTGTTTTGGCTAATTTAGGATTTTTATTTAATTTTTTGGGCTATTTTGGAGTTTAGCTAATATTTCAGCTACATGCTAGCTCTTTTGAGTAATTTATGCTTTTTTTGTTTGTTTTTCTATTGGCTATTTTGGAGTTAGGCTAATATTTACATGCTAGCTGTTTTGGCTAATTTAGGATTTTCATTTACTTTTTTGGGCTATTTTGGAGTTTAGCTAATATTTCAGCTACATGCTAGCTCATTTGAGTAATTTATGTTTTTCTTTGTTTGTTTTTCTATTGGCTATTTTGGAGTTAGGCTAATGTTTACATGCTAGCTGTTTTGACTAATTTAGGATTTTTTTGGCTATTTTGGAGTTAGGCTAATATTTACATGCTAGCTGTTTTGGCTAATTTAGGTTTTTATTTTCTGTTTTTTAAGCTATTTTGCTATTTTTTTTAGCTACATGCTAGCTGTTTTGTCTAACCTAGGTTTTTTTTTCTAGTTTTTTAGACTAATTTGGCATTTAGCCAATATTTTAGCCAGCTATTAGCCTCTGCGTTTTCAGCTGTTAGCTTTACCGTTGTCAGCTATCAGCTTCAGCGTTTTTAGCCATCAATTTCAGCATCTTCAGCTATTAGCACTAGCATCTTCAGAAGCCAAATTCATCTTACAGTATTATCACAGGTAATGCTATATATCTAGTTTTAAAAATTTAGTTTTAGAGTGTTCAATGAATGTTTATCCAGTTCAGCCCGCGACCTAAGGTGTGTTTTGGATTTTAGTCCCTGTGTGATTGAGTTTGACACCCCTGATTCAATGCATATAATTTGATAATTTTAACACTGTATATTTACATTTATATAAAATGAGGTTGGATGGACGCAGAAACAGCAGCATTTGCGACATTCATGGACAGATTTGATTATTTTTATTTAATTTGAAAATTATTTTTACTCATTCCTTGGTGAGATCTTGCATTGCAAAACATAAAAATTTAATAGAAATAAATTTCTTTACAAATAAAACCTTCATTTATATGTCAAATATATGAATCAGCTTCAAGGAAACTCCTCTACATTTTAACTTTTATGACTCAAACTTTCATAAAATAATGGTTTTAGGAAAATTAACAAATGAAAAAAACTCTATTCTTCCAAATGATTCATGCACGGTTGAAGGAATAAAAGTGCAGATTGCGCTTTCGGATTTGAATTGGCTGTAACATTCTGTTTACTCCCTGTGAGTCACAACAGGTTTCGTTTAATAGTTTCATTTCTGTTAATTCCACTCAGTTAAATGTTTTCATGATAGGTCATCTGTTCTATCATCATATTTTATTTTTATATCATATTTTTTTTCTTTGAAAAACCTGATGTATACCATCTGATACATGCAGTGCTCAGATAATCCAACAGGGGGTAGCATTTCACTCATTAGAGGGCCTTCAAGTGACACCTCAAGGCTGCCGTGTTTAGGGAGTTCTTGGAGAAGAACTTTGTAAAATTTATAAAGGTTTCTGTAAGAAAAACATGACTTGTACTGAAAGATCCAAAGTGCAGTTACTGTGATGATGCATAAATTATCTTAGAGTAAAATAATTTTAAAAAATTTCATATCAAATTCGATACTGCAGCGATTTAAGCCTAAATCAAATTGTATTCCATGCATTATATGCTACATAAGTCTTTTTTTATATTTAAATTACATAACTTGGCATAGCTGAAGGTAAAAAACTCGATGTTTATCATAATGGTTGATGACTAATTTGGTCTTTATTTCTTGTAACTTCCATGTTGACACATACCTGATGTCATTGGGACGCATTAACCTTCTCGATAGTGATAGCAGAAATGGAACAATTGGGATATTGAATGAATTATTTGGGAGAAAAAAAAAGATTTGATCTTGTGGAATGCTTGAAACATCCCATTACAGTGACATCTAGTGGCAGAAAACAGTTTTTCCGAATGTTGAACTTCATAAACTGGAACCTTTTGTGAATTTTGGTTCTTTTTAACTTCATAATTTGAAAGTTTTTATGCTTTTATAGAATCCTCTGTGCAAGCTGATCACATTCAGTACTCCAAAGTAGCTGTAGATGTATCGATTACAATCCATAAACAATTCTGAATTGCTTTAAGAATTTAAAATAATTGAAAAAATGAAATCACTTAGTGTAGGGGTCTGCAACCTGCGGCTCCAGAGCCACATTTGGCTCTTTTATCTCTCAGTGGTGGCTCTCTGGATGAAGAAAAATAAAATAATAATAATTTTCAAAAAGCTTCTATTTTAGCAACATGCTAACGTTTTTGGCTAATTCGTTATCTACTGGGGTTTTTAAGCTAATTTAGAGTTTTAGCTTCTATTTTGGCAACCTGCTAACGTTTTTGACTAATTTAGTTTACTGAGGAATTTTTTGCTACTTTGGAGTTTAGCTAATACTTTAGTTAAATGCTGATGTTTTCAGCTAATTTGTTATCTACTGAAATTGTTTTTTAGGATAATTTAGAATTTAGCTTCTATTTTAGCAAAATGCTAACGTTTTTGGCAAATTTGTTATCTACTGGGCTTTTTAGGCTAATTTAGAGTTTTAGCTTCTATTTTGGCAACCTGCTAACGTTTTTGGCTAATTCGTTATCTACAGGGGTTTTTAGGCTAATTTAGATTTTTAGCTTCAATTTTGGAAACATGCTAATGTTTTTGGCTAATTTGTTATCTACTGGGGTTTTTAAGTTAATTTAGAGTTTTAGCTTCTATTTTGGCAACCTGCTAACGTTTTTGACTAATTTAGTTTACTGAGGAATTTTTTGCTACTTTGGAGTTTAGCTAATATACTTTAGTTAAATGCTGATGTTTTCAGCTAATTTGTTATCTACTGAAATTGTTTTTTAGGATAATTTAGAATTTAGCTTCTATTTTAGCAAAATGCTAACGTTTTTGGCAAATTTGTTATCTACTGGGCTTTTTAGGATAATTTAGAGTTTCAGCTTCTTTTTTGGCAAAACATGCTAACGTTTTTGGCTAATTTGTTATCTTCTGGGGTTTTTTGGATGATTTAGACTAGAGTTTTAGCTTCAATTTTGGCAACATGTTAACGTTTTTGACTGATTTAGTTTACTGATGAATTTTATGCTAATTTGGAGTTTAGCTAATATTTTAGTAAAATGTTGATGTTTTCAGCTAATTTGTTAACTACTGAAATTTTTTTTTGTTGTTGATAATTTAGAATTTAGCTTCTATTTTAGCAACATGCTAACGTTTTTGATTAAGTTAGTTTACTTAGGAATTTTAGGCTATTTTGGAGTTCAGCTAGTAATTAAGCAACAAGCTGGCTTTTTGTTTGGTGGATTTGGCGTCTAATTAGTTTTTTTATGCTAATTTGGAGTTTAGCTAATATTTTAGCAATATGCTAAAATTTTTTGCTAATTTGTTATCTACTGGGGGTTTAAGGCTAATTTTGAGTTTAGCTTTTATTTCAGCAACATGCTAACATTTTTGGCTGGTTTAATTTACAGAAAAATGTTATGCTAATTTGAAATTCAACTAGTAATTAAACAACAAGCTTGCTTTTTTGCAACTAAAGTTAAAAATGTAAAAAAAAAAATTCTCTTTTTGAGAGATACTAGGTTTTTTTTATATATTTTTTTGCTTTTCTTTGTACCAAAAAAAGACATTATTCATGTTTGTTTTTTTAAAAAAACAACAAGAAGGTTACAAATGCAAATCCAAATTCTTTAAAGGCTAACTTAAGTCATTGTGGCTCCTTTTAGGTTTTTATCAATAGAAAATGAGCCCAAATGGCTCTTTTACTCTTAAAGGTTGCCGATCACTGATGTAGTGTAAAAGCTACAAGCAGAACACTTTTCACTCTAACACAAACATGCCTGGCCTTGCAGATCGTGTCATATGGCGTCAATTCAGTATCGACAGCCTGTTGGCATTGACTTAAAGTCATGTGGTGTGTAAGTTCTGTCAGATCAAAGTTAAATATGTAGGATGTTATACCACAGTATGTTTAATTCAGAGGAAAAGGCTAAGCCAGGGGGTCGGCTTAGCTGATTTTTAAAAAATAATTTTTTAAAATCCAAATTGAAAAGATTCTGAAAATTATTGGCAATACCCAGCCCTCTCTGAAAATAGATCAAAGGGTGATCGGAGTTGAAGTCTACTTGATTTTGGGTCCCAAACCACCAACTCCAGACAACAAAAAAAATCTAATTTAGTCACTAAAGTTTTCTTTTTTATTGGACTACATGTGACAGTAAACATTCCCTCTGACCTTAATGATTGGTTTAATGCAGATGCCTTTATGATGGATTTTGCTGCCATTACTCTGGAGTTTAAGGTTTATTTATCGAAAGAAATGTGTCGGGTTATCGCAAAGCTTGCTTGTCATCTATTGGAAAGCAAGAACAAGTAAAAATATTAAAATAATTGAAATTCAACAGAATGTGAAGATGAAATAAACAGTTTTTAGTAGAAAAAAAAGAGATCAACAAATCTGATCCCTTCTAAACTGTTGTGTTTTGGGTTTTTTTGTCACCTGCAGGAGCTTTATTCAAGCATGGAGGTTCTGAGGCTGATGGGTAAAAACGGAGGGATGAGACAGGAGGAGGAATAATGGAAATGACCCGAATGCAAACTGTGGGGAAATATTCCCGCTCTGGCAAACACTCCCAGGTCTGCTTTATTCCCTTTAGTCAGAAGAGCATTGAAAGTGTGAGAAAATAACAAGGGACCGGATGGAGTAATTTGACTTCATGGAGAACGAGTGTGTGAGCGAGGCCGAGCGGGAGAGCATGCAGGTGTGTTGAGCCTCATCAGGCGGCTGCAGGCTGTTCCAGATCACCAACATGGACTGCTAATCAGGTCTCCACACTTATTAGATCTGGGGCGGAGAGGGACGGGCGGAGGCTGACACCGGGTGACGGGGAGCGCGCCTCATCTGAGGTGGCAGAGGATAATGAAGCCCGGCCCCCTCCCGTGTTTTGTGGTGGAGGCCAACAGGTGGAGCCCACGCTCGCTTTCAGGATCCACAGGAGGACAAAAGCAGGACTCCAGCAGCTGCACCGAAACCTGAAGCACCGGACCGTCAGGCAGAGGTTCACGCCGGACGTAAGGACTGACCGGAGGAGGAGGAGAGGTGCAGCACCTCTAAGGGATGGTGCTCAGGTCACATGACTCATTATGGTTTCATCTTTCATATTTCAGATTTTTTTTTTTTTTTTTTTTTGGGGGGGGGGTGTTAAACTGCACCTGAGAAGCAGAACCAATAAAACTGAATTAATTTTCTTAAAACCCACTTTATTTGAAAAATATATATACATTTGTGCTTTTTACAGAGCCCCTATAGGGATATCGAAGTTTAAAAAAAAATCTAAAATTTAAGCAAAAAAAATTTTCTTTTTTTTGTTAGTAACTGGTGTGCACTCGTTAAGATCTGGTGCATATCAATTACTAAGCAGAAAACAAGTCTAAAAATTTAGGTAAAAAAGAGAAAAAACCAGGTTAGAAACTGGTGTGCAGCAGTTACTATCTGGTGTGCACCAGTTACTTACCAGAATTTTTTTTTTCTTCCAAAAATTGAAGTTAAAAAAAATCTGGTTAGAAACTGGTGTGTACCTGTTACTGTCTGGTGTTGACAAGTTACAGTCTTTTTCTAACCAGAATTTTTTTAACTTGAATTTTTAGATAAAAATAAGTTTTCTGTGTGCGTTTTTTTGTGGACCAAAAAAGTCACTGATATGCACAAATTATTATCTGGTGTGCTCTGGTTACTATCTGGCGCATACCAATTACAAACCAAAAAAAAAAATAAAAAGTTTCTTAAAATTGAGGTAAAAAAGAAAAAGATTCTGGTTAGAAACGGGTGTGCACCTGTTACTATCTGGTGTGCACCTGTTACTGTCTGGTGTTGACAAGTTACAATCTGTTTCTAACCAGAATTTTTTTACTTCAATTTTTAGAAAAAAATTAATTTTCGGTGTCCGTTTTTTTGTGGACCAAGAAAGTCACTGATATACACGAATTACTATCTGGTGTGCACTGGTTACTATCTGGCGCATACCAATTACAAACCAAAAAAAAAAAAGATTCTTAAAATTGAGGTAAAAAAGAAAAAAATTCTGGTTAGAAACTGGTGTGCACTAGTTACTATCTGGTGTGCACCTGTTACTAACTAGTGCACACCAGTTACTTACCAGAATTTTTTTTTCTTCTAAAAATTTAGGTTAAAAAAACATTCTGGTTAGAAACTGGTGTGCATCTGTTACTGACTGGTGTTGACAAGTTACAATCTGTTTCTAACCAGAATTTTTTTTACTTCAATTTTTAGAAAAGAATTAATTTTCTGTGCCAGTTTTTTTTTGTGGACCAAGAAAGTCACTGATATGCACGAATTATTATCTGGTGTGCACTGGTTACTATCTGGCGCATACCAATTAAAAACCAAAAAAAAAAAAAGTTTCTTAAAATTGAGGTAAAAAAGAAACAAATTCTGGTTAGAAACAGGTGTGCACCTGTTACTATCTGGTGTGCACCTGTTGCTGTCTGGTGTTGACAAGTTACAATCTGATTCTAACCAGAATTTTTTTTACTTCAATTTTTAGAGAAAAATAATTTTTTTGTGTCCGTTTTTTTGTGGACCAAGAAAGTAACTGATATGAACGAATTACTATCTGGTGTGCACTGGTTACTATCTGGCGCATACCAATTACAAACCAAAAAAACAAAAAAGATTCTTAAAATTGAGGTAAAAAAGAAAAAAATTCTGTTTAGAAACTGGTGTGCACCCGTTACTATCTGGTGTGCACCTGTTACTATCTGGTGTGCACCTGTTACTATCTTTTTTATCTTTTATACTATCTATTTTTGTAGCAACAACAAAAGTTTTTACTTCCTTGGGCTCCATGTACAAATCAGGCTTTCATTGATAGCGTGCTGAAAGTTCAACCGGTTGAACTTTTTCGCGCTGAATAGCAGCAAAGCAGAACACTGACCAATCACTCAGATTGGATGGAAATATGTGGGCTTCAAAACACGGAAGTACCCACAGTTGTAAAGGAAGGAGACATTATGAACTGCAGTTTGTGCCTGGTCGAATTAAGATGACACCAAAATGGACATTTATGCGAATAAAGCTGTGAAAAGTGTAGTATTTGCACTGCTTTGACATCTCGCTCTGATCTTCTGCCTATTGTAGGTGGCAGATGAGTGCCTCCAGTGGCTGACTTAGAGGTTTGGGGTCTCAGGTAGACAACAACATGGAAACAATTATTGAACTGCATCAATAAAAAGAAAAAAGGTTTTCAAAACAACCATTTCCTGTCCCACTACCTTTGCTTGAGTATTAGGGTCACCATTAACTAAAATGAATATAAATATATAAAAATAAAGTCATAAAAATATGAGAAAAAGTCACCATTTCACAAAGAAAAAAAATCATAAATTCATGACTTTAAAGTTGTAATTTTACATTAATTTTTCCAGAATTAAGTTCTAATTTCATATTTAAAAAAATATATAATTTTTTTCACATAATTTTATAATTTTATTCTCAAGAAATTCTTACCTTTTCCCACAATTTCAGTATTGTTTATTTCATATGTTTATTTCATTTAATTTAAATCTTGTTTTTTCTTCCTGCACTTTAGGAAGTGCAGCAACAAATGTTTTTTGGGGGCCCCAGACAATCGCCTATTTTGCTTAATGGTAACTCCGCCTCTGAGCGCCAGTAAACAGTTAAAAGACAAAAGGACAAAAGGGTAGAACCACCCAGCTGCTACCTGCATGTCTGGCGCTGGTCCAGTGTGAACACCACCAGCTGAATGTTCATGAAACCGTGAAGAACGTGTTCTTGAACGCACCACACTCGACCAGCGTGAGCACAGCATTAAAGTTCCTGCATGAACATTTTCGCTCTCCGGATTCACCGAGCGGTCTACAACTTTGATATTAAGGCAGGGGTCTGCAACCTGCGGCTCCAGAGCCACATTTGGCTCTTTTATCTCTCCATGGTGGCTCTCTAGATGAAGAAAAATAAAATAATTGTAATTTAAAAAAAAAAAAAAAATAGCTACTATTTTTGTAACATAGTAACATTTTTGGCAAATTAATTTTCTAGTGGGCTTTTTAGGCTAATTTAGAGTTTTAGCTTCTATTTTGGCAAAATGCTAACATTTTTGGCTAATTTGTTATCTACAGCGGCTTTTAGGCTAATTTAGAATTTTAGCTTATATTTTGGCAACATGCTAACGTTTTTGGCTAATTTGTTATCTACTGAGCTTTTTAGGCTAATTTAGAGTTTTAGCTTATATTTTGGCAACATGCTAACGTTTTTGGCTAATTTGTTATCTACTGAGCTTTTTAGGCTAACATAGAGTTTTAGCTTCTATTTTGGCGACATGCTAACGTTTTTGGCTAATTTGTTATCTACAGCGGCTTTTAGGCTAATTTAGAATTTTAGCTTATATTTTGGCAACATGCTAACGTTTTTGGCTAATTTGTTATCTACTGAGCTTTTTAGGCTAACATAGAGTTTTAGCTTCTATTTTGGCGACATGCTAACGTTTTTGGCTAATTTGTTATCTACAGGGGTTTTTAGGCTAATTTAGAATTTTAGCTTCAAATTTGGCAACATGCTAACCTTTTTTTGGCTAATTTGTTATTTACTGGGCTTTTTAGGCTAATTTATAGTTTTAGCTTCTATTTTGGCAACATGCTAACGTTTTTGGCTAATTTGTGATCTACTGAGCTTTTTAGGCTAAAATTTTAGCTTCTATTTAGGCAACATGCTAACGTTTTTGGCTAATTTGTTATCTACTGAGCTTTTTAGGCTAACAGAGTTTTAGCTTCTATTTTGGCAACATGCTAACGTTTTTGGCTAATTTGTTATCTACTGGGCTTTTTAGGCTAATTTAGAGTTTTAGCTTGTATTTTGGCAACATGCTAACGTTTTTGACTAATTTAGTTTACTGAGGAATTTTATAATAATTTGGAGTTTAGCTAATATTTTAGTAAAATGCTAATATTTTCAGCTAGTTTTTTATCTACTGAGATTTTTGGGGGATAATTTAGAATGTAGCTTCTATTTTAGCCACATGCTAACGTTTTTGACTAAGTTAGTTTACTGGGGGGATTTAGGCTAGTTTGGAGTTCAGCTTGTAATTAAGCAACAAGCTAGCTTTTTTGCTACTAAAGTTAAAAACCTAAACAAATTCCCTTTTTGAGAGATGCCAGTTTCTTTTATGTATTTTTTTATTTTGTAAAAAAAAGGCTAATGTAAATCAATGCAGCTCCTTCTAGGTTTTGATCAGTAGAAAACAGGCCCAAATGGTTCTTTTACTGTTAAAGGTTGCTGACCCCTGCCTTAAGAGTAGTTGTGACTTATACTTAAGGTGGCAATCAGATCTTTAAGATCCTTCTTGTAAAAGCTCATAGTTTAGACAAGGAGTGTCCAAATCCAGGCCCCAGAAATCCTGTCTTATCTGATGTTGATTACCTGAATCAGGTGTGTTTAGCTAATAAGGACCTTCATTGGGAAGCTGGTTGGAAAACATTTAGGATTGTGGGCCTCACGGCTTAAACTTGGATTTTAGGGTTTTGATTTCGAGGTCTTTAACTAAAGGACTTTCCAGGTGTGAGCCACTCACACATTTTCCTTCAACTGTTGTACGTTCAGAATCTGAATTTGTTTGCATCCTTACCTTCGCCGTTTCTTGGGCAAACACGTCCGTCAGGGATTGAGTTTTTTTGTTTCCCCAGACCGTTTTTCAGAGGAGGGTCTCAGCGGGCTTTGGAGCAGCAACTCCGCTGATGGCTTCAGCCGTCTGTCTGTGACAGTGTGGAATAATGCCGTCTGTGTGGAAGGAGTCCTCACACACTCTTCGGGCTGGAATTCAGATAAGGAGCTTATGTGTGAGGACCAATTTATTTTTCCCGGCAGGGTGAGAAAGCCTCTGAGACGTGTTTCCCATTTCACATCCGCATGACAGCTGAAGTCTCAATAATGAAATCCTCTCCAATTGTATTTACATCCGGACTCACCGGAGTGAGCCGAAGTGACACGCGAGGTGCTCCGACGGCTGCCTGGATAATGATCAGCCCCATCAGGCCCTCAGCATCTTCTCACCTTGTTTATTTTTCATGCTGCCTGTGATGAAACAAGCCGTCAACAAAGGCGAGGCCTGATTCTCCGTGTGCGCGGTGCACAGAGGAAGTAGGTGTTGCTGCAGATCAACAAGCATGGAGGGTTGTCTTAGAGGGGCTTATGGGTGACGAGGTCTGCAGTTCGTGTCAGGTCTGTCTCTTTCATGAATCTCTTTAACCCAGAAGCTGTGCTGCTGAGATGAAACAGAGGATTTATAGTGGAGATGCAGACAGGAGAACATGCTGCTGATAGAGGCTCAAACCATGTATTTTCTCTCTAAAGAGCTCCTGAAAACCAGAGTACAAAACCTTCTTCCTAACAGAAATTCTTTAGCTTTGAAGTCAAGAAATTTTCAAGATTCAAAAGACCAAAATTACTGCCCAGAATTTAAAATAAAATAATGATGTTTGACAAATTCATTTAAAAAAAACACTGTTTTCAAAATGGCAGCTTTTATTTTGGTTATATCTCCATAGCAACCATTTAATTTTTTGGTCGCCTGGGGGTGATGAACACATCGATGTCATTTTTAGTAGAATTGACAAAAGTAAATCTTTGGATTTCCTTAGCAACAGAGTTTTTTTGCTGGGGACTATTCATATGAAAAAAAACAGTTTTTTCAAAGTGGCGGCTTTTCTGTTGGCTTTATCTCCATAGCAACAATTTAAAATTTTGATCGCCTGTGGTTAACGAACAGATCAATGTAATTTTCAGAAGAATCTGCAAAAGTTAATTTCTGGATTTCCTTAGCAACAGAGGCTTTTTGCTGATCATGCCCACATTTCTAGTATGGTAATAGCCAGAGTATTTCCTGCATTGTAAATATGCAGGAAATATCCTAATTTACACCACCAGCTCCTTCTCACCGAAAAGGGAGAGGTGTGGCTTATTCTAGGGGCCCAGACTGAGAGGGGGCCCACAGAGGCCCCTAAATGATGACAAAATGATAAAACTGAAAAAATTAATTCCAGCTAAACCAATAACTAATATATGATCGTACATATTTTTATTTTTAATGTCAAGGTAAAAGTATTTATATATTGTGACCATGTATTTACCCTCTAAAGAGCTCCAGAAAACCAGAGGACAAAACCTTCTTCCTATCAGAAATTCTTTAGCTTTGAAGTCAAGTAATTTTCAAGATTCAAAAAACCAAAATTACTGCCCAGAATTTAAAATAAAATAAGATGTTTGACAAATTCATTTAAAAAAAACACTGTTTTCAAAATGGCAGCTTTTATTTTGGTTATATCTCCATAGCAACCATTTAATTTTTTGGTCGCCTGGGGGTGATGAACACATCGATGTCATTTTTAGTAGAATCAACAAAAGTAAATCTTTGGATTTCCTTAGCAACAGAGTTTTTTTGCTGGGGACTATTCATATGAAAAAAAAAAAGTTTTTTTCAAAGTGGCGGCTTTTCTGTTGGCTTTATCTCCATAGCAACAATTTAAAATTTTGATCGTCTGTGGTTAACAAACACATCAATGTAATTTTCTGAAGAATCTGCAAAAACTCATTTCTGGATTTCCTTAGCAACGGAGGCTTTTTGCTAATCATGCCCACGTTTCTAGTATGTTAATAGCCAGAGTTTTTCCTGCATAGGAAATGTGCAGGAAATATCCTAATTTACAAGCACCACCAGCTCCGGCTCACCGAAAAGGGAGGGGTGTGGCTTATTCTAGGGGCCCAGACTGAGAGGGGGGCCCACAGAGGCCCCTAAATGATGACAAAATGATGAAACTGAAAAAATTAATTCCAGCTAAACCAATAACCAATATATGATCGTACATATTTTTATTTTTAATGTCAAGTTAACAGTATTTATATATTTCGTTTTGGAAACGTCTGCGGACCCCCTCCCCTTATTAGAAAATGGTTCGCTCCGACTGGATTAGACATTCGCAAGTATGCTGTTTGTGAGGCGGGGATGGGTGGCGTTCAGTCGTTGTTCTGGAGTTATAATGATGAGTTTGAACAGGGTTGTCAAACATACGGCCCGCGGGCCGTATCTGGCCCGCCAGATGGTTTAATCCGGCCCAGTCATGAAGAGAAAAAAAAGGATGTTGAAAAACAAAAGCAAGTTTCTAGCCCATTCCTGTGGCGAGTTCTGGTTCTGTAAAGAAATTATTGGGGGAGTAAAGGAAAAGCAGCCAATGCAGGAAAAGATTTTTAGAGATTTCTTTGTATTTTGAACACTGACAATTTTTTGTTACCCAGGATTTGAATCCTGATATTGACGGCCTGATGAAGGCCAAACGATGCCGTGTTTCAAGATAGAAAAGGGAGGTTGACAACAAAATCTTCTGGGTTTTTTTACAGATTTGCAGGGTTTTACATTTGTTTTCTATTGCCCCCTCTTAAGTTTACTATCAGGATTGCCTCAATGTCAGATGTAAAATATTCAGTCTGTATAAAATAAAATAAACAACCTTTTTTTTAAAAAAAAAAAAGGGAAATCCATTTAATTTTAAATCCATTGGCCTCTGTGAAAAAAAAATGTGTGCTAATAAGTGATTAGGCTACTAGCTTGTTTGTGGCATTTTTTTCAACTGACAAAAAAACAAAACAATAACAAAGCAACAGATAAAAAATCGACCATTACTTATTTTCCTATTATGCTACTGCTCCGGCCCACTTGAGATCAGATGAGTTGAATGCGGCCCCTGAACCAAACTGAGTTTGAGGGTTTTGGTTAAAATATTCACCAAAAGCTTTTGAATGGAGCTTCAAATTAGAATAATTTGTTGTTTTATTGCGTATCAATGAGTTTGTTAGTTACTTTGTGTCATTTATCTTTATTTTTAATGAGATTATCTTTTTAATTTTTGTTACGATTGCTTGAAACTTTTTTTGTCCCATATTGTGTAAAAAAAAATTGCACACTTTGCCTAAAAATGGCCGCCAAGCCGTAAGTCCTGTGGCCATCCCATAATATTTCTAAACACCGCCAAACACAAAGAGAAACTCACCTAAATATCAAAATATCAGCAACAAAAATCGTCCAAAACAATGAATGGGGCCAAAAATCTCTTATGAGACTCTAAAGATATTTCAAAATCCCCTAACCAGACCAAAACACACATAACAGGGATATCCAAAGGAAGTTTTTAAATTATTATGGGATGGCCACAGGACCTACGGCTTGGAGGCCATTTTTGTAGCAAAGTGTGAAGTTCATCATTTTCATATTATTTGCACAATATGTCAAAAGATATTTTTTCTCCAAGCAATCTTTGTGAAATTTTACACTCACACCACCAGGTTAAGTCTACAACCACAGCAGAAGTTTTGTTGACCTTTGACCTCGGGAAAAAGCTGCCATATTCAAGGCTGTTTTCCAAAAAACATACCTTTAGTACCAGCTACCGATTAAAACTCCTTGTAGGGATTTCAATCAATGGACTCCCAACTCCATAAGCATCATTTGGAAGCTGCTTGGGAGAAAATTTCAGCTTAAAATTTGTAAATTTTGAGCAGAGTTATTGTTGCGCGCTTCCAAAAGTGGCGTTTTACTGTTGCTCGCACAATTTTTACCAGAATAATGTGAAATACATGAATCGTTGGCTCAAGCTGAATGAAATGATATAACATACGATAAGAACATACTAGGAATCTGGGAGTGGTTAACAAAAAACTTCTGTTGCTATGGAAATGCAAAAATTTACTTTTGCCGATTATTCTACGAATTACATTAATCTGTTTGTCACCCCCGGGCAACCAAAAAATAAAATGGTTGCTATGGAGATAAAACTTTAAGATAGCCACCATTTTGAAAAAAACTTTTTTTTCATGAATTGTGTCGCTCTGACTAGGATGGCAGTGGAAGAGAGGGAGGGGAGGATAGCAGCCACTCAGCCAATGAGGGCGGGTCAAAAGGGGTCGTAAGGTCAGAAACAAGTAGCACCTGCAGTCCTGTACAACACCTCTTGTAGTTTTATTTTATTTTACATTTTGAATTGGTCACAGAGCCCATTGCAAACCAAAAATACTCCACATGATTGGATTGTAATTGCAAAATATGGATGCCATGATTAGTCGACTAATCTGCGACTAATCGACTATTAAAATAGTTGACAACTAATTTAATAGTCGATTAGTCATTACTTTATATTATATGGAGTCAGAGTGTTGTAAAGTTGAAAGTTATAATGACAATCTACTAGCTTTTTGGACTATTTTGGCATTTATTAAGGTTTTTAAGGCTATTATGGAGTTTAGCAAATTCTTCAGCTACATGCTAGCTGTTTTGGCTAATTTACGATTTTTTTTCTTTGTTTGTTTTTTTGGCTAATTTGGAATTTAGCTAGTATTTTAGCTGTATGCTAACAATTTTGGCTAGTTTCGGATTTAGCTAAAATTTTAGCTACATGCTAGCTATTTTGGCTAACTGAGGCTATTTTAGAATTTAGCTAAAATTTCAGCTACATGCAAGTTGTTTTGGCTTATTTTGGATTTTTTCAGGCCAATTAGCAGTTTAGCTAATATTTCAGCTAGCTATTTTGGCTAAGTTAGGCTACTTTAGAGTTTAGCTAATATGTCAGCTACATGCTAGCTATTTTGGTTAATTGAGGCTATTTTAGCTAATAGTTCAGCTATATGTTAGCTATTTTGGTTAATTGAGGCTACTTTAGCTAATAGTTCAGCTACATGCTAGCTGTTTTGGCTAACATTGGCTTTTTTCAGTTTTTTAGGATAATTTGGCATCAAACTGCTATTTTAGCTGGCTATGAGCTTCAGTGTGTTCAGCTATTTGCTTTAGCGATTTCACTATCAATTTTCAGCTATCTTCACTAGCATCTTCAGCGGCCAAATTCAGCATTCACACTAGCATTATCCCAGGTAATGCTGTATATCAAGTTTTTAGTTAGTTTAAAGCTAATGATGGTTATGATGTGTGTTTTACATACACTTTGCGTATGACACGATAAGTAATTGGTGATTAGTCGACTATTAAAATAATCGTTTGTGGCAGCACCATTGCACAAGTTTTTGCATCTAACTGGACAGTTAATTAAATAAACATATTCTGCATGAAAGCCCTAAATGTCATATCTCCACCTTTAATTAGTTCCAGTTTGGTCCTCACATTTCCACCTGAAATAAATAGTATTTTGAGAAATTTGGGGGAAATCTTTTGTGGAATTTGTCAACAAAGGTCACAAGAAAAAACATGACTGGGAAGCCTCAGCAAAGACTGCTAGGTGGTTTGTTTTCTGTGTTGATCAACCTAAATAATTCCGGTATTCTGCCTTTTGGCAATGTAAAACAAAACAAAAACTTTCATCCTGTAAGTCTAAAGATGACACATCCAGCCCTGCAAACAGCTTTACATAATCATCCAGCTGCACTCAGGGTCTGTTCTTCTTTTCTTGCAGGAAATTGCAGCGTATTGCTGAAAATCTATTGAAAGCTACAAACAAAGAGGAGAAAAGTAACTCCGGCTGTCACTCAAACTCCTGCCTAAACACACACACATTTGTCCATTGCTTCCTTGCAATATTAAAGCCAGCAGTTTGTGTTTTATTTTTTATTTTTTTCCTCTGCTGTGCGCGTCGTGGAGCCGGCACCCAATGGGAGAGCCTGTCTGCCAGATGAGTGTAATTATGCTTTTTTTACCTCCTCCAGTGGCTGAGTGCCAGCTCTGGGAAATTAGCATCACACCTGTGTGTAATTGGCTGAGTGAGGTTGTCGAGCCACAAAGCGGAGACAGAGGTGGACGTGAAGGTGTGTGACTGTGGGAGGCAGGTAAAAATCAGGCTGTTTGCAGAGAGTCGTAGAAAAGGCTGTCAGGGGAGCGACGTGTCACTTTTTCAATGGGAAAAATGTCACCCGGCAGCTCAGCACACAAAAACACTGTCGCAGAGTCACACAACTGGAGGACGCGCCAAACAAACAACTGTGTGAAGGAGTAGGGACGCAAAGCAAACCAGCAACAGAACCAAACTCAAGCAACCAGAAACCTAATATATCTGGACGTGCGTCTTCCACTTGAATGGTCTTATAAGAACGCACACTTTTCCTCTAACTTAAAACTATTTTTGGTCACCACTAATCACATGAAGGATTATTTTAATCGTTGACCTGATATTATTATATTGACCGATTAGATAGACACTGAATTAATCGCTTCTGTCTCATATGTACACAACTGGATGTAAAACATCTTTCACCATCATTACCTTTAAACTAAACTAAAAAACTAGATAATTTTACGTAGCAGTTACCTAGCCAATTATAATGCGTATTAAATGAAGGCTCGTAAGTTGAATTTCGAGTGTATGTTTAAATAGCCACTAGCAGCTGAAATATTAGGATAAACTGATTAGCCAAAATAGTTGAGTTCGTTAGGGCCAGCCTAAAATAATTATTAGTTAAATGAAACCAAGTCTAGAAACCTAAAACCACACTGAAAAAGTCTAAGTTAGCCAAAAACTTAAAAATAGGCTAAACCCTAAATTAGCCAAAATAGGCTAGGCATGTGTGACTGAAATCTAATAGATAGAAAACTAGCCAAATTTGCCAGATAAAAATAAAAAAAAAAAAAAAAAAGACGGAAAATAAATCCTAATGGTCCTGAAACATATAGCTCGGCATGCAAATGACTAGTGAAATAGTAACTAGCAAAAATACTGTCAAATTAGCCTAAAAATACATGAAAAAAAAAATCACTATAACAATCAGAAAAACTTTACAGCTGAAATATTAGCTAAACTCCAAATTAGCCCAAAGACAAAAGAAATCCTAAACTAGCCAAAACAGCTAGCATGTAGCTAAAATATTAACTAAACTCCAAATTAGCCTAAAAAACTGAAGAAATCTTAAACTAGCCATGCATCTGAAATATTAGCTAAACTCTAAATTAGCCTAAAAACCGAAAAAAAATTCCTAAATTAGCCAAAATAGCTAGCATGTAGCTGAAATATTAGGTAAACTCTAAATTAGCCTAAAAACTAGAGAAATCCCAATTTAGCCAAAATAGCTAGCATGTAGCTGAAATATTAGGTAAACTCTAAATTAGCCTAAAAACTAGAGAAATCCCAATTTAGCCAAAATAGCTAGCATGTAGCTGAAATATTAGGTAAACCCTAAATTAGCCAAAAAAATTAAAGAAATCCTAAACTAGCCAAAACAGCTAGCATGTAGCTAAAATATTAGCTAAACTCCAAATTAGCCTAAAAAACTGAAGAAATCTTAAACTAGCCATGCATCTGAAATAGTAGCTAAACTCTAAATTAACCTAAAAACCGAAAAAAATTCCTAAATTAGCCAAAATAGCTAGCATGTAGCTGAAATATTAGGTAAACTCTAAATTAGCCTAAAAACTAGAGAAATCCCAATTTAGCCAAAATAGCTAGCATGTAGCTGAAATATTAGCTAAACTCTAAATAAGCCTAAAAACTAAAGAAATCCTAAACTAGCCAAAACAGCTAGCATGCATCTGAAAGATTAGCTAAACTCCAAATTAGCCTAAAACTGAAAAAATCCTAAATTAGCCAAAATAGCTAGCATGTAGCTGAAATATTTGCTAAACTCCAAAATAGCCTAAAAAAAACTTAATAAATGCCAAAATAGTCCAAAAAGCTAGTAGAATGCTGTCATAAGTTTACACTTTACTACACTCTGACTCTATAGTATATAAAGTAACGACTAATCAACCATTTTAATAGTCAATTAGTCGATTATCCCTAGTGTTTAAATCAAGAAAAGTGACTTTAAAGCCACAAAGTCTTATTTTACTATTTAACAAAATAAAATATTACTTATTGTCAATATTATGATCAATATCAAAGAAATGTTTATTTTTTACAAATAAAACCAAGACAAAATATTTGTAATCAAAACATGAAGAAGTTTATGACTTAACATAGTTTCACATGACTTTCTTTCAAAATAAAAGTCACATAAGATCATCTCTCTCCCTGACTTTTCAATGTAGTGGTAGTATAGTGTCACCGGTGATTGCTAAGAGTTTGTACGCTGTAAAAAGATAAACATTGAATCAATTCAATTTTATTTATATAGCCCAATATCACAAAGAAAATGTGCCTCATTGGGCTTCATATTTGCCTCATCCTGCAATTAACATAAGCTCTGTAAACATTTCACAATATTAGTTTTTATCGTAGTTTAAGTTGAGTAAAACTTTAACTCAAAATTTTAATTTGATGAAAACTAATGATTAATATTTAAAAATTTTTGCTCACTTTTTTCAGTGTACTAGCAAAAGTCTGGCGATCCGATGGATATCGTGATACACGACCCGATACAATACGTATCGCAACATATCTTAAAACTGTACCGGAGACAATATTTTCCTTTGGTTCAAAATCGTTACTTAGAAAAAACTTTATGTAAATATTAATACACCTTTGTAGCTCTGCGTTGTGCGTGTCTCACTTTTTCTTCCATGAGCCATGAAGCATCTAAATCCATGTTTTTATACAGTGCCAGTACCAACATGCCACAGCTCTCAGTACAACGCTACGTTTTTCATCAAACATAATTCATTTAATATCACAATATTTCAATCAATTGATATTTCCTTATAGTGATTACAAAACAAATGTTTATTTGACAGTTTGAGGTACATCTATACCAAAAATTTGTAAATCTAACTAATTAAACATAATTCAGAGCTAATTAAATGACATTTGTTGTATTTTTTAACCCTAAAGTTGCATTTAAAATCTTTACAGTTGTTCCAAAATAGAAAACCTGGTGCGTCTTAATTCTGGTTGTGCTTATTGACCTTAAATTGAACTAAAAAAATTTGTCAAAATGTATTATTTCTACTTTTGGTGTCCTTCAGGTGTTTGGGAATAATAAACTTTTACATTTTCCTGGTGTAGCTGCAGGTTGCAGACCCTGCCGTGTCACGGATTCTGCTGATTCTCTTGAGAAGCTTCTTTTAGTTGATCTTGCAGCTGCTTACTTTGTACTTGTTTTATTTATTTGTTTGTTTTTCAGTGAAACATCAACCTTTTTCCAGACTCCTTAAAGTTTTGACTGATCTTAACATATATTTAATTATAGTAGGGGAATCCTTCAGTTCAAGCAAAAAAATGATCAAAAAAGATTATTAAATATCTAAAGAAAAATGACATTTTTAGGAAGTTTGTTGTTTTATCACTGATGTGTGTTTTCACCTTTTATAACATCATAATAAAAACAAAAATGATCCATTTGATAGTTAAAACAATTTCGTGGGTTTCCTTTATTTAAATGATGGAGATAAAATAAAAAAAACTGATCAGAGACTGAATAAATAAACTCTGTGTTTAGATAAATTCTCAAAAATAAAAAGAAAATGTTTTTTTTCTTAACTTTTCTTTTCGGGATTTTTAAAGCAAAAAAAATATTTCATATAAGTTCATAAAACTTTTTGTATTTGTTTGGTCTTTGAATGTTTGAATGAACCTTTTTCTTCAGTCCACCCGTCACGTGACCTTTAAAACAGCAAGCGTGTTTGATGCGTTGGCTCCACCTAGCGGTGATTAAGGGGAGTTAATCACTCCCAGTTCATCATGATCATTTTTACAGCTTTACTGCCTTTTATGTGACGTAATTGTGGAAAAATATATATAATATGAGCTTAAATATGTCATTTTTTTTAATTTACTTTGAGTAAAAACATATTGTGCCTGTAAGAGTTCCATTAAAAATACTGCAGGGTTTCATTACTGTTTTTATCTTAATAAAATCTCTGAAGAGATTTACTGAAATAAAATTAGACATGTGTAGAGACATCAGTATCATAATGAAGAAAAAATGTTAAGATGTTTTATTTGTTACATTTGAAATAGAAGATTTTTTTAAATAATTCAGTTTATCAGTTCCAATTTTTGAATAATTTCAGCTCTTTTAAAGGTTTTAAAATATATATGTTCTGTTAGTCTGTTATTTTTAATTAAAAAAAAATTAAAAGCACTTTTGTTAAATATTTTTTATAAAAAAAAAAACTAATTTGTTTGACTGGTGTTTCTCATATTGTTAAAATCAAACATTTATATATTGCTCTTTTTTAATAACTAGAGAAGAAACTAAATATTATTGGGTAATTTTCCCTTTGTCGGGTCAATAATAATTTTGAACAAATATTTAATTTAAAAAAAATATGTAAAATAATATAAACTCTTTAAAACAACTAAATTGAATCTAATTACTGGTAATGTTTATCTGGAGTTAGCTGGGAATTTGGGAGAATGAAGGGTAGGTGTATTTGTATTTGTATTCTGTCATTTAATAGATAATAGATGATTCTGATAGAATACGCTTGTAAATGTGAGACTTATGGAGATGGTTGATGTTCTGAGCGGCAAAAATATCCTTTCAGTACCTGGAGCTCCGATTGTTTGCATTCAAACCAGCTTTAGTGTTTTATGTTCACATAGAACACCAGAAATCTAATTTTATCTCATGTTTAATGAGGCAAAACCTCGCGAAACGATGGTTCTACTATAAGACTTCATTTCCCAAGATTCAATGGGGTGGAGCTGGAATGTGTGTGTTTTGACGTCACTGGCAGACTCAGAGATAGAATGTGAATCTGTTTTGTACAGCAGATGTGAACGCAAATAAACGTCAAGTCTTTATTTAGATTTTTCTAAGCAAAACTTCAGAAATCAGATAAAAATCAGTTTGGATTCCAGACTCCGTCCTTCATGTCATGTAGAAAACCATTCTGTAGAATCATCCAGAAGAACAGAAGAAGGTCCACAAAGTTCTTCAGTTTTTCTGATAAAGCATCAACAAGTTTAGTGTTTTCACACAAACACTCCAAACATCTAGAAGAGAAAAAGCAAGATGTGAGATGTGTTCTAGCTGCTCAGTTTCTGCTTCTTTCCAATAAAATCCAGAACTTTCCAGCAGATCAGATAAGGCTGATCTGGTTGATGGATTGCTCAGCTTTTCCAGAAGTTCGGGTTCTGTGCCATCCTCCTCTGGAAGTTCTCGTACCACCTGAGCATGCAGCTGGACGGGATGAAGGTCTCCGTGAGGTTCGGCGTCATCTGCGCCTGCGTGACGGCGAAGGATGCCGCGAAGTTGTAGAGGTTCTCCATCATCTTCTGGGTGAACTGCATGAAGGAGTCCACGGTGGACACCGCGGCGCTGGACACCGGCGTCTGCTGGGCCAGCTGGTCCAGAGTCTCCACCGACACGCCCAGCTGCGCCGCGGTCGACGGCGCCGCCGCCATCATGCCGAAGGGGTGCGCCCCGCCCTCGCCGGCCTTCAGCCCGGAGATCTTGAAGATCGCGCTGGGCTTGTCGTTGGTGATGAAACCGAGCAGCTGCCACACCGGGCCGCCGCTCAGCGGGTCCGGGAAGGAGAAGTACACGGCTCCGCCCATGCCGGCGGGGAACGGCACCGTGCCGAGCATGAACACCACCACGTGGTTGACGTTCTCGTAGTCCGGCAGGTTGAACACAAACTTGTCCGCGGCGACCTGCAGCGCGTCCGTCTGCACGAGCCTGCCGGCGACCAGACACCCGAACATCCCTGCCGAGCCGCAGTCAGTCACGGTTCCGACCCGAAACCCCGCAGGTCCGTTAGCCTGCTAATTAGCCGAAGCTAAAGGCTGGAAAAAGTTGAAGGAACGCTCTTCTTCTACGGTGGAGCGCGCGCTGAGGGAGTAATGCCGCCCCCTGCTGGTCACATTCAAAACTGTATCTCTGCATCTTTGTACAAAAATGTCAATATTATCACTATTTTTCATTTAAAAGTTGAGAGTTTATCATCTCCAATATTTGAATATTAAAGAACGTTTTAATTTTTTACAACTTCAATCTTTTTTTCTACTTCATTTTTTTTTTAAATAGGTTAATATGTGTATATAAAATTATTGTATTGTATTGTGTTGTATTGTTTTTTTTTATAGTATTGTATAGTATATAGTTATTGTAGATAGGTGTGTATTACTCATATGTATGTTTATGTCCATAGGAATATGTGTGTTTGCAAAAATGTTTTAAAAATATGGGTGCCATGACAGATAAATTTATCCCTTGGAATATTAATAAAGTTCAATTCAATTTGATTGGTCACTTAACCTTTACTTATTGAATGTTTTTTTTTATTTTTTGATTTATCTTTAGATTATTTTTGTTTCTTACAACCAGATATGTGAATTTTTTTTTTTTTTTTGAAAATGCAAAAATATTAAGTAAAAAGAAGGAATAATTGGAAAAAAAGACCAAAAAAATTGACCCACCCACCCTTTTTTTTAATCTGAGTTGTTTAAGATTATCAAAAAATATTTTCTGTCGATTTTGGTGTTTCTGCAAAACTGTTGTAATTTTGGGAGTTAAAATGTGTTCTAACAATATACATTTAAATTTCACTTACTAAACTACTAACCTCTAAAAATTTAAAGACTGGGACGCTTTCCAGCTATGATTGAATTAGAAGTTTAAACTTAAATGGTTAAGTGTATTTATGATATCAGATCTTTATAAAGAGTAAACTTGAACTTCTGATCATCGTTTGCAAATGTTACAAAAAATAAAAATCCACTTCGAAAGCTGGAGTGTAACTGACACTAACAGTTTTCTAATTTTCACGTTACAATACATTCTAAATTACTGAGTGCAATTTATGTGACTTTTTTTTAAATAATTTACAATGAAATTTTTAATACATTTCAGGTGTTGGAGTTACTTTAATCCCAATGTGACCAAATTTCTGACAGTTCAGGATCAAATTGTCAATATATTTTTGTAACCATTTCATATAAAATTCAGAATACTTGAAGAAAAAACGTTGCTGTTTTTAATAATGCTTTAGACATCACATTTTGTCTGCTTTAGCTGCACCTTCTCCTGTTCAGATCCACATTTGGACTGAAAAGTCTGCAAATACTCCGACCTTCAACCCGCTTTGATCTAATTTATCCATAACTGTGGGAGGTGGTGATCCTCCAGGGAGCTGCAGACACACGGCGGATTCATTTCCTGTTTCGTCATCGCGTTTGCTGATGACATTAGAGTGGAAGGCCTCATCAGCATTAAAGATGAGTCAATAAGCAGCTGACAAGTCAGTGTCACAACCTGACCAGACAAAGGAAGATGATTACTGGCTGCGCAGAAACCACCTTAATGCCTGAGGTTTGTTTTTGTGGGGGCAGATAAATGCACCACGTTTATCTTGACCAACTAATGCAGCGATTACACCACAGCTCCTCTGCGTGAACTGAGCATAACACGGCAAAAAGCTGAATGCTTGACCTCAGACACACACATCTGAAGAATGTGCACGAGTTTCCAGGCAAGTGCAAACATTCTGATTGACCCGCTGTTAGACTAACTTAGAAAACTCTATGACCTACATGTTTCCATGCTCAACCCCTCATAACATACACGGAGTGTCTTTAATTGGATACTAAAGCAATTAGTCGTCTCAGTTTACCAACATACCTATTATGGGGTAAAATTTTCCACCACAGTTCAGAAACATCCATCTTCTCTTCTTGTTTTGTTCCGTTCAGGGTCACTTAAGTCTATTATTTGACAAGATGGTTGAGGGTTTTGTCTGCAGCATTCTAGTTACACACCTCATGAATAAATCTATAATTTCTGTGTAGAATTAGAGCCACAGAAAATATGTTTACTGTTAAAGTTTTAAAAAGTACAGACATTAGTGTTTAGGTTTACTAATGGTTGTAAAGTTGTTTTAATGTTGTGGTTGAAAACATTAAACCGTTTTTCTACAGTCATTGTGTTCCCCTGAGGGGATTTGAGCGTTGGTATTTCCGAGCTCGACGGCAGCCCTGAACGCCGCAGACTTGGCTCAGCTCTCGCTCTCAGTCCGGTCGGCTGAGCTCTGCTTACCGGCCCGCTGAGCTGAACTGTGTCGCCGCCCGTGTTCCGCTCAGAAGAAATGGGAGTGCCTTGATTTCGGCATCAACACCGGCGACACCAACGACTCGGAACGTCTTCGCGTGGACGCGAAAAATAGCAGCTCGGCGTATCGCTTCTTTGACGGAGAAAAAACTTCGTCCTTAAGGTAAGAGGGGAGAGGGGAGGAGCCTGGGCCCGGTGTCGCTTGCGATGAGCGTCCGCAGTGGCTGCGCGGCCTCGCGGCTCTCCCGGAACTCGAGGGCCGCGGATCGCTTACACCGTAGTAGGCCACACGCACTTTTACCGCATTAAAACGAAAATATTGGATTGATTTGAACGGTGATAGTTTGTGTATTGTATAATAAATGTGACAATTGATGTTATATTGGGCTAACTTTTTAATGAAAACCCGAAATTTACACCTTCGGATTGAGATAAGCTACTGCCGTGCTAATGACCGTTAACCGGCTAACACAAGCTAACATCTGCCACCATTCGAGGCTGTTGACACACATTCAGGGCAGTTTTAGTTTTCCAGTTTATACCGGTGTTGCGTCAGCAGCGATAGGTTCGCGAACTCTTTAAAAATTTACAGTCGATAATCGAAATAAAGGCATTTTTTTATGTTCTCCGGCTTTGCGGCTAACAGCTAACAGCAGATCTCAGCTCGATCCTCTTATGTTGTTTGATAAAATAATCAGGCAGCTGTTGCCCCGTTAGCTCCGATAGACATTGCTGAGCAGTGCAGTTTTTGTGTGTGTTTGTTCTTCTTTAACAAACCCAAGTTGTTTGTTTGTTTGTTTGTTTGTTTGTGTGTTTGCTTGTTGACGTTGTGTAAACCGGGAGTCACAGCCCCGCAAGTTAAAGGGGGGGAGCAGGGAAGTTTGTGTCTTATTTTAACACCGAGCTGTAACCGTGCCAACAGCGCGTGCTGCCCCGGATCCGTGACGTCTCGGATCACAGCTGCTCACATCAGGCCGTGACACACATGCAGCCAACGGGGACTCAAACATCTGCCGGGAATTCAACATTTCTCTGGACAGCCACCAAACTTAATCAACCGTTCTGGTTCTGGTTCTAGACACTGTAACTTTTGTTTACTGTAGTCAAATGAGGAATATTTATACAGTGAAGAGCGTTTATGTCCCCCAAACTGATCCTGATGCTCAACATCCGGACCGCTTTTGTTTTTCTTTTGAACAGGTTTTCTGAGAAACTTCAAGCACTGAGCAAAGCAGACCTGCCAGAACATGTTCTACTTAGATTTCCATTTAAATTCAATACTAAAATGATCTGAAATAACAAAAATTAACTGCATTTTCTAAATTTGCTCCTGCACCAAATTTGTTTTACCACATTACAAGTACATGCAACTGTTGGATTTTGTACAAGTACATTACACCAAACAGAATCCTTGGAGTACTATAATATTGAAAGTAAATTAAAAAAAAATGTAAACAACCTGAAATTCATTCAGGAGTAACCTACAAAGCAGAAACCCCTTTTAGCTTATTGTGCAAATATCATATTTACAATGTCGCAGTAATATTAGCTGCTGAGTGTGTACAATGCTACAAGAGGTAGCTTAAAATAGGAAAAGAAGATTAGAAAACAATACATTTATCCGTCCATGCAGCAAGCCAATTTGACTTAAATTTAATAATAAATATAGAAACAAAGAATTCCAAGAGGAAATATTCTAAAAATACTAAATAATAAATATTTGTTGTCAGTTCTAAGGAAATTGTTTTTATTTTTTGAGTTTTAATGAACCTAATTGTAGTTTATTTTCATTACAGGGACAAAAAATCTAGTGTAATAAGTGAAAATGACTAATTTTAGGACAAAATGTGAACAAAGTAAAAATAGAATCATAGTAAAAAATTTGCCCACTGTAATTAATCCTCATAAAACGTAAAACTAGCTCTTATTCTTCGAACTTGGTCTACATTTTTGTTTCCAAATTAATGTAAATGAATACTAGTTTAACATTTATTGAACTTTAAAATAACATTCTCAAAATTGAAGTGCAATTTGAGTTTTTTTTAAGTCTCAGTTTAAGCTTTTGTATTGTCAAGATTATTTAGCAAAAGGAATATGACTCACTTTAATAATAATAATGTCTTTATTTATAGATCCCAGGAAAAAAAATAAAGTTCTGACTTAAAGATTTAGGCAAAGAGAAGTTAAAACAACTGGAAAACTTGCTGAAATATCTTACATTTCTACAAACAAGGTCTTAAATCTTAGCAAGTATCAAATAGTTTGTTGTGGTTTGATGCTGTGAATTATTGAAACATTATTAATAGACGGCTGTCATGAGCGGATTGCTCTTTAAATGCTGCTTTATTAATGGACGGATCAATATGTTCCCTGGAGTCTGGCGCTTCTCTGAACAGCCCATAGAAAATGAGGAGATTTCTGCCTTTTTCTGATCAGAACCATCAACTGTTTTCACTTATTCATATGCCAATAAAAGTTTTATTTGACCTGTTTCTTTGGGTTTTTTTTAACAATGTAAGCATTTAACATTAATAACATTAAGTATTCTGACTGATTAATAAGTCAGGCCGATCAATTTCTGATAGAATAATAACTGAGAAATTGAAAGATGACATTTGTGAGGATTTAGTGGTAAAGTTTTCAGCAGAAGTGTAAAATTTTCCATAATTTTGATTTAGTTGTAAATTTGGTTTGACTCTCAGCTTTTGGACACGATGCTCGTCTTCAGCACAAACAAAAATAGATGCAGAAAACAGTTAAACGTGTTCGGAGGATCTTATTTATTTTCTAAGATATCTTCACTCTGTTGCTTACAAGAGGACAACAGTAGCTGGATTTCCAGTAGGGCTGTCACGATTAGTCGACTAATCGATGACTAATCGACTATTAAAATAACCGACGACTAATTTAATAGTCGATTAGTCGTTACTTTATATTGTATGAAGTCAGATTGTAGTAAAGTTGAAAGTTATAATAGCATTCTGCTAGCTTTTTGGAATATTTTGCATTTATAAAGGTTTTTTTTAGGCTATTTTGGATTTTAGCTAATACTTAATCAAAAAGCTAGCTGTTTGGGCTAACTTAAGCTTTTTTAGGCAATTTTGAGTTTAGCTTACATTTCAGCTATATGCTAGCTGTTTGGCTAATTTAGGATTTTTCCGTTTTTTTAAGACTTCTTTGGAATTTAGCTAATATTTCAGCAGCATGCTAGCTATTTCGGCTAACTTTAGCTTTTTTACGTTTTTTTAGGCAATTTTTGAGTTTAGCTTATATTTCAGCTATATGCTAGCTGTTTTGGCTAATTTAGGATTTTTCTGTTTTTTTTAAGGCTAATTTGGAATTTAGCTAATATTTCAGCAGCATGCTAGCTATTTTGGTTAACTAAGCTTTTTTAAGTTTTTTAGGCAATTTTTGAGTTTAACTTATATTTCAGCTATGTGCTAGCTGTTTTGGCTAATATAGGATTTTTCCGTTTTTTTAAGGCTAATTTGGAATTTAGCTAATATTTCAGCAGCATGCTAGCTATTTAGGGCTAACTTGGCTCTTTTTATTTTTTGGCTAATTTGGCATTTAACTAATATTTTAGCTGGTTATCAACTTCAGCATCTTTACATCCACTTTGGCCGTGAACAGATTAGTCGACTAATCGGAAAAAATAATCGGTGATTAGTCGACTATTAAAATAATCGTTTATGGCAGCCCTAATTTCCAGTAACTATGAAATTGCTCTAATTGGATTCTGAGATGAAAAATTCGCCCAATAGAAACAAATCAATTTGGAAAAGAACTTGTATTTATCAAAAGGTTTTTGCGTTTGGAGGGGGCGTTTTTGAGGTATATTGAAATAGCTCGCCACTCCGTGGCCAGAATAAGACACCAACGTCTCCTTTGATAGATGATGATGAGCAGTTGTGCTGTGGCAGAAACATGGATGCATCTGGTGTTAATCAAAGTATTGTTCACATCCGTGTTTTTGAATGACTTTTCGCGTGAGTTAGTTTGTGTTTATTTGTATAAAAAGGATTTAATGGAAACAGTGTATTTGTGAAATAATGTTTGGGTTTTTTTTTTACATTTCTAGAGTTTTGATATTTTTGTACATTTGTATAATGGAAACACATCTATTGATATTGAAGAGTTTCCTCCTCTTTTTGAGGTTTTAACTACATTTGATCTTTCATTTGACTCATTCAGTTTTGGTTTCTTTCAGTAGCGAGTATTCTACTTGTCAGAGGTACGTTTGCCATTGCTTCCCAATACGCGCGCTGCCATTTTGAAACCCGGTGACAGTGATTGGTCCGAGTCACGTTTTTAGGGGAAGTACAGTCACCAATCATGAGTGAGTGAAGAATCTGTCAATCAAACGTTTGAGGTGGAGCCAGCAGGATCCACATGCTTTTACTGAAGCGTCTGATCAGTCAGTTTATGACTTTCAAGAAAGAAAAAATATCTTTTGAATGAAAAAATATTTAGAAAGTATTGGAATATGTTAAGAAGAAGATATCAGAGCAAGTATGGTTGTTCTGACAGATAACTCTAGTTTTCTTTTGAAGTCTATGGGATTTTGAACACGAGAGGGGCGGGGTTTGAGCGGCCGATGCTTGTACCAAATAACACAGAGTTATTTTCCTTTTTACCTTCAGCACTTCCAACAACAGTTTTAAATGGTTTTGTCAGCATGCAGCACATGGCTGCAGTTGGTGTGGATTTACCGGTTATTGTTCTGATCAGCTGATGCAAATCCTCACTTTACTTTTTTTTTTTTTTGCACCATTTTCCTGACAGTCATGTCAAGTTCATGCAGCGAGGCCTACGGCTGCTGGACCCATGGGAACAAGCAGCTCATTCATTGTGCAGCCTCACTGTCGGTGCCCTCGGATAATAAACCAGCATCTGAAAATAATTCTCTGCTGGATTTGGTTATTCTCCAGAAAAAAAGAAAAGCTGTTCCAATGTGTAACATGAGGAGTTTTTGACTAACAAACCTTTTGGGATGACACTCTGAATGTCCACCACATCAGTCAGATCTGGACTTTTGCTGGATCTTTGTTCTGTTTGTGACCCAGTTTGAGCTCAGCTTTAGCTCTGGTTCTGACAGATCTAGACCAGGGCTGCTCATTCCTGGTCCTCAAGATCTACCACCCTGCCTGTTTTCCAGCTCTCCCTGTACTGCTTGCTGCTGATTTACCTGGACCAGGTGTGTCCTTTCAATCCAGATTGTGGAAGACATCTGACTGAGCCAATCAGCAGGTGGCAGGGCTTGGAGATCTGGAAAATAGTCAGGGTGGTAGATCTCGAGGACCTGGAATGAGCAGCCCTGATCTAGACTGAAACACTCTGGTTGTGAAAGACTTCATGCTCTTCTCACCGCAGAGTCCAGGAATGATCTTCATGCTTGACAGTAGAGCTGCCACGATTAGTCGACTAATCGATGACTAATCGACTATTAAAATAATCGACAACTAATTTAATAGTCGATTAGTCGTTACTTTTATATTGTATGAAGTCAGATTGTAGTAAAGTTGAAAGTTTATAAATAGCATTCTGCTAGCTTTTTGGGACTATTTTGCATTTATTAAGGTTTTTTTAGGCTATTTGGAGTTTAGCTAATATTTCAGCAGCATGCTAGCTATTTCGGCTAACTTTAAGCTTTTTTACGTTTTTTAGGCAACTCTTGATTTAACTTATATTTCAAGCTATATTGCTAGCTGTTTTGGCTAATATAGGATTTTTCCATTTTTTTAAGGCTAATTTGGAGTTTAACTAATATTTCAGCAGCATGCTAGCTATTTTGGTAACTTAAGCTTTTTTAAGTTTTTTTAGGCAATTTTTGAGTTTAGCTTATATTTTAGCTATCTGCTAGCTGTTTTGGCTAATATAGGATTTTTCCGTTTTTTTAAGGCTAATTTGGAGTTTAGCTAATATTTCAGCAGCATGCTAGCTATTTCGGCTAACTTTGGCTCTTTTTATTTTTTGGTAAATTTGCATTTAACTAATATTTCAGCTGGTTATCAACTTCAGCATCTTTTACATCCACTTTGGCCATGAACAGATTAGTCGACTAATCGGAAAAAATAATCGGTGATTAGTCGACTATTAAAATAATCGTTTGTGGCAGCCCTACCTGACAGTCGACTTTAGGAGGGACTTTTCATCTCAAAGTGTTGAACCTTCATGACCTCCTGTGTGCCTTTCAGAACAGAAAGTGTCCTAAAAATGAGACTTTGTGGCTCAATCACATTTTTTTTTTCTGATGATCCTTCCCAGCAAACCACACATCTACCATGTTTGTTCAGGCCTTTTCATGAAGGTTAATCCATTTTCATTTATAACTAATCTGATTTAGACTCACATGACCACAAATCAACTCAAATTACTATCAAATCGCATTAAATTGAACATTGATTTATTTGTTAAATTTCATCTTTTTATGAAACAAGGATTTTCTGGATAAAAAATACATGTTGTAGTATTTTTTTTTTCATTTTTAATAAAAACTAAATGAGTTTTCTTTTTCAAAAACACAAAAGTTCCAGTTAAATGTTTTTTTTTTTATAGTTAGTGGAGCATGTCAGTGAAGATCAGTTTGAATCAATTAAATTTGTGGTGTGTTTTTGATATAGAGACTTTTGTGTTGTTCTCTCAGCTTAACGGTTTCCTCTCATGAATATCTTTTCCTACAATAGACTGATAGGTTTTGACAGAACTTAGTTTGACCACATCTGGTTGGTTTTATAATCTTGTTGTTCAGTATCTTCAAATCAGACAAACATCTGAGTTTTTACAGTTTTTGATGCAACTTTTCTATCCGGGCTTGAGAGGTAACATCCCATCTTTTACCACTGCTGACCCTCTTTCTGTCATCCACAGAAACCTGCCCCCCCCTCCATCTCATTGGTTGGATGAATACCAAACAGCGTCTCAGCTGTGACCAGTGATTGGGCACTGAGCCAGACGGGGCAGCCAAAGGACAGCCAGGTGAGCCTTTTATCTTTTAACTGTTAAGACAGTCACTGGGGATACATTTAGATCCACTTTGTCGCCCAAAAAGAGGCGGGTTCTAGTGATGCTTTCAGGCCATCATGGATCATTTTAGAAAATAAATTCTCTGGAAAGTCCAACGGCTGTGGATCGCTGCTCAGGTGTCGATTTAATTCACGAATCGAACCACGATTCTTACTTTTTAGTATAAAGTTTATTGCTGTGAGTATGTCTGTTTACTGGATGGAGGAAAATTGAAATTATTTGGATTTAATCATCATTTATGCCTCTATTTAGAACAGGGGTCTCAAACTCAATTCATCCGGGGGCCGCTGGAGGCAGAGTCTGGGTGAGGCCGGGCCGCATCAGGATTTCCACAAGAAAATCGCTGATAAAACATTCCAATATTCTCAAATATCTTTATTTTTAACACTAAATAATGAATGAATTAATTAATTATAAAAAATGAATCAGAAAATCAATCATTAATAATGAAAATAATAACAATGATCATACAGCAGACACAGACGACTGTAGAAACCACATATGACTGACAGTGTTTCTCAAATGGTGGGGCGCGCCCCCTGGAGGGAATGCAAATAAAAACATGTTTACATTAGTTATGAATATTGTGCATAATCCTACATAGTAAATTAAATATAGCAAAAACAACCTAAAAATCAATTTACAGTGAATCAGTGCGAAAGAACTGAATCTCTGAGAAAAGACCATCACTACTTGTGGAGGAAACAAGGAAAGACTTGTTTTTTATTTTGTCTGGAAAGTTTTGGAAGTATTCTAAAAAAGAAAGAGAAAAAATAATAAAACTGATTATTTAGAAGTTTTATTATTATTCTTTAATGATAATAAAAGTATGATATTTTGAGGAGATATATGTTTAACTTGAGCAAATTAACTGATACTAATGTTCGCAGCTGAAGGGGGGGGGGGGGGGGGGTTCTAACACTGGACAAGAGAAAACTATTTTTATTCAGTTTCAAACGTCTGTATTTACAGAACCTCCTTCATTTCTGATCTGAGAGCAACGCACTCACTGAAAGCTCAATGCAAACGCCGCACACCAGAATTCCTGGCCTCCGCTTCGGGAGCGCGCGTTACTACGCAAGTTTTTAAATCTGGTCTCAAGCTCTGCACACAAATCGGGCACGCAGTGAGCGCGCGCTCAGTCTTCAACCCGGTTCAATATTTCACGCACAGTCGCAGCAGCGCTAATGATAAACACCATAGGAGAAGAATCTCCTCTCTATTGCTGCTGTGCTCTGACCGCGACCCGCTGCTCCGGTGATTCTGCTCGCTCGCGGGCATCACTCACGCACGCGGAGTAGTCAGTCTCTCTCGCGAGGACTTTTTCTTTTCGTGGGGAGGAGAAAAAGCGCTCGCGAGGGTCCAGACTTGTCCGCGCGGAAGTTTGATGCCGTGCGCGGATTGTCGCACGGCGTCAGGAACACGCTTTTTGACAAGCGGCAGGCTGTGTATCACGTGAGGAAAGAGGAGCGGGGCCCGCGAATCCCGTTCAGTGAGAAAGCAGCTTCATGGCTCCTCCTCCGTCCAGCTGATTGGAGGAATGAATTAAAGAGAGAGGAGGCTCGGACAGCCCGTCGATGTCCCGCCCTCCAGAACCATATACCTTACCGTGATTGGTTCGTTCAGCTCAGCACACAACAACTGATATTCATATCAGCCTTGCGGGCCGCACTAAACAGTAATCTTTCATATGAAGAACGGGGCCGCAAATTATCATCCCGCGGGCCGCAGATTGCCCGCGGGCCGCGAGTTTGAGACCCCTGATTTAGAACAAGAGATCAGAATCAACAAAACTGAATAAATAAAACAACAAAGATTCAGATAGAAAGCATAGAAAGAATTTTTTTTTTTTTAAGCAATCTTCTGAATAGGCTCAGCAATAACAAACAATAATTACTGCTGTTTTGGATCATTTAACAGCAAAACCTGAAAATTCTCTCCACAGTTTTCTATCCTCAAAGTTCTTCAACATTTTCTGTTCTAAGCTTTACATGTCGGTGCAGCGCCCGGATGAAAAAACTCTTTTTTTTTTTTCTGCAGCAGAATCGGCTGATTCACGTTGTTTACATCCGTACTTCAGCAGCGTGATTCTGCGTTTCTTCAGAATAAGATGGAGTTCCATTAATTCTGTCAACTGCTGAAGAGTTACCATAATCAAAAGAATGTAATCACTGGAACTAAACTCCGGTGTTGAAGCTAATTATTTTCTCAGAAGTTATGTCAGTGAACAGAACTTCTGTTTCAGTTTTTGAACGGAAAAAAACTCCTAGTAGTTTTACTTTGAAAACCAGAAGCTCCCTGTCACGAAAATGTGTTGACTTCTGGTGACTACTTTTTTGGTTTTATTTTAGTTTATAAACTTAAAATCCAACATTAATCTGCATTTCATAGCAAAAATACATTGTTCTCTGATAACATTTTGATCATATTTTATTACACTCTGCTATATTTATAAAGATCGTAAATCAGTGATCTTGGACGTTGCGAATATTCGTACTCGAAATTTCGGGAGCAGATCTCGAGTACCCGGATACTCGTTACAGCCTTGGAAAGTCCTGAGGGAAAGCTCCAGAAACAGTTACAACTTTATACCGCTCTGACATAAATCCTGATTCTGAGCTCAGATTTATGACTAATGTTGATTATGATTACAATCTGGTGTCTGATGCGCGTTTGTTTATGTGCCAGGCTTGCCATCATGGCGGATGTGGACCCAGACACGTTGCTGGAGTGGCTGCAGATGGGTCAGGGCGATGAGCGGGACATGCAGCTCATCGCTTTGGAGCAGCTCTGCATGATGCTGCTGCTCATGTCGGACAACGTGGACCGCTGCTTCGAGACGTGAGCCTTCCAGATCCAGAACCGCTCGTGCGCTCGCCTCCGTCGGCTCAGACCTCTGAACTTCCCCTTCCTGTCTGTCAGGTGTCCTCCCCGGACGTTCCTTCCAGCGCTTTGTAAGATCTTCCTGGACGAGAGCGCTCCGGATAACGTGCTGGAAGTCACGGCCAGAGCCATCACCTACTACCTGGACGTGTCGGCAGAATGCACGCGGAGGATCGTGGGCGTGGACGGGGCCATAAAGGCCCTGTGCAACCGGCTGGTGGTGGTGGAGCTCAACAACAGGACCAGCAGGGATCTGGCTGAGCAGTGTGTGAAGGTAAGAGACTCTACTGTTGCATCAGAGAGATGGAGACTTCTAAAATCTGGGACAAATTCACCTCTGCATTCATGGATGGTTGAAAACAGCTGCTGTTGACCAGATTCTCCTAAAATGATAGTTTGTTCCTGAAGCTCTTTAGTAGGGCTGCCACGATTAGTCGACTAATCGACTATTAAAATAGTCGACAACTAATTTCATAGTCGATTAGTCGTTTCTTTGTAATATATGGAGTCAGAGTGTAGTAAAGTGGAAAATTATGACATTCTGCTAGCTTTTTAGACTATTTTGGCATTTATTAAGGGTTTTCAGGCTATTTTGGAGTTTAGCTAATATTTTAGCTTCATGCTAGCTCTTTTGGCTAATTTAGGATTTTTGCAGTTTTTTTAGGATAATTTGGAGTTTAGCTAATATTTCATTTACATGTTAGCTAGCTAATTCTAAATGTTTACAGTTTTTCAGGCTAATTTTGAGTTTTTCTATTATTCCAGCCACTATTTGGAATTTCTACATTTTTTAGGGCTAATTTGGAGTTTAGATAATATTTCAGCTACATGTTAGCTATTTTAGCTAATTTGGAATTTTTACAGTTTTTTAGGCTAATTTGGAGTTAGCTAATATTTCAGCTATATGTTAGCTTGCTAATTGTAAATGTTTACAGTTTATTAGGCTAATTTGAAGTTTTGCTATTATTTCAGCTACATGCTACCTATTTTAGCTAATTTAGAATTTTTACAGTTTTTTAGGCTAATTTGGAGTTTAGCTAATATTTCAGCTATATGCTAGCGATTTTAGCTAATTTGGAATTTTTACAATTTTTTAGGCTAATTTGGAGTTTAGCTAATATTTCAGCTACATGTCAGCTTGCTAATTGTAAATGTTTACAGTTTATTAGGCTAATTTGAAGTTTTGCTATTATTTCAGCTACATGCTAGCTATTTTAGCTAATTTGGAATTTTTACAGTTTTTTAGGCTAATTTGGAGTTTAGCTAATATTTCATCTACATGCTAGCTATTTTAGCTAATTTGGAATTTTTACAATTTTTAGGCTAATTTGGAGTTTAGCTAATATTTCAGCTACATGCTAGCGATTTTAGCTTATTTAGGATTTTTTTTAGTTTTAAAGCTAATCATATTTCAGATTTTTTTTACATCCACTTTGTCCATGATCCGATTAGTCGACTAATCGGAAAAAATAATCGATGATTAGTCGACTATTAAAATAATCGTTTGTGGCAGCACTGCTCTTTAGCGCAGACAACCAGATCTGTCATGAAGTTATTGGTGCCGTTTTAAATCAGGAAAAATGCAGTAAGAATGCCTCCATCATGATACACCTGTAGTATTTCCTTAAGAATACTGGGCTTTATATGAACCATGAGTCACTCATAGATGGAGCTCAGATTCTCAGGATTCTGACATTCAGTTTTAAAAAGATTTCTTCAAATCTGATGAGAGAAGATTTATTAGTGTTTTTTTTATAGTTCTTCTTAAAGTTCTGCTGAGCTCCTTGTTGGCACCAGTGTGAGCACAACTAACCTCTCTGGAACTGAAGCTTTATGGAAGGCTAAGCCCCTCCCACTGGCCAGTTAAGCAAATATTTCTGTTCACAAATGAATTATTACCTTTGCCTTGCAAATATAATTTAGAAAACTCTAACATAACCAGAAGAATAGAAATATATTAAAAAGGATTTTAATGTTTGAAATTTGAAAACAAATATCATTCGCAAAATAACAATTTTGACGTGTGACGACACTTCCTGTTTTTGGTTGTGACTGTATGATGATATGAACGATCCTCTGGTTTGAAAGAATACACACTTCTATTTCAAACCAAGCGTGCTCCTTCTGCTGCATTCACACCAGAAGAGATTCACACAGCAGGAGCATTAAGTCGATGTACAGACGCCATCTTATTTTTTTATTTTTAAACCTTTATTTTTCTAGACAGAAGAGATAAAGAACCGCATTCTTATTTTCTACTCTGACCTGGCAAAAGGCAAGACCTTTTGAGAAAAAAAGAAAGAGTTGAGTTCTAAAACACCCTTAATAATCAAACAGCGTTTTTAAAATTACACGAACTACAATTCAAAACTTCAAATATTCAACACTAAAGAATCTCCGCTAACAGAACATAAAACATTTCTAAATGCCCAGATTTTTTCAAAATCAGCAACAGAATTAGTAAGTTAGTAAAAGAAAGAAAGAGGTTACAGGAACATGAAATAAAAGTTCTGAGGTCTTTCGGTGCGATTTGGACATCAGGCAACCAGTCAGGGACTCGGCTTAGGGCAAGTGACGCTTTCAGTGATTCGATCAAAGGGTGGGAATAAAGACTCAATATGGCCGCTCGATGTGAGGATTTTTCTCCTGAACTTCCATCTATTTTCTTAACCCCGCTGAAGCTGCAGGGTTGATGGAGACTGTCCCGGTTATTGGTGGACACCTTACTCCGAGCCCCGGCCGCCGGTCCCTGGACAGCGGAGCTTGGTGGTTGGCTGCCCGGCGCCGTAGGTCCCGTTATACCAGACACGATCGCTCTAGCTCCATGGGCCACAGATGGACAGAATTAACAGTTCCCACTGCAGGAGACTCTGAATGATCCGGTGAATCCAGACACAGCGACATGCTTTCCATGTAGAGCTGTCCAAAATATATAAACCCAAACTACTCGCTCAACATCATCCATGTTTTCATTATGTGGCAAGAAAAGAATTCCACTAGCGTCAAAAGAGAGGCGGCAGGCGCACATTTGATGCGTGAATCACATCTGGTGTGAATTAGGGCTGCCACGATTAGTCGACTAATCGATGACTAATCGACTATTAAAATAGTCGACAACTAATTTAATAGTCGATTAGTCGTTACTTTATATTGTATGAAGTCAGATTGTAGTAAAGTTGAAAGTTATAATAGCATTCTGCTAGCTTTTTGGAATATTTTGGCATTTATTAAGGTTTTTTAGGCTATTTTGGAGTTTAGCTAATATTTCAGCAGCATGCTAGCTATTTAGGCTAACTTTGGCTCTTTTTATTTTTTGGTAAATTTGGCATTTAACTAATATTTTAGCTGGTTATCAACTTCAGCATCTTTACATCCACTTTGGCCGTGAACAGATTAGTCGACTAATCGGAAAAAATAATCGGTGATTAGTCGACTATTAAAATAATCGTTTATGGCAGCCCTACTGTGAATGTCGCATAAGATTCAAGTAGAATTGACTATTAGAGTGAATGCAAGAGTTTTATTTGTGTATGCGCACGTGAGAGTGTCTGATGTGAACTACAGACACTGCCGAGGGGAAAGAAACTGGTGCTGATGTTCAGGCGCCGTCCTGCATTCTAAGGATGACACGTTTGTTTGTTTTCATGTTTTTTTCATGCTTTGTTCTCTGTTTATTTGTTGAATAATTATTTAAACTGTAGGTCGATAGAGAACAATTTCTCACAACGACAAGCTGAGTTTGCATCAGCAATACAGAAACGGCTCAACAGACCAATAAGTTACAGATAAAAACATGACATCTTCTCTAATCAATCATTTCAATTTTTACAATAAAAAGTCTGCAGGATTAATCAGCTTAATGATGACAGTAAAAACAGAAACGGAGGGTTTCTGTTTGCCAGATTCCTCAATCTGAACTCGTTTTCAGCATCTGCATTGCAGCTAAATGGAGTTCAGCTTCAGTTCTGCAGCTCCGCTGTCCTGAGCCGCCACACAAACACAACAGTTTCTGTGCTGTAGCCTTAAAAAAGCTGTCCAGGACTGTTCTGTGAGTGTCAACCCTGTGACTGCAGGTGCTGGAGCTGATCTGTACCAGAGAGTCCGGCGCCGTTTTTGAGGCCAGCGGCCTGAACTGCGTGTTGAGTTTCATTCGCGACAGCGGTCACCTGGTCCACAAAGACACTCTGCACTCCGCCATGGCGGTGGTGTCTCGCCTCTGTAGCAAGATGGAGCCTCAGGACTCGTCTCTGGAGACCTGCGTGGAGTCTCTGTCCAGCCTCCTGAAACACGAGGATCACCAGGTAACCGGGCGGGCGCCGCCACCTTTACCAGCTGCTCCAAAGATCCAGCGTTCTGATTTAAAGCCGCTTCCTGTCCCGCAGGTGTCAGACGGTGCTCTGCGTTGCTTCGCCTCATTGGCTGATCGGTTTACTCGTCGAGGTGTCGACCCCGCCCCCCTGGCCAAACACGGACTGACGGAGGAGCTGCTGTCCCGCATGGCGGCCGCCGGAGGCTCCGTGTCGGGCTCGTCCTCCGCCTGTAAACCGGGTCGGCCCTCCACCGGTGCCACACCGTCCGCCACCGACTCAAAACTGAGCAACCAGGTGTCCACCATCGTCAGCCTGCTGTCCACGCTGTGCCGGGGCTCGCCGGTGGTCACTCACGTGAGTCCAGTTGTTTTTAAAACACTTTTTTAACAAAGTTTTCACGTTCTAAACCTGAACCTGGTTTTCAGGACTTGTTACGTTCGGCGCTCCCCAACTCCATGGAGTCTGCGCTGGGAGGGGACGAGCGCTGCGTCCTGGACACCATGCGGCTGGTCGACCTGCTGCTGGTGCTTCTGTTCGAGGGCCGGAAAGCGCTGCCGAAGTCCACCGCCGGCTCAGCGGGTCGGATCCCGGGGCTCCGCCGCCTGGACAGCTCAGGGGAGCGGTCACACCGACAGCTCATCGACTGTATCCGCAGCAAAGACACCGACGCCCTGATAGACGCCATCGACACTGGAGGTGAGAGAGCTGCCGCCGCACTACAGTTCCCATGAGCCTCTGCTTTCAGGTGGAAGTTTGCCAAAGACTTTTACTCGTTCTCTTTCAGCTTTTGAAGTAAACTTCATGGACGACGTCGGACAGACGCTGCTGAACTGGGCCTCCGCTTTTGGCACACAGGAAATGGTAAAAATAACACAAATAAACTGTTTAAAAATAGCTGGAATTTAGCGTTTATACAGACAGATTCATGCTGATTAATGTGTTTTATTTAACCATTCAACGCCTGAGGCGTCACCGGTGACGCTTAAACACAAAATCTTTAACATGCTGTAACTTTTCAACCGTTAACACAATAATTCCAGTAGATTCTGAAGGAGGAAAGCAGCTCGATGAGAATCTACTGGAATTATTGTGTTAACGGTTGAAAAGTTTGAATAAATCAAAGAGCATAAACACTGGAGCTCTGGAGTTAGAGGGTTTAGCAGCAAAAATGAAAGTTAAACCTATAAAAGCAAAAGTTCCTGCTTTATTTTGCAACATTGCTGCAATAAACCAACATGTTTCATATTGGATTTTAAGCAGAAAATGATTCACTTTCTCCACTTTCTATGGCCGCATCTCTTCAAATGCCGACGAAAAATAGGAAACTACTAAGTCGCGGTGACTTTCAAACAGTTTCCTGCTTATCTGGTGTTTATTTTCCTGAAACTCTGAGGTGGAAGCACAGGCCCAAAAAAGAAAACTGCTGAGTCTGCTCATCATCTGGATCCAATGAAGGGATCTGCATGGCAGCAAAAAAAGGCCGGAAAAACATAGAATGTCTTAAATTAAAACCTTAAATAGCATTAGATGTTCTAAGTAACATAAGATTCTTCAAGAAAAATAAAATATTTTCTTTACTGCTGGAAAAAAATATGATTATGGAACATAATTTACTAAATAAGTGTGTTTGTTGGCATAAATATCATGAATTGGGCACAATTGGATAAGAAAAGCTCAAGTGTTTTAGAGCAGAAGAAAAGGAAAAATGTTAATCCCACCTAAAATGTAGGATAAAGAGCCGAGCTAAAGAAGGAATCTGCAGGTTTTATATTCTGGTTTATGTAGCAGAAGTTTAGAAGACTGAAATCAAAAGCATTTAAAACGTTTTTCTAAAGGAAAAAACAGGAATATAAGCAAAAAATGTAGTTGTTGTTAAGAGTACTGACTCTTGTTCATAAAAAAGGAAAGTTTTGCAGCTTTACGTTAAACCTTTAAAACTTAAGCCTCAAATTGTCCGCCTGGATTTTTCTGTTAATTCTGACTTTGAAAGGGTCAGAGAATGCCCTAAAATGTGTGTTTTTAAGATTAAGAAACCTTTATAAGTTCCACAATGCAGAAACTGCAATATGCAACCACACAGGTACAGTTCAGAATAAGTAAGAAAGATAAGAAAAAATCTACATTATAAAGAGCTGAAAACGGTAAGATAACATATACATTATAAAAAAAGAGAGAACACATTGCGTTTGGGTCTCCATTTTGCCCCTTTTTCTAGAAGACATTGAATTATCAATATCTATCATCATTTTACAATTCATTCTTTTTCATAATAGTATTATAACAATTTAAATGGCAAAATAACACAAAATTGAAATGTGATTTTTAAAGTTTTTAGTGAGAAAAACAGTGCAAATGAACATAAAAAACAAGTTTTGTTTATCAAAAGTTTAAATTTGTTACACATCAAACTATTTACAACAACATTTCTGTATCTCTCTCTAAATGTGTAAAAACAGTGCATAAAATGTCAAATATCTCCAGGGGTTTTTGGTCCCACAGAGCAGTTCTGTCCTCAAAGGCCTCAGTGATGCTGCCAGTGACGGTCAAAAGTCCCACGCCTCCAGGGATGCTCTTGGTGCAGAATTTGCTGCATCAATAGGAAAAGATTTCAGCTGATGATGGTTTCCTGTAGGGATGTAACGGATCACAAAACTCACGATTCGGATCATTTTCGGATCAGTAAAAAAAAAAAAAAAAAAAAACTACAATATAAAAGCTAAATTAATTTTTGGAAATGCTTTAAATCATATATTCAAAAAGCATATAAAGTATTTCACACACACAATATTTAAATATGCAACATCAAAACATTTGGGAATTGAGGCCTATTTATTACAACAAAACATATTTAAACTTTGAACACAAACAAAATGCTAAAACATGTAGTTTCTGATTACATTTACATGTTTTGAGACCAAATCTACAAAAACTAAAAGAAAAGAATGCTTAAAAAAGTGTTGAAAATACCAAATCTATCTGACGTTCCCCTTAAAATACAAATGTTCTCATCCCAAATATAACAGTTAAAATTATTTTTTGTATTTATTGTTTTATTGAAACTAACTGTAGGAACATTTAAAATAATTATTATCTGTAAAACATGGCACAGCTGTGCCCGCTTTTCCTGGTGATTTTTGATCTCTTTGGCTTGCCATACAATCGTCCCCTGATGCCACCAGCGACGCCGTTACGGAGCTGCAGCTTTCTCCTGTTCCGGACAGATTCTGCTTCAAACTGGGAGATTCTTTGAATCCAGAATGGAAATGTGTACCGATGCTTTTATTCTGCTCTTAAAATTAAATAAACCTGAAATGTATCGATCCGTGCCCTCATGATGAAGTCGAAAGAAGCTTTTGACCGAAGCTCCTCCCACATGCATTGGGAGCTGCAGCTGATAAGCTACTACAGCCTGTTGATAAGAGCAAATATTCAAAAGAGGATTTACATGAATTTGACCCAAATGCAATTCAATGTGAACAGAAAATTGATTTAAATACACTATTATTTAGTACTAATTTACTATTATTTAGTACTATTTATACTAAAGCAAGGGGTGTGCGTGCACGTGGGGTGGGGGGTGGGGGGTGGGGGTGGTTGGAATGGTCCGCGGTACACGCGTGTCCCGAACTGTGGCTACTTTCCTGCATTTAGAGGTGGTTGGACACCTGGGATGCGTCTGGGGTTGAACCTCAGTGGATGAAGGTCTCCATCATCAGGTTGGTTCTGTCTTCCACTGTTGTTGATGTGGTGAGCAGCTTTGATGTCTGACCTCATCACCAGAACCTCCAGTATCTTCACATTTTCTCCTCTCAAGCATTATCAGGATTCATTTATTATGATGTTTGTCTCCTGGACAGACATAAATAAATACTTATGTTATAAGATTACTTATAACGTATGTGTAAAAAATGATAAAACTTACATTTGAATGACTTTTCTCTCACAGAGAATGTGTTTCAGAATAGAAACTGGCCAGCAGGTACTTCAGAAAAACACCCCAGAAATGCAGCTCCACAAACGTTACCTTTTCTTCGCAAAAATGAGTCCTTCTGTTGCTCCTTTGGTCTCAAAGTCTTCTCTGAGCCTCCATGGAGGTTTTATTTCCCAGGATAATAATCTTCCAGACATTTTTCTTCTTGTTTTTTTTCTCGTTATAAAAAACAGTTTTCGCCCTCTCTGCATCTCTCCACCGCTCCGTCTGTCTTACCGGTAAACAAAGGAGCTCCTCGCGGGCTTCCGGGTGAGATTACCGTAATGACAGGATGTAGACGAGAAAGCGGAATGTCTCACCTGGAATTTTTCAAATAGAGGAAACGGTTCAGGAAACACGGTAAATCAAAGAGCGCTTGTGCAAATGTGCCGCCAGCGACTCGCTCGGTGTTAAAGGGTTGATGTCAAAAACTATTTTTGCTTGACTCTTGTTTCCTGACTTATCCTAACATGCATTTTGAATCTCAAACTTCCACTTTAACGTTTCCTCTGCTCTGGTTTCACTTTGACGTTCCTCTTGTTCCAGGTGGAGTTTTTGTGCGAGAGAGGCGCCGATGTGAACCGAGGTCAGAGGTCATCCTCGCTGCACTACGCTGCCTGTTTCGGACGGCCACAAGTCGCCAAGGTAACCCGCGGACGAAAACCGCCAGTGGAATGTAATTCCGGATGAACTCGTCCTCTAATGGTGGTGCGTTTGATTGTTGTGGTCAGACGCTGCTGCGGCACGGAGCCAACCCAGACCTCAGGGACGAGGACGGGAAGACCCCTTTGGACAAAGCCAGGGAGAGGGGGCACAGCGAGGTGGTGGCCATCCTCCAGTCACCGGGTACGTGTGGCGTGTTTGTAGCCGATTCTGTTCGTAAAGTAGGAAAACATCGACTTCCTGTCCTCTTTTTAACTCCTGGCATTTCTCCTCATTATTGTGTACTTCCTTAATTTCCACGACTGTTATGGCTTCATACTGATAAAAAAAGCAGAAATGCTCATCAGGATAAAACCAAGCTTTGTTTGTCTGAAAGCATCAGATCCGTTGGATCCATCAGGGTTCAGTCAGAGCGTTGAAGCTCGTTCATGACTCCTCTCTAAAGTTCAGAATAATCCATGCTTTCCTGGACTCCAAAGAACCTCATGTTATGTGTTCCAGGAGACTGGATGTGTCCAGTGAACAAAGGAGATGACAAGAGGAAGAAAGACGCGAGCAAGGAGGAAGAGGAGGGCAGTGAACCCAAAGGAGACCCCGAAATGGCTCCTTTCTACCTGAAAAGACTCCTCCCCGTTTTTGCACAAACCTTTCAGCAAACCATGCTGCCTTCGATCAGGTGAACCCACGGCTCACCGGCCGCCTCTTTGCTTTCACGTGCTTTGAAGCTGGCAGACGTTTGGGAGACGAACGTTTGTATGGAGAGAAAATAGACTCACTATGATTTGTGTGTGCATAATTCTTGATTTGTGCGTAAATTAGGATCTGTGCGTGTGTATATATAATTTGTGCATGCATAATTCTTGATTTGTAACTAATATAATAATTTTTTTGCAAAAGTAAAAAAATTACAAAAATTAAAAAAATACAAAATGCAATTTACACATGCACAAATCAAAATTACAACAGCCTGAAACTAATTACTCAAACATATATCTTTAAAATACGCACGGATATTAATTATATTAATTATTGAGAATATATTTTCAAGAAAGTGGGAAAATGTCTAGTTTAACCAGATGTTATACACAATCAAAGTTTAAAACGGCTAACAAGAAAACTATGGGGAACGAGCATCCTGATAGTACTTGAACGCATCCCTCACGGACGAATTTGTGAGACGTGAAAAGAGTCTCACGGTAGATTTGTGCGTAACTTCGGCTGCGTGCGTGTGTAAGAGGTGATCCGTGCGGATTTTAAAAATATATTTTTGAGTAATTAGTTTCAGGCTGTTGTAATTTTGATTTGTGCATGTGTAAATTGCATTTTGTATTTTTTTAATTTTTGTAATTTTTTTACTTTTGCAAAAAAATTATTATATTAGTTACAAATCAAGAATTATGCATGCACAAATCCAAAGTTATGCACGAATCAAGAATTATGCATGCACCAATTATATATACACACGCACAGATCCTAATTTACGCACAAATCAAGAATTATGCATGCACAAATCATAGTGAGTCTATTTTCTCTCCATACGTTTGATTCAATGATTTTTGTTTTCAGGAAAGCCAGCCTGGCCCTCATCAGAAAGATGGTCCACTACAGCAGCGAGGTTCTGCTGAGGGAGGTGTGCGACAGCGAGACGGGACACAACCTGCCAACAGTGCTGGTGGAGATCACCGCCACCGTCCTGGACCAGGAGGTGCACAGCTCGCCTCCGTCCCAGAATGCATCTGTCGGCGGACGGGTTTTCATCTCTGCTCGTCTTTCCCTCCTCAGGATGATGACGACGGTCACCTGCTGGCTCTGCAGATCATCAGGGATCTGGTGGACAAAGGGGGAGATGTTTTCCTTGACCAGCTGGCCCGGCTTGGCGTCATCAACAAGGTGTCGACTTTGGCCGGGCCGACGTCGGACGACGAGAACGAGGATGAGGTCAAACCCGAAAAGGTGGGAAAGCATCAAGTTAACAAAGCTTTGATGTCCAAATTTGGGATCGATCACATAGTTTCGGACTTGATCGCTATCAGTTGCGTTGCAATCAGGGATCCATGGAAGCCAAAAACAGCCCACCCTACTTGTTTTGTTTCAATATTTTTTACCATTTAAAAAAAAAAAAAAAAAGAAAGCTTGAGTCCCGAGTGCCGTGCAGTCCTTCCATCCTGCACCTCCTCATTCTATGACCGCGTAGACGACCTGATCCCCTCAGCTGATAACTTCTGAAACTGCAGGATCAGCTGCACCAACCTTCTCCTTAAAGGGTCACCAAACCCTAAATTAACTTTTTTTGGCTCCTGACCTCTATAAATGGGCTTTAAAAGTGCTGTCTGTTGAGATTTTTGACAAATTTAAAATAAAGGTGTTTAATTCATGAGAATATAGTCTAAAAACGTGTACTGACGAGGACCAGGGGGCGGGAACACATTACACCCATTTTAAAATCGCTGCATTGGCTCCCTGTGCAATTCAGAATTGATTTTAAAATTCTTTTATTGGTTTATAAATGTTTTTATGGCATTGGGCCTTCTTATTTATCTGATATGATTTTAAGGTATGAGCCCTCGCGGACCCTGAGGTCCTCTGGAACAGGCCTGTTAGTTATTCCAAAAGTTAGAACTAAAACATACGGCGAGGCCTCATTCAGTTACTATGGACCTCGCCTGTGGAACAGCCTTCCAGAGAGCCTCAGGGCTGCAGAGACTGTTCATGTTTTTAAAGGAAGGCTCAAGACCTACCTTTTTAATCTGGCTTTTAGTTAAACTTTTGAGAGTTTTCTAATATTTTGTTTTATCCTCTCTTTTTACTTAATTCATATTTACTGAATTATGTGTATTTTATGTGCATGTGTATGTGTGTGTATTTATATCTGTTTTTATTCATTTAATTTTTATCTTTTTTTTTTTTTTTTTTTTTTTTTTTTTTTTTTTTTTTACATTTTTAACTCCAGTGTTTTCCTCTGAGGGATCCTCCACATCAGTGATTGCCCTTTCTCAGTAAACTGGGTCGCCACAGTGGGACCTCCCGGGTCTGGCTCTTTGCTAGGATCTGGGGGGTCCTGTAGTGGCGTACTCCGTGAACTTGATTGGGGGCTCACTGGTGTGGACAGGTCCCTAAAATATCGTTTCCTCACTGCAGTACAAAGCCAGATTTCTAGATTTCTATTTTTCCAGCTTTTTAGTAATAAGTTATTTTTATTGTTTTTAACTTCAAGGTGTGGAAATATGTCGGTGTGTGTTTGTGCGAGTGTGTGGAGGGGTGGGGGTGGGGTTTGAGGGCATTGTCCTTTGTTTTTAACATTTTATTATTATTATTATTATTTTATTTATTTTATGTTAAGCACTTTGATAAAAATGAACTTTTTGGAAAAGTGCTATATAAATAAAGTTGATTTGATTTGATTTGATTTACTGCCCTCTACAGGTTGAAACGAGGTATTGTAGCAGAATTTCCTGATATGTTAACTGGTGTAAGCCTCAATAGTGGGACGTCATCATCCTCTGAGCTCCAGCATTAAAAACCCCGCCCATCTTTGATTCTGTTATGGTCGGTTGTTTGTAGGGCTGCCACGATTAGTCGACTAATCGACTATTAAAATAGTCGACAACTAATTTAATAGTCGATTAGTCGTTACTTTATATTGTATGAAGTCAGAGTGTAGTAAAGTTAAAAGTTATAATAGCATTCTGCTAGCTTTTTGGAATATTTTGGCATTTAATAAGTTTCTTTGGCCTTTTATGGAGTTTAGCTAATATTTAATCTACATGCTAGCTGTTTTGGCTAACTTAAGGTTTCTTTTTTTAGTTTTTTAAGCTATTTTTAAGTTTAACTAATATTTCAGCGACATAGCTATTTTGGTTAATTTAGGATTTTTCTGGTTTTTTTAGGCTAATTTTGAGTTTAGCTAATATTTCAGCAGTATGCTAGCTATTTTGGTTAACTTTGGCTCTTTTTTATTTTTTAGGCTAATTTGGCATTTAATATTTCAGTTGGTTATCAACTTCAGCGTCTTTACATCCAGTTTGCGCATGACCAGATTAGTCGACTAATCGGAAAAAATAATCGGTGATTAGTCGACTATTAAAATAATCGTTTGTGGCAGCCCTAGTTGTTAGCGTTAGCATGGCTCGTAGCCAGGTCTATTGCCTTCAGTTGACATAATTCTACTGGCTTACACATCTTTCCAGTGGATTTGGAAGTTAGGAAACAGAGGTTGAGTGCAGTTGGAGTTACATCCAGTAAACTCTGTCCTGGAGATGGATTTAATGAACGTTTCCCTCTGAATTGTTTGTTTGTTAACATGTTAGCTTTTATGCTAGCAGCATTTAACCACTCTCAGACTCTGGTCTCCTTCAGACCTGCAAACCCCTCATCTGTGGCAGCAGCCCCGCTGTCGGGTTTTGCCAAAGCAGCAGCTTGTGTATTTCTATATGTTACTGGATTGGCCATTGCCTATTCGCTGCTATAGACAGAGACGGGCGCCACAGTTATGCATCGAGTCACGTCAAGAGAACGCAGCTGTTTCAATGGAAGACATGCAGAGATCAACCACAAAAATCTTTTAACTGATTTTCACAAAACATGGATCAAATTAAAGCTTATAAGTTGATTGATGTTGTGGTATGTTTAAAATTATATTTTTTCTAAGCTGTACATGTTGCACTGTGCCTTCTAGGTAACAAACTGCTGTCAAATGAACAGATTTTACCTTTGTGCCAGAATCTATAGAACTGAGCTTGTAAATGTTTATTATCCAAACCCAGAAAGGAGAGGATTAAGTTCAGTGACATGACTGACTGAGGCCATGTCCACACGTAGCCGGGTATTTCTACAAACGCATATCTGCCGACCTCCGTTTTATAAAAACGGTTGCGTCCACACATGATCGTTTTCAAAATAATTCCGTCCACACGTCCCCGCATACTTGCGCTGTTGGGCGATGTAATGAGCATGCCAGAACAGTAGTTGGCAGTGTTTTCCTAAAAGTCAGTGAAAATCTCCGAGCAGGAGGAAGCGATATTTGTTGTAAAATAGCCGACCGCAAAGCGCTTATTCTCCTTTGTTCCTCGACAAGAAGCAGTAATTGTGTTTGTAAAAAAAAGCAAGTATGAAGCATCTGTACCAGCGTTATATTTAACACACTCCTCGGGTCCATGCTGAACACTGTAAACAACGGCGCATCTATGACGTGTATGCAGTTATTGTCGCAAAGAGTGACGTTTAAAAACGTAGATCTCCGGTTATACATGTCCACACGCAGACGCGAAAACAGAGTTTTCCAAAATCTTCACTTTAGCCGGAGTTTTCCAAAAGCTCCGTTTTCAGTGACTTAAACCTTCGGTTACGTGTGGACGATAGGCCGAAACGGATAAAAATATATGCGTTTTAACAGATACCCGGCTACGTGTGGACAGGGCCTGATAAACTCGACAGAGTGAAGTAACAAAGCACATTTCCTATTAAAATCACCTCAAAGTGCTGTCCAAAGAACAGATTTAAATTACTAAAACATTCTCTAACACGCATAACAAAAACACATGAAAAAATAAGCAACAACTTGTAAAAATCGACCATCATGAAAAAAATGTTTGTTTTTTAATTAAGCATATCTCTACATATTGAAGATATGCTACATAATCCAGCGGTCAATCATAGATCCAAGCCACACCTCCGCAGTTCAGTCTGACTCCACTAGCCCCGCCCCCTTTTTTGGCATTTTTAAATCTGGGCTGAGAATGGAATCTACTCCAACTGCCCTGTTGGATTACTCTTTAAATGACAATGACTAATCTGGACGTTAATTTAATTGATCAATTTTTCTTTTTTCTAGTTGATATTTGGACTATTTTTACAGAAGTCCTCTGTTAGAATGTAAAAGGAGGTTAATAAAATAGAAATAGAAGAAAAGATAAACCTGTTTATTCTTTTTTTCTTGCACTTATCACTCATGTCACATATCGTATCAGCAGATACTCAAACCAAATGACTCTGAATCAGGGAATAAAATCCTCAGTGAACAAACACTTAACTGTGTTTTTCTGCTTTCTCTGGTTTAACTGAATGTGCAGCAAATACAAAGCCCCCTCACTGCTGCTGAACATCAGATCCAGATCTGTAAAGATAACGGATAAAAATAGAGTTTGGGGCCTCAAACATGAGCTTGTTTGGTTCAGATGAACTGAGGGTTTCTTCACAAAGCAGCAAAACATTTGAGCCATGAGATTTGTTGTTTATTCTTGAGGTTACACTTTATTTTGGCGTGAAAACACCTGCGTTTGGGTGTCCCGCAGGAGGAGGAGGTGCAGGAAGATGCCAAGGAAATCCAGCAGGGGAAGCCGTACCACTGGAGGGACTGGTCCATCATCAGAGGCCGGGACTGCCTCTACATCTGGTCGGACGCCGCCGCCCTGGAGCTCTCCAACGGCTCCAACGGCTGGTTTCGGTTCATCCTGGACGGGAAGCTGGCCACCATGTACTCGAGTGGGAGCCCAGAGGGGGGGTCAGACAGCTCAGGTGAGGAGGGGCATCAGATCTGATGCTGACGGGGGTGTGATCATCTGTGATGTAGAAGACAGAGGTTCAGACAGTGTCTTCAGAGAGAACTTTAGCGAGGGAGGCGGACTTTTACAAATGATAAAAACCTCATTTTAAGTTCACGTTCTACCAGATAATGGAGGCAGATCGGGCAGCTGCAACAGTTCAGATCATCACAAAAGTTGAGAGCAGCAGAGCATCCAGATGAATCTGCATCAGTATTTCTGATTGTGATCTTCATCTGGAACATTTCTGACGAGTCTGGAGGTTCTTCAGTGTTTGGAGGTTTTTAGTAAATGACGACAGCAGATGAGGTTTACTTTAAAGCTCAACTCCGATCAGCTTTTGATCCATTTTCAAAGTGTTCCCAGTGGTCTTTCAGTTATGATTATGCTGTTTTAGTCCAAATAAAAAATCAGAGTTTTTTTTTTTTTTTTTTTTGGATATAGTTTCTGTAGAGCGGCAGGAGTACATTTCCTCTGGGTTGTGACTGGGACCCTTGGCATAGAGCAACCCCGCCCCCACTTTCCTTCTCTGTTGCAGAGGAGAATAGGGAGATTGCAGCATATTTTCTACATCACAAACTAGTTCTGCCACAAACGATTATTTTAATAGTCGACTAATCATCGATTAATTTTTCCGATTAGTCGACTAATCGGATCATGGACAAAGTGGATGTAAAGAAAATCTGAAATATGATTAGCTTTAAAACAAAAAAATCCTAAATAAGCTAAAATCGCTAGCATATAGCTGAAATATTAGCTAAACTCCAAATTAGTCTAAAAAACTGTAAAAATTCCAAATTAGCTAAAATAGCTAGCGTGTAGCTGAAGAAATAGCAAAACTCCAAATTAGCCTAATAAACTGTAAACATTTACAATTAGCAAGCTAACATGTAGCTGAAATATTAGCTAAACTCAAAATTAGCCTAAAAAAACTGTAACAATTCCAAATTAGCCAAAATAGCTAGCGTGTAGCTGAAGAAATAGCAAAACTCCAAATTAGCCTAAAAAACTGTAAAAAAAAAAATCCCAAATTAGCTAAAATAGCTAGCATGTAGCTGAAATAATAGCAAAACTCCAAATTAGCCTAATAAACTGTAAACATTTACAATTAGCAAGCTAACATATAGCTGAAATATTAGCTAAACTCAAAATTAGCCTAAAAAAACTGTAACAATTCCAAATTAGCCAAAATAGGTAGCATGTAGCTGGAATAATAGAAAAACTCAAAATTAGCCTAAAAAACTGTAAACATTTAGAATTAGCTAGCTAACATGTAAATGAAATATTAGCTAAACTCCAAATTTGCCTATAAAACTGAAAAAATCCAAAATTAGCCAAAAGAGCTAATATGTAGCTGAAATATTATCTTAATTCCAAATTAGCCTAAAAAACTGAAAAAGCCTAAATTAGCCAAAATAGCTAACATGAAGCTAAAATATTAGCTAAACTCCAAAGTAGCCTGAAAACCCTTAATAAATGTCAAAATAGTCTAAAAAGCTGCAGAATGTCATTATAACTTTCAACTTCACTACAGTCTGACTCCATATATTATAAAGTAACGACTAATCGACTATTAAATTAGTTGTCGACTATTTTAATAGTCGATTAGTCATCGATTAGTCGACTAATCGTGGCAGCCCTATCACAAACACAATTTTTTATCTGCTCCTGATTCACAACAATTTCCTTAAATAAATACTCAGAAATATAATTTTACGCTACATTTTTAAATATGTCCTCCATCATCACATCAAATTAAAACATTAAAGTGTGGGTGACATGCTTTGAACAACTTTGTCAAATAAAAAAGCCTTTTAAACGCTGATTCTATTGATACCAATAGTTAGCCTCAAAAAAAATCCGAAGCATATGAATAATTGACATCTTTCGAAGGAATCAGAGTTTTTTATTTTCCGCTGAGAGCGCAGACTGGAAGTGACCTCGATATGACCTGTGACGTCACGAAAGGCATTGATTTTCGCAGTTCCGCTTCGGACAGAATGTAAACAGAACAGGTTGCCTAGTCTTCGATTCTCTCGTGTTTAAATCTGTTAATTATCATGCCAAGTCGTTGTGTGGCAGCTGGATGTAGCAATACATCTAGTGAAAGTGTATCTGTGTATAAATTCCCAAAACAAGAAACGCTGCTGAAACAATGGACAAAACAAGTGCAGCGAACGAGGGTGAATTGGGTGCCAACTGCGTCGTCAACTTTATGCAGCGAACACTTTGAGGCAGGCTGTTTTGAAGAAACACCACAGCTCATGAAAGACATGGGAATGCATGTAAGATATAAAAAAAAGTATTGAAACCGAACGCCATCCCCACTATTTTCAAGAGATCGCTAGTGGCAACGACCGAAACAGAAACGCCCTGTACCAGCACTGGCAGCAGCCAGTACAAAAAGAGAAAATCTGTGAGAGAAAGAGGACGCTTTTTGCCAAAACACACCACCACGAAGCATAAAGCAGCAAGATGGGCAAACAGAAAATAAGTGATAGAAAATAAACCTGCTTAGCTGCTCCGTGAATGGCTGGATTTACATCAGAAAACAACCGAGAACATTCTACCCCGGGTCACCAGCAGCTGCTGCTCCAGCTATGATCGCTCTCGTCCCGCCCAGATCCAGGTAAAGATCTGAGCGGTGGAAAAGTCTAAATCACCTGTGGTCTCTCTGTGATTCTATCCAACTGCAGACTCACACAATGTCCTGCTAACTAAACGAAGACGTTATTGTCCCATTCATTTAACTGCAGCTAGCGGTTAGCCGCTATGCTAGCGCCAGCTTTCACTCAGAACTTACTTGATTTTGCTGATCCTGGATCAGATGAAGTTGGTTGTTGTTGAGTCTCTGTCAGGAATCCTTTAATCCTCATGTTCTGCTGAAGGTAAACCGCTTGTTGTTGACGATTTTCACTTTTATGCTAGAAATAAAAACGCCGGCAAACAGGCACACGTGCTTTGAAGAGGAGGGCGGAACTAAGTTTTTCTGCAATTCGATTGGTTGGACTGTCAGATCAATCCAAAGGGCTCTAATTTGATTGGATGTTAGACCGACACTATACACGGAAGTAAACCGAAGTAAACAAGCGCGGACAGAGAGACCGCGGCGCGCAGCTTTCACCTGTCCTACATATATACTGTTAGGAATCACTGAAAACATTTCACCATTATTAGATCGACTTTTAATTCTGCGTGTACTTTTACAGATGTATACACTAGGCCTAGTCTACGTAGATTCCAAAATCTCGAAAGGCAACTTACCATGCCGTGTTCTGGAGTCTAGCCGAATCTTCATGCTGGCTATCGTCATCGGCATCACTACTACTTTCTGCTACATCCTCCTCACTTTCGCAAAAGGGTTCGAATCGATACGGTTGCACAAGTGACTCATCATCTCCGCAACTTTCCTCTTCATCTTTCTGTTCATCTGATGAGAAATCGCTAATAGAGATTGTAGCATCACTCTCTGCTAAGCTATCGGTGCTAGCCATGTTGTCTGCCTTTCGTTACGTCACAAACATGGCGGCGCGACATCGGCAGAATGCGCGAGCCGGCGGCCGTCATCGTTGTTTATATCGTGTTTTTCGCTATTTATTATTTTTCGAAAAATATTAAAAACAATCGCAACATGAAATAGAGACCATTTACTATATTTTGGTTTATTAAAATAGGCCATGTCACCCACACTTTAAAAACACCAAAAACTGCATTTTAATCAGAGTTAGTCTTTTAAAAACACGACTGTTGTTAAAATAATATCATTATCTGACTCTGGAAATAATATCCTGTTAACTTTTTAAAAGAGTTAACATTGTTATTGTTCACAGATGTTTGACTTCTGGTGGTTTTAGTCTAATTATTTATACAAATATATTTTTTTTAATTCTTACTCTCTTGTGTCTTTTTTATGATGTGACTGGAGAAAGTGGCCTCATTGCTTGTTGGCTCTCGTCCTGCAGAGTCTCGCAGTGAGTTTTTAGAGAAGCTGCAGCGCGCCAGAAGTCAAGTGAAGCCGGCGACGGCCAGCCAGCCCATCCTGTCCATGGTGGGACCCACCAAGCTGACTGTGGGGAACTGGTCCCTGACCTGCCTGAAGGAGGGCGAGATCGCCATCCACAACTCCGACGGGCAGCAGGCCACCATCCTGAAGGAGGACCTGCCTGGTTTTGTGTTCGAGTCCAACAGAGGAACCAAACACTCGTTCACAGCAGAAACGTCGCTCGGTGAGTTCTTCTTCTCAGATTGTCTTAAACTCCTGCAGATTAGGGCTGCCACGATTAGTCGACTAATCGATGACTAATCGACTATTAAAATAGTCGACAACTAATTTAATAGTCGATTAGTTGTTACTTTATAATATATGGAGTCAGGCTGTAGTAAAGTTGAAAGTTATAATGACATTCTGCAGCTTTTTGGACTATTTTGGCATTTATTAAGGGTTTTCAGGCTATTTTGGAGTTTAGCTAATATTTTAGCTTCATGCTAGCTATTTTGGCTAATTTAGGCTTTTTCAGTTTTTTAGACCAATTTGGAATTAAGATATTTTAGCTACATATTAGCTCTTTTGGCTAATTTAGGATTTTTCAGTTTTTTGGGACAATTTGAAATTAAGATAATATTTCAGCTACATATTAGCTCTTTTGGCTAATTTAGGATTTTTTCAGTTTTGTAGGCAAATTTGGAGTTTAGCTAATATTTCATTTACATGTTAGCTAGCTAATTCTAAATGTTTACAGTTTTTTAGGCTAATTTGGAGTTTTTCTATTATTCCAGCTGCATGTTAGCTATTTTGGCTAATTTGGAATTTTTACAGTTTTTTTTTTTAGGCTAATTTGGAGTTTTGCTATTTCTTCAGCTACATGCTAGCTATTTTGGCTAATTTGGAATTTTTACAGTTTTTTAGACTAATTTGGAGTTTAGCTAATATTTCAGCTGCATGTTAGCTATTTTGGCTAATTTGGAATTTTTACAATTTTTTTTTTTAGGCTAATTTGGAGTTTTGCTAATATTTCAGCTACATGTTAGCTTGCTAATTGTAAATGTTTACAGTTTATTAGGCTAATTTGGAGTTTTGCTATTTCTTCAGCTACATGCTAGCTATTTTGGCTAATTTGGAATTTTTACAGGTTTTTAGACTAATTTGGAGTTTAGCTAATATTTCAGCTATATGCTAGCGATTTTAGCTTATTTAGGATTTTTTTGTTTTAAAGCTAATCATATTTCAGATTTTCTTTACATCCACTTTGTCCATGATCCGATTAGTCGACTAATCGGAAAAATTAATCGATGATTAGTCGACTATTAAAATAATCGTTTGTGGCAGCACTACTGCAGATACTATAAATGCTTCTGTTTGGACTGTATCAAAGCCTGAACACACTTTGGACCTGCTGTGTCCACAGGCTCCGAGTTCGTGACCGGCTGGACGGGGAAACGCGGCAGGAAGCTGAAGTCCAAACTGGAGAAGACCAAGCAGAAGGTGAAGAGCATGGCCAGGGAGCTGTACGACGACCACTTCAAAGCCGTGGAGAGCATGCCCAGAGGCGTGGTGGTCACCCTGAGGAACATCGCCACGCAGCTGGAGTCTGCCTGGGAGCTGCACATGAACCGACAGGTACAGAGCGCCCCGCCACCGCCACCAGAGCCACGCCCGTGTTCCCGTGTGACGGCGAGCGTTTGTGTCGGCAGTGTCTGGAAGGAGAGAACACGTGGAGGGACCTGATGAAGACGGCTCTGGAGAACCTGATTGTAGTTCTGAAGGATGAAAACACGATTTCTCCCTATGAAATGTGCAGCAGCGGCCTGGTGCAGGCTCTGTTCACCGTCCTCAGCAACGTGAGTGTCGGAGCCTTTCTGTGTAGGAGAGTTCTGTCCGTCTGTATTGGCGTTAGTGATAGTTGAGGTCCATGATTCCTCGTTAACTTATCATAGGTCTGTCCGGAAAGTGAGTTGCTTCCTGGAAAAACACCTGTGAAATCCTCCTTATGACTCTGTGGCTCTTATCGAGCGTCTCAAGGATTAACGCGCGATCTGAAGGCAAATGTTATCTGCTGTCCTAGCATGTACGCGTGCGCAGCTGACTCTCTTGAATTTTATATCCATCGACTGTAACTTGCACTGATTTTTTTTTGTTCTTTAAAGTTCTGGGGAACACTTGAAGTAGTTTTATCATTTCACAGTGAAGCAAAACAACTGATCTTTTTTGTATTTAACTGGCTGAGAGACATTTTGGTTTCACTCACTTTTTTTTTTTAATTCTTTAAATTTGTTCTGTAGGAACAGAGAAAGCAGAGATTTCGTGGTTCACCTTTCGATGTCTTTAAAGATTTTTTTCATGCAATTTTGTATACTTTTATTTCACTTATTTACTTATTTTAGATCGCATTATGTTCTTGATCAGGGGTGGGCAAACTACGGCCCGGGGGCCACATGCGGCCCCTTAAGCTACTTAATGTGGCCCTCCAAATTAAAATACATTGAATCAAAAATCCTAATTATTGTTTTATTTTCATTGTATTTCTGGTTTCTTCCCATGAATGGTGTTGTTTCTCTGACGTTCGTGTGTGTTCCTTTCTGAGTCAGATGGTGATCTTTCTGATTATTCCTACACCACATAAATGCAGCATTTCTTGAGTTCGCATTTTCCTCTGAAGAACATCAACCCATTGGATCACCCAAAAGAGAAACAAAAATCAAAATTTAGAAATTAAAACTCCCAAATTTTCTGTTTTTAAATGAATATATGTGAATTTGAATCCAAATTAAAGCATGTTTTTCTCTAAATTCCGTATTATTTTTTTAGTTTATGAGGTTGATTACCCAATCTCTCCTTCCATCTGCTCCTTGTCCGGCCCTTATGCCAAATTTTAGAACCCTCTGTGGCCCACGAGTCAAAACAATTGCCCACCCCTGTTCTTGATCCTGATTGGCTGGAGTCATTGATCAATTTCCTCCATGCTTTATCCTGTACAGAACTCGTTCAGATTTCCAAATCTGAAGACATTTTGATCCAGATGAGATCTTTTGTTTTCATTCTATAAAACTGGAATTATTTTTTTCCATAAAGGTTTGAACTTTGAGAGTTTAAACAACATGAAAATGTTCTCGTCTGCCTGAGAAAAATGTGTAGAGTGTGTAGTGAGGAGTTATACGGCTTTAAAAATGTATAATTATTACAATACATAAACATAAAGACTTTGCAGATTTCTCTGTGGTTACTTTTAGAAAGTAATTCCAGAGCAGTATTTTATTCAAACTTGATTTAATAATTTTCTATTGTAATGATTTACCTTATAGTGGGTCCCTCAAAAATGCTTGCAGCTCTTTTTACTATTATTTTATTTTTTTGCTTCTGACTACAGCTCCATGTTTATGTCATTGTTTAGTTTGGTCATTTTTGAATTTTGTCCACTTTTTACATTCTCTGAAGCATTTATCAAAAAAAATTATTGAAAATTGCTTCTCGTACTTGGAATTTGCAACTGTCAGGACTTTCAGTCTAACCAGAAATGGTTTAAGATTAACTTTTTAAATTTTATTCTTAAAAACGTAGAAGAAAATTCTGTGAACATAAAAGAAAGTCTCCAACCTCTTTACTCAAAGCTCATTTCTACCAAAGTCTTGGTGAAAATGAACAACAATCTACCCTTCCTTCAATATTTCCACTTTGTTTTTTTCTGTTTACTGATTTATGTTTTGAATATATTTAGTCTTATTCTGAAGGAATATATCTACTTCCTGTGTTTGTGTCCATGAATGCAGCCGACCAGCCGTTGCCTTAGTGCGGAAGCTGATCGCCGTCCTGGAATCGATCGAGCGTCTGCCGCTGCACCTTTATGACACGCCCGGATCCTCCTACAACCTGCAGGTCAGTTTCTATCTTTCACCGGAGCGCGGTCGACCAAGCTCCTCCCCCTCACGGCGTGCGCCCGTCTGCATCAGATCCTGACGAGAAGGCTGCGGTTCCGTCTGGAGCGAGCGCCTGGAGAAACCGCCCTGATCGACAGGACGGGCCGCATGCTGAAGATGGAGCCGCTCGCCACCGTGGAGTCTCTGGAGCAGTACCTGCTGAAGATGGTGAGGCCGTTAGGAAGACCGCGAGCGCTCGCCACATCCACCAAGCTTCACCTCCTCCTCCTCCTCCTCCTCTGTCCGCCAGGTCGCTAAACAGTGGTACGACTTTGAGCGCTCGTCCTTCGTGTTTGTGAGGAAGCTGAGGGAAGGACAGATCTTCACCTTCAGGCACCAGCACGACTTTGACGAGAACGGCATCATCTACTGGGTCGGAACCAACGCCAAGTAAGAGCCGCTGGAGGCAGATTCTGTTCCGTCTTAGGAGGTGTTGAAGGTCCAGAAATGTTCAACCGCGATTAGATTTTTTTTTTTTTTATAACTTTATTTTTATTCGTTTTTACAACATGAACACAAACCAAAATCTCAATAAAGGTCAAATCTAAGGTACTTCTCAGATCTATCTATTCTATCCACCTTATTCCTATAACCCAGGGGTGGGCAAACTTTTTGATTTGTGGGCCAGAAAGGGTTCTAAAATTTGGCATAAGGGCCGGACAAGGAGTAGATGGAAGGAGTGATTTGGTAATGAACCTCATAAACTAAAAAGATAATATGGAATTTAGAGAAAAACATGCTTTAAATTGGATTAAAATTCACATATATTCATTTCAAAACAGAAAATTTGGGAATTTTAATTTCTAAATTTAGATTTTTGTTCTCTTTTTGGTGATCCAATGGGTTGATGTTCTTCAGAGGAAAATGCAAACTCAAAGAAATCCGAAAAGTCACCTTCTTACTCAGAAAAACGCACACGAATGAAATAATTAAGATTTTTGATTCAATGTATTTTAATTTGGAGGGCCAGATTAAGTAGTTTAAGGGGCTGCATGTGGCCCCCGGGCCGTAGTTTGCCCACCCCTGCTATAACCCATGAGCCTTTGCGTGAATTATGGGTGATACTTCCTGTAGACGCCGGAAGTAGCATTTATTTACATTACAACTGTAGAGCCGACAGCGCAGTTCTTCTTGTTTTGGATCTATAACTACATATAAATGTGGGAACAGCAGCTGTCATGTCTTTAAAGAGGCGACGTAACAATTCCGGTGCCTTTTAAAATTGAAGGATGAGCTTAAAAAATGTCCAAATATAACATATAGTAGCATTTTTAGCTACTTTCTCAGTTCGGTTGCAGCAGATGGTGAAGCTCTGAACAATCTTAAAGCTCCGAGGCATATCAATACCTTCATACATGATTATTTCTGCCGGAGTTAGCACACAGTGCTGATCTATTGTAACCTTATCGTTTTACGTGCTTGTGTTTACATGCTGCGAGAGCCAATGAGGGTTGCATCGCGCGGTGTAGCTTTAGCCCGTTTCATGTTTTGACAAAGTCAGCTGTGGTTTAAACATCGGTAATTTTTGAATAGTTAATACCAGGAGATGCAGCAATTACACAGGAAATATCGTCCCTGTTCTTGTGACGCTGCAGCAAATTCACCGCGCTGTCAGGTCTCTGCAGTACCCGGCGTCTCTTCTTCTATGGTGGTCCGGAGTAACCCAACCAGAATGTTGGATACGGATTTTCCTCCGGGGTACTTTATCCACAAAATGAAACGAACATACATATAAAGTCTTAAGTGGCTTCTTAAGATTTACATTTGGAGCCAAATCCTTCTGCCTTCATCCTCGCCCGATGGACGGTAAAATCTGTACCGAGGAGGGCAGCTGCACTCCCTCTTCGTCAGCGGCCCATGTTCCACACAAAGCTCCTTAAACCACAAATTTAATTTAGTTTGGGTGTTAGAACAACCATGAGCTGCGCAAAGCCATTTTTGAAACTTTTGAGGGATTAAGTAAAACACGCTTCTAAAGTTTCTATTCACCGCTAAAGCTAACAAAACTGCCAACTTTCAATGGAAACAAATAGTGCTGTGTGACTTCCGGTTGCTATACCGGAAGTTGCACCCATAACCCGTTTTACATCAGCGGCCCCAGGAATAAGGTGGATAGTGTCTATTTTTCCCACTTTTGGTGTTCTTGTGCCTCTTGCAGTCTCAGTCTGTGTGATGTTGTTTCCGTTGAGTAGATATTGTTGATTGTTGATATCCATCGCTCCTTTGATGGGATCGTCGTGGTGCCCAGTTCCTGGTTAGTGTTTTTTTGGCAGCTACTGACATAATTTTAAATAAGTATTTGTCACTTTGGTGGATTGAGTTTCCTTAGAACATGTATAGATCAACCGCGATTAGATTTACAAAAGACCTGATGTGAGGTCAGTCCAACGCGTCTCAGACTTTAGGACCGTTTGATGGTTGAGTTCTGGTGTGAGTCAGTGAAGCTCTTCAGGGTCAAACTAAATCCTGAATCAGAATAGAAATGGTTAAATAGACCCTCAGAATCGTCCCAGCAGGCGGTCTCGTTGAGCTACAGTTGAGGTTCTGGAGCAGGGGTCACCAACGTGGCGCCCGTGGGCACCAGGTAGCCCTCAAGGCCCTCACAAGGTGCCCTCAGGTCTCTTCTAAAACTAACACACTTGTGAGCGACATCTAAAATTAAATTCTGTTGATATTTTTTTTAATTACACTTGCATTTACCTAGATTTAAAAATGAAAATTTATTACAAATATGTTGATGACACATGAACTTCAGATAAGTTTAGGTGACCTCTGACCTATTTCAGTTCAAAGATCATTAATTTTGTTGAAAATGCTGCAGATTTGGTCTTTAGTTCAAAATGTGACACGATTTGTTTAAAAATGTGTAAGTGGATTTTTCTTTAACATTACATGATTGATTAACATGGTACAACACAGGGAAAATGGAACATTTTTCCTATGAAATCTAAGTAAACATCTGAATATGTAAAAATTACTGAGATTAATAAAGTCCTGAATATTGATATTTCTTTCCTAGCTTGTTGTCATTTTAGACAATTATAGTGAGAAATCCGTGTCTTTACATAGAGGAGTATCATTATTCATTATTAATAATGTTTAACTAACTATAACTAAACTAGATTTGTTATTTAAAAATGGTAGCCCTTCGTATAACGAAGTACCCATGAATTAGCCCTCAAGTTCAAAAAGGTCGGTGACCCCTGGTCTGGAGTTTCTGCGGCTCACGGCTCTGCTGAGAGTTTGGTGTTTGTTTTCTTCAGGACGGCGTACGAGTGGGTGAACCCGGCGGCGTACGGCCTGGTGGTGGTGACCTCCTCCGAGGGAAGGAACCTCCCTTACGGCCGACTGGAGGACATTCTCAGTCGGGATAGCTCCGCCCTCAACTGCCACACGAACGACGACAAGAACGCCTGGTTTGCTGTCGACCTGGGCCTCTGGGTCATCCCGTCGGCGTACACTCTGAGACACGCCAGGTAGAAAGATCCCGACGCCTTCATGTCTCCTGGTTCTGAACCGCTCCTGTGGTTGACGGTCCGCTGCTCCTCCCGCAGAGGCTACGGACGCTCGGCGCTCAGGAACTGGGTTTTTCAGGTGTCCAAAGACGGTCAGAACTGGTCCACCCTCTACAACCACATCGACGATGGCAGTCTCAATGAACCGGGGTACAATTTTGATTTACTTAAACAGTCGATGGAAAACAGAAGTTCGACTGAAGCGCTCAGATATTTGGGTAGAAAAATCTAAAAAATGTATCTAAAAGATGAAACTCCACCAAAACAGAAGAATCAAAAATGGATATGAAGTGTAGAATCATTACAAAAGAACATTTTTTATAAAGCTTTTGAGCTGCAGCCTCATGTAAAGAGCTGTAGGTAATTCCAGTTTAGTGAGAGGACGTCCATCTTACTTTGTTTTGTAACCGACCCGGTTCTGTTCTGTTCCGTCAGGTCAACAGCCACTTGGCCTCTGGACCCGTCCAAAGAGGAGAAGCAGGGCTGGAGGCACATCCGCATCAAGCAGATGGGGAAGAACGCCAGCGGTCAGACACACTACCTGTCCTTATCGGGGCTGGAGCTGTACGGCACGGTCACCGCCGTGTGCGAGGACCAGCTGGGTGAGGAACGACACGCCGCCGCCGTCCTCGCCTCCAACCTTTATCAGGCCACACATGGGTTTAATGTCAGACGATAAAGAACCGGTCTGCACGAGGCTGAAGACGCTGAACCCCCTTTTTTATAAATAGAAAAGAAAATCACCCCAATTTGTGCGTGTGTAAAACATTGAGTACAAAAATTAAATAAAAAAAATATAGCTTACACATTCACAAATCAAAATTACAATAAAACTTGTTACGGAGACACATTTACACACAAATCAGATGTGAGACTCTTTTCACGTCTGTAAATGATGCGTTTAAATGCTGCTGGAGTTCTGGATCATCAGTTTTCACTTAGATTGTAAATATTATCTGGTGAAAACTTGACATTTTCTCACTTTCTCAAACAGATATGTCCAATAATTAATATAAAAAAGTCTAAATAAGCACAAATCAAGTATTACACACCCACAAATTGGGGTGAGTTTATTTTCTCTCCATATTTTTGGAAGATAAAGTTAATCTTCATCTTCTGTAAAATATCTGCAACTGGTTTTTAAATTGTATTTAGATTTCTTGTAGGAACCATTAAAATGTGATATTGATTTTGTTTTCCATAATTTATAACTGTCGAACTGGATGCTACAAAATCACATCCCATCCAACGTTTTGATGGGCCTCTGGTCACATGCTATGTGGCGCCAGAAACATCTCCAGCAGGAAGCGGAAAATTCCTAAACTTTAGGAAACCCTTTCAAAAATGATATTTTAAAAACTTTTCAGAACTCTAAGCTTTGAAATTTAAATAAAGTTTCATGTTCAAGATGAGCTTCAAATGGGACAGAGAACGTTCATCATTTTATTTCTGTCAAGTCAATACTGACGAGTGTTCAAAGAGGAAAAGCTTTAAGGGGGTTGGTTCAAGTCGAGGACTTCTGAGTAATTATTTCGGGCGCCATGTTGTTTTTTTGCGGCCGGCTCTGGCAGGGGGAGGGACTTCCGGCTATTAACCTTTATGAATCATATTTTTTCTCTGTCAGATTCTCTTGAACTTTTTAGGTGCGATGGAAAAATGAAAAAGTGAAAAATGGTGACTTAAACAGGTATTTTTATGAAGTCACCACTTTAAGATGAGTCTGATGTGGTGAAGAGAATCCAGTCGTCTTCCAAAATAAAACTTCCTTCAGAATCAGACTATAAACAAAACTAAAAAAAAATGTAGGTCATGTTTTTTTTTCTGTGGGGCCCGGTACCAACAGTCCGCAGCCCGGTACTGGTCCACACCCCTTATATCCTTATATCGGCCCTCCAGATCATTTATTTTAGTGTTATCAATGGTCCGATCTTATCTTGCACTCATTTCTAACTTGTATTATTTTGAAGAAATACATTTTTATAGAGAGTAAAATGTTGAAAGTTATTTAAAGTTTAAGTTGATTTATTCTGGAACAATATTCATGCGTGTTTTTATTCATATTTATTTTAAAAAGTTATATTTTTTTAATTTAAAAAATGTAGTTTTAGAGTGTTCAATAAATGTTTATCCTGTTTGACCCATGACCTAAAACGTGTTTTGGATTTTGGCCCCTTGTGCGATTGAGTTTAATACCCCCATTCTAAACTGTTTAATCTGAATTAAAGTATAATAATCTCTGTTAAAGTTTTATTTACCATGTAATTCTGGTGTCTGCCAAGAGGTGGTGCACTACAAATACATTGATACTTTCATGTGATTTTGTCGTTTTTGTGACGGTCACGTCATCAGTCATTTTTCCCATCATTCCAACACCACATGAACGCAGCATTTCTCCAAGTTTATGTTTTCCCAGAGAAACACTAAAATGTGAACCAAAGTTCCAATTTTGAATTAAAAAGTTCCAAAGTATTTTGTTTAAAACTGTACATATTAATTTTCAATCCAAATGAAAGCACTTTTTCCCAGAATTCCATATTTTTTTCTTCATGAGGAGGATTACAAACCACTCCACACATCTGCTCCTCCTCCTCTCAGAACCTCTTTTGCCCTGGAGTCGGTTTGTCGTCCCAGTTCTTAATCCGCCTTTCCCTCCACCAGGTAAAGCTGTGAAAGAGGCGGAGGCCAACCTTCGTCGGCAGCGCCGCCTCTTCCGATCTCAGGTCATGAAGTACATCGTCCCGGGGGCGCGGGTCGTCCGGGGCATCGACTGGAAGTGGAGGGACCAGGACGGAAACCCCGCAGGGGAGGGCACCGTCACTGGGGAGGCGCACAACGGTAAGAGGACGTGATCCCGCTGCTGCTTCTGCCTTTAGTGTCTGTCAGCAGCAGTCTGAGTTTCTGTCCAGTCCTGGCGCGGCCTTTCCAGAGCCTGGTCCTCAGCGCCCCGCCCCCATACGATTCATGGAAATGTGGCTTTGAGCTCCGTGAGGAGCAGTAATGTGGCTGTCGGGGAGGCCTGAGGACCACAGCCGGGAAAGGTTATGACGGGCAGATTGATACCCGCCTCCGCACATGACCGTCACACGCAAACGTGCTCCGATTGGCTAACCAGAAACGTCTAAATGAGAAAAACGTCAACATTTGTCCAGGACTGGATCGTTTTTAGACGTTGGCACACAGCGGGCATAAAAACAGCCCACAGAATTTCCTCATTCGGGTTTTCATTATTTTTCTTCAGTTCTGCTGCATGAAGAAATGCTTTTTTTCTGTCCGTGCACGTGTGCCCCCCCCCCCATGCTTTCCTGCTCCTCCCTCAGGTCCAAAGTAATGCATGGCTGACTAATGACTGTAAACGAGTTAAAATCGAAGCGATGTGATCTAGATCAGTGGTCCCCAACCACCGGGCCGCGGACCGGTACCGGTCCGCGGCCCGGTGGTTGGGGACCACTGATCTAGACCGAAGAGTCCTTATTGCTTTAGAATCGGATGAATATTTTGTTGTTCTGTTTACTGTGTTTCTGAAGTGAATAGAGAGGATGTGTTTGGTACCATGTGGAGCTGATGTGTGCTGTCTGCCTTCCTCTGCCACCTTCTCTCTCTCTGCCGGCTCTCTGACATCCATCCGTCCGTCTCCCTCCTATCTCTCTGTCCATCCAGGCTGGATTGATGTAACCTGGGATGCTGGCGGCTCTAACTCTTATCGTATGGGCGCTGAAGGGAAGTTTGACCTCAAGCTTGCTCCAGGGTACGACCCTGAGCTGGCTGCCACAGCGCCATCACCCAAACCTGTCTCATCCGCTGTTTCAGGTCCCGCCTCCTCCGCGGTGGGACCCTCTGCGACGCCAGCAGCCGTTGGCGGAACCACCACCACCACCTCATCCTCATCCTCCTCCACCTCATCGTCCTCGCAGCAGCCCTCCTGGAGCAGTTTGGTGAAAAATAACTGTCCCGACAAGGGGGGGGCCAGCTCCTCCAGCAGGAAGGGGAGCAGCAGCTCCGTCTGCAGCGTGGCTTCCTCCTCGGACATCAGTCTGAGCTCCTCCATCGGGCTGCCTGGCGCCGGCAGCCTGCAGCTGGACAGGAAGGCCGAGGGGCTGCTGCTAGATCAGGCCGCGGGGGTGGAAGGGGTGACGGGGGGAGGGGCCGGTTCCGACGGACACCAACAAGAGCCGATAGTCGTTCTGTCCTCCGTGACCGAAGCCGGATCGGGTTCGGCGTCCAGCTCCGGCACGCTCACCGCCGACGCCTCGGCGGCGGGGGACGAGCACCACTCCCCCGCAGCGATGGCCGCCGCCGACCCGGCCGCGGCCATCTCCATGGGCTTGGTGAGCGTCAGCTCCCCCGACGTCAGCTCCGTGTCGGAGCCCTCCAGCAAGGACGCCCACTCGCAGAGGCCGCTGTGCTCGGCCGTGAACACGCGGCTGTCCGTCAGCTCCCTGCTGGCCGCCAGCGCGCCCATGAGCTCCAGCGCCAGCGTGCCCAACCTGTCCTCCCGGGAGGCCAGCCTCATGGAGTCCTTCGTCCGCCGCGCGCCCAACATGTCCCGCACCAACGCCACCAACAACATGAACCTGAGCCGCAGCAGCAGCGACAACAACACCAACACGCTGGGCAGGAACGTGATGAGCACCGCCAGTGAGTACCGACTCATCACTTCACATCAGGGCTGGGCGATATGGCAAAAAAAGAAAATCACGATTTTTTCAATTTTATTTCACGATTTCGATTTTATCGCGATTTTTTTAAAAATAAATTCACATTGACAAAAATTGAATTATGATAGCATTAGCATTAGCGCTGTATCTTCCGGCCGGGTTTTCTCCGGTCTGTTGACCAAGAAAAAAGATCAATCGTGACGGCACGGATTAAAAAAAATATGTGCGAACTCAATTAAACTTCTTACAAAGACAAAACAAAGAAAGTGCGACTGACAATAAGATTTAGGCTCTTAAAGTAGCTAGCTACGAGCTAGCAAAACAATGCAGCAACGTTCATTTTGACCGCATATTTTACGTGTTTCCAACATGAATTTCCATCCGTTTTTGTGCAGGTTGAACGTAAATACGAGCGATTAACATCCGCCATGTTTTAAAACATGAAACATTAATAAAAAACATACGTCAAAGAACCAAGCTAGCATGCTATCTGTGAGTTGCTAGCTCCCACTTTAGCACACAGTTCAGCCTAATTCATCTCTACTATAATGTGATGATTCCTCTCCATCGGATTATTTTGTTTTGGAGGTTTTTGAAGTCGATTGCAAAACACCGTTGCCTTTTGTGCTTCTTTTCGTATTTTTTTCGGACCTCCGCCATTTATTTACTCTAGAAGACTCAACGCATACTGACGCCGGCGCCGCACGTCTGTCACGCCGTATGTCACGTGACTTACAAGAAAAAACACCGGGAGGGAGGAGGAGGAGCTCGGATTTAAAGTCACAGGCAGTCAACAAGCTTTTGCCGTCTCGCTCTTGCAACTTTTGTAGAAGATCGCGATAAAACGATCTCTCAAAAATGACAGATCGTCAGCTTTGGAGATCATATCGCGGTTTTATATCGTCATATCGCCCACCCCTACTTCACATCTCTGGAAACGTCGGACAGAGAGGAGGCGGGAAGCAGGAGAGAGGTCTGATGAATGAAGGAGTGTCTGAGCTAAAGCTCCGCCCACTTCAGTTTCCTTAGTAATTTGTCAATTCTTCTTCCAGCTCCACGAAGCTTCATACAACGAGGCAAAAAAGTATTCAGTCAGCCACCATTTGTTCAAGTTCTCCCACTTAAAAAAAATTAGAGGCCTTGAATTTTTATCATAGGTATACTTCAACTTAGAGAGACAAAATGAGAAAAATAAATAACATTTAATTCAATTCAATTTTATTTCTATAGCCCAAAATCACAAAGAATTTTGCCTCATTGGGCTTCATGCAGGTAATTTTACAGTTGCAAAAAATAGTCATGAAACATGAAAGATCACTAAAGACTAAACAGACTAAATAAACTGGATATCCCTGCTCTTAGACCCTCCCTCTCGGTAAGGAAAAACTCCTAAAAAACCTGAATCAGGAAAAACGAAGAAACCTTATGGATTCCCACATGAGGGAGAGATCCCATCCCAGGACGAACAGGCGATACCAGAACTGGTAAGGGAAAATTAGCTTCTAAAACTACGTATTTGAATAGAGATCATTCAGATAAAGCTGCAGATAGAGCTGAGGGACGAGTGGAGATGAAGTCCTCAGTCAGATGATGCAGAAGTGCAGTCCACGGCCAGGAGCAGGAGCGTGGGAGATCCACCTGGATCTGAAATCACTCCCGCTCCCCAGAGGGGAGAGAGAGAGAAGAACAACATGTGAATCGAACTGCACCAACAAAAGCATGGAGAACTTAATACAATGAATAATAAAGAGTAAGAGAGAGAGGAAGAAATAAGAACAGAGAACAGAATTTAAAGAATTAATTTGTAAATTATGGTGGAAAATAATTGTTTGGTCAGACTCCCGTCAGTCACAGACCTGTAACTTCTTCTGTAAGAGGATAGAAAAACTGTTGACCTGCACCAGGCTGGGAAGACTGAATCTGCAACAGGTAAGCAGCTCGGTGTGAAGAAATCAACAATTATGAGGAAATGGAAGAAATAAAAAAAAAACGTCACTGCTCTAGAGGAGATCTGCATGGAGGAATGGGCCAAAATACCAGCAAGAGTTTGGGAAAAACTTCTGAAGACCAACAGAAAACCTGTGACTGCTGTCGTTGCCAACAAAGATTATGTAACTACTTGGATTCCATCATAATTTACAAATTTATTCTTTAAAAATCACACTGTGGTTTTCTGAATTTGTTTTCTCTAATAGTTGAGGTAAATCTGTTTGAAAATTACAGGCCTCTCTCATTTTTTAAGTGGGAGAACTTCCACAATTACTGGCTGACTTAATACTTTTATTTTCACTGTATGACTGAGATGAACGCTCTAAACCGCTGGTTCCGACCTTTTCTAGACCAGTTTAATATCGGACTATATTTCAATGATATGTGGTTAAAGTGGACATCTGATTTTTCTTCTTTTTTTTTTTCCCTGAACTTCTGAGGGTAAAAATTAATTTTCATCTTCTATAAAATATCTGCAACTGGTTAAAACTTTATTTATACATTTAAAATGTGATCTAGATTTTAACCCATAACTCTCAAAGTGGAAACTAAAATATCAAACTTCAGCCTCGTCTGACTTTTAAGGTGTGACGCTTTTTTAAAAAAAGGCGCAAAAGTTCTATTTTCTAAAAATATCTTTAAAAAAAAGTGGAGATAAGCTGTTTCCTTGTAACATTCTGAATAAGTTTGTTTTTTGTTAACTTTACTAGCTTGAGGGTTTCAGTTTAGCAGCGGCACTCGAGCGACTCGACATGAATGAGTGTTAGGTGGTGAGGAGAATCCAGAAGGTTTCCAAAATAAAACGGAAAACAATTGTTTTCTCTTTCTACGGACCGGTCCGGTTCTTTGACCGGGTGGGTGGGGGGCCGCTGTTGTGAATGACCAATAATGGTTGTGATCTAACATGTTACTGATAAAGACTAATGAAGAGCTGTGTGATGAAGCCTCCTCACCCGACAGGACAGTTGAGGTCAGAACTCCCGGATCCTCTAGACCAGTGTTCCTCATTCCAGGTCCTCGAGAGCCGCCATCCTGCCTGTTTTCCAGCTCTCCATGTAGTGCTTGCTGCTGATTACCTGGACCAGGTGTGTTCATTCAATCAGTGTGTGGAGGCATCTGACTGAACTAATCAGCAGGTAGAAGGGCTTGGAGATCTGGAAAACAGGCAGGATGGCGGCTCTCGAGGACCTGGAACGAGGAACACTGCTCTAGACACACCTTTATTTTTCAATCTGGACTCCAGATCACACGACGTGAGAGAGAGAGGCGACCTCAGAAACGGCCGCTTTTATTGTTGTGGTCCCTCAGCTGCTTCCTGTCAGCTGACCGGACTCTCCGCTCTCTGAACCACTAACTGCTGCTGTCGTTTGTTTTCAGCTTCTCCTCTTATGGGCGCTCAGAGCTTTCCTAACCTCACCACCACTGGCACCACCTCCACCGTTACCATGTCAACCTCCATAGTAACCTGCGGTAATAATGTAGCCACAGCCACCACGGGGCTGTCCGTGGGCCAGTTGCTAAGCAACACACTGACAACCAGCCTAACCTCCACATCCAGTGAGAGCGACACAGGACAGGAGGCCGAGTTCTCCCTCTATGGTTTGTACACTAAAACACACACACACACACACACACACACAAACGGGCTGCTTCTGCTAACCTGCTCCCTAACAACAGAACCGGAAGATGTTTAATCCTCCTGGACAAAAAATCAAGATAAAACCTCAAATTTGTTCAAAGGAAGAATTTAAATCCGAGACGTTCTTGTTAGAATATTAAAGTCCCACCTCTGTTCTATTTTTATAGCGTTCCCTGTGGTTTTGTAATGATGATTATACTGTTTTTACCCAAAATAAAAAAGCCTGTGTGGTTTTCTCGATCATAGTTTCTCCAGAGCGGCATTAGAAGTTCACCTCTGAGCAACCCCGCCCCCCTTCCCCTCCACAGTGTTGAGTTTGGAGTAGGGCTGCTACGATTAGTCGACTAACTGACAAATAAAATAGTCGTCAACTGATTTAATAGTCGATTAGTCGTGACTTTATATTCTCTGGAGTCAGTAAAGTTGAACAAAGTTGTGAACGTTCAGCAGCAAAAAATGAACTTTTTTCATTATTTGAACTTTATTTTTAGTGAAAAACGGCTCCTTATTTCAGATTACAAACTCAAAAATACTTTCCTTCACACTCATTGTGACAGGTGACCTTTGACCTTATATACCCCTTATATATAAAATTGATATTAATTTGTTACGTCATCTTGAGGGGCGGGGCATCTGTCAAAATGAGTTTGATTAAGAGTCTATTCCTTATCTCTCATTTGATTTAATCTTGTTTTAATCCCATAAACATATAAAGGACAGAGGCTGGAAGATTCATTAAACGTTTAATAATCTATCATCTTTTTGTCTCTTTAGTTAGTTTAAAGCTAGTGATTGTTAAGATGTGTGTTTTACATCCAGTTTGCACATGACCCGATTAGTCGACTAATCGGAAAAAATAATCAGTGATTAATCGACTAAAATAATCGTTTGTGTCAGCTCTAGTTTGGAGCAGGGGGCTTGTGGTACGTCCAGCGTATTTTCAAAAGCACAAAACTTTTTTCTTTTTTTAAATATGATCCTGCTTCACAACAATTAAAAAAATAATCTGATTTGAATCCTAACTGTCTTTATATTTATCGTCCATCTTCACAAGAACATGTTTTCATCAGAGTGGGTCTGTAAACTCATGGAGGTCGTTCATGAATCAGAAGGAGAACATTAGAATCTGATGTTGGTTCTGCTGATGGTTTCATCTCTCTTCCTGAAACGTCCCGCAGACTTCCTGGACAGTTGCCGTGCCAACACGCTGCTGGCAGAGCTGGACGACGAGGAGGACCTCCCCGAACCCGACGACGATGACGACGAGAATGAAGACGACAATCAGGAGGATCAGGAGTATGAGGAGGTCCTGGTGTGTCGTTTGTTCCGTTTGATCTCTTCTGTTCGGTCTGAAGCCGCCGGTCTGTTTTTAACGGGTTTCTGGACTGTTCCAGGAGGAGGAGGAGTACGAGACCAAGGGGGGACGGAGGAGGACGTGGGACGATGACTTTGTCCTAAAAAGGCAGTTTTCTGCTTTGGTCCCTGCCTTCGACCCCAGACCAGGAAGAACCAACGTCCAGCAGACCACCGACCTGGAGATCCCCCAACCAGGTAAACCGGACGCCACGATCTTCATGCGGTCGCCTCTGAGGGGATGAAACTAAAATAAACGTCCCTCTGTTTGGGTTCAGGAACTCCCAGGTCGGAGGTTCGGGAGGAGGTGGAGTGTGCTCCTTCCCCCCACCTCGCCCTCACCTTGAAGGTAATTCACAATTTACAAATACAAATGTTTAATTTTTGCTTTTAAAGGCTTTTTTTTTTTTTTTCTTTCTTTCAAAAAACATTTTTGTGACAGCAGCACAAACGTTTTTAGATGCGTAGTGCCTCATCTCGCGTTCAATTTATCTTTGATTTTGTGTTGACATCAATGGAGAGTACAAAGTCTGCCTCGGCCTCCAATAGAAGGCAGAGATTAAATATAATCTAGACCAATCAGCAGCTGGCTCTAAGTATATGATAAACAAAACATATGAACACAAGATCAAAGACAGGGAAAAAGTGAGATGAGCCACTACGCATCTAAAAACGTTTGTGCTCCAATTGTAAATGTATTTTTTGAAAGCAAATATTAATTTTTTTTGTCATTTTTATTTTAATTTACATTTTGTTTACAATTTAGAACATTTTGTTCTCAAAACTGTGACTTTTGCTTGCAATATGGCACAGAAATCCCTTCATGTACCTGAAATAAAAACCTAACAAAACCTGATCCAGTTTCCTGTTTGTGTCTCTCAGGTGGCAGGACTCGGTACGGCCCGGGAGGTGGAGCTCCCGCTCTCCAACTACAAGCTGACCATCTTCTACTACGTGCAGCGGCTCCTGCAGCTCTCCTGCAACGGCGCCGTCAAGACGGACAAACTGCGGCGCATCTGGGAGCCGACGTACACGTACGTCTAAATCCCAGCCGCTTGCAGGATGACTCGCGGGGGCGGAGCTTGACTGTTGATTGTTTTCCTGCAGGATCATGTACAGAGAGCTCAAAGACTCGGATAAAGAGAAGGAGAGCGGGAAGACGGTGAGCGTGTGGGCGGAGATTAGACATTTAAAGAAGCCTCAGTGTTTAATGTTTCCTTTGATCTTTTTCCATCCGCAGGATCTCTTTGAACACGTTGTTGGAAGTCGGTCTGGAGGCCTGAGTCCGAGCTTGGGTTCAGCCAATCAGAGCAGCGAGATCCTGGGCTGGGCAAAGGAGGCTTTGCAGGCCAAGGCGGGCTGCAGCCAGAACGCCTGCGGGGTGGAGGACGTCCTGCAGCTGCTGCGCATTCTCTACGTGATCGGGAGAGACTCTGCCGCAGGAGGACGCACGCTACAAGAGGGTACGCACACACGGGACACGCGTGTGCATGCAGTCATACACACACACAGACATCCTCACCAGAGCTGGGACGAAACTCGACTCACAAACGATTACCGCTCCTGTCTTTCCTTGAATCGGTTTCTTAAAATAATACCAGAAGAGTCCACCAGAGGGCGCTTGTCATGAGCGTAAGGAGGTCATCAGTTTTTACCGGACTGATACGTTTTTAGTCTAAATACCTAAAAGGTTTTAGATATTAAATCCCGGACATGTTTTGATCCGACTGCAGCGGGAACACGGGGTGCACGTCTCTGTCTCTCCCCGCTGCTTCTCCGTATGCAGAGCGGCGTGGGGGGCGGGGCTCCTCGTGCGCTCTCACCCAGGCAGCAAAGTCTGACCGTACAAATGAGACGTCTAGCGGCGTAATTGATCCAACAGGTGTGTATGCTAGCGGTACACACGTGGAGCCTATGACTAAAGCATGTGTCAGTGTCAAGGCCCGGGGGCCGGATCCGGCCCTCTGGGTAATTCTATCTGGCCCTCCAGATCATTTTACTTTATTATTATTAATGGCCCAATGTTATCTTGCGCTTGTTTTTAACTTGTATAATTTTGACAAAATATATTTTTATGGAGAGTAAAATACTGAAAGATATTTAAGGTTTAAGTTGATTTATTCTGGAATAATATTCCTGACTTTTCATTATTCATAATTATGTTAAAAAGTTAAGGTACAAAAGTTTTGAAAATTGGCATTTTGCTGGCCTTTTGGACTATTTTTACTAAGATTTTTTTTGGCTATGTTGGTGTTGATATGTCAGTCACATGCTAGCTAAATTAGACTTTCTTTTATTTTTAGACTGTTTTAGGGTTTAGCTAAGATTTACACTCTTGCTGTTTTGGCTTATCTAGGTTTTTTTTTCAGTTTTTTTTTCAATTTTTTTGGCTGTTTTGGAGTTGGGTTAATATTTACAGGTTAGCTGTTTCGGGAAATTTAAGCTTTTTTCTGTTTTTTAGGCTATTTTGAAGTTTGGCTAATTTTTCAGCTACATGCTAGATGTTTTGGTTAACCTACATTTTTTTATTTATTTCATTTTAAGGCTAATTTAGCATTTATCTTATGTTTTAGCTGACTATCAACTGTAGCATTTATCAGCTTCAGTGTTTTTAGTCATCAATTTCAGCATCTTCAGCTGTCAGCACTATCATGTTCAGCAGCCAAATTCAGCTTACAACATTCACATTAGCATTATCACAGGTTATGCTATATATCTAGTTCATAATAATGTGAAATGTTACGGTTATAAGTTTTAAAAATGTAGTTTTAGTGTTGAATGTTTATCCCGTGATCTAAGGTTTGTTTAGGATTTTGGCCCCTGGTGTTAAAGTGTTGATTAGAACAGTGCAGGAAATTTGGATGAAAGAAAATATAAAATAATAAACAATGATTAACAAGCTGGACGTTAATGTTATGCTTCAATGATATGAAACTATGTGGTATAAAATGTCAAATGTTTTAAAATGCAGCATTATAATCTCCCCCCCTATGTTTTTCATTCTTTGAAGTGAGAAGGTCATTTGATATTCTCTGTATTTTATGTCTTAACTGGAGCTTTGTGTTCTTCAAATATATGTTATTATTTTAAAGACAAATTCAGATTAATTGTTAATTTTATTCTAATGTTGGAAAGGGTGATAAAATAACACATTGGGTTTAAAATGGACCAAAAAAGGTTTTGAAGAAAATATAAATATATATTTGTTTTAAAATAGTAAAATATCTTAGATCACCAAAGTAATCTATTGATTATTGCATTGTTTGGCATGTCGACGTACATCGTATGACCCTGATCCAGCCCTGATCCTCACATACATGTGCACACACGGGTCCGTGTTCAGATCGTCCTGGACCTGATGTGAGTCTCATGCAGATCTTCTCTGTCTCCGTCTGAGCAGACATCGACGAGCTGCAGTTCAACGCTCCTCCTGATGAGTTCAGCAGCAAGAAGATCACCACCAAGATCCTGCAGCAGATCGAGGTCCGTGTCTCCTGTCGGTTCTGCTCTTCACCTCCTGAAGGAGGCCCAGTCTCTTCTTTGGACTTTTGGAGATCTTTCACTCACTGTTGGTTCGGTTTACCTCAGAGTCCGTCTGATCCTGATCAGATGATCTGATCCTTTCAGATTTATTCTAAAACATTCAGACTGTTTCTTGGTAAACTGAGGAACAAAATTCCAAAGAACAAACCTCCATCAGGGTAACGTTAGTAACCTCCATGTTGGACTTAATCGGATGTGCTGTGACCTTCAGGAGCCCTTGGCTCTGGCCAGCGGCGCGCTGCCGGACTGGTGTGAGCAGCTCACCGCCAAGTGTCCTTTCCTGATTCCCTTTGAGACCAGACAGCTGTACTTCACCTGCACTGCCTTTGGGGCCTCCAGGTGAGTCTGACTGGACAGACGGTGTCTCCTGTGCCACTAAAGATCCAGAAGATGTTGCAGTTTGTCTCCAGGATCTCCAGGTTCTGTTTTCCCCGTGTCCTCAGGGCGATCGTGTGGCTCCAGAACCGCCGCGAGGCGACCATGGAGCGCTCGCGGCCGTCCACCACCGTCCGGCGAGACGACCCCGGAGAGTTCCGAGTCGGCCGCCTTAAACACGAGCGAGTTAAGGTTCCCCGAGGGGAGTCCATGATGGAGTGGGCGGAGTCTGTGATGCAGATCCACGCCAACAGGAAGTCCGTTTTAGAGGTGAGAAGAAAACAGGCTGGAGATGGGGCTGGGCGATATGGGATTTTTTATATCACGATATAGCTTTTTATATATTGATAACGATATTTATCACGATATAAACCAAATAACTAAATTTAAACACTTTGTGGCTCAAAAATGAAATGTAAATTCATCACCAGGTTGTTTAAATTTAAATATTTATTTCCTATCACACTAAGCATAACAGATCCAATGAAAATAATGCAACTAGTTTTTTAATAACCAAGAATATAGATATAAATGAACTAAAGCTTTCAAGTTTCAAATGTTTATGAAATAGATACTAAACTGTTTCTTCAGTTCCATTAAAAAACAAAGCATTAAGTCTACAAATAAATTCACATAACAAAAATGTATTAATATACTACAAATTATTTTTGTTGTATTTCGTAGGGGTGTAACGGATCACAAAACACACGGCTCGGATCGTGTCACGGCTTTAAGGTCACAGTTTGGATCATTTTTCGGATCAGTAACAAGTAAAAAAACAACAAGAAAAAAGAAGAAAAAAAGCCTAAAATTACTTTTTTAAAAAGTTAAAAATATATGTTTAAAACAAAAAGTACTTAAAAGCATTAACTCACACATGTTTTCTGATTACATGTACATGTCTGGAGAGAGAAAGGAATGTTAATATGCTATCCCACCAAATTAAAATGAAATTTTGAAATTAAACTGTCATTATTTTTGGTATTAATTATTGTATTGAAACTAACTGTGGCAACATTTAAATATGTCAAATAAGTATTATTAACCATAGTACATGTCCAGGTGAAGCACTGCCATACCCGCGTTTTTCTGGTTAATTTTGACCCTAACGGCTTGCCATAGCTCAATCTGTCGGCTCTTGTCAGCTGGGTGCAGGAGCGAGACAGCAGCCGCTCCTCACTGGAAGGTCTCCTGAACTCCGACACGGAGATGTGTACCGATATTTTTATTCAGCTCTTCAAAATAAATCAATCTCTTGGTATCCGCGTTCTTCACGAAGAGTTCCAGAAAAGTTTTGATGGAAGTTTCTCCCACACTCAGCAACAGACTTTCTGATGACCGACAAGCTTCAAATCTGACGCTTGTTAAAACTAATACAGTGTACATTAAATTAATTTGACATTCGGCGTGGACAGACAATGATTGTAATAAAGCGCGCGGGGCACGAGGTCCGCAGCAGCAGCGGCGGTTGCTGGTAGAAGTCGGCGCGTTTGTTTACCTTTCATGCAGACGAAGGACGTGGAGTGGAGTCCAAAAAAATGACCCAAATGAGAGCTAAGAAACACAATAATTAGATACAAACACTTACTCGACCTGTGGAGACTAACTCTCTAACTTTTACTCGTCAAATAGGAGAAACTGTTCGCTAGCAAGTGTTATTTGCGGACCCTTCAAAATAAAAGTCTATCACGATAGACTCATTCTTCTATTGAAAAAATGTTCTATCGCGATATCAATAATTATCGTTTTATCGCCCAGCCCTAGCTGGAGATGTGGAGGAGTGGTACCACTGTGGCCCGTGTTCTAAGCATGTTCTGTATATGTTCTGCACAGCATATTTATTATGGGTGTTTTGGCAAGAGTCCGGCGAGACGATACGTATCCCGATATATTCCGACTGTACCAGAACCATCGTTCACTTGAATGACTTGAATCTGCATGCATTAATCACAGTGACTGTATCACATAAACAAGTTGCTTTTACCCAGAAATTCATGTTGCTTTTCTTTAGGTAAATTACGAAATATTAGTTTTAGAAGAGATCAGTCAAGATTGATTTCCATAATGATATATTTGTCAGTATAAGAAAAAACAATGAATGTGTCTCAACTAAGTGTGATTGTAAGATTGTAAAAGTTTACATTTAACGGAAGCTTTAAAGTGAAGGAAAAAAAGCCGATTCTGTCAGTCAGACTCCAGTCTTTCACTGCTAATCGATACGACATTGTCCTCGTTTCAGAGCGTTCACGTCACTCTGATCATCACGACTCTGAACCAGAATCTATTGCTGTGAAGTTCAGCAGAACTTTCCCCACATCATTTTGATGGAGGCTCCGCCCATGACCCGCTGCAGCTCCGCAGCTTCACTCGTTCAGATTGAGAAGCTCCACAATCCTCGTCTTTCCACGTGGAGCAGAGTTTGGGTTTAGAATTGAACTTTATTAATATCCCAAGGGATAAATTTATCAAAATTAAGGTGACCCTAACCCGTTTAGTCCCCAATCCAAGTCAAAACGAAGTCGTACACGTCTCATAACAACCGAGACCGCGAGGCTGACTGAACATTTAACAGATCTAGTTGTTGTTTTTGCCGCAGCTCAGAGAGACTCACTGCACTCTGCTGCCAACTAGTGGACGGAGGTAGAAAACAAAAGCAAGAGTGAAGGACGCTCAGAAATAATTAAATAATTAAATAAATCTCCTCATGGAAACATTTTTAGTGAAATCCACCCGTACAGTTTACGGTTGCGTGTTCTGTCCGTGTTCTGCTCCGTTTGTTCTGTACATGTTCTCTGTCACGTCCCGTGCAGGTGGAGTTTCTGGGCGAGGAGGGAACGGGTCTCGGTCCGACTCTGGAGTTTTACGCTCTGGTGGCGGCGGAGTTTCAGAGGACGTCTCTGGGGATCTGGCTGTGTGACGACGACTTCCCGGACGACGAGTCCCGGCAGGTCGGTCCCTCTGACGCGCTCCGTCCCGCGGGTTCAGAGCACGTTCCTGAATCTGCCGCTCGTGTCCTCCAGGTGGATCTGGGTGGAGGTCTGAAGCCCCCCGGCTTCTACGTGCAGCGCTCCTGCGGACTCTTCCCGGCGCCGTTCCCTCAGGACAGCGAGGAGCTGGAGCGGATCACGCAGCTCTTCCACTTCCTGGGGATCTTCCTGGCCAAATGCATCCAGGACAACCGGCTGGTGGACCTGCCGGTGTCCCAGCCGTTCTTCAAGCTGCTCTGCATGGGAGACATCAAGTCCAACATGAGCAAGCTGCTGCACCAATCCCGCGGCTCCCCCCAGGACAGAGCCCCCCTGCTGCTGCTGACCGAGGTGCAGTCGGAGGCGTCCACCGAGGAGAGCCAGGAGACCTACTCCGTGGGGAGCTTCGACGAGGACTCCAAGTCGGACTTCATCATGGACCCGCCCAAACCCAAACCGCCCGCCTGGTTCCACGGCATCATGTCCTGGGACGACTTCCAGCTGGTCAACCCGCACAGGTGAGGCGCTGGGCCGAACCGTCGGAGGAACCGTGGCCCGTGACGGTTCTGAACCTCCTTCCTCCTGCAGAGCCAGCTTCCTGAAGGAGGTGAAGGAGCTGGCCGTGAGGAGGAGACAGATCCTGACCAGCAAGAGTCTGTCAGAGGATGAGAAGAACACGCGGCTGCAGGACCTGATGCTGAGGAACCCGCTGGGCTCCGGGCCGCCCCTCAGCGTGGAAGACCTCGGGTAAGAGAAGCCCCGGAAGAAACGTTTGCTCCCACGGAAACTGATGTAGTGATCTGACGACGGAGGACATGTATGAAGAAAATAAGATTCAAATCTCAATACTTTGGATTTATTTATAAAAATTGTTGTGAATTGGAAACAGTGCTGCCACAAACGATTATTTTAATAGTCGACTAATCATCGATTATTTTTTCCGATTAGTCGACTAATCGGATCATGGACAAAGTGGATGTAAAAAAAATCTTAAATATGATTAGCTTTAAAACTAAAAAAAATCCTAAATAAGCTAAAATCGCTAGCATGTAGCTGAAATATTAGCTAAACTCCAAATTAGCCTAAAAATTGTAAAAATTCCAAATTAGCTAAAATAGCTAGCATGTATCTGAAATAATAGCAAAACTTCAAATTAGCCTAATAAACTGTAAACATTTACAATTAGCTAGCTAACATGTAGCTGAAATATTATCTAAACTCCAAATTAGCCCTAAAAAATGTAAAAATTCCAAATAGTGGCTGGAATAATAGAAAAACTCAAAATTAGCCTAAAAAACTGTAAACATTTAGAATTAGCTAGCTAACATGTAAATGAAATATTAGCTAAACTCCAAATTTGCCTACAAAACTGAAAAAATCCTAAATAGCCAAAAGAGCTAATATGTAGCTGAAATATTATCTTAATCCAAATTAGCCTAAAAAACTGAAAAAGCCTAAATTAGCCAAAATAGCTAGCATGAAGCTAAAATATTAGCTAAACTCCAAAATAGCCTGAAAAACCTTAATAAATGCCAAAATAGTCTAAAAAGCTGCAGAATGTCATTATAACTTTCAACTTTACTACAGCCTGACTCCATATATTATAAAGTAACGACTAATCGACTATGAAATTAGTTGTCGACTATTTTAATAGTCGATAGTCATCGATTAGTCGACTAATCGTGGCAGCTCTAATTGGAAAAGAAACTGTTCCAGAAAACTGAAAAAAGAGGGAAGACTCTCAAAATAGATCTGAGTGAGACTTTAAGCCGGAGTTTAAAGCTCACGCCTCAGTGTTTCTGCCCCCCCGCAGGTTGAACTTCCAGTTCTGTCCGTCCTCCAAGATTCACGGCTTCTTCGCGGTGGATCTGAAACCAAACGGAGACGACGAGGTAACCAACAGAAACGCAACGTTTTCACTCGAGATTCGTCGAGTTTTCTTCTCTTAAAAATAAAAAAAATCATTCTGTGCGTGTCAGAATTTGCCCCGTAGAAGATTTTCCAGTTTAGTAAGCTTTAATAATAAAAAAAAAATCAAAGATTTTAATTATGAAAAACTCAATAAGAGTCACTTTATTACTTCTGGTTTATTTATTTTAAATTTAGATTTATGAATTTCTGGTTGAGATGTGATTATTTTTGTCACTACTGACATTTCACTGCCAACTGCTGATGTGCTGCAGGATTTCTTTCATTTATAAAGAAAGTCATGTTGACCTCTAATAATAATAATAATAATAATAAATTTTATTTATATAGAGATTTTAAAAGATACGCTAAACTACTAGAAACTATTTACTGTAAAAGTTCACGAGCAGAACATGCAGGTGCAGCTCGCTGCCACAAGGGGGAGCCCTTTAACCCACAGGAGCTCCAGTGTTCATGTTTGCCGCTTTTCTCCTTCAGAATCTACTGAAATTATTAGGGCTGTGGATCGTTGCTCAGGTGACGATCCGATTCACGAATCAAGCTCAACGATTCACGAATCGAACCACGATTCTTACTTTTTAAGATTATGTTTATTGCTATGTGAATGTCTATTAACTGGATAGATGAACACTGAAATTATTTGCTTTTAATCGTTATTTATACATTTATTTAGAACAGGAGATCAGAATCAACAAAACTGATTAAAAAAACAAATATTCAGATAGAAAGAAATGCTGTTTGTCATTTTAAACTTTTTTTTTCTTTTGTCAATCTTCTGGTGAAGTATCATAAAAAGTAACATAAAAAAGATAAAAATCACTGCTGTTTTGGATCATTTAAAAGTAAAACCTGAAGATTCTCCACAGTTTTCTATCATCAAAGTTCTTCTATATTTTACGTTCTAAGCATTACATGTTGGTGCAGAGCCCGTATGAATAAAGACGTTATTTCCACGGCAGAATCAGCTGGTTCACGTTGATTACATCCTCCTTTCAGCAGCACGAGGCTGTGTTTCTTCAGAATAAGATGGAGTTTAGTTAATTGCATCAACTGTTGAAGAGTGACAATGACCAAAAGAATGTAAACACTGGAGATAAAGCTCCGGTGTTAAAGCTAATTATTTTTTCAGTAGTTTTTTCAGAGAACCGAACTTCAGTCTCAGTTTCTGAACAGAAAAAAGTTCTCGCTAGTTTTACTTTGAAAACCGGAAGTTCACCGTCACGAAGTTGTTTACTTTCGGCTGCCGTACCGCTTCCCTTTCGGCTTTGTTTTAGTTCGTAAGCTTAAAGTACAACATTAATCTGCATTTCAGAGCACAGATACATCGTCCCCTGATCATATTTTGATAATATTTCACTACAATTAACTATATTTATGAAGATCGCGAATCAGCGATATTTGATGTCGCGAATATTCGTACTCGTAATTTCAGGAGCAGATCGTGAATACCCGAGCACCCAGGTACTTGTTACAGCCCTAGAAATTATTATGTTAACGGTTGAGAAGTTACAATACGTTAAAGAGTTTGTGTTTAAGCAGAGAGTTGGACTGAAGCCCGTGGCGTTCCCCCATAAGCTCCTCCCTCCGATGTTTGCAGATGGTGAGTCTGGAGAACGCCGAGGAGTACGTGGAGCTGATGTTCGACTCCTGCATGCACACCGGCATCCAGAAGCAGATGGAGGCCTTCAGAGGTGAGCACACCAATCTTCTCCGCCTTCGTGCCGCGGGCGCCGTGACGACGGGCCGTGTCTCCCGCAGAGGGTTTCAACCGCGTCTTCCCCATGGAGAAGCTGAGCTCCTTCAGCCACAAGGAGGTGCAGATGATCCTGTGCGGGAACCAGTCGCCCTGCTGGACCGCCGATGACATCATCAACTACACTGAACCAAAGCTGGGATACACCAGAGACAGGTGGGGTTTCACCGCCGACCCCCCCGCCTCTGTGAAGGCGGGGCTAAACCCTCTCCCCCTCCTCCTCCCCCTCAGCCCCGGGTTCCTGCGCTTCATCCGAGTTTTATGCGGAATGTCGACGGACGAGAGGAAAGCTTTCCTGCAGTTCACCACCGGCTGCTCCACGCTGCCCCCCGGCGGCCTGGCGAACCTGCACCCGCGCCTCACCATCGTCAGAAAGGTAGGTGTGCTCCGATTGGCCGCCGAGGCCACTTAAAGCGACGGCGCTCTGACTCCACGCCGCCCCCCGCAGGTGGACGCCACCGACTCCAGCTACCCGTCGGTGAACACCTGCGTCCACTACCTGAAGCTGCCGGAGTACTCGTCCGAGGAGATCATGAGGGAGCGGCTGTTGGCGGCCACCATGGAGAAGGGCTTCCACCTCAACTGAGCTCGCCGCCGCCGCCGCACCGAGCATGCTCCCCAGATCCATCCGTCCCTCCGGCCTCTCAGACGGACGGACGGACCGACTGCTGGAGGAGGACGTTTGCGTCGTAGAACCGAGAGAAGCTTCTGCCTCGCCGGCGGCCGCCCGCTCGCTCGCCGCCGCCGCCGCCGCATCGCCCAGCGTCCTCCTCCCGTCTTAGGAATTTCCCATCTGGTTTGACTTCTGTTTTCTCCCCAGGCTTGTTTTTAGTTTCCCCCTCGGTTCCTTTTCGCTTCGTGTGTGCCGCATTTTGGTTCGACCAGAAGAAGAGGTCAAAGGTCAGAGAGCGTGTGGCGTTTCCTCTGCCGTGAAGCTGCAGAGACCAACGGGACGGCAGCTCTGCTCTCCCTGTATTTTCTTTGTATATTATAAACCTTTATTTAACTCGAGTCGCAGTTTGAAGTAAACAGATATTTTCAAATGTGTTATGCTCCAAAAAAATCATTAAAATGTTTGCAAAGTACGAAGTTCTGAAGAGTTCTGTCGTCTGAACCCACAACCCGCTCCAACCGCAGCGCCTCATTTAACAACAGAGAAAATAAAATTAAAAAAAAAAAGTTTCAATATACATAAAATATTCCTCATTTGAATCCATATCTATTGGAAATTCTTTTATTTTACATTTTTATATATTTTAAGGATTTTATGTCCATGTGAACCAAAAATAATTTGAATAATTTTCTTTTTATGGAGAGAAATGTTTCTAGACTGAGAATTAAATTACAACAAAGCTTTTATATTTTTATTTTATACTTTTATACTGTGTTCTTCGAAGGTGTTCTACAATCACTTCTGGAACACGTGGAATCGAACCTGCGTTCTGATCAGAGGTCAGACACTCCACCTCTGCGCCGTCTGTTAAAGAGTTCCATAACCACTTATTTAATCAGTTTTCTATTTAATTTCATAAAGTTTGAATTTATTTCCTTTCTGGAGGACCTAAATGTTTTCAAGAAGGAACTTTATTGTGAAAGGGACAGGAAATGGAAACTTCTCGCCAGCACAAACATAAAAGCATCAATTCAGCCAAACTGAAGTGTTTTATAATCAAAGGTCAGATGTGTCATTTAAAGTCTTTTATTTTGTAAAAACAGTTTCCACACAAACTTCCTGTCGGTCCTCAGACCAGCTGACCTTCAACTTCCTGAGTAACAGGAAGCTGGAACTTGAAGTCGTTTCTGGAGGAGCTCGGTGGTCTTCACCTCCACCTGCTCCTGGTTTCTTCTGCGGTTCCGGGTCATCGGGAGGTTCTGCAGAACCCTCATCCCTCCACCATCTTGTTGATGGCGGTGAGTGGAGCCAGGATTCGGTTCTTGTTGGTTTCCACGATGTGTCCGTTCTGGATCATCTCGTCCAGGATGATGTGGATGCTGTCCAGGTTGAACATGATCTGAGGAGGTTTCCGGTGAAGGAAACGTTTGCAGATGAAACTTCAGAGGAGATCCTCGGTCTGGATTGTTTCACTCTTCCTCCTCCTCCTCATCATCATCATCATGTTTCATGAGCTTAAAGGATACGTCCAGTTCACTCTGCAGAAGGAAAAACAGATTCAGAACTTTCTGCACTTTGAATCATCTTAAGGTGGACTTCCTCTAAACTCTTTTAATGGTCTTTGGCTATTAAGCTGAAAATTTAATTTTCTCCATTAAAACTTCAAAATAAAATCAGCCACAGCAAAACCGCTTCCTTCCTTTTATAAAATGTATTTGTTTTTATTCTACCTTTATTTTAGCAGGAAGTCCCCATTGAGAAAATACATATTTTTCAAAATAAAATCTTGTTTTTTGAACAATTTAAACATTTTCAAGAAAATTTTATTTTTAACTTTTAATTTTTTGTTTTTCAAGGATTTCTCTTTTTCAAGATTTTCCTTTTTGTTAATTTCAGATGATTTTTTTTACTTTTATAAAATTTATTTTTCATCCTTGATTGTTTCTCCAAATTTTCTTTAATTTTTCATACTTTTTTTTTGTCAAAAAATCTTTTAAAATTTGTTTGTGTTTAAGATTTTTTTTGTTTTTTTTTTAAGTAATTATTGTAGTTCTAAAGAAAGAACTTTTTTTTTTCTATAAAACTTAAAAAGAATGCCCTGAAAAACACAAAAAAATATATTAAAAACACAAACAATATTTTTGAAAACCTCTAAAAAAATCATAAATACAAAAAATTGCCCAAAAAACCAACGCAAGTATTCAATAAACGTGATAAAATGTATCTCAAAAAACACACATATTTTAACACATAAAAAAATAATTTAAGAACTAAAGAATTTTCTTAAAAATATATTTATATATGAATAATAAAAAAATCCCAATCTCTCAAAAAACCTATAAAAAAATCTGTTTTAACGTTGGTTTGAATTTTTTTTTTTTTCATAACAACAACAACTAAAATTAGCTAAAAATGTAATAAATAGTTAAATATTTCCGTATCATTTTGTTGATTCTCACTAACAAAGTCTTGGATGGATTCTGCCGTTCTGGCGCTAACTTTAGCCTCGTCCTTCGCAGCTCCTTCTACAGCAAAACCGCTCACACTGCCATCTAGTGTTTGCTTTGGGAACAGCTCAGCTTTGAGCTGTGAGCGTAAACAAAGACACGAGAGGTCTGTGGATCTGTGAACTCACCACCCTGCTGAAGTGTTTGTCCAGAACCTCCACAAAGTTGTGGATCAGCTCGTAGATGGACAGCTCATTCTGAGGGAGACACAGAAGTTCTGGATTCTAGAACGGAGGACGGCGAACGTGTCTGAGATCCTGCATCCTCACCTCGCCATCCGACACTCCCACCACGATGATGAGGGCAGCGTACTGCCGGTACACCAGCTTGAAGTCCTTGTACTCCACAAAGGAACACTGCAAACACAGCAGGGTCAGAGCAGTTTGGACTTTCCTCGCCGGGATCCAGATCGACTCAAGTGGACCTGGTCCTTCTTGCGGCTCAGGCAGCAGCGGACGGCGTCGGCCTCCAGAGCCGCTCTCCTGCTCAGCTCCACGGGCTCGTAGTACCGGGACAACCGGGTCTGACCCTGCTGGTTCACCATCAGAACAAACTTGATCATCCTTTGGGTCCCTATAAAACAAACAGTGACGGTCAGCTGGAAGTCCAAGTACAGCCAGACATTTCCAACCTTCAGGCATGAAACCTGTCAGATATCAGCTGATGGAACGTGATCTTCATGTGAAGAAGGTAAAGTTGTGGGTTTGATTCCCACCAGAGGATCTGCCGTTACCTTGGAGTCCAGTCTGCTCACACAAGAAAACAAACTAACCTTTATTTAAACACAAAAACTAGGAATGAGTAGTTTAGCTCCTGTGATCAGGCGGTGAAATCTGGTTCTTTTGACAGCAGCTGAATGTGGAGATGCGTTCACTGACCACAAATGCGTCGTTAATACGAGAATTTTAATATTTTATGCGGTCAACAGGAAAAACATGATTTATTTTACGTAAAAGTAAGACCCAAAATCCTATTTGCAGTTTGGTAAATGCGTCTTTGTGACCGTAAAACCAGACTTTTTAAACATAAAACTCGACTTACCAGCCGCTGGTGTCTTGTTTTAATAACTCGTCAGCTTAACGATAGAAAAACGAAACAAAAAGAGAATATATGTCATTATTCACCGCCTCATCTTTAACTTATGAGGCTGACTCATAAAAGGTCAGTTTTACGATTACATCGACAACGAAACAAACCAAAATACAATCATTTCCCTCTTTAGCTTGTTTTCTTCTACGGGTCACGGTACTGACATTTGAACACTGCCCCCCTGTGGCAGCAGCTGCATCCTACAAGCACCGCTCAGTCTTCTTCTCTTAATGTTTTTAAGGGTTGACGTTAATGCATTACCGCCACCTACAGGTTTATTTGTGAATCACATCTTTTTTTTCCTTTTAGTTGAACGTACTAACATTTTTAAAACATTCTTTAAACTGTATTTATAATATTTAGATGCTACACAGTGAGGAACATAGATCAATAATTTTTTTCTTTTCTTTTTTTTTTCGAAAATAAACGCCACAGCAGATTACTAAAACAACACCTTAAAGTTGATCATGAACCTGGAATATATTATAGAATAACTGATGTTTTATTACAACTGGAAGAAATTGAGTGTAAATTATGTTTGATTTCGGTAATTATAACACTTTTTTAAAAAAAACTTGTATTTCTAAATTTGGTTTCATTAAATAAATATAGTAAAATCAAGATAGATAGATAGATAGATAGATAGATAGATAGATAGATAGATAGATAGATAGATAGATAGATAGATAGATAGATAGATAGATAGATAGATAGATAGATAGATAGATAGATAGATAGATAGATAGATAGATAGATATACTTTATTAATCCTTCTGGAAATTAAGTGGCTGTCCTTGCTCCATACACACAACTCAGTTCAAACAGTGACAGACACAAAGTAAAAACTAATAAGTTACATACCATAAAAGCAGCTAAAAGTCAGATAAAAATTCAGAGATAAAATAAAACGTAATAAAATCCTCATGTTCAGTGTCCTCGTCTAATCCTACCCTTCCCAGCAGCATTGTGGAGTCTTATTGCACTGGGCACAAAGGATTATTTATCAAATAGAATTGTGAAAATAGATATTATCATAATCAACAAAACCAAACAAGATGTTTTCTTCATGTCAGGAAGAAATTGTGTGTAAATGTCTGATTTGGGCAATTAATAAAATATTTTTTAGACTTTTATTGCTAAATTTGGTTTCAATTTTGAATAATCAGGAGATTTATCAATTGTATAGATAGCTTTTATCACAATCAACAAAACCAAACAGGATGTTTTCATCGAGTCATTGAGGATGAATTTGACTAATTTTGTGAGTTGACAATTTGCTCCAAACTAATTTAGTGTCCAAAATATTTGACATTGTTTACAAAATGTACAATTTTTATCATTTAGGTAATAAAGAAATGCAGAAAGATGGAGGCTGTGAAGGAAAATTATGTGCGTATATGAATGTATATGCTTTTAGTTTTTTTTTGTTAACTGGTTTGGGACCAAAGGACAATCAACGAAAAGAAATTTGTAATGCTTTTTCAAAATCATTAGGAGAAAAAATGATAAATATGATATTTTACTGGATAATATCATTGAATAATTAGAAAAATAAATTATTGGAGCTTTTTAGCTGTAGTGGTTTTCCCGCTGGGATATTATAAGAATTTAAATCAACGATCCTAATAATTCCTAACGATTTTTAACATTTCTTTTGTTTTATGTTTTAGATATTTTAAAGAGACACAAACCGTATTAGGAGTTTACAAATTTTCAAGATTTTTAGCTTTAAAATTGTTTTTAATGACTTTACTAGATTTGACTACATTTGACTCCTTCTTTTAATTATGACAACTTATGCGACTGTATTACTTGTTTGCCATCATCACAACATACATGTTATAAAAGCTTCAATTGACTCCACAAAATATGAATGAATTGTTTCAAATCCAAGACGGAAGCTTAAGAAATGAAAACTTCTTTTAAGTTAGTTAGTCAGTCGTTTATTTGACAGGGAACATTAAAGATGCTTCACACCAGAGTACAGCCGAAGTTAGTTTCCGTCTGTAGTCCCAAAACAAGTAAAAATCAATACTAATTTCAAAATAAATTTAAACAATCATTCAAATATTCACTCAAACATTAAACTTTTCCACAAACTACTGATTACAAAATGACATTTTATAATAAACTCTAACTAAAACTTTCAAATGTTTCTAAAAACAGACAAAATGTATTTTATGGTGTTTGAAACTTCTTTAACGTGTTTTTTTAAACTAAAATTTGTATCCAGAATGACTGCTAATAACTGTTAAATTCCTCTACCATTTGAATTTGGCTCTTATTTATGTATATACATGTTTTTGTGTTTTAGTAAAATACATTGCCACGGTTTTGTTAAGATTTAAAGTGAGAGACTGTAACCAGTGTCAAATGATTTCCATTGTATTGGTTAGTTAGTTAGTTTTTTTCCAACAGTGGCCGCATCACTCCACGTACATAAATAACTGTGTCATCTGCTTTTAACTTGAACAGAGATTTTTATAGATACACAAAATAATAAAAAAAAAATATGAAATGTTGCAAGGAATGAAACATGTTTGTCATGTAGATAACAGCATCATTTTTTAAATCAACTCGTGGGTTTAAAAAAAAATTCTTTTTTCTATGGGGTGCCGTTTGTAAATCAGAGAAGTAAACTTTTGACATCAATGTTTTCAGATATTTAGTGTTTTAGGAGAAAAAAACAGGTTTTGTTTTTAGAATGCATATTCTCATCCTATAAATGAATATATTTGTAAAAATATAACATTTTATAATTAAATATTTAGTTAACCAACTAATTATTTAATTTTAACCTAAATATTTATTTTAAAGTTAAATATCGAGCCTACAAACTAAATATTTAAATTTTGTAACTAAATATTTAGATCCAAACTAAATATTTAATTTGTAACTAAATATTAAGCTTGGATCTAAATATTTAATTAAGAAATAAATATTAAGTAAAAAGAACAACTAAATATTCAGCTAAGATCTAAATATTTAGTTTGGAGCTAAATATTTAGCCAAAAAAATTAAATATTTACTTTTAAACTATATATTTTATATATAATATATTACTTAAATATTTAATTTGTTTTATTTTATTTATTTATGTATTTATTTGATGAATTTATCCCTTTGGAATATGAATTAATTAAATTCAATATAAATAAAAAAATTATATTAGGAGAAAAAATTAAGAATGAATTTTATTTTTAATTTTTGAAATATTTGGTCAAATGTGAAAGTAACATTTTTGAGGTTTTCCTGGTGAGATTTCTCAGTTTCTATGTAATCTATGAATTCACATTCATGAGCTCCTGTAACACAATTTACTAAATTAAATAAACCTCTAACTAATAATACAAGTGATTTAAAGTGATATTTTTGAGAATGTTTCGATTTAAATTAATCTTATCAATTTAAATGAAAGATTTTTGTATGCATTTGTATTTTGTTTAATGATATTTTTAGGTTTTGCGTCTAAATATGTGTCTGTATTTCCCGGCATGCAGCGCGGCAGGATTCCCCCTCACAGCCGTCACATCCAGGCGGACAGCAGTGATGGCGGCCGGTGAGACTCACACGTAAACACCGCCTTCAAGACGCCGCTCTCCGCTAAGCGCTCAGGGGCAGCCGGCCTCTATCACGGCGGCGGTGCCAGCGCGGCAAGTACCCGGCGGAGACGCGCGAGGCCTTCGGCGCACTTTTTTTTTTTTTAAAACCGGTTAAATAATCATTAAATACAAACGGCGCCGCTCGTTCGAACAAAAACCGAATCATGGACGAACACCCAGGCGGAGGAGGAGCGGCCTCCCCGCGGCCGCCGCCGCTGCAGCAGCACGGGAGCAACCCCGGACCTCCCATCGGAACGGTCATGGTGCCCCAGCAGACAGACGAGCTAGCCCGGCCGCAGCAGCAGTACACTATCCCCGGGATTCTACACTACATCCAGCACGAGTGGGCCCGGTTCGAAATGGAGAGAGCTCACTGGGAGGTGGAGCGGGCCGAACTCCAGGTCAGTCCGTCGCTCTGGGTTAGCCGCTTAGCTTAGCATTAGCATTAGCCCGGTTAGCTGTTTAGTCACCGGGAATCTTTCAACAACCTTTATTAGCAAATTTATAAAAGTACATTTAAGGTAGCGCCTGGAGTCCCGCCGACATTTTGCGGAAGCCGTCGAATGAGGCCCGTTTGGAGGTTTGTTACTCGGCCTGTGGTCTGAGGCGAGCTCCGCCGGAGGAGCTAGCCGTTAGCTTCGGATCTTACGGAGCCTGCAGCCGCCGTAGGTACATTTGTGCTGCTGCTTTGACAACTGACAAGACGGTCATCGATGTTCGCGCATACGTTCCCTGTGACAGCCAGACGACCTTAAACATTAGGCCTGACAGATTCAAACCTGTGATTCCAGAAGTTTTTCCTGTGGCTTGAGCTGAATAAAGTGTCTTCATATGCTTGTATATCAATCTGTGAGATTATAAGGGACAAAGAGAAGCATCAATTGGGTCACAGCTCCTTCTGTGAGATCTCCTGCGGTGTAATGTTTATTTGCTGTCAATTTTTGGTACTTTTTTGCCTTTGAAGTCTCCCTGTAAAGAACCTGTAAACAAAATTGACTTCATGATGAGAGAAGCTGGAGCTCCTCCATGTTTATGGAGCTTCAGGTCCATCAGATGTGTTCTGGGTCTGCAGCATCCAACTGCTTCATCTCAGTTTGTGTGACAATATCTGCCTCATAATTCACCAAATGGAGTTTGTGTATAGAAGGCATCATCTCAGCTGCAGAGATGTTTCTGTGATGGAGATGTGCGATCCAATGAAAAGCTAAAAACAGACCCCCCCCCCCCCCCCCCCCCCACAATAAGAATGCTTGTAGTCATATAGTTTTATCACAAGATCAGTTTGAGTCTCCATGATGGTGATGGGGAGGATGAAGATGCTCTGAACTCGGTCTGTGATGTCACAACCCAAAGGATGGTCTAATGAGATATTTATAGAAGTAGGTGACCCTGAACCAACTTCAGGCTCTCACATCAAGCTGCATGTATCTCTATGGCAACGTAAACTTGGTTTTGTTCCATTTGGAGAACTAAAATTGAATATTTAATTTATTTTAAAACTGAGTCGAGCAGTGAGAGGTGCATTTATCTGTCCTGATGAGATATAATAATGAAGGGGGAAGTTATGTGTTAGTTTTAACAAAAACATTTCAATATTTTACATTATAAATGTATTTTTTTAAATCAATTTTTATTAGAAATTGTTGAATTATTTCAGAATTTGTAGCTTTTATTCCAATATATTGTAAGCCTGTTGTTCTACTGTGTTGCCACTAGAGGGCAGTGTTGCTTTGTTTACACAGCCACCTCAGAAAGCTTTAATAAAAATAATGTAAACAACATTTGAATGGTATTTTCCAACTTCCAGAATCACATTTTACTCCTCTACATGAGATCAGAGCAAAATGCTGACGGTGTGACAACATTTGTCTGAAATAGCCATGCTGATGTAATGACAGTGGCGTTTTAATGGGGTGACGTGGACCGGGGGGGGGTTGAGTAACTTCAGCCCGTGTGTACTTTTTGTGTCAGGGATGTACGGAAGCTCCCGATGACTCACAGGAAATCTGTCTGGTTTGTCATCACTGTAAATTTGGGCTAAGCCGCTCATGTGCTTGCATTCCTTTTTATTTTACGTCCTTTCCCGGCGGCTCCGAGCTCCTTCATTACCTGCAGGAGCGTCTGATTCATGCAGGTGTCACATGACCTCACTGGACGACCAACCATGAAAACTTAACTCCCACCATCACACATCAGAAATAAAAAGATACGTTTCTCACATTTTTTTCATTTCAGACAATCTTTTAGATATTAAAAACATCAATGATTTTTGGAGTATTTTTTTCTGTTGACAAAAGTTTTAAAAGTTGTTTCTGTTCTGCGTTTTTCCAGGCCCGGATAGCGTTCCTGCAGGGGGAGAGGAAGGGCCAGGAGAACCTGAAGAACGATCTGGTTCGAAGAATCAAGATGTTAGAATACGCTTTGAAACAGGAAAGGTAGGAGCTCCCTCTGATCTCGATGTGTTCATTTGATCACCTGAACCACGGGCTTTGTAGGTTTGATTTGGTTTATTAGGTTTTGTGGTGGTTTGTTGTTAGAGGAAGCTTAAAGCAAATATTCTGATCGTCTTCTGCACAGCTGGCTCAGAGGCAAAAATTCATAATTGCATCTACATTTTTTTTTTTTTAAGTTTATTTTTGAACAAGAACAACGATACAAACAGAAAGAAATGAAAAGAGCAAAACAAACAAACAAGAAACAAAGTAAACAAAGCAATTTCTCTCACAATCATTCTTGAATGCAACAAGAGATGTTCAAAAAAAAGATTAAATTTCATTAATGAAAAGAACAGCGAAAACAATCACAACATTTATATATACTAATATTCATATAAAATTCAACATATCTTTACCATTGTCTTCATATTTTTTAATTTTATTACATTTGATGAGTATTTTTAATTTATGTAAAGTTTGACAACTTTTAATATCTTCCCTACAATTATTCCATAACATGCAGTGGAGTTTAATGTTTGTTCTTACAGGTGGTTTGACATAAATGTTTGTACCTTTTAGCGTATATTTATTTTCTCTTAACTGGAAGAGCTTTGGATACTTGGGGAATTGTTTGTTTTTACTTTGAACATGAATTGGATTATTTTGAAATCAATCAAGTCAAAAAATTTCAACAGTTTTAATTTGATAAAAAGTGGATTTGTTGGTTCAGTGTAAGGAGAGTTGGTGATTATTCTTATAGCTTTTTTTTTTGAAGAAGAAAGACTGAATTTAAGGATGTTTTCTATGTACTTCCCCACAATAAGTCATGTAGGGAAGAATAAATGAGCAGTACAGAGTTTTTAATGATGACTGGTTTAAATAATGTTTTATTTTATATAGTATAGATATAGATTTAGATATTTTTGTTATTAATAGTTTTATGTGTTTCTTCCAGCTTAATTTTTCATCAATTATTACACCTAAAAATTTGATTTCTGACACTCTTTCAATTCCAACATTATTAATCATGAGTTTCCTATCAGTATTGACTTTTCTGTTACCAAATATTATGAACTTAGTTTTATTAACTTATTTAAATCAAACCAACTCTTAAATTTATTGAGTTCTCTTCCAGCTGCCTCCAATAGCTCTTCCAAGTTGTCTCCATAGCAGAACAAGTTCGTATCATCTGCAAATAAGATAGTTTCCAACAAGTTTGAGATTTCACAAATATCATTGACATACAGTACATGTATAGATTAAAAAGAAAAAAATTGATTCTACACCAAGATTTCAAATAAAGTTGCCCTACGACATACTGGTGACACCCTGCCTTTGCCCATCAGTAGTCGGGACAGGATCCGACAGCACCGCGACCCCGAAAGTGGGTTAAGAGATTCGATGGAAAAACCTAAAACAGCTGAGCTAACTCAGAGCTAAAGTGGGCTAACTGACAGTTGGGAATCCTGACCCTACTGACTTTAAAAAAACGTTATTCTTTTTTTTTTTACTGCCACATCAGTCGGCTACTACTTAGCTCAGAGTTAGCTGTTTTTGTTACGTTATTCTCTTATTATCAACCAATTTTCACTGATTTTTTTATTTTATTTATTTTATTTACACCTAACGAGTGAGGTGTTATGTCAGCTGCTCCTTTTGGTCTTCCTCCACTTCTGGGTCTGAAACTATCTCCTAGAGATCTACCACCCTGCCTGTTTCCCAGATCTCCAAGCCCTGCTAGCTGCTGATCAGCTCAGTCAGACGTCTCCAGATTAGGATTGAGGGAACACACCTGGTCCAGGTAATCAGAAGCAGCTGGAAAACAGGCTGGGTGGTAGATCTGGAGGATTACCCCATCAGCTGCTGTCGCCTGGCAACCACAATATGGTCACCATATTTTGATCTGTTTTATTTTCAACAGAGCTACGGTTATCGAGATCATTTTCCCGTTATGGGATCAATAACATTCTAAAAATTTCTATTTTATTTTATTTTACTAAATAAACTCCAACACGCATGTGCAGTTTGAATCATCAGTGTTTCTTTACTCGATGTTTATGCCTGTGACAGGATACGTTTTTCAGATAGATTGATACTTTATTAATCTCAAATTATATGACGGTCTGTAGATCCGGATCATTCATGTGGATTAAAACAGACATTTAAAATTAGTAAAACGTGTTTAAAAATACCAATTAATCCAATAAAAAGAGAATTTATGCGTTCAAGTCGACAAAATGTATTAAAAACAGAAATGTTTAATGTACAATTAAATGTTTGATCCATATTTTTCTGCAAAGTTGTTTACAGCCTTCATTTTGTGCACAACTTTGTTTTTATAAATGAATTTTTTATTTACAAATTAAACGTTTGACTTTCTTAGATTTTTAATTCAAGTAAATCTTTGCAGCTGGAGAATCTTATTTGACACAGGATGTATTTTATTTTGAAAGGAACTTATTTGTACTGCTGTTTAAAATAAAAAAAAAAAAACATTAAAATGATTACATATATATTAAACCATTATATTTTAATCAATGTAAATATTTGAATTCTGCATTTTTTAAACAAATGGTTCAATTTTCATCAATAAAAATGCATTTTTCTAAATGGTGAAGTTGGAATTTGCGTCTCTCAATGAGTTTTGGCCAAAAAGAAAATATCCCAGAATTATTATTTACAGATATAAACGTTTGAGACCAAAATGAAGAAGCTTTTCCCTAAGTAATGCTACGATGCAGTGGTAATCCTTTATTTTATTAATGAAGATTATTCCTGAATTTGGATGTTAATGAACTAGAAACGAGTCAAAAAGATTTAAATAGAAATTCTTTTCATTTTTTAGAATTTTTTAAAAATCGAAGTGTCTCTTTGCCTTTTGTTTTTACAGTTTATTCCAATATAATAAACAATGTTTTTAAGTAAAACGCTAAGTTTGCTACGTTTACACAATTTCACTTTTAATTAAGTAGAAAATTGAAAGTAAAAATAATTTCTCATCTTCAAAAAAAGAGAATTGACAAAAAAAACTGGACTAAACATGTGAGAAAAATAAATGTTTTTCAGAAACTCTGCAGAATTTTGAGGATTAATTCAGTTTGATGATATCTCTTGAAAAATGCATGAAAAAAGTCAGTCTGTTTACTTTGGATTTTGACGTTAATCTGTAAGAATAAATAATAATGTATTCTCTTTTCTCCAGAGCAAAATATCACAAGTTAAAATACGGAACGGAGCTGAACCAAGGAGAGATGAAGATGCCCAGCTTTGAATCAGGTCTGGAAACCTTCCTCCGTCTCATTTCTTCGTTCTTTCACTCGTTCCTGAAGCTACCTGATGGATTAAATGGGATTTATTGCATGAAAAAAGTGTTGAATCGTTTACATCTGACATGTTTTACTAGTTCTTTGTCAGAAAAAACGGCGCCACGTTTTCACTTCTGAAGCGGAAGACGTTCTTTGCGGTTCAGGACGCTGAGTGGCGCTCTGCGTTTTTCTGTTTCCTCCTCAGACACCAAAGACTCGGAGGTGTCGGCGGTTCCCGCCAACAGTCAGCTGACGTGGAAACAAGGACGGCAGCTTCTCAGACAGTAAGACGCACGCGTTTGGGTCTTTGTGGCGCCGTTTCCCAGAGTCCAGCTGAAACCCTCATTACTCTGTTTGTGCTCAGGTACCTGCAGGAAGTCGGATACACGGACACCATCCTGGACGTCCGCACGCAGAGAGTCCGCTCTCTGCTGGGCCTGTCGGGCTCTGAGCAGAACGGCGCCGTGGAGAACAAGAACCTGCAGCACCTCATCAACGGGACGGATCGCTGCAAAGACGGCAAGAGGTGAGGCGGCGGTCAGACGGAGGTCGGCGGGTGGAGGCGGGCGGGGCTCATCCGCGCGTCGCTGTCCGCAGGATTCCCAGCGACGACCTGGAGACGTTCAACTTCCTGGAGAACGCGGAGGACAGCGACGAGGACGAGGAGGGAGACCTGATGGACGACATCGGCACGGACAAACACCGCAGGGCCAAAAAGCACAAAACCAAGGTCCGTTCCTGCCCCGGACCGCCTCCTCGGGAGGACTCCGCCGCTCCTCTGACTCCTCTCTTCCCTCCAGGTGGGGAACGAGGGTTTGGCCAACGAGGACGAAGCCGACACGGAGGAGGTCATGAAGGAGTTCGACTTCCTGGTGACGGCGGAGGACGGCGAGGGGCCGGGGGAGGCCCGGAGCTCCGGAGACGGGACGGAGTGGGGTGAGCTGGTGGGACGGGGGAGAAACTGTGACCAGAGCTTTTACAGTTTTGAGACAAAACCTTAAATTTCAGTTTGATTTCAGAATAAAATATTTAAAAAAGCATTTTATTAGCAAAGACTCAATGAATTGTTTTTTTAACTAGTGCTGTCATGAAATTAAATATTTTAAAAGCCTAATTTTGAGGTATTTTCATTTAAATATGTAAATCTATTTACCTATCAAACAGAAAACAATTTGTACAAATAAATGACATAAATCCACATTAAGTTCAATAACATGCGGGGTACCTCAAGGTTCAGTCTTGGGCCCCAAACTCTTGAACATCTATATAAATGACATCACCAGTGCATCCAAATTCTTAAAATGTATTTTATTTGCTGATGACACTACTTTTTATTATACGGGTAACGATATAAAACAAATGACGGAATTAATCTAAAGGGAGTTGGAAATAATAAAAAAATGGTTAGATACAAATAAACTATCAATAAATTGTGAAAAAAACGAATCTGATGATATTTAGCAACCATAAGATAAATAATAACATCTCAATGAAAATTGCAGGTTCTCAAATTAAACAAGTGAAAGAAGTTTGTAGGGGTGATCATAGACGATAAAATAAACTGGAAATCTCATATCAAGTACATAAAAACTAAAATAGCAAAAATCATTATACCTCATATATAATTCACTGATTGTACCATACCTGACATACTGCATAGAAATGCTAACAAATCAATAAATTCAATATTTGTTACAAAAACGAGCAATAAGAATCATTACTGGGAGTAAGTCTCTGGATCCATCTACACCTCTGTTTATAAAGCTAAAACTACTAAAATTTAAAGACTTAGTAAATCATTCCATATTAAAACTTATGTACAGAGCACATCACAGAAGTTTACCTCTTAACATACAAAAGAAGTTTGAAAAAAGAAAGAGCAATTATAACCTAAAAGGGCATGACATTTTTAAAACCAATAAATTTAGAACCAAAATGAAGGAAAAAAGTGTTTCAGTGCAGGGTATTAGATTATGGAATACTTTAGAAAAATATATAAAAGAATCTCATTCTTTAAAAAAAAACTATGAAAAAACAAATGCTCACATCATATGAATCAGTCATTAAAAACGGGCTTAATGGGAAAGGAAGGAAAAAGAGAAAGAGAAGGGAAAAAAAAGGAAAATACTACTACTTTTTTCCCTACTATTTTTGGTGTTTGTTTCTCTTACTACTTGCTTATTCTGTTGCAGAATTTTGTTGTTGACTGAAATTATTTACTGACTTGGTTAAATGGGGCAGAGATAATAATTTTTTTTCTTTCTGTCCCTTTTCATTTTTTCAAAAACCAAGATTATTGTAAAACTCCTTTTGTGTGTTTTGAAAATGAAATAAATAAAATGAATGAATGAATGAATGAATATTGTGGTGAGGTAAAAGATCAAAATACATTTAAAAAAGTGGATTTATGAAGTTTTTAATTTTAACAGAATTCCATCTTTACTTTAAACATCACCAAAGGAAACTTTGTTTTCAATATTACACACTAAAAATAAAATATCTGGTTCAGATGACTCTAATTAAAACCATCATAAAACAACAGCAACACTTCTCTGAGCAATCTAAAAAATATTAATATATTGACAAACATCGTTTATCACTATAGAAAAGACGTGATGGATTCAGTTTCCTTTAATCTGACTAGACTTATTACTTCTGAGTAGGGCTGTGGATCGTTGCTCAGGTGGCGATCCGATACGATTCATGAATCAAGCTCAATGATTCACGAGTTGAACCACGATTCTTACTTTTTAATATTATGTTTATTGCTATGAGAATATTTACTAGATGGAGGAAAATTGAAATTATTTGTATTAATCACCAACATTTATACATTTATTTAGAACAGTAGATCAGAATCAACAAAATTGATTTTAAAAAACCCAAAAAGATTCAGATAGAAAGAAATTTTGTCATTTTAAACGTTCTTTTTTGTCAACCTTCTGGTTAAGTTCAGCAGTAACATAAACAACATAAAGAGGATAAAAATTACTGCTGTTTTGGATCATTTAACAACAAAACTTAAAAATGTTCTCCACATTTTTTTTATCCTCAAAGTTCTTCAATATTTTTCGGTGTACAACCCGTGTGAAAAAAGTATTTGTTTCCGCAGCAGAATCATCTGATTCACGTTGATTACATCCTCCTTTCAGCAGCACGAGGCTGCGTTTCTTCAGAATAAGATGGAGTTTCGTTAATTGCTTCAACTGTTGAAGAGTTATCATAACCAAAAGAATGTAAACACTGAGATAAAGCTCAGATGTTAAAGCTAATTCATTTTTTCAGAAGTTATGTCACTGAACAGAACTTCAGTCTCAGTTTTTGAACAGAAAAAACTCTCGCTAGTTTTACTTTGAAAACCGGAAGTTTCTCCACAACTAAGATGTGTTTACTTTTGGTTACTAACACGGCTCTTTCGGCTTTGTTTTAGTTCGTAAACTTAAAATAATACATTAATCTGAATTCCAGAAGAAAAATACATCATTACCAGATAATATTCTGATCATATTTTACTACAATTTACTATATTTATAAAGATCGCAAATCAGCGATCTTGGACGTCACGAATATTCATACTCAGATTTTCGGGAGCAGATCGCGAATACCCGAGCACCCGGATACTCCTTACAGCCCTACTTCTGAACAAACTTTTGCTTCATTCTCTGGACAAAAACATGTGGGAAGAGGCAAACATTTGCTCAGAGATGATGCTTTGTTTATTTTTTCATGGTCACTTTTCTTTAGACAGGATGTTACAGGGTTCCTGTGAGGTCTTAGAAATATTGAATTTATGAATTTAGAATAGAATACCTCAAAAAGTCTTGGATTTTGACATCTGAGCCTTAAAAACTGAGAAGTTTGAAACTTTTCTGTTTCACATTTGGTGTCGAATATGTACATTTTTTTGAACCACAAATGAGTCGATCAAATAATAAAAATATGCTGACCACTGGTTTAAAATAAATAACTAGAACATCACAGCACCACAAACAACAAGAAGCATAAAATGGGAGATAGGACTGAGAAATTAGTCTTAATTTTTGATATTCATGGTCTTAAAATGTCCTAAAAAGTCTGAAATTGAACCTGTTGAAAATTGTAGGAATCCTGTGCAAGAAGACCTGGTGGCAGACAAGATGGCGGCTGATAATCGTTTGCAGGAAGCAGAAATTCCACTAGATTTCAGACTTGTTGCTACTTTTAATAAAACTCTTTTTTAGACTCCAGGATTATCTTAAAATGTGTCAAAAGAGAGTAAACAGTTTATTGTTATTTATGACTTTTTTCACATGTTCTTGTGGAGTTTTTCCGACTTGTTTAAAGCTCAGTGGCCCTGTGGTAGAGTGTCCACGCTGAGACTGGAAGGTCGTGAGTTCGAATCCTGGCAGAATCACACCAAAAAGAATCTAAAAATGGGATCCTGCGTGACACTCAGCATTAGGGAGTTAAACTACTGTGTCTGCAGCTCACCACTCCCACAGGGGAGGGGTCAAATTTGAACACATTTCAAATGGGACTTTAACTTAACTCACTACTCTGATGTTGCTGCCATTTTTGTTGAACCACTAATGTTAACTTGAGAGGATTTTATTTGAATTAACTGAAGTTTGTCTCTGCAGCAGAGCCTCTGCCATTTCCCAGCGGTGGGGGCAAATCCTTCCTGCTGGGGGGGTCGGAGGACGCCCTGGAAAACATGCTGGGCTTGGGCGACCTCGCCGACATCTGCGTCACCAACGACGAGGTGGACTTCGGTTACGATGTGAGACGCCTGCAAACACGAGTGTTGTCACGTGACGACCCCCCCCCCTCTCTAAAAGTTCTCACATGTTTCCACCTCCAACCCCCCCCAGATCTCTTCCAGTAAGGAGTCTTCCTTCAGGAAGACGTGGAACCCCAAGTACACGTTGCGGAGCCACTTCGACGGCGTCCGAGCCTTGGCGTTCCATCCCGTTGAACCTTGTCTGGTCAGCGTGTCGGAAGACCACACCCTCAAGCTGTGGAACCTCACCAAGACCGTCCCCGCCAAAAAGTACGCCAGCTCCGCCCCCTCATCAGAACACACCTGGAGACCTCTCTCATGAGAAGCTTCACCTCTGCTAACCATCTGTTCTTCTGTTTTCCAGAAGTGCCTCGTTTGATGTGGAGCCCATCTACACTTTCAGGGGTCACGTGTACGTACGCCAAACTGTCCACCAAAAATCAGAAAAGTTTCAATCTGGAACCGCCAGGAAGACTCAAAGATGTCCAGAGTATTTTTTCAGGGCTGAATGTTTGACTGTAGGGCTGCCACAATTAGTCGACCAATCGATGACGAACCGACTATAATTAAATAGTTGATTAGTTGTACTTTATAATATATGGATTTAGAGTATAGTAAAGTTAAAAGTTATGACTTTGTTAGCTTTTTTGGACTCTTTTGGCATTTATTAGGCTATTTTAAAGTTTAGTTAATATTTCAGCTACATGCTAACTGTTTTGACTAACATAGCCTTTTTTGTTTGTAGGCTAATTTGGAGTTTAGCTAATATTTCAGCTACATGCTAGCTGTTTTGGCTAACATAGCCTTTTTGTTTGTAGGCTAATTTGGAGTTTAGCTAATATTTCAGCTACTTGCTAGCTGTTTTGGCTAACATAGCCTTTTTTGTTTGTAGGCTAGTATGGAGTTTAGCTAATATTTCAGCTACATGCTAACTGTTTTGGCTAACATAGCCTTTTTTTGTTTGTAGGCTAATATGGAGTTTAGCTAATATTTCAGCTACATGCTAACTGTTTTGGCTAACATAGCCTTTTTTGTTTGTAGGCTAATTTGGAGTTTAGCTAATATTTCAGCTACATGCTAACTGTTTTGGCTAACATAGCCTTTTTTGTTTGTAGGCTAATTTGGAGTTTAGCTAATATTTCAGCTACATGCTAGCTGTTTTGGCTAACATAGCCTTTTTTTTGTTTGTAGGCTAATATGGAGTTTAGCTAATATTTCAGCTACATGCTAACTGTTTTGGCTAACATAGCCTTTTTTTGTTTGTAGGCTGTTTTGTAGTTTAGCTAGTCTTTAAGCTACTTGCTAGCTGTTTTGACTAACTTAGGCTTTTTTTTGTTTTTTAGGCTAATATGGCATTTAACTAATATTTTAGCTGGCTATCAGCTTCAGCTTTTTTAGATTGGCTTCAGCTACTTCAGCTATTAGCACTAGCATCTGTATCTATTGTCACTAGCATCTTCAGCAGCAAAATTCATCTTACAGAATTCACACTAGCTTTATCACAGGAAATGCCATATATCTAGTTTTTAGTTAGTCAAAAGCTAATGACCTTTGTTTTACTTTAACTAATCGTAAAAAAATAAATGGTGATTAGTTGACAATGAAAATAATCATTTGTGCAGCACTATTTGACTGTAACCAGAGGAACTTCTAAACCATCTCTGGAACGATGCCGCCTCCTCTTTCAGGGGCCCGGTTTTGTCGTTGGCGATGACCTCCAGCGGTGAACAGTGTTTCAGCGGCGGCATCGACTCCACCATCCAGTGGTGGAACATCCCGAGCTCCAACGTCGACCCGTATGATACCTACGGTACGTTCTGACACGTTCACAATCCCACCTAGACACCTTCAGGCTCTTCCCTCACGAATCTGTCCCCTGTGCGTCCTCAGACTCCAGCGTCCTGGCGGGCACGTGGGCGGGGCACACCGATGCCGTGTGGGGATTGGCTTACAGTGGCATCAAGAACCGCCTCCTCTCCTGCTCGGCCGACGGGACGGTGAAGCTATGGAACCCGACGGCCAAAGAGCCCTGCATCAGCACTTTCAACACAGACCAGGGTGAGGAGCACAGCACCCCCACCCCCACATCCACCCAACCTCCTGCCGACCCCCGATGAGGAGGTGCAGCGGAAAGGAGAAAACACACGTCAACAAACCATTCACTGCCGGTTATGAGGGTGTCATCTGCATAAAAACAAACCTCTAGAGCTGCACGTACAAACTCGTATAATAAAAACTATTTTTTCAAAATGGCGGCATTTTTGTTGCTTTATCTCCATAGCAACCATTGTAAATTTTGGTTGCCTGGAGGTGACAAACAGATCTATGTAAGTTTTAGACGAATCTTCAAAAAAATACATTTTTGCATTTCGTTGGATTTGGAGGTTTTTGTTAGCCACGCCCACATTCCTAATATGTTTATATTCATATGTCCAATTCAAGTAGAGCACAGGTGTCAAACTCCAGGCCTCGAGGGCCGGTGTCCTACATGTTTTCCAATCAACCTGCCTTTGAAGCTCCTTATTGGCCAAACACACCTGATCCAGGTAATCAGCAAAAGATAAGGCAGGATTTCTGGAAAACCAGCAGGACGTTGGCCCTCTAGGCCTGGAGTTCGACACCCCTGATGTAGAGGATGTTTACAATTTTCCGTCAAAAGTGTGCAACAGGAGAACAATACTCTCGCAAGCTTGTCACACTAATGCCACGAAAATCTAAAAACTTTAAAACCAACATTTTTTTTCGGAGCAGCTTCACACCGATGCCCGAGGAGTTAGGAGATCAATCAAAGATGGCGGCTGATGAATGTTAGCCGGAAGTGGAAATTCCACAAGATTTACGAGTTGTTACTACTTTTAAATAAACTATTTTTAGTGTCCAGGATTATCTTAAAAATGTGTCAAAATTGATTAAAGTTAGTAGAAGATCAATCAAAGAGTTTATATTTGTAGAAGGTACTAAAGGTCAGATTGACAGATTTGCCACTGTGATGTCATATTTTTATTTTATTTTTGTTAAGATTCATTTTCACAGGGAACCAGTTGGGAAAGATGTACTTAATCCAGTGTGGGTTCTTAGGAAAAACCTTTCACACTACTGACTAACAACATAGCCACAAAAGGGCCTTAGTCTGGGTTAGTGCTGCTACAAACGATTATTTTAATAGTCAACTAATCCCAGATTATTTTTTCAGATTAGTTGACTAATCAGGCTAGGGCTGCCACGATTAGTCGACTAATCGATGACTAATCGACTATTAAAATAGTCGACAACTAATTTAATAGTCGATTAATCGTTACTTTATATTGTATGAAGTCAGAGTGTAGTAAAGTTAAAAGTTATAATAGCATTCTGCCAGCTTTTTGGACTATTTTGGCATTTAATAAGTTTCTTTGGCCTTTTATGGAGTTTAGCTAATATTTAATCTACATGCTAGCTGTTTTGGCTAACTTAAGGTTTCTTTTTTTAGTTTTTAAGCTATTTTTAAGTTTAACTAATATTTCAGCGACATAGCTATTTTGGTTAATTTAGGATTTTTCTGTTTTTTTTAGGCTAATTTTGAGTTTAGCTAATATTTCAGCAGTATGCTAGCTATTTTGGTTAACTTTGGCTCTTTTTATTTTTTAGGCTAATTTGGCATTTAATTAATATTTCAGCTGGTTATCAACTTCAGCGTCTTTACATCCAGTTTGCGCATGACCCGATTAGTCGACTAATCGAAAAAAATAATCGGTGATTAGTCGACTATTAAAATAATCGTTTGTGGCAGCCCTAAATCAGGCCATACACAAGGTCATCATTAACTTTAAACTAACTGAAAATTAGACGTATAGCAATACCTGAGATAATGCTAGTGTGAATGCTGTGAGATGAATTTGGCTGCTGGAGATGCTAGTGCTGATAGCTGAAAATGCTGAAGCTAATAGCCAGATAAAATATCAGTTAGATGTTGAATTAGCCTAAAAAAAAAAAAACTGGGAAAAAAAAGCCTAAATTAGCCAAAACAGCTAGCATGATGCTGAAATATTAGTTAAATTCTAAAGTAGCCTAAAAAAAAACTGAAAAAAAATCCTATATTAGCCAAAACAGCTAGCATGTAGCGGAAATATTTGCTAAACTCTGTAATAGCCTAAAAAAAAAAAAGGTAAAGTAAGCCATACAACTAGCATGCAACCAAAACATTAGCTAAACTCCAAATTAGCCTAAAAAACAAAAAAATCCTAAATTAGCCTAAATGGTGGAAACAATCTGGCTCTTCAGTCCAGGACAGAAACACAAAAAGTTTTTCAACATAAATCTGTGTGCAGAACACGGCATCCCCACGTCAGTGGACTTCAATGGCTGTGACCCCGCCCACATGGTAGCGTCCTATAACGGAGGAGACGTGGCCATCTACGACCTGGAGACCTCGCAGACGGCTGTGGTGCTGAAGGGGCAGGGGGACGGCAGTAAGTTCCAGGACTCCTTCAGCGCCCCGATGGCGTCCGTTTTCTCTGACGTTAACCTGGCATTTGTCTGCAGCCGCCGCGTCTCTGAACCACATCAACAAAGTGGTGAGTCATCCCACGTTGCCCATCACCATCACGGCGCACGAGGACCGCCACATCAAGTTCTTTGATAACAAGACAGGTAAGGTCGTCTCTTTTTTTATTTAAAACGAGAGAAGGGGGCGGGGCTCTGTTCAGGATGTCACAAATGAGATCAATATTAACTGTAAAATATAAATCTATTTACATAACAACGAAACACGGCTCTTATCACATCTTTACTCTCACGTATGGTGGCCCTGAAGTCCAAATCACATCAACAAATCAATCAACACAAAAACATTTTAACCACATTAAAATAAAAAAATATATATAAAAATACATATTTTAAAAATCAAAGCAAAATTTCAGAAAACAAAAAGTAATTTAAAAAAATTAATGTATCTGAAAACAAATGTAATTTGAAATCAAAATTAAATGTCTAATAAAAAAATAAACTAAAAGAGGTAGGTATGATGTGACATCACTGATTGGATGATGGCATTTGTTCACCTTTTCAACAGGAAGTTATTTAACATGCCGAAATCTTCAGAGAGAAGATATTTCGTTAATCTTCTGGCCACGCCCACTGCAGAAGTACAGCGATTGATCAACATTTTTTCACAGTTCAGGAAAATATCCTTCTTTAAACTCAAACATCATCCAATCAGTGACATCTCATAAAACCTGCCCTTTGCTCTTTATTCATTTCTTACATTTTAATTTCTGAAAATTAGCTTGCTTTCCTTTTTTTTCTTTTGCGTTTAGGTTTATGGGATTTTATTTAAATATTTCTATAAAATGTAATGTTGTTTTTTCTTCTTTGATTTGCTTTTTTAATAGTTATCCTTTGAAGGTTTTTGCGTTGAGTAATTTTTATTTATTTATTTTTGCTGTGATTTGAACTTCAGGGCCACCGTACTCATCCGTTTGAACTTGCCTCCGATCCATTAATATCTCAACAGCAGCTGGTTTTCTGTTACTAGTGCATTATCAAAATTCTAGAAATGTCAAAAAAACTATTTCATAATCACACTGTTTCCATTAAATCATAATTATGGAAATAAACACAAACCGATTCACGCCATAAGTCATTCAAAAACACGGATGTGAACAATACTTTGTTTTACAGCAGATTCATTCAAGCTTCTCCTACTGAATACCTGAGTTTAGCTAATACTTTTGCGACATGCTAGCTGTTTTGGCTAAATTTGCATCTACTGAGGTTTTTTGGGGACTATTTTGGAGTTTTGCTAACATTTTAGCAACATGCTAGCTGTTTTGGTATCCACAGTTTTTTTTTTCTTCTGCTATTTTGGTATTTAGAGGTTATATTAGCATAATGCTAGCTTTTTTCCTCCTTAAAAATAAACCAAGTCAATCAATCCTTGAGATATTTTCGCATTTAATGAGGTTTAATCGGCCAATTTTGATTTAGCTAATATTTTAGCTACCTGCTAGCTATTTTTTTAGTTATTTTGCATATACTGAAATTTTTAGGAATTCTTTTAATTACCTAATATTTTAGCTACCTGCTAGCTTTTTCGGGTGGGTTTTTTGTCTAATTTGACTATTGGGGTATTTTTTAGGCTAATTTTTTAATCTAACACAAGCTATTTTCCAGCTATTTTGGCATTTACTGAGGTTTTTTAGGCCTTGTTTGATTTGGCTAATATTTCAGCTACATGCTAGATTTCTTTGGCCAATTTGAAAGCTACTGTGTTCAGGCTAATTGGGAATTTAGCCATATTTTAACTTTGGGATAGCTATTTTTGCTATTTAGACTTTCCGTCAAATTTGTTTTAGGCCAATTTGGAGCTTAACAATTATTTTAGCTTTAAGCTAGCGGCTTTGGCTCAATTAGACATTTTCCCTTTTTTTTAGGCAGATTTAGCATTTAGCTAATATTTTAGCTTCACACTAGCTATTTTCCAGCTATTTTAGCATTTACTGAGGTTTTTAGGGCATTTTTCAGCTAGCTAATACTTTAGCTACATACTAGCTTTTTTTGGCTAATTTGGAAACTACTAGGGTAATTTTTGGCTAAATTTTAGCTTTTATGATAGCTGTGTTTGACTATGTTAGACTTTCCTTCAGGTTTTTAGGCTAATTTACAACCCATTATTTTAGCTTTAAGCTAGCGGCTCAGTTAAACACTTTCCCTGTTTCTAATTTAGGATTTAGAAGCTTCACACTAGCTATTTTAGCATTTGAGGTTTTTAGCTCATGTTTTAATATGGCTAATATTTTACCTACATGCTAGCTAATTTGGCTTATTTGGAAACTACTGGGGGAATCTTTTAGGTTAATTTAGCATCTAGCTATATTTTAGCTTTATGATGGCTGTTTTGGCTATGTTAGACTTTCCTTCAGTTTTTTAAGCTAATTTGGAGCTTGACTATTATTTTACCTTTAAGCTAGCGACTTTGGCTTTAGTTAGATATTTTACCAGTTTTTAAGGCAGATTTAGCGTTTAGCTAATATTTTAGCTAATAATTCAGCAATTTCAGCTATGAGCTGTGGCATCTTTGGCGGCCACTTTCAGCTTAAATCATTCACACTAGCATTATCACAGGTAAGGCTGAAAATCCTTAATAAAAGCAGCTAAATTGGGTTTCACGTCCCACGAGCTGCAGTCTGTTGAACCCGTTTGACCTCCTTGCAGGTAAACTCATCCACGCCATGGTGGCTCACCTGGACGCCGTGACCAGTCTGGCCGTAGATCCCAACGGCATCTATCTGATCTCAGGCAGTAAGTCTCCGAGCATCTCGGTACGGCGCTCGCCTCTGTGACGTCATCAGAGCGTGACCGTTCTCGTCTCCGTCTCAGGTCACGACTGCTCGCTGCGTCTGTGGAACCTGGACAGCAAAACCTGCGTCCAGGAGATCACCGCCCACCGGAAGAAGAGCGAGGAGGCCATCTACGACGTCACCTTCCACCCCTCCAAGGCCTACATCGCCTCCGCCGGCGCCGACGCCCTCGCCAGGGTCTACGTGTAAGAAGGGGAGGAGCCGAGGAAGAGGCGGAGGCGGGCGGACTCCGCTCAGATTCAGGTTCCTGAACGCTGAAGAAACGGTAAAACTGAAGAACAGAAGTGTAGAACATCCATCAGAAGGGGCGGAGCCACGAGTCCCACCTGCAGGGGGCGCTGTTTTCACAGACTCCTCCCCTCCCCAGCTTGAAGGAAAAATCCCTCCAGCTCCAGTTTGGCTTCATACAAGGCGGGCTGTGCACGTTCTGTTGCGTTTGCTCTCAGCGTGGCTGTGCATCAGAGGCTCAAACGTTCGAATCCCGTTTGACAGATTTTTAAGCTGAAGTTTGATGTTTTTCAGTAAGTATTAACCCAAACGTTGAGGTTCTGAGCAGCAGAACGTCACTTCTGGGGGGGATTTTTCCCGGTCTGGACCCGCCGGATCATCTTCTGTTCGAAGTGGAAGCGGTTTCTCTCAGCTTCAGGTTTTTCCTACATCTGTACGAAAGCTTTAGGAAAACAAACACCACAAACTAATTTTTTAACGTTTGTACAGTTTTTAAGCCGTTTGAATGAAGAGACGACAAAAGGAACACAAGCTGCGGAGGGGGGAGGAGGCGTGTCAGCCCGGGACGGGCCAATCAGAGCCCTTCGTTTGACGCCTAGTGATACATAAAGAGCGAGAGAGTCACATGATCAGCGTTACTGTAGTTACATAATTTTATTTGTGTGAGATAAATCTAGTTTTTATAGTCCTTTTATACAAACATAACCAGGAGCGAGGAGGATTTTTCTTTTTCTCCAAACATCCTGGCGCTCACAAACCCCGCCCACCTGCCATTGCACAGCGACTCTGAATGCTCGCCGCCATCCAGATTGGAGACGTGGTGTCAACGAGGACATGGTTTTTATTGAAGGTTCTGAAGGAGAACACGAGGCACCAGTCGCAAATATTTTTATCCAAACAAAATGTTTAAAGATCGTTAAAACGCCGCCATGAACTGTAACGATTCACTAACCTTCACCTGGACTCCAGGTGGGGAGAATTTTCCCGCCTTCTTCATTTCCTCCAGCGGCTCCAGCTCATGAAATCATGGAGGCTTTTATTCTCCCGCTCAGGAAGTGACACGTTTGCGCTCCAGCAGAAGCTGCCGCCTGATTGGCTGAGAGCCGCTCGCTACAGTGTTGTTTGTTCTGACCCAGTTTGATGTTTTTGTTTACTTTTTTTTTTTTAAACTTCGGCGGATCAAACCCATTTCAGCAACGCTAAGATCAACTCGGTACCTCCGTCCTGTTTGTGTTTTGCATGAGTGATACCAGACAGTTTTTTTTTCTAGTCTTCCCCCAAAAAAAAAAAAAAAAAAAAAAGTGAAACATTAAGTTCATTTGCAAGTTTGGACTTTTGTTTATAAAGTATGAACAAACTTTAAAGACTCACCATGCAGTTCAGCTGTTCAAATGTATATAAAATGTCTATGATAATTATTAAATGGTGTACATGTACACTTTACTGCTCTCCAACTCATTTGTTGTTATTCCAGCAACGCATTTATTTTCTTTTTAAATTAAGATGTTAACATTTTCAAAGAAAATATTAAAAATGATTTGAGTTATGTACATTAATTAGGACATATGAAGTTTAAATAAAGAGGATGGCATGGGGGTGGAGGGCTAGTGGTGTGGGCTTCCTTCCACAGCTCCAGGATCTGTGCAGAACCTCCGATTATCAGAGTATTTAAATGTGAAAGATGAGCTTAAATCAGACCTGAAGCTCAATGATCCTCAATTTAAAGCAGAAACGTTTTTTTAAAAGCAGAAATGATAAATGCAGCTGCATGGGAGGGACACAGAAACAAATATCTCGACAATAAAAGGTTGTTTTTTTTTATTGTGGTGCATTCAAGGTCACCAGGTTAATTTGAGATTTTTTTTAAAGAAAAACAATCACTGAGAAGTAAAAGCAAACATGATTTCCATGTATTTCAATCAAATGCATGTAGTTTGATCAGCTCTGCATCTGGAAGAAAAGCTGAAAAAAAATCAAAGATGTGGCCTTCAGGGTCCTGAGAGATCAATGTGAAGATTCTTCTTCTATCAAAGTTCGCGGTTCTCCTATGACAGCTCATGCTGGTGTCATTCCTCAGTCGCCGTGGCGTCTTCAGGACCACCGGCGTTCAGTCCTGGCCAGAAAAATCTTCTGGTTCGAGGCTCACGGCCGAATCTCGCTGCTCTCCATGAAGTCTTGGCAGATGGATCGAACCACGAGCGGGATGAAGTCCAGAAGGCCGGTGAACTCTCGGGTGAACAAGGTGTGGCGATCTTTTGGCTCTGATGACATCGCTCTGAGGTCATCCTGGGGTGCCCAGGCCACGCCCACCGAGAAGATGGTGATGCCTACGGATTATGTAACAACCAAACATGGTGGCTCCTCTACTTTATAAGACTTTTCCAGAGACACGACTTCAGAAAGAGGGTGAACACATTCATCAAGGTATATTAAGATCAGAAGAATAGAAGACAATAACAAAAGCAGTTTAAATAAATCTCAAGGTGTTTAAAATAATTCAATTAAAGACTTTCACAAGATATGTACAAGTCAAGTCTCCCGTCTTTAGACTTTTTTTAAAATTGGCTTAGTGGGGACATAAATAGACACTTTTGCAAATATTAAAATATTTGAAAAGAAATGTTAGTGATTAATGAAATATTCTTTCAAGGCTTTTTTTTTATTAATTCCATCAAGCAAAAAATTATTGGCAAGTTTAAGTCCTGAAGTTAAATCAAGTTTTAAGTTTTTGCCTTTTAAGGAGACATAGATATAACTTAAAAAATAACTTAAAAACTTAAAAAATGCATAAATTAAATAAGATGAATACTTTTAAAAATTCAAATTAAATCAAATATTTTTAGACATTTCCACGATTTAAAAAAAATTGTGTCTGTTTCCAACAATTTTTTAGTTTAAAAAAAAGTAGGAAATTTACAGATTTCCTGTTCAAATACGGTGTTTTTAAAATTACCTAATATTCTTATTTCTCACCAACTGTCTGATTACATTATGGTGAGTTTGTGACTCATTTACTCATTTTTTATCCGCTAAAAGCGCGCTTTAGAAACACACTAGGCGATGCCTGCAGTACGCCTGCCTCACGGCAGAGGGAGCCGATGAGCCCTGAGAATGTGACACCGCGGCTAAAGAATAATAGAATTAGCGGTAGAAAGTCAAGTGCAGATATTAAGATATTTAACATCATTTTCTAAATGGAGAGACTTTGAAAACTGAAGAAAGAAAAGGAAGACTTCTAAAAAAAACAGGTTATTCATGTGTTTCTTTAAAAGGAGCAGCGCACAGACTTCACTTTTCTAAGTCAATAAAATTTTTTTTCCTGTGCTACACAAAAAAAAAAATCTAATTTAAATTTTAAACTCTTTAACTGTTAAAAGTTGCTCTTTAGGGTTCATATGTTTGTAAATCTGACTGATGATTTCAGTGCCTCTCCACACCGCTGGATTTGAAGTCCCCAAGAACCAGGAACCTTCAGTTCCTTACCTTGTCTCTGCGCCGCCAACGCTGGACCCGTGATGTCGTCGTACGATTGGCCGTCTGTCACCACAATGAGAAAGTCGTGACCCCGCCTAGCATTTCTGTGGAAGAAACAAGAAGACAAACGTCCTCCTAAAACAGCTCTTAACTTTGTTCTTGTTGCATTTTTGTAAAATAAAAAGTGGATCATAGAAGATCCCAGATCAGGAATCTGGTCCCTTCATCCTTGGTTCTGTGAAAGTTTTAGATCTGAGTTAGAAGTTTGATATGTTGGTTTAAAGTGATAAAATTTCTCTTCATGGATTGTGACCTTTAACAAAAATAGTCTGTGTACTACAAGTAAACTTAGTCTATAATAAAAGTGAGACAGTATACTTTAAGTTTACTTTTTGTATAATTTTGACATATTTTTGATCTAAAATGCTATAATTTATTCTTCAAAAGTTGGTCTAAAAACTTGCCTCCACTGTCTATAATATTTTTGATCCATTGTTTATGTCAACTGAACAAGTTTATTGAACATTTGTTCATGTCTATGTACTACTAAAAATCTTTTGCACGTCCTGTTAAACTACAGGAGCTAACGACGCTAGCAACTGTTGCTAAGGACTTTGCTGAGATCCAACGACAATAAAAATGCAATGTTTTAAACACTAAGCAAGCTGAAAAATCACAAAGCATATATAAAATTAAGCGTGGACATGCAGAAGATATTACTTAGTAGACTTGGAACTTTCAAATTAAGACGGAGGTCACCAGTTTGAGCCTGGTCTAAAATATACTTACTATAGTCAAGTTTACTTTAAAAAATAAACTTCAAGAGTCCTACTTTTTGTTAAGGGGTGAGGTTTCTTGCTTTCTTGTAGGACTCTCTGTCTCAGATTCTACTTAATAATTTCAAAACTTTTGTTGAAGCCAAAAGAGAAATTCCGTTTTGATCAGTGAAGATTCTCATGTTTGCGGATGATATGATTGTGATAGCACAGCTCTCAGCTTTGTTAGCATTTTCTAAATTACCTTTGGGCAAATCTTTAAAGCTTTTGTCTGGAAATGAAACTGTTTTAGATCAGAAGTGATGTTTTTCTGAGATCCAAGTGACTGTAAACAAATAAAAAATGTTTCCACAAGCACTTTCTTCTCATTTTTCCACGATCACTGTCCACGGAAACGGAAGATCTCTTCAGACAAACTCAGTCAAGTTGGAAAATGATGAATCTCCTTTTTTCACTCGCTACCTTCCATTTATGTGAGCTGGAGTCCACCCCTCAGAACGTCTCTGGAGTTACCTGAACAGGTTCTGGGTGGCGTAGCTGATAGCCGATCCGGTGGCCGTTCCTCCACTCATGTAAGAGATTCCTCTCAGGGCCTTCATGGCGTCCTCCTTGGTGGAGTGGTCAAACAGACCGAACTCCAGCCTCTGATCGTAGGTGAACTGGACCGCACCTGCAAGCGCCACCACAGTCCGTCAGGCCTCCACCAGAACTCCACGAGTTCTGGTCCAACGGGACTTTGAAGCTCACCGACATGAGCTCCGATGTCAGAGATGTCAAAGCTTTGAGCGATTCCAGCCAGAAAGTCCAGAACCATCCGGAAGTTATCCAGCCCGACGCTGGACGAGCCGTCGATGAGGAAGCCGATGTTCACAGAGTTGTAGCAGGTTTTACCTGAGCACAGGTAGGATCACCAGTCAGACACGTGTACATTACAGGAATATCTGATCCCACATGGATTCAACAGGAAGCAGAAGACCGCGGTGAATATGTTGATATTACAGATCACCATCATGAAGGTAAAACCCTCACAGTGTCCAGTAGCGACTCAAGTGCATACTTATAAACACAGGGACAAATACAACTGCTGAGCCGTGTACCGACTTCCTCTTTTCAAAATAAATAATAAAATAATAAGTATTAGCTCATTAACAGCTTTAAACACAGTGTCTGTTTAAACCATTCCACTTTTTATTTTGAAAAGAAGAAGTCGTAAATGGCTCAGCAGTTGTACTTGTCCCTGTGTTCACCTGTGGACCCTGAGAAAGTGAGAGGTTTACCCTGACTGAATGTCTATCGAATATCCAACGTAAAACTAACTTCACTGCATAAGCAGCATAAATGTTTCCCACCATGAAATAATGCGACTTTTGGAATGAAGATGAATGAAAGCAAATGGAGCCAGATCACTTCACTTTAATCTAACTGTATGTAGTAGAGTGGTAAATGGCCAGCCAAATCTACAGTAATAATGTTTTGTAATGATAATCCTTCTGTGACTATTAGATCTTTTGTAATAAGTGTAACTGTTAGTGTGCTGTTAATTGAAATGTTGTGTTTAACCAGTAGAGGGCAATGTCGCAAAAGTTATCGCTGGACATTTTATTTTGAAAAGACGCAAAGCAGTCGTTCGTCTTCCTGTTTAGCTGTCTGCTTCGCGGTTGTTTCATCTGCCTGAAAGACAAAATATCTACGAAGTTCTAAGGTAATTTATGCAAAATATGTTAAACAAATCTTTTAGTATTACTTCACTTGATAAATTTGTTGATGTTTCTGCGTGATTATTTAGTTGTACATGGATTTCACAGAGGACGGAAATGGTCGTCGCGGTAGTGAGGAAGCCATGACAGACACGTCGCTTGTGAGAAAACGGCGCCATTTCCAGCGTTCCTGAGTGTAAAACAGTTGAAAGCTGTGAGTTTTTGTTTCATTATTTATTTGTAACTTTTCCAATGAGTTGTAAGTAATTTTTTTGCCATTCTCTGTGGTCAGAGTCTACTGTCGTATTTTTATTTTACTTTATTTTACATTTATCGACTAGTTCAAAAATGTTTTATTTTACCACGTTGGTCTTTACTTTACGACGGAGTATTAGTGCCACCAAAAAAAAAAGAAAAAGTAAATATAATATATAATATTAAAAGTAATATTATGAATTTTTTTCTCGTAAATTTACGACTTTAAATCTTGTAAATTAAACAGTTTCAATCTCATTGATTAATGAGTTTTAATCTTGTAGATTTACGACTTTTTCTCGTAAATGTATTAAAATCGAGGGGAGCTTACAGTCCAGCGAATTTATGCCGTGATCTGAAGCAGACCGAGCAAACTGTGAAAAGCATCTTGGATTTCATCAGGTAAACTGAATGTTTAAAATATTTGAAATGTTTGGAAGTTTCTTTATTTGATTTACAGTTTATTAATGTTTTATTGGTTGATGGTGGCTTGCAGGATCTCTGCAGATCCTGTTGTTCCATATCCTCCAGCTGTCCACTTCCTCTACGACAGACCACATCTCCTCCAACTCTGTGATGCTTCCGTCTGAAGAGGACTAGTTTTTGGAATTTTCAATGTTCTTGTGCTAACATAACATACTATTGTCATTTCTCAATGTTGTTTTGTGTCGAGACGGGACGTTTCATTTGGAGAAGGAGGCGTCCGGAGCTCTGTTTACATTCTCTTTTGGTTTCTGAGCATGACAGAGACATGACGTAAGGAGGTGAAAGGGCTTCTGGGAAATGAAAAGCATAATAAAGTGACGATCCTGATGAACATGTATCTCTGAGCTCTTTATTTTACATATGAAACTCCGCACTACCGACACCAAACTGGGGATAATTTGATATTGAATCACCAAAAGGTTCATAATTTTGTTGTTTTCAACACCGATCTGGACATAAATCTTCACAAGATCCTCCACGTCTTTCATCTACAAGCACGGCTCTGATAAACAAACAACTTTGGTTCTTTTCTCATTAATTTACGACTTTTAATCTCATAAATTTACGACTTTAAAACTCTCATATTTATGAGTTTTAATCTCGTACATTTACAAGTTTTTTCTCCTAAATTTACGAGTTTAAAAGTCATAAATTTAGCCTATGACTTTTAAAGTCATAAATATACAACTTTATTCTCGTAATTTAGCAGTTGCAACTTTTTCCTCGTAAATTCATGAGATTTATAAAGTTGTAATTTAAAAAATATTTATTTCTTTATAAAGTGGCCCTAATACTCCGTATTTCTTGATTGTTGACAAGTAACTTTTATGTATCATATCAATTAATTAATGAATTGATTGTTTATATAATTTTGATTTGGGAAAACAACAGTGGGCTTATTAAACTAAAATGTGAATGGATTTGTCAGTCATTCTTGTTTACTTGTTTGTTTGTACACAGATTTAATTAACACTTGATCATCTTGAAATCTGTAAAAACTTCACCTGTGGAAGTTTGGGATCAAGATGTTCTGGATCCATTTTTATGCAGTGCCAAAAAAGAAAAGTCACAGTTTTGAGATCAAAATGTCATAAATTGCTAATAAAATGTAAAGTTTTAAGAATAAAACATCTTAATTTTTAAATGAAAATGTTGAATTTTTGCTTCTAAAATCATTTTCTAAAAATATTTTTGAGTTTACAACAAAAATGTTTTCCGATGTGTCGACCTAAATTTAGCCTCAATGGCTGAAGATAAATTCCCTTTGAATCATTTTAAAAATGATTCATGTTTTCTATTAGCATAGATTAGATTTTATTTAGTTAAATGTGTGAATTATGGGTGAGGATCTCCTGAAACCATAAAATAAACTGTAAAGTTTATCTGCTGACATTACACTAAACAGTTCCTGTGACTCCTCTAGAGCAAAATATTGCAAAAAATTTTAATTATTTTCGATCTGTTTGTTGTAAAAAAAATTAAAGCATTTATTATCTTCTGCTGCACAACAGTGTTTTTTAGCAGCAGTAAGTAACGAAAGAAATAACTCACTGTTAATTTTCACATCGTGTCCTATTTTGAATAACATGTTTGTAAAAATCAAAATTATTAATTAAAAAAATGCTATTTTCTTTCTATTTCAACGTTTTATTCATGAAAAAAAATTATAGTTCTGATGCAAGTCATAATTACAACAAAATACATTTTAAAAACGCTGGCCGTTACACTGACATAAATAAATATAGAATCCTGTTTTAATGTTTTTGTCTTTGCTGCTTTTTCTGGGTTCTACTGAAAGAAAAATAGGCCAGAATGGCTAAAAGCTGTAGAATTCTGGTTGAACAGAACCAAAGTCCAAAGTCTGTCTGCTCGCAATGCAGGCAGAGACGTATGATTGGAGAAAATCTAGACCAATCAGCATCTTGTCTGTAAATGGCTGTTTTGTGTGGCAGATTTATTACACTAAATTGAAAATTATGATCAGAAGATCAAAGATAGGACAAAAACGAGATGAGACACATCACATCCGAAGTAATTTGTCTTGCACAAATATTTTTTTAAAGCAAAAATAGTAAAATATGAAATTTTGTTCTTAAAACTTTACTTTTTGTTTGCAATTTGGGAAATTTTGACTTCAAAACTGTGACTTAGGTCAGTGAAACGGATTAATCAAAATAAACCAAAATCGACCATGAATCATGTTGCCAACCACAAATTGTGATACTACCCTAAAATTGTTAAATATATCAAAGTAATATCAAAGGTTAGAGGTCTCTGAAATGTTTTAAAGTTTAAAATAATACGTTTTGGAGGAGTTACTGTGTTAGCTCCAGCTACAACAAATAAACATGCACTGCTAGAAAACAAACCGAGCACACGCATGGAAGTAGCAGATGGAAACCGTGACAGACGGGTGACGGTGTCTCTTACTGCAGAGAAGACTGTCCAGAGAGCAGAGTCTCTGCACGAGAGATCTGGCATGTTTGGTGGTGCTGAACCAGCTGGGGATGGAGTAACTGAAGAAACCGTTATCTTTGCACACCGCCTGCAGAAGGAACAAGAAGAAACTTTACAAACCTGCAGATCAAAAGACTCAAAGTTCATCCTGTTACAAGCTGAAGCTTCATCAGTAGAAGATCTCTGAATCTTTGAGGAACCTTTTTCATGAAGTCTCTGTCTGCCACCATGCTGAGCTCCTCGGCTGCCGGTTTGGCCACAGACACCAAAAACACGTTGATTCCGCTCTCTCTGGCCAATATGGCCGCCTGTTCTATATCATCGGACGGCCAGCCGTCGATCATCACCACCATCACCCGAGGGTGACCCCGCCTCATGCCGTTGTCCTGGGTGAAGAAAGTTTCTGCTGTGTGGAGGATGGCTTTACCTGAACGGAGGAATGAAAAAGAAAAATCAGATTTAAGAACCTGAAGCCGTTCACACGTTATGCAGATGATTCCACGTTTTCTGTTTGTGTTCTGTTCATCAATAAAAATGAAAAGTTGGCCTCCAGATTATCAAAGTTGAACCACATTACAATTTTACTTCTTAGTTAAAGCCATAACCATTTGAACCATTGAATCAACAATCTACAGCTTTGAATTCCAGTATTTTTTCTTATGTAGCTTTCCGATAATGTTTAAGGAGTTAGGAGATGATAGATTAAAATCCCTATGAGAAGGTCCTAAAGGTGATCTTTTTTTTTCTTTTAATTCTAAAATGTTTGGGTTTTTTTTTCAAATTATGACTTTAAATCTATCAAATTTATGAGATAAAACCTGTGAAATAAATGGTAATTTACAAGAATAAATACTCAAAAGTCACGTGCTAAAAATAAACTTTTTAAAATTTATTTAAATAAATGTTGAAATTTTAAAGAAAAAAAACCAATAAACAAGATTAAAAGTCCATGAGAAAAAAGATTAAAAGTCGTATATTTGCTTTTTTAAAAGCCATGAATTTACAAAGAAAAATGTGTACATTTATTAAAACAAAAGTCATGGATGTATGAGACTCAAAGTCGTAAACTTACAAGATTAAAAATTGTACATTTACGAAATTAAAAATTGTAAATTTACTAGATTGAAAGTTGTATATTTACAAGAAAAGAAAGTAAATTTACAAGATTCAAAGTCGAAAATTTAAAAGTAAAAAACTTGAAAATTGTACAAAATTAAAAATTGTACATCTATAAGATTACAAGTTGTGAATTTACGAGAAGAAAATGTATATTTATGAGATCAAGTTGTAAAATTTACAATTAAAATAATTTTACATTTATTAGATTGAAAGTTGTATATTTTTTAGATTAAGAGTTGTACATTTACAAGATTAAAAGCCATGAATTTACGGGGAAAAAAATGTGTTCATTTATGGGATTAAACATCGTAAATTTACAAGAAAAAAAATCACACAATTATTAGAATTAAAGTTGTAAATTTATTAGATTAAAAGTTGCACATTTACGAGATTAAAAATTGTAAATTTACTAGATTGAAAGTGGCAAATGTAGGAGAGAAAAATTGTAATGTTACCTTTTTTTTATTTAATAGATTTTGGTCCCACTTGTTTTTATATTTTTTGACAATTTCTGCTTTTGTGATGTCATCATTTTGAGAGGGGTGGTTCACTTGTTAAAATTTCATTTTCATCTGGTAACATAAGTGAATGGAAGTCGTAGTAAGAGAGCAAAACTGTGGAAACTATTAGGACAGAATTAGATGAACCACAACTGAACAATCCTAGACTAATACAGTGAAGAAGCCTCTCAGGACAGGTGTGGGGCTCACCTGTGTTGGTGTCGCCTCCCAGGAAGGTTAACTCCTTGATGGCAAACAGCAGTTCTTTGGGCTGAGTGTAGCTGCTCAACACAAACTCGGTCTTTGGGGAGTCACTGCTCCGACACAAATCCACATTCAAGAGACGAACGGCGTTGAAGAGAAAACTGCATCAAAAACAAAATAACGTCTGTGTGTTTGAGAGAGAGAGAGAGAGATACCTGGCCTGGATCAGACCAACGTGCGGTCCTGAAGCTCCCACTCTCAACGTTGCCGCCAGTTTGGCCACGAAGTTCTTCTGCAGGTTGAACCTCCGCTGCCCGATGTTCCTGCTGCTGTCCATCACCACGGCGATGTCCAGCTGACAGTCTACCAATAAGAAACCTAGAAACTTAAAAGCTGGATCCTGGACCTGTGAGGTGTTCACCTCACAGGTCCAGCTCACCTTTGTTTCCACCTGTTTGGACCTTCTTCACTAGCGAAGGTTTCTTCAAGGCTTTCTTCACTGCAACACAAAAACCGTATAACTGTTTCTTTTATTATATCCATAAAAAGATCAAACGACTGACTAAATACTCAGGTGAACCCTGACCTCCTGGACTCACCTGGTGGTGCATCTGCAGGCAGAGCCGTGGTCCGGGTCTCAGCGGTGAGCTCCAGAGGAGAGTTTGTGCTCTCTGTTCACACAAAAACAACACAAAACAACCTCAAAATGTTGAAAGAATCTCTGCTCATCACATCAGAGACTCGTGAAAGACTGGACTCCACCTACTGGACAGGCTGAAGGAGGAGGTCCAGCGGGACAGGCTCAGGGACTGGATCCCGTTGGCAAAGGAGCTCGCGTAGCTGTGCTGGCCCCGTTGTTTCAGGACTCTAACAGGACCCCCAGACGGACCCAGAGCCCCCCTGCAGGACGAGAAATGAACATGCAGGGAGAGGAGGTCGGATCAGAACCTCAGCAGAGCAAAGAAAAGAACCTGCAGTGGTTTTGGGTCCTCAGATGTTGTTACCTGTGCAGAGCAGCTCCACAGACGGACGACACCGCAGCATACAGGCCCGTCCCGAACACCGACATCCTGACCCGCCTGCAGCCCGGAGGACAAAGCACCACCACATCGTCCAGCTCCAGGTCTGATCCTCGAGTCTCACACGCCACCGGATCTGCATCTGACCCCGCCCCCCATCAAAGTGGTTTGATCAAAGGTTTCCCTCCTGTGAGGATCAAGTCACAAAAATAGAAGTTTCTGCTCACCTGAAGATCCTGATTCCAGTGGAGAGAGGAAGAGGAGGAACCCTGAAGACGAAGAACCGCCCAAAACGTCATGAAAACAGCTGGAACTTTAAGTCACATTTTACTTTAAAACCATCACACAGATTTAACCCCTCCCTCACTGATCCACACATCTGTGATTCTGATTCAGCAGGATCAACACCAAGAACAGACAGACTTCAGGAAATTATTATGTAAAAAATCATGTGGTGAAAAAAATGTCAGTTAAGTAAACAAAAACAAAAAATTAAAACGTAAATAAAGATTGAAAATTATGTAAAATGGGTTTACTGAAAAAAAACGTTATCAAAGAGAAAATCCTTTGATTAGAATTAAAGAAAATAAAAATTAAACAACACAATATTTTTAGGGGTTTTTTACATTTCTGTCATAATTAATACATAAAAATAAAAATAAACTAATTAAAACTTAGAATAATTTTGATCATATAAAAAATAAAATGAACTAAATTTACTAAAAAATAAACTTTATTTAAGAAAAAACTTTAGATCAAAGATTATGAAGCCCAATGAGGCAAATTTTCTTTGTGAAATAAATAAAAGTGAATCGAATTAAAATAAAACAAGAAAAATTTGATCATTTTCGGTTTCCCACGTGAAAAAAAATTAAGGTTAATAGGATAAAAAATATCCAATAGAACATAAAGTCAAATAAAAATGAAAGATTGACTTAATGAAAAAAACTTAATTAAATGAAAATATTTGAAGAAAAAGCTAAATTAAACTAAATGTTGAAAAAAATCAGATTTATTAGCCTGAAATTCCTTTGTGAAACAAAGACATGTATAGAATTGGGGGAAAAATGAATTAAGTTAAAAAAATATATTTAACGTGTTTATATTTTACTGAGCCCCTAAAGGGACATTTGCTCTGTAATATCAAATAACTCTAAATAAATAAAACAGAATTTTTGAGAGAAAAAATTAAAAGAGAAACCACTTAAATTGAAATAAGTCAATGCAATTTAAAATATAACCAAACAAAATTCTAACCTTTAATATATATATATATTTTAATTATAAAAGATGAATGTAATTTAATTTCTTCATGACCCCGCCCCCCTCCTCTTAGAAATGTACCTGTGAGCAAAATAGAAAAGCGACTCATTTCAGCTCCTGGATTTCAGAGTCTGCAAACAAGAACAAGATCAGACGGTTTATGACATGACACCCCCAAAAAATACACAAACAAACAAACAAACACTCCACCATCAGATGAGCAGTTTCTTCCTCTCTAGCTTCAGTCCAATTTATGAGTTTTTCTTCCCCCTTGTCTGATTTGAAATCAGTCAGTAAATGAATCAGGCAGCAAATATTTGAAATCAGTTTGTCAGTTTAAATATAAAAAGATCCACAAAAAAATGAACCAGACACTAACCAACTCAGCAGGCAGCAAAAGACAGTCGGTAAAACACTGAAAATAAAAGAAAATCATTTACTAATTAAGTAGCATCAACATAAGATGATAAACCACTAACTAACCTGAGCTAAAAAAAAACCAGTCCACGAAAACATCAGAAAAAATGTTTAACAAAAGTTATTAGTCATTAAAAGTCTCACCAGATGAAGTTCCTTAAGTTAATCTGGTTAAACAATTCGTTCAGCCTTACTGACTGTTGCTTCAGCTGCAGGTTTGACGTGGAAACAGGCGGTCAGCTGGAGAGAAAGGGCTTAAATACACACACACACAGGGGGCGGAGCCTCATCCCTCAGAAGATCTACGTTCGTGAGAAACCTGCATCTCATCTGCATACGGGAAGCAGCAGGAGACGCCAGAGAAACACCAGCCTTCAAAACAGAAAATATTTAATGATCCATACAAATGTGGAGGGAGTCGGTCCTTCGACCTTCAGCTTTGATGGAGGTCAAACCTTCATCTTCACTGTCCTGTACATGCTGAAAGATTTCGGCATCAGATGTCAGGAGATCCACAGATGCTGGGAGATCCTCTCATTCTCTGCAGCGTTTAGAGACAAACTTCTTTAGGAACAAACCTCGGAGTGAAGATCTTCTGCTGGACCGTTCTCTGACCTGAAGTCAAACCTTCTGAATTTTTATCCAACTTTTTGGAACAACAGATGATCAAAAACTTTTGTTTATTTTCTCCTTTATCAAATTAAACCAAATTAGAAAAGTTGCATTACCTGCAATAATGCGAGTGTGAATGCTTTTTGCTAAAAATAGTCACTTAAGATGCTGAAGCTTTTTGCTAAAAATGACCCAATTTTCTTTCATTTCTAAAAGGATTTACTAAAAATCCAAAAGTTATTTGCAAAATGTTACATTTACTGAAAGACTTTTTATTAATGTTGTAAATGTTAGATTTTTGTTAAATGTTGAATTAAAAAAAAAAAATTATAAAAGAGCTCTAAGTTGACCTAAATTTCTGAAAGTTTTGTAGTAAAATTTCTTAAAAATCCCTAATATTTGCCTATTTTGCAAAAACATTTAATGTGTTCCTAAATATGACCTGAACTCCAAATTAGCCCAAAAAACCTCAGTAGATTCCAGATTAGCCAAAAAAAAAGCTAGCTCGTTGCGTAAAAACTAGTTAAACTCCAATATAGCCTAAAATTCCTCAGCAAATTTAGTCACTAAACTTAGGCTAAATTCTAAATTAGCCTATAAAAACCTCTGTAGATTACAAATTAGCCAAAAATATTAGCATGTTTCTGAAATAGAAACTAAACTCTAAGTTAGTCTATTAAACCTCAGTAGATTACAAATTAGCCAAAACCTTAGCACAACTAAAATACTAGCTAAACTCTAAATTAGCATGAAAAAACCTCAGTAGATGCCAAAGCTAGCACATAATTAGCACATGCTTAATTAACTAGACAAACTACAATATGGCTCAATATTCCTTTGTAAGCTAAATTAGTCATAAACATTAGCACATTGCAAAAAATATTAGCAAAACTTTGAATTTAAATTAGAAAATAAAAATCTCAGTAGATAGCAAATTAGCCAAAAATGTAACAACGTCAGCATGTAGCTAAACAAATTGCTGAACTCCATTTTAAAAAAAAAATATAGATGAAAACATAGCCTGTGAATTCCAAAATTAACCCAAAAACCTCTGTAGATGCCAAATTAGCCAAAAAAAAAAAAAAGCTAGCTTGTGACTTAAAAACTAGCTAAACTCCAAAATAGCCAAAAATTCCGAAGCAAACTTAGTCAGCGTGTTGCTAAAGTTAGGGTAAATTCTAAATTAGCCTATAAAAAAACCTCAGTAAATTACAAATTAGCCAAAAACTCTAGCGTGCTGATAAAATAGAGACTGAACTCCAAATTAAATTGTTAAACCTCAGTAGATTACAAATTAGCTAAAAATGTTAGCAAGATACCAAAGCTAGCCCATTGCTTAATTACTAGATAAACTACAAAATGGCTCAACATTCCTTTGTAAGCTAAATTAGTCATAAACATTAGCACATTGCAAAAAATAGCAAAACTTTGAATTTAATTCAGTAGATAGCAAATTAGCCAAAAATGTAACGTCAGCATGTAGCTAAACAAATTGCTGAACTCCATTTAAAAAAGTATTGTAGATGAAAACATAGCCTGTGAACTCCAAAATTAGCCCAAAAACCTCTGTAGATGCCAAATTAGCCAAAAAAAAAAAGCTAGCTCGTGACTTAAAAACTAGCTAAACTCCAAAATAGCCAAAAATTCCGAAGCAAACTTAGTCAGCGTGTTGCTAAAGTTAGGGTAAATTCTAAATTAGCCTATAAAAAAACTCAGTAAATTACAAATTAGCCAAAAACTCTAGCGTGCTGATAAAATAGAGCTGAACTCCAAATTAAATTGTTAAAGCCTCAAAGTAGATTACAAATTAGCTAAAAATGTTAGCAAGATACAAGCTAGCCCATTGCTTAAATTACTAGATAAACTAACAAAAATCAACATTCCTTGTAAGCTAAATTAGTCATAAACATTAGCACATTGCAAAAAATAGCAAAACTTTGAATTTAATTCAGTAGATAGCAAATTAGCCAAAAATGTAACGTCAGCATGTCGCTAAACAAATTGCTGAACTCCATTTAAAAAAGTATTGTAGATGAAAACATAGCCTGTGAACTCCAAAATTAGCCCAAAAACCTCTGTAGATGCCAAATTAGCCAAAAAAAAAAAAAAGCTAGCTCGTGACTTAAAAACTAGCTAAACTCCAAAATAGCCAAAAATTCCGAAGCAAACTTAGTCAGCGTGTTGCTAAAGTTAGGGTAAATTCTAAATTAGCCTATTAAACGTCAGTAGATTACAAATTAGCCAAAACCTTAGCACAACTAAAATACTAGCTAAACTCTAAATTAGCATGAAAAAACCTCAGTAGATGCCAAAGCTAGCACATAATTAGCACATGCTTAATTAACTAGACAAACTACAAAATGGCTCAATATTCCTTTGTAAGCTAAATTAGTCATAAACATTAGCACATTGCAAAAAATATTAGCAAAACTTTGAATTTAAATTAGAAAATAAAAATCTCAGTAGATAGCAAATTAGCCAAAAATGTAACAACGTCAGCATGTAGCTAAACAAATTGCTGAACTCCATTTAAAAAAAAATATTATAGATGAAAACATAGCCTGTGAACTCCAAAATTAGCCCAAAAACCTCTGTAGATGCCAAATTAGCCAAAAAAAAAAAAGCTAGCTTGTGACTTAAACTACTAAAACACTCCAAAATAGCCAAAAATTCCGAAGCAAACTTAGTCAGTGTTGTTAAGATAAGTTAGGGTAAATTCTAAATTAGCCTATAAAAAACTCAGTAAATTACAAATTAGAGCAAAAACTCTAGCTGTGCTGATATAAAATAGGACTGAACTCCAAATTAAATTGTTAAACTCAGTAGATTACAAATTAGCTAAAATGTTAGCAAGCTACCAAAGCTAGCCCATTGCTTAATTACTAGATAAACTACAAAATGGCTCAACATTCCTTTGTAAGCTAAATTAGTCATAAACATTAGCACATTGCAAAAAATAGCAAAACTTTGAATTTAATTCAGTAGATAGCAAATTAGCCAAAAATGTAACGTCAGCATGTAGCTAAACAAATTGCTGAACTCCATTTAAAAAAGTATTGTAGATGAAAACATAGCCTGTGAACTCCAAATTAGCCCAAAACCTCTGTAGATGCCAAATTAGCCAAAAAAAAAAAAAAGCTAGCTCGTGACTTAAAAAACTAGCTAAACTCCAAAATAGCCAAAAATTCCGAAGCAAACTTAGTCAGCGTGTTGCTAAAGTTAGGGTAAATTCTAAATTAGCCTATTAAACGTCAGTAGATTACAAATTAGCCAAAACCTTAGCACAACTAAAATACTAGCTAAACTCTAAATTAGCATGAAAAAACCTCAGTAGATGCAAAGCTAGCACATAATTAGCACATGCTTAATTAACTAGACAAACTACAAAATGGCTCAATATTCCTTTGTAAGCTAAATTAGTCATAAACATTAGCACATTGCAAAAAATATTAGCAAACTTTGAATTTAAATTAGAAAAAAAAATCTCAGTAGATAGCAAATTAGCCAAAATGTAACAACGTCAGCATGTAGCTAAACAATTGCTGAACTCCATTTAAAAAAAAATATTATAGATGAAACATAGCCTGTGAACTCCAAATTAGCCCAAAAACCTCTGTAGATGCCAAATTAGCCAAAAAAAAAAAGCTAGCTCGTGACTAAAAACTAGCTAAACTCCAAAATAGCCAAAATTCCGAAGCAAACTTAGTCAGCGTGTTGCTAAAGTTAGGGTAAATTCTAAATTAGCCTATAAAAAAACCTCAGTAAATTACAAATTAGCCAAAAACTCTAGCGTGCTGATAAAATAGAGACTGAACTCTAAATTAAATTGTTAAACCTCAGTAGATTACAAATTTGCCAAAAATGTTAGCATGTTGGTAAAATAGAAACTAAACTCTAAATTAGCCTAGTAAACCTCAGTAGATTACAAATTAGCCAAAACCTTTGCACGTTACTAAAATACTAGCTAAACTCTAAATTAGCATGAAAAACTTCAGTAGATGCCAAAGCTAGCCCATTGCTTAATTACTAGATAAACTACAAAATGGCTCAACATTCCTTTGTAAGCTAAATTAGTCAAAAACATTAGTGCATTGCAAAAAATATTAACAAAACTTTGAATTTAAATTTAAAAAATACAAATCTTAATAGATAGCAAATTAGCTAAAAATGTAAATACGTTAGCATGTTGATAAAAAAAAAAATACTGAACTCCATTAAATAAAAAAAAAATACTATAGATGAAAACATAGCCTGTGTATATACATTTAAATGCCCCAAAAACCATGTCTTATTTAAGTTTTTAGAACAAATCTATGAAATAGGAAGTAGACCTTAATTTGTACATTTATATTTTTTGAGAAACTGTAGGCTAATAACACATATCCCTGTTCTTTTAAGTAAAATTTGTTTATATAAAAATACTTATATATTTTACTCTTATATATTGAGTTGTGTACTGTTATTTTTTCTTCTTATTCTGATTTAAGATCTTGTTTATATATGCTTTGTTCTGAGCCATTTCTATTCAATAATCATAGTTTTGCTGGATGCTTACCAAGCATTCACACAATTAAACTCATTGTAGATTTTTTGGGGAGATTTTACAACAAAACTTCATGGAGAATAAAATCTTTTGCTACCAAACAGAAGTCTCTATAAAAAAATCTCATCTGGGGGTGAGGATGAAAACATCTTAGTTTGATGGAAACACCTCCAGCAGCCGGAATGCGTGTGGAGTCCGCAGAGCCGGAGCTGAAAGCGAGCTCGGATCGCCGCAGGCGGCCCAGACATCGATCCATCTTCCCAAATTCAGAGGCTTTTGTGTTCAGGAGGAGGGAAAGCTGGACGTCTGCCTTCCAGACGGCACGGCGTGTCCTCGCCGAGCAGGGCCGCTCGGGTTTCAGCATACGGGGACAATGACTCCTCTCTGCTGCAGCGGCAGCATCCACAACCGAAGCTGCTCCTCCTGAAGGCTAAAGGTCAACAAAGTCTCTGGAAAAACCAGGTTGGAACCCAAAACAAACCAAAACATGAGGATGTTTATGAAGAACTTCATCGAAAGGGACCAAAAAAAATGAGAAGAACCCGAGGCAGCAGCGAGGGGTTAAACTTTATTAGTACAGAGACATTTTACAGAAATGCAGATCTGCAGATATAAAACAGAGGAATTAAGGAGGATGTGCTGAAGGTCCGATTACTTCAGTCCCAGCTGGGAGAGCTGTGGAGAGGAGGAGCAGGTGTGCTGTTACTTAACTGAGCTGCAGGAACAGACCTGCACGACACAGGTGCGCCTCCTCACCTGCTTCATGAACTGAGGGGCGTTGAAGAGTTCGCTGCAGCCGTAGACGACCTTCCTGCCCGGTTTAGACTGAAAGCAGAGATGAAGACGGTTTCATAGAGAACGTTAACATGCATCAGACACACAATGTTCAAATATCAAAGATTTAAGTTGTTTTGAATTTGTTTTATCTTTGATCCAGTAAAAACAAACTAAGTAGATGCCAAATTATCAAAAAAAGCTAGCATGTTGCTAAAATACTAGCTTAACCAAGAAATAGTCCAAAAAAACCTGCCAGTATAGTCCCAACATTTAGCAAAAAAGCTAAAACGCTGCTAGAAAATTAGCTTAACTCAGAATTCTAGCCTGCTAAAATCTTCAGTAGAAGCCAAATTAGCCCATAAAAAAGCTAAAACGTTGCTAGAAAATTATCAGAAATAGCCCAAAAAACCTCAGTACATCCCAAATTAGCAAAAAAGCTAAAACGCTGCTAGAAAATTAGCTTAACTCAGAATTAGCCAAATTATCAAAAAAAAAGCTAGCATGTTGCTAAAATACTAGCTTAACAAAGAAATAGCCCAAAAAACCTCAGTATATCCCAAATTATCAAAAAAATCTAAAACGTTGTTAAAAAAATAGCTTAACTCAGAATTAGCCTTAAAATCCTCAGTAGATGCCAAATTATCAAAAAAAAAAGCCAAAACGTTGCTAAAAAATTATCAGAAATAGCCCAAAAAACCTCAGTACATCCCAAATTAGCAAAAAAGCTAAAACGCTGCTAGAAAATTAGCTTAACTCAGAATTAGCCAAAAAACCTCAGTATATCCCAAACTAGCAAAAAAAGCTATAACGCTGCTAAAAAATTAGCTTAACTCAGAATTAGCCTTAAAATCCTCAGTAGAAGCCAAATTATCAAAAAAAGCTAAAACGTTGCAAAAAAATTATCTTAACTCAGAATTAGCCAAAAAAACCTCAGTATATTCCAAATTAGCAAAAAAGCTAAAACGCTGCTAAAAAATTAGCTTAACTCAGAATTAGCCTTAAAATCCTCAGTAGAAGCCAAATTATCAAAAAAAAAGCTAAAACGTTGCTAAAAAATTATCAGACATAGCCCAAAAAACCTCAGTACATCCCAAATTAGCAAAAAAGCTAAAACACTGCTAGAAAATTAGCTTAACTCAGAATTAGCCTTAAAATCTTCAGTAGAAGCCAAATTAGCCCATAAAAAAGCTAAAACATTGCTAAAAAATTAGCTTAACTCAGAATTAGCCAAATTATCAAAAAAAAAGCTAGCATGTTGCTAAAATACTAGCTTAACAAAGAAATAGCCCAAAAAACCTCAGTATATCCCAAATTATCAAAAAAATCTAAAACGTTGTTAAAAAATTAGCTTAACTCAGAATTAGCCTTAAAATCCTCAGTAGAAGCCAAATTAGCTACAAAAGCTAACCCAAATATGTGATGAGTTTCATGATAAAAAAGACGTTCCTTCATCAGGTTTGTCTTAAAAAAACCAACCAAATCCAGAATATTTTTGGTGTTTTAGAGGGAAAATCGAAGCAGAAAAGACGCTCTGCTTTTTTCCTGCACTGAGATCGTTTTAGACCAAACCTCAGAGGAGTTGTACCTTGGTGTAGTCCACCAAGTTCTGGTACTCGATGTAGTTTCCTCCTCCCACCACAAAGACGATGGCCTGAAAAACAAACAAATAAAGAAGTTGTGTAAGACACAAGAGAAGTTTGGAACTAGAGACGAGGATTCACTTAAATCAGGGATGTCAAACTCAATCGCACAAGGGGCCAAAATCCAAAACACACCTTAGGTTGCGGGCCGAACAGGATAAACTTTCAATGAACAAACTCAAACAACCGTAACAACTTTAAAACCGTAACATTTTAACGTAATCATGAGCTAGATATGTAGCATTAGCTGTGATAATGCTAGTGAGAATACTGTAAGCTGAAGATGCTGAAATTGATAGCTGAAAACACTAGAGCTGATAGCCAGACAGCTAAAATATTAGCTAAATGTCAAATTAGCCTAAAAACTACAAATGAGGTTAGCTAAAACAGCTAGCATGTAGGTGAAAAAATAGCTAAACAACACAAAAATATCTTAGTAAATGACAAAATAGTCAAAAAAGCTAAAGAATTTTTAAAACTTCAAAACTGTAACTTTTTAACAGTTATTATTAATAAAAAGGGAGAAATATTACTATATTATTAATAAATCAACTTAAACCTTAAAGAACTTCAATATTTTACTCTCCATGAAAATATATTTTGTCAAAATTATACAAACTAAAAATAAGCGCAACGTAACATTGGTGTATCAATAACAAAAAAAAAAATTAGGAGGGCCATATAAATTACCCAGAGGGCCGGATCCGGCCCCCGGGCCTTGACTTTGACACATGTGACTTAAATCGATTCATCAAACCCAAACAGAAATTCTCAAAATGATTTAATGAAGTCGACATTCAAACTTCCCGTGTCACACTTCCACTACGTACATGTTGTGCATTGTCCAGGCAGATTTCACTTTTAAATGATGATAACCACCAATGTAACTGAATCGACATAAATCACTAATGATCGCATAAGAATAAAAATTCTGTTCTGAGTCTATATGGGACGGAGCCATACTGAAAATCTGGGGGCGAAGTTTAACCCCTCTGAATTAGGCATACGCGCGTGGGGGGAGGAGCCAAACTGAGAGTTGAGTCTCTTGCGGGGCGATGTCCAGTACCCCAATCTGACTGTTTCATTAAAACAAAGCATCGTGAAGGCCCACGGCGGACGCTGTACGCGGTGGCTGTGTGAGAACACCTTTAGACCGAAGCGACTCGGGCAGGAGGAGGAGCCTCATCACCTCTGATCCTCGCGTTTTTCAACCGCTCAAACTCACCTCCTGAAACGGGTTCTTGTTTCTGGGAACGGAGCTGAAAGAGAAAACAGAGAAGATGAGCGAGTTCACAGAGTCGGAAACGGAGGAGCTCTGATGTCCAGCAGATGGTCACCTCTCGCTGCCCCGCAGCATCTTTGGGTCGAAGTATCGATAGTCATCAGTTTCCTGGAAAAGCCGAGCAGACAACGAAGATCACAGATCAGAGGTCTCACTAAACAGCTGCTCGTGGATGAACAGTATGAATATTTGAGTGAATCATGACTCTACAAGCAGAGCTGAGCAATAAACCCCGGACGAACGAGAAAATCTGCTTCATTTTCATTCACAAATCCAAAGTCTTGCATCTAATAATCTCTAATAAATTTCCTTTGTTGAATTAATATAAACATTTTTCAAACAAATACAGATTTAAACCGAACAAAAGAGGAACTTTTGTTCGTGAGATTTTACAGTTTTAATCTAAAATTCATGTAACAAATTCATAAAATTCAAAATGGCTGCTTTTCTGTTGCTTTATCTCCATAGCAACCATTTAATTTTTTGGTCGCCTCGTGATGACAAACAGTTCTGTCATTTTTTAGACGAATCGGCAAAAGTAAAAATTTGAATTTCCTTAGCAACTGAGGTTTTCGGCCAACGACGCCCACATTTTTTATATTTTTATATTGTACATCACAATGTTTTGTCCAGGTTGAGCCGGCGATTCATGTGTTAAATTTTCACAAAATTTCCTTTGTTGAATAAATATAAACATTTGTCAAACAAATACAGATTTAAACTGAACAAAAGAGGAACTTTTGTTAGTGAGATTTTACAGTTTTAATCTAAAATGCATGTAACAAATTCATAAAATTCAAAATGGCTGCTTTTCTGTTGCTTTATCTCCATAGCAACCATTTAATTTTTTGGTCGTCTTGTGATGACAAACAGTTCTGCCATTTTTTTAGACGAATCGGCAAAAGTAAAAATTTGAATTTCCTTAGCAACAGAGGTTTTTGGCTAACCACGCCCACATTTTGTATATTTTTATATTGCATGTCACAATGTTTTGTTCAGGTTGAGCCAGCGATTCATGTGTTAAATTTTCACAAAATTTCCTTTGTTGAATTAATATAAACATTTGTCAAACAAATACAGATTTAAACCGAACAAAAGAGGAACTTTTGTTAGTGAGATTTTAACAGAAATACAGTTTTAATCTAAAATGCATGTAACAAATTCATAAAATTCAAAATGGCTGCTTTTCTGTTGCTTTCTCTCCATAGCAACCATTTAATTTTTTGGTCGTCTTGTGATGACAAACAGTTCTGTCATTTTTTTAGACGAATCGGCAAAAGTAAAAATTTGAATTTCCTTAGCAACAGAGGTTTTTGGTTAACCACGCCCACATTTTTTATATTTTTATATTGCATGTCACAATATTTAGTTTAGGTTGACCCAGCAATTCATGTGTTAAATTTTCACAATATTTCAATAAAAAAATTGTGAGCAATACCACTCCACTTGAAAATAAAGCGCTCCAAGTTAAAAATCGAATAACTTTAAAACAAAAATTTTTTCCCAATGATGCTACAGGAGTTGATGATTGACTAAAACTCATTGGAGGAGTTTACGTTTGTAGCTGGTACTAAACTAAAAGGGATTTTTTTTTTTAATTGAACATAGATACCTTCTCCCGAGGTCAAAGGTCATCACAACTTGGTGACGTGTGTGATTTTTTTGTTTTGTTTTTCATATTGTGGTAAAAAATGTGAAAATCGCCACATTTCATAATTTTTCATAAAATAGCAAAAGGTCTGTAATAATTTTTTTCATTACAACATGTCGGTTTTGGTTTTGTACGGAGCCTCTAAAAGGACATTAAAGAAAAAAAAGTTTTCTTTAAACAACCTCCTATAAAGACATTTCAACAGAAGAGTTTTTGTTTCTTTTTAATGTTAAGCCCTTCGTGCTGCTAACTGTGCTAAGCTAAGTGCTAGCTCCGTGATTTAACTCCTTAGGACCCGAGCTGTTCTTTGATATGCCTGTTTCATTGATTTGACACAATTAAAAATTAAAATGACTATTTGGGTAATAAAACTGAAAATGTGATGTCTTAAGTGCTTAAAAAACTAATCACATAATCTAAAAATCACATTTGATTAAAAATGTTCAACAGCTCTTAAGATTTTACAGCTAAAGTCACTAAACTTTCTCATGTGACTAAATATATAGAAAAAGTTTTTTGGAGGAATTTAAATTTGTAGCTGGCACTAAACTAAAGGGGATTTTTTTTTTTTTTTTGTTGAAAATTTTATATAGATACCTCCTCCCGAGGTCAAAGGTCATCACAACTTGGTAACTTGAGTGATTTTTTTGTTTTGTTTTTCATATTGTGGTAAAAAATGTGAAAATCACCACATTTTATAATTTGTCATAAAATAGCAAAAGGTCTGTAATAATTTTTTTTTCATTACAATTTGTCGGTTTTGGTTTTGTACGGAGCCCCTAAAAGGACATTAAAGAAAAAAAAATTGAAGTAAAAAAAAAAAAAAGTTTCTCTGGATGGTAACTGGTTCAAATTACACTGAACCAGATTTTTTTTTTTAAATTCCATTTCTATTTAAAAAAATGTTGTCAGTTACTATCTGGTGCACATCAGTTAATAAACAGTTAAATTGTTTTTTTTCTTTCCAAAAAGTTCAGCAAAAAAAAATAATAAAATAAAATAAACTTTTAGAATTTTTTTTTTAACTTCATTTTTTTTTTTTTTTTTTTTACTTTGATGTCACTTTAGGGGATCCGTAGTATTGTTAGTGCATTTTGAAAAAAACATATTTGAGCATTTTTGATCAAAGGAGCAGTAAGGAAGAAAGAAAAACTGTGAAAACATTCTGGTTCTTCAGTCCAGAACTGCCAACCAGCTCTTAAACTTACAATCTAGAACCTAAATATATGCTTAAAAGTGGTTTATTTTTTTAGAATATTTACAGTCAAACATCAAGCCCCGCCCCTTTGGAATCCACACATACCTATTCCCAATTTTAAAAAGCCTTACATTAGTACGTATGGGGCAATATTTGCAGATTTCATGAAAACATTTGTTGTGCTGCAGAACCAAACCTGTCGACATGTTTACAGTAAACTTTTCCCGCCAAACTGGATCCGGGTCTCCGTCCTCTCATCCCAAAAAGGTGTGAGGCACATTTTTCTCTTTCTCTTTTGATTAGAAACCAGGTTTCCGGACTCCGGCGGAACCTCCTTTATGAGGAGGCAATCCGATCGGAGGAGAATGCGCCTGCCCCCCCCACCCTTCATCTCCACGACAACGGGCTCTCTGTTTGTGCCGTGTAACCTCAGACGCTGAGAAAGCACATTGGTTTCCGTCTTTGGAGGTCTGAGCGTTCCGATTCTCATCCACCACAAACATGTGGGCCCGTCAGCTGGTTGGTTAGCAGGTTTTCTCTAACTAACTGGGTCATGTGAGCCAAACGCCTAAATCCTCCGTGGTCATTACTCCCAGGAGAAGATAAGATTTCCTGGTTTTGGTGGAAATCAAGCCGTGGAAGTGAAGGAAAACATTCTCAGCTTTCAGGAGCACAAATCTCCAACTTCTTTAAACCTTTCTCAAACATTTATGCTGAAATATGTAAGGATCATTCTGACAGGTTTGCATTTCCTGCTCTTTGAACATTTCCAAACATAAATAAAGAAAACTCACCGGATGAGACTTCATCTCCATCAGGTTGTCCAGGATCCGAGTGACCGGAAGGTTCTGGAACAGAAATCCACCTTTAAACAAACTTTAAGTTTGAAGAAAGTCAAACTTAAAGGAGTCCGTTTCAGCTTTTCTCTGGACCTTCTGGACCTCTGATTGCAGCAGCTCTCAGTCGCTTCGGACCACTCTGAAACTTTACTTTGACCTTCATGAAGAACATCAAGGATTTGACCAAAACTAGAAACTATGAATACCTTCAAAAAACATTTTTAAGTAAAACAAAACATATATGTAAATATGATGGACCTGTCGTAGCAAATGTTCAAAAATCAGAGGTGGGACCAAGTCTATGGGATTAAATCAGGATCAGCTTGAAGTGAACAAAAAAAAAGATTGAAAACTTGAAAAATAGACTGGAAAAAAAATGTTAAATTTGAAAAAATTTGAAATGTTTTTGAAAAATTAAAAAAAACTTTTTGAAAATTTGGGGGGAAAAAAATGAAAATTTGAGAAAAAAAAAAACTTGTAATAAATCTTGAAAATTTGAAAAATACACTTTTTGAAAATTTGGGGAAAAAAATGAAAATTTGAAAAAAATAAAAACTTGTAATAAATCTTGAAAATTTGAAACAAATGAAAATAAAAAAAGAAAATAAATAAAATGAAAACTAGAAATAAACCTTGAAAATTTGAAAAAAAAAATGAAAATAAAAAAATCTGAAAACTTGAAATCTTGAAAATTTGAAAAAAAAATTAATCTATGAATTTTCACTTTCAATTCTGATGATTAAGTTTTTGCTGTCAAGCTAAGCCAAATTTTACATGGGGGCGGGGCTTTGAGCTGATTGGCTTCCATGGGGGGGACAGATGACTCCTCACTCTTCTACACTTTTCACAGACACACATGAATTTACACTTTTGTCTCACTTTTTTCCTCTGACTGTTCAAACTTTCATAGACAAATAAGTCTAGCTAGCACTAGGATGAAAACAAGGATCTGATTTATGTAACGCTACCAAGCTGCACGTCTGCATGAGACATATTGGACTGAGGAAGAATGTAAAACGCATAGTGGTTCAGTTTGACTCCAAAAAACCTAAATATATAAATAGTAGATCTAGTTTTATGTTTAACATTTCTGTTCTGAATATGATTTTTCTATGTTTTGGATACAACTTTTGTTTCTCTTAACCCTCGTACTCTTTTATGGGGTCCAGATGACCAGATGAGGACAAAGCTACAAATTCATAAATACAACCACCAAAAACTAAACCAGACCTAATAAAGTGACCCCTACCATACATTACTATCACTTTAAATCCTTGAATTTGTTCAAAAATAGAAAATCTGCTTTATAATCCAGTGGATAATAACTTTATTTCTGGTTGTGTTTACTTACAATAAATTGATTTTCTGGGATAAATGAAGCTGAAAAAGAAGTCCAAATGTGTCAGTATGACGTTGAATTTTTCTTTTTTACTGTACTACTTAAAGAGCCACATGTGACACCAGACAAACAAACAAAATTTTATTAAAATAATTTAATAATTTATTTTTATTATATTATTATAATAATTTTAAATATTTATTTAAATTAAATTACATTTATTTATAATATTTTTCTTTGAAAAGATTATTTTCTCTTCATGTTTCTGTTTTATTTATGCCAAAAAAAAAGCACAATAGTTTCTTTAAATGCATCATGTCAGCAGTAAAAATATTTTTCTGAAAGGTGAGTGAAGATTTTGGGTTTTGGTCGACCCGAGTGGCTCTTTAAGGGGCGAGCATAAATAATCCTTGTGCAAATTTACTGCTGTCGTGTGATTGGCTCAACCCTCCTGCAGCCATCAAAATGGATGGACCCACCTGGTGGCTCCGCCTACCTAACTAACAAACCCAAACTAAAAAAGAACAAATAGCTTTTTTTATATTTAATTATTAGAGTTTTGTTTCTAATTGTATGAATTAGTCAATTTAATCTTTGCATTTTTTTAATGGATTTAAAAAAAAAATCGCTCGTAGTTAAATAAATCTCGCCGGTTTTGGATGATCAGAGCTGATGTTTGCAGTCCGGTTGGTTCTGCTGAGTCAGACTCACATGCTGTTTGAGCACGAGGTTCTTCACGCCCTCCATGACAAACTGGGACCCCGTGTTCATCACTCTGGAGAAGAGTCTGAGGAAGAGGAGGAGGAGGAGTGGAAAAAGAGATGAGGAGGAGAACAGGGCTGCGCTGGTAGTCCCAACCGTCGAGGCGGTTGAGGACTTTAGCAGTTCTTATTTTTGTGGAGTGTGCGTTCTCCTGCTGTGCACACAGATGTGCACTTTCAGGACTTGGTGGATCACGTTTCCAAATGCTGCTGAACTTCAGCGAAGGCTCGCCCAAAGAAAACATTTCTGTGACAAAAAGCTCAAAGAGCTCGGGAGCTCGTGGACTCACCCCATCGGCTTCACCCCGCTGTTTCCGTAGTTGGCGGGGTTTGCCATTTTGGTGAATGCTCTGAAAAACAAAAACGGAGACCAGAGTGAGTCTTCTGCAGACGCTAGGACCACGGGACGGGTCATAAACAACTGTGAAGAACCAGAGAAACCAGCATCAACTTATGAATAAAGGAAAGAAAAATACATGAAAAAGTCTCGTTTGTTTTTAAATTTTGGATCAAAAAGTATAAAATGAACCGAATCAAACATGGAGTCCATCAAGACGAGTTTTAACATATTTTACAAATCTCTAAATTGAAATGTTTTTCCTGATCTTCGTTAAGACCGTATAAGGTGAATCTGTCGAGGTTCTCCATCTTTGCATCCAAACAGGATCCTAAATCTGCTGTCTATAAGTCCGACTCCATCCGTGATAGAAAGTTCATCATACGACCCCCACCCGAAGGCCTCGCATCCTTTGACCCCCCGACCATCACAGTGATCAGAGCAGGGACTTACTTCCACTGTTTGATGTAGTTGAGAGGTGAAAGGTCACAGCCTGCGTCCAACAGGGCCTTCCTGTACTGCTCCAAGTCCGACTGAACACAGGAACAGGAGTGGGTGGAGTTAGATCAACAGAGGGTGGAGTTAGATCAAAAGTGGGTGGAGTTAGATCAACAGTGGGTGGAGTTAGATCAACAGTGGGTGGAGTTAGAGCAACAGTGGGTGGAGTTAGTTCAACAGTGGGTGGAGTTAGATCAACAGTGGGTGGAGTTAGATCAAAATGGGAGGAGTTATATCAATAGTGAGTGGAGTTAGATCAACAGTGGGTGGAGTTAAACTATAAATAGATGGAGTTAGATCAACAGAGGGTGGAGTTAGATCAACAGAGGGTGGAGTTAGATCAACAGAGGATGGAGTTAGATCAACAGTGGGTGGAGTTAGATCAACAGTGGGTGGAGTTAGATCAAAATGAGTGGAGTTAGATCAAAAGAGGGTGGAGTTAAATCAACAGAGGGTGGAGTTAAATCAACAGAGGGTGGACTTAGATCAACAGTGGGTGGAGTTAGATCATAAGTGGTTGGAGTTAGTTAAGTCAGTGTTGTTAGATCAACAGTGGGTGGAGTTAAACTATAAATAGATGGAGTTGGATCACAATGGGTGGAGTTAGATCAACAGAGGGTGGAGTTAGAGCAACAGTGGGTGGAGTTAGATCAACAGTGGGTGGAGTTAGATCAAAATGAGTGGAGTTAGATCAAAAGAGGGTGGAGTTAAATTAACAGAGGGTGGAGTTAAATCAACAGAGGGTGGAGTTAAATCAACAGAGGGTGGAGTTAAATCAACAGTGGGTGGAGTTAGATCATAAGTGGTTGGAGTTAGTTAAGTCAGTGTTGTTAGATCAACAGTGGGTGGAGTTAAACTATAAATAGATGGAGTTGGATCACAATGGGTGGAGTTAGATCAACAGAGGGTGGAGTTAGATCAACAGAGGGTGGAGTTAGATCAACAGAGGGTGGAGTTAGATCAACAGTGGGTGGAGTTAGATCAACGGTGGGTGGAGTTAGATCAAAATGAGTGGAGTTAGATCAAAAGAGGGTGGAGTTAAATTAACAGAGGGTGGAGTTGGATCACAATGGGTGGAGTTAGATCAACAGTGGTTGGAGTTAAACTATAAATAGATGGAGTTGGATCACAATGGGTGGCGTTAGTTCAACAGTGGGTGGAGTTAAACTATAAATAGATGGAGTTGGATCACAATGGGTGGAGTTAGATCAACAGTGGGTGGAGTTAGTTCAACAGTGGGTGGAGTTAGATCAACAATGGGTGGAGTTAGAACAAAACAGAAAGGGAAGATAGATCAGCGGGTGGAGTTCAGACTCCGACAGGCTGAGTTTTACCTCCGAAGGAGCCTGCTGAGCTGTGATGTAGTAGATGAGGAAAAGTCTCATTTTGTCCTCCGGAGTCCCAGCTGACAGAAACATTCACAAACATCACTGAGTTCTGTGTCCACTGAGAAAAACTCATTTCTGTGTTCATGAAAACACATCTTTAATGAAGAAGCTTTTAGAACAAAAACAAATAAAAACAAACTCAATTGTATGTGCATGCATGTGGATTTGTGCACGCGTGTGCACGTGTGCGTACCGTCAGGGTCGGTGATGATGTCCAGCAGAGACTTGTCTAAGGTGGATTTGCTCAGCAGCTTCTCTTCATACTCAAAGTAAACGTCCAGTTTGCGGCTCTGCAGAAACACACCGGTGAGACGCTTCACCACAGCAGCTTCACTTCACCTTCTGCAGACAGGTGACCCGCTCAGCACCTTGATGTGGTCCAGCACCGCCGTGGCGACGTTGGTGTGGAGGTCGATGAGCCTCTTCTTCTCTAAAAGTTCAGGCAAAGAGCTGCAGGAAAACAGCATTTACAGATGAGACATTTGAGCTCAAAGACAGAGTTCCTGTTTTACAGATATGAAGGACGTTAGTTTGGTGAAAGTGTTTGTTACCTGACCGCTGAGGTGAGCTTTGCGGTGTTGTCGGACAGCATGCTGATGGCTCCTTCATCCTCACCCTCCAAACCCTGCAGAGATGTTTTTGAAATCATTTTTAAATTCTCTAAAAACGTGATGTCCGTCCTCACACACTTGACCTCTTTTGTATTTTGTTTATTTATGGGTTAATAAAGATGGTCACCATGATGCTCTTCAGGCGTTTGACCTCATCCTCCTGGGCTCTATAAGAGTCCAGCTCCTCCTGAACGGACTCGGCCACCTCTGGGAACGGACTGTAGAAAGGAGCAGAGAGTTCATGTTAGCTCAAGCATTTTTATTGATAATAATATGAACCAAATATGACTTTTTTTGTTTTATTAACTTAGTAAAAATTTTCATGAAAATTCTTTTAATCTTTCAGATTATGTTGGATATTACACATACATTATGTTTCACTTTTGGTGCTTTTATTTTGAAGGATAAACCGTTTTTTATTGACAAAATTCAAAATTACACAACTTTTTTTCCATTTGGGACATTACAATCCAAAAAATAAGGCAGTATTGCATTCTGCAAATACAAAACTAGAATAAAGTCTAAGTAAAAGATGAATATCTATATAAATAATAATGATATTTAAACAAATATTAAAACTATAAATTAATTTAAAAATATATTAAAATAAAATAAAAAACAAAGGAATTAATCCAGATAATCCAATAAACAATTGAGAGTTTCAAAACTAATGTATTTTTTTAAAGGGACTTATTTCAAAAAAAGGCATCAGATTGTTTTTGAAATACAAAAAATGACTTTTCTTTTTAAAAAAACAACATTCATGAGTAAAAAATTCACCCAAAAAAAATTGTTAAAAATAAACTGAATATTTTTGTCTTTTTGGATACAATCAAACTGAACGTTAAGGTATGTAAATATTGGGATTGTGTTTTTTTATAATAAAATATTGAAAGTTATCAAGGTTTAAGTTGATTTATTCTGGAATAATATTCCTGCCTTTTTATTATTCATAATTATGTTGAAAACTTATGGTTTTAAATAAAAAAAAAAAAAGTGGCATTCTCCTAACTTTTTGGGTTATTTTGGCATTTACTAAGATTTTTCAGGCTTTTTTGTAGTTCGTCTAATATTTCAGCTACATGCTAGTTGTTTTGGCTAACCTAAGTTGTTTTTTTTTAAGTTAATTTGCCATTTAGGTAATATTTTAGTTGGGTATCCGCTTCAGCGTTTTCCGTTTTTATCAGTTTCTGTGTTTTTAGTTATCAAAATCTTCATCTGCATCTATCAGCATTAACAGTTTCAGTGACCAAATTCAGCTTCCAGCATTCACACTAGCATCACTGAAGGTAATGCTATATATCTACTTCATAATTATGTTAAAAATGTATGGTTTTAAAGTTTTTGGTTTTAGCTTGCTCAATAAATGTTTATCCTGTTCGACCTATGGCGTGTTTTGTATTTTGGCTCCTTTGATTGAGTTTGACTCCTCTGACTTACAGGGATAGATGTTGTTAATTGTTTTAAAACTGACTTCTTTCATTTTTAGGGGACTAAAAGAAAGCACGATCTAATGCCAGATGTGTATTTGTTTAAAAAAGTTTGGGACTGAATTTTCCTCCAAACAGGAACAGAAAATAATGCCAAATCCAAAAGTTGGTGGAGCCCCCTAGTGGTGACCCCCGGTCAGCAGAAGCTCACCTGCCCTTGTGTTTCTGCCAGAACTTGTCGGCTGCGGTGAGGTCGTAGCTCTTTTTGCTCTTCTTCTTGGGCCTGGCACCGCCTGGCGACGGCTCGGTGCTGGCGCCCTCCTCCATCACCACCCGGTTCAGGTGGAAGTCCTGATGGGAACAGGTGAGAGCGCCGCGGCTGAAGAGCGCCCGCAAACCAAAGACGAAACCAAAAGAAAAACGTCTGCAGCTCTCACCAGAACGTCGTGGATCAGCGCCTGATAGGTCCAGGAGTGGTGGAGGGGCGTGGCCATGTCCATGTTGCGATCCGCCAGCACAAAGAGGGGCCTCTGGAAGCTGAAAGGTCGTTTTGAGAGAAAAGAAAATATGAAGATTTTATGGATTTTTCAACATAAAAGTCTAAAGAAAAATCATTAATTGAAGCTGAAAACATAAAAATTAGGAGAGTTTGAAGGAGAAGATGGAAACGCCGACTCATCACTGACCTGAACTGCCCCGCGCTCATGCTGTCTCCGGTAAAGAGGCTGTTCCTGGCGTCACGCAGGTTCTCCCGAAGCTTCTTATCCAGCTTCTGCTCACAGGTTCAGCACAGAAAGATTCAGGAATACCAAAAAAAAAAACAAAACGAAGGACTGGACGAAGATGAACTCACCACGGCGACCATCTCTGCAGCGTTTCCTCGAGGGCAGCGGATGATCGGCACGGCGCCTGATCCAAAAGATCAGACGGATAAGACCTTCATGCGGCAGATCCTGGAGATCCCTGCCGATGGCAGCAGCAGGAATCTCCAAAGGTGAGTTTCACTCACCCAGAGTCACGAAGAAGCAGAAGAGGCTGTCCACGATGGAGTCCATGATGGCCTCCATGTCCGTGTCCTGGAGATCTGCTCTGTTGATGGCTGCAGGAGTGAAAGAGGGAAACCTCCTTATACCCTCTGTTTTTGTCTACTTTTGAATTTACTTCTGTGTTTTCACATTGAAAGACTAACTGCAGCTTTCTCCGTATCATTTTAATCAACACAATGGAGCTGCCATAATTAGTCGACTAATCGACGACTAATCGACTATTAAAATAGTCGACGACTGATTTAACAGTCGATTAGTCGTTACTTTATATTATATGGAGTCAAAGTGTTGTAAAGTTGAAAGTTATAATGGCGTTTAGCTAGTTTTTTTGGACTATTTTGGCATTTATTGAAGGTTTTTTAGGCTATTTTGAAAGTTTAGCTAATATTTCAGCTACATGCTAGCTATTTTAGCTAAATTTAGCTTTTGTTTTTTGCTATTTTGGAGTTTAGCTAATATTTCAGCTACTGCTAGCTATTTTAGCTAAATTTAGCTTTTGTTTTTTTTGCTATTTATTGGAGTTTAGCTAAATGTTCAGCTGCATGCTAGCTAATTTTAGCTAAAATTTAGCTTTTAAAGTTTTTTTGTTTTTGCTATTTTGGAGTTTAGCTAACTGTTTCAGCTACATGCTAGCTATTTTAGCTAAAATTTTTAGCTATTTGGATTTTTTGCGTATTGGAAGCTTTAGCTAATATTTCAGCTGCGTGCTAGCTTATTTTTTATTTACTAAATTTAGCTTTTGTTTTTTGCTATTTTGGAGTTTAGCTAATATTTTGCAGCTGCATGCTAGCTATTTAGCTAAAGCTAAATTTAAGCTTTTGTTTTTTTTGCTATTTTGGAGTTTAGCTAATATTTCAAGCTGCTAAATGCTTTTGCTATTTTAAGCTAATATTTCAGCTTGCTGCTTTTTAGTGTTTAGCACTATTTTGGGTTTAAGCTAATATTTGCTGCTATTGCTAGCTATTTTCAGCTAAATTTAGCTTTTGTTTTTTTGCTATTTTGGAGTTTAGCTAATAATTTCAGCTGCGTGCTTAGCTTATTTCAGCTGCGGCTATTTTAGCTAGCTTTTGTTTTTGGCTATTTTGGAAATTTAGCTTTTGTTTTTTGCTATTTTGGAGTTTAGCTAATATTTCAGCTACATGCTAGCTATTTTAGCTAAATTTAGCTTTTGTTTTTTTGCTATTTTGGAGTTTAGCTAATATTCCAGCTGCGTGCTAGCTATTTTAGCTAAATTTAGCTTTTGTTTTTTTTGCTATTTTGGAGTTTAGCTAATATTTCAGCTGCGTGCTAGCTATTTTAGCTAAATTTAGCTTTTGTTTTTTTTTGCTATTTTGGAGATTAGCTAATATTTCCGCTACATGCTAACTATTTTAGCTAAATTTAGCTTTTGTTTTTTTTTTGCCATTTTGGAGTTTAGCTAATATTTCAGCTGCGTGCTAGCTATTTTAGCTAAATTTAGCTTTTGTTTTTTTTGCTATTTTGGAGTTTAGCTAATATTTCCGCTACATGCTAACTATTTTAGCTAAATTTAGCTTTTGTTTTTTTTGCTATTTTGGAGTTTAGCTAATATTTCAGCTGCGTGCTAGCTATTTTAGCTAAATTTAGCTTTTGTTTTTTTGCTATTTTGGAGTTTAGCTAATATTTCAGCTGCGTGCTAGCTATTTTAGCTAAATTTAGCTTTTGTTTTTTGCTATTTTGGAGTTTAACTAATATTTCAGCTGCGTGCTAGCTATTTTAGCTAAATTTAGCTTTTGTTTTTTTTGCTATTTTGGAGTTTAGCTAATATTTCAGCTACATGCTAGCTATTTTAGCTAAATTTAGCTTTTGTTTTTTTGCTATTTTGGAGTTTAGCTAATATTCCAGCTGCGTGCTAGCTATTTTAGCTAAATTTAGCTTTTTTTTTTTTTGCTATTTTGGAGTTTAGCTAATATTTCAGCTGCGTGCTAGCTATTTTAGCTAAATTTAGCTTTTGTTTTTTTTTGCTATTTTGGAGATTAGCTAATATTTCCGCTACATGCTAACTATTTTAGCTAAATTTAGCTTTTGTTTTTTTTTGCCATTTTGGAGTTTAGCTAATATTTCAGCTGCGTGCTAGCTATTTTAGCTAAATTTAGCTTTTGTTTTTTTTGCTATTTTTGAGTTTAGCTAATATTTCCGCTACATGCTAACTATTTTAGCTAAATTTAGCTTTTGTTTTTTTGCTATTTTGGAGTTTAGCTAATATTTCAGCTGCGTGCTAGCTATTTTAGCTAAATTTAGCTTTTGTTTTTTTTTTTGCCATTTTGGAGTTTAGCTAATATTTCAGCTGCGTGCTAGATATTTTGGCTTACTTCGGCTTTTTTCAGATTTTTGGGCTAATTTGGCATTTACCTTATATTTTTAGGTCAGCATTTTCAGCTGTGTGCTTCAGTGATTTCCGCTATAAACTTCAGCATTTTTAGGTATTAATTTTAGCATTTTTAGCTATCAGCGTTAGCATTTCTTGCAGCCAAATTCAGCTTACAGCATTCACACTAGCATTATCTAGATTTAGTTAGTTAAAAGCTAATGATGGTTGGGATGGGCACAAATAGTGACTACGTCGACCATAAACTAATGAAGGAAAGAAGCTGCACGATTCATTGAAGGTTTAATAAACTATCGTCTTTATTTTTAGTTAGCATAAAGCTTCAACACTTCAAATTTAATGCCATTGATGGTGCTTTACATCCAGTTTGTGCATGACCCGATTAATCGAAAAGAATAATCGGTGATTAGTCGACTATTAAAATAATCGCCCAACAACACAACCTCTCCTATGTGACACTACCTTCATTTTGTCATGTTATATTCATACAATAGACATAAAATCATGCAAAAACCAAAAATTCCGTCTTTTTGCTGTAGAAACTCTAAAAATGTTTAATTCTATGTTTGTGAAAAAGGTTCGTTAAAGTTTTAGGTGAGATTTCATGAAAATGACAAACGAATCGACACGTTTTTGAATGAAAATCCAAAAAATTGTAGGCAAAATTGACAGATGTCTTTAAAACAGATACACAGGAGTCGGGCTGTGGATTGTTACTCAGGAAGTGATCCAACTCGATTCTTGAATCAAGCTCAATGAGCTTGAATCAAACCACAATTCTCACTTTTTAATATAATATTTATTGCTGTGTGTATGTCTGTTTACTGGATGGATGAAAATGGAAATTATTTGTATTAAATCATCATTTATAACTCTACTTAGAACAGGAGATCAAAACTGATAAAAATAGTAATAAAAAAAGATTCAGATAGGAAGACATTTTGCTTGTCATTTTAAACTTTTTTGTTGTCAACCTTCTGGTTAAGTTCAGCAGTAACATAAAAGGATTAAAATCTCTGCTGTTTTGGATCATTTAACAGCAAAACCTGAAAAGTTTTTTTATCTTTAAAGTTCTTCAACTTTTTACGTTCTAAACATTACACATTGGTGTGAAAAAAGTAGTTTTTTCCACATCAGAATCAGCTGATCCACATTGATTAAATCCTTCTTTCAGCTGCGTGAGGCTGCGTTCCTTCAGAATAAGATGGAGTTTTGTTATTTGCGTCAACTGTTGAAGAGTTATTATAACCAAAAGAATGTAAACACTGGAGCTAAAGCTCCGGTGTTAAAGCTAATTCATTTTTTTAGAAGTTATGTCAGTGAACGGAACGTCAGTCTCAGTTTTTGAACGGAAATAAAACTCTCGCTAGTTTTACTTTGAAAACCGGAAGCTTCACCTACCCGAAGATCTGTTTACTTCTGGTGACTACCGCGGATCTTTCTGGGGTTTTTTTGTTCGTAAACTTAAAATCCAACATTAATCCAACAATACATCGTCCCCAGATAATATTTTGATCATATTTTACTACACTACTATATTTACAAAGATTGCAAATCAGCGATCTTGGAAGTCGCGAATATTTGTACTCGGATTTCGGGAGCAGATCGCGAGTATTCGAGGACCCGGATCCTCATTACAGCCCTTCACGGGAGTACCTCACAGCTCCATCCTGAGACCTTTCTTATTCTTATGTGGCTTCAGCTTCCACGCAGCCCAAAAATAAGAATTTATCTCCTGACATTTTTCCGGGAATTTATTTTTTTCCTTTTACTTTTCTCTTATATTTTTTCTTATTGAGTTTGTAGAAAATAATAAAAGAGAGTTTTCTTTTTTAGCAGTTTGATCCAGCTGGATATCAGGTGATCTGCTAGATGAAACGCAGAATTTCTGCCATTTTTAGACAACGTTGGCGCTCGTTGTTCTAGATGAATTGGATTTCTAACAGGTGCCCCGCCCTCACAGCGGGTCTTCTGCTTGCAGCCGTCAGATCGGCGCCATATTTATTAAAATAAAAGATCGCTTTGTCCTAAAAACTACAAATAAATGCCATTTTCTCTCTTTAATATAATAAAATGTCAATATTAGAATTTTCATTTTGTCGCAGCTGCATGGCGGGACGCCGTTGGTTCCAAAGGGTTAAAGATCTCCATCATGGATGACGACGTCTTCACGCGATGAACCGTTTGAGATTTTGTGAACCTCTCGGAGCGACTCACCGTGATACGAGATGAGCTCCTTGTTCTGGTGGCAGAGGATGAACATGTCGTCCTCCAGGGTGATGAAGTTCAGGTACTGGTCAAACACCTGAGCAGCAACAAGGAGAGTCAGCGAGCAGCACGGCCGGAGACGGCGCTCCACCTTTGTTCTCCGCGCATCATTCTGACCTTGGTCACCTGACTGACAACGTTAGCGGCCAGCGCGGCGCTGGCGATGTCCTCCAGTTTACTCCTGCTGATGGCAGAGATGAAGTTCAGGTAGTAGGACTCATACAGCTGGTTCCTCAGGTCCTGCAGCGGAACACAGAACATCCACGATCATCGCTCCAGAGACTGACGCTCCAGGTGGGCGGGGCTTGAAAGATCACCTGACAGATCCTGTCGATGTTCTCCTCCGTGGGCATGAGGAAGTAGATGGCAGGAACGTCCGGGATCGGATCTCGGTCCGAGTGAAGAAGCCTGAGCGCACATGAACACAGAACCGCACGGTGAGACCCAGCAGAACCGCCTGAGAGTACCAACAGAACCGGCCTTACAGGTGCAGGGTGATGCCCATGTCCCGCAGCTCTTTGACGGACAGCAGAGGGGAGATGATGTCCTGACCGAACCGGTCGTAGATCAGAACCTGCACAAGAACACGGATCGGGTTTCAGCACCGAGTCTCTTCTGAGGATCCACAGAGGTTCTGTTACCTTCCATACGGGCTCGGCCGCTGTGTTCTTCAGAGGAGGAGTGTTGAAGTTCAGCATCCGCCTCAGAGCGACTGCAGACGCACAGACACTTCAGGCTTCAACACAGGCAACCGCTTAACAGCAAAAAACAATCTCAGAGCTGCTCTGAACGCAGATTTATTCTGCCTTCTATCAACAGTTCAGGCTGCTGGTGGTGGTAGTGTCATGGTATGGGGGATATTTTCCACTTAGTTCAACCTCTGACCTCCAGACACAAAACAATGCCGCTTTGAGCTGAGCATCAACAATATTATTGACCTTATAAGACGAAGAAGTTCCAAGAAAAACTGAAATTTGCGTTTATGTTGTGCAAGTATGTCAGAACAATAAAGTTTTTGAGAAAAAAAATGAAGAATTTCACAATAAAGTAAAAACTGTCATCTTTTGAACCAAATGACTTAACAAATCATTAAACATATATGTAAACATATTTATTTCGATTGTGGGACTATAATAATCATTTAATTGTTTCTTATTTAACAATAAGAAAATATTTTAATTTGTATCTTTAGGCTGACTTTTAAGTGATGAAGTAAGCACGAATAATCTCTATTACTATTATTATATTTTATGTATATTATTCATGTAACTACTTTTAATATATTATTCATGTTTTCTTAAAGTGATTCTGTTTGAATTTTCCAAAATAAAAGGCGTTCCTGCTCTTTTTTAGCGGATAAATGAAGCGTTTCCCCCGCGAGCAGCGGTCGGCTCCACCGGCGCTTTCACTTCCGTCAACCTCCTCAGAAGCTCGAGGTTCGGCCCGTAAACCGGGATAACAGCTGGGCTGTTTCGTTTTGAGTGTGAACGGAGGAGAACCGAACCGGTTCAGGGGATGAACAGGACCAGAAGCTCGGCGGCAGCTGCTCTCTGGAGCCCGGGAAAGGAGTCCGCTCACGCGGGAGAGGGGGCCGTCCCCGCGCGGGCATCACACACGGGCTCAGGGAGACCCCGTGCCGCTGCTGCCCGCCGCCGACCCCGCTGGAGGGAGAGGGTTTTCGCTGTTACCTGTCTGCTTCTCCCGCACAGACGCCGCCATGTTTCCTGTTGTGGTGACGACGCTCCTGACGTGGCAACAGCGTGACGACGACGCCTCCAAAGATCCACAAAGGAACAGGAGGAACCACTCCGCTGCAATTTCCTGAATCCAGGTTGAAGAGATCGTCTATACACAGTCTCTGCCTATAGACACTAGGGCAGGGGTCGGCAACCCAAAATGTTGAAAGAGCCATATTGGACCAAAAAAAACCAAAATCAAATCTGTCTGGAGCCGCAAAAAATTAAAAGTCTTATAATGAAGGCAACACATGTTTTATGTATCTATATTATCTATATTAGCCTACTATCAAAATGACTAAGTTGGTTACAAATACATGATGAACCTTCATGATTGACTGTTTATTTAATCCTGTGGAGAATGAATCACCACGTGACTACACTGTTGTAGGATGAAGTTTAACTTCATTACAATATTAATGAATTACAGTTTGTTTCATTGTTTTGATGAAATTAAAGGAATTCAATAAAGAAATCCGATTTCTGATGTCATTTTTATTTTGAGGATTCGTAAAAACAACAATGGAACGTGTATAACGTGTCCCTTATCTGGGCAACAGAGTACAATAAAATGCAGCATACATTAATAAAAATAAAACAACAGCCTTTTGAAGAGGTAAAGTGTATAAAATCAAATGAATACAGTTTAAGTTTGATTTCTGTGCAAATGCCAAACAAGTCAGATCATGGGTAAAACGCAGCAGTATCCTCTCTCTCTCTCTCTCTCTCTTTTGACACCAAATCAGCGCAGCTATCCTCATTTCTGAGCAACCAAACACAATGATACCCCTAACCCCGGGTTTACACCGCTAGAGTCACAGCTCTGTTGCGTTGCGGGAGCGGACTAGCTACAGCCAATGGCTTAAGTGTCATTCCAAATATACACTGACAAAAATCAGAAATTACGGACACTGAAAGCGCCCTGCCCTACTTTTCTTTTTATCGTTTTCTCGTGATAACGAGATAATCGGTAATGAAAAATGAAGCGTTCCGCTCTCTCTTTCCCGCACGGAGACGCCGAAACTTCATCTGTTTTAAGTCTCTTTATTTGGTGGTTAACCAGAAAAACAGCAGCAGAACACTCCACAAAAGTTGTATTCACTAATCATTTTATTAGTGGGGATACCTCGAACGCCTTCATTCCGTCTCATGCACCAGCCCTCCCCACTTTATTTACCCCAAACCTCCGAACAGCTGATTGACAGATCACTGCGCATGTTGTGTTCAATGAACTCCAGACATTAACTCAGTCCGCTACTATGCTTTTGACATTTTTATACAATCCTCAGAAAAAGCAGTTTTTCAGGAAAAAAAAATGGCGAGACTTTTTAATCCCTCGATTTTATAAGCATCAGTTCTGGGGTTCAATGTTTTCTATGATAAACTGCTTTGTTTTGCTGCCGGTGTCCAGAGGTCAGTGAACGCACCATGCAGAAACGCTCGGCAGACCTGAATCCTGTCAATCTGTCAATGTTTGTTCGGGGTTAAAACAATGATTAAAACCAAAAACATATTTCCCTCCTCCATCTTTTTCCATTTTCCAACATTTTGGAAATAGTGCCAGGGAGCCACAAGGCAGTGCTTAAAGAGCCGCATGCGGCTCCGGAGCCGCAGGTTGCCGACCCCTGCACTAGGGTGTAACGTGGAAAATATCGATATACTACATTTGGCGATATTTGTATCGATCTAAAAAAAACTGCCAAAGTGATATTTAATTATCTAAAAGATGGTTTATGAAAAAGAGTTGCAGTGCTTTATGTTCTGATCATTTACATGTATTTTACTTTTGTGAAATAAGCATTAATTGTGGGATATGTATAGTATCATGAAATGTATCGCATTTTATTTTTTATCATCAGTGGTAAATTATTTTCGTCATAACTTTGTTTTTCTCCTCAAAACTACAAATTAAAGCAAATATTTTTTCAAGAAGTTTGATAAAACTTTACATTTTTGTCAGTATTCAAAAAATATTACCATAGTATAAGGCTCTCTGCAGAAACCAGTGAGAATTGAAAGTTTTTTCACTGTATGAAATGATCTAAATACTTTATTATTCTAAAATGTTCATTAAGATTTGTTGTCCTGAATTACTATTTTTTTAAATGTCTTAGCATATATATGAACTACGGAGCTTGTTCGTTAATATAATTAATAATAATGTTGATAAAAAGGCAATATTTTCATGCTTTTCGTGATTTTCTCACCTTTAACTTTAATTTTTTTTCATGTCACATGTTTCTCTTCATCGATCTCTCGTATCTGACTATGCTCTGGTGACGCTGATGAAACCAAAACCTTTTATGAATAGATTTTCTGGTTAAAAAGGAACACACTAAACTTTCAGTTAAGAAAAAAAAACTTTGTTTCTTAATGTTTTAAACTTGAAAACACACAAAACAACAAAGAAAAAGTGACAAACAGAAGGATACAACAATAAAACATAAAAAAAAAGAAATCAGATTAAAAGTACAAAAGTATTAAGCACCAAACCTCTCCATTTGAAGATTTTTTGTTAATAGTCTTTCTTCCGAGGGTTTAAAATAAAACTTTAAGAGCTTAAAAAAATGTAGTAGCACACATTTCAAAAGATAAAGGGAAATAAAATTCATAAACAGAGTCACAAACTCAAGATAAGAGCAGTAAAATACAAAATAATTCAATTTTTTTACTTGTATCAAACTAAAAGTTAAATTCTTAAATGGTTGGAGGAAAAAAAAAAAGGTCCAAAAAAGATGAACCGGCTCGACTGCATCTGGACTGATCTAAGCTGCTTTGACTTAAACAGGTGAGCAGCAGAACATCTACAGATGTTCCATCAGCCCAAAAACCCACAGAGAACACTTCCTTTTCTTAAAAAATGTGTTTTAAACTCTTCGTCTATGCTGGAAGGAGGTGAATGTGGTGGCTGATGGCCTGCTCCATGCAGCTCTTAAATGCTTTGTAGGTGGAGGTGAGGAAGGATTGCAGGGTCCCGGCCTCGGTGCTCCTGCCTGGTGGAGGAAAGAAATCGCTCCATTTCTCCTCCTCTTTGGATTCTGAAGATTCTGGATGGTGGATAAAGGAGATGGAAGGAGGGGGCAGGATGCCGGCCGCGGGCAGCTCCTCTGCTCCGGTGGAGAAACGAAAGATGTCCTGCAGGGAGATGGAGCTCCGTCCAACTGCGACAGAGTTTAATGACAACAAGAACCTACATTAATCCAGTCCATCTTGTTCTAACAAAGCCAGTTTCTAGAAAAGTCGTCTTACCTTCACACTCCAGCAGGAGGTGCCTCCAGAAGGTGACCACGACCATCTCTCGGTTCAGTTTGTCCTCCTGCGTGGAGAAGTGGACGCTGAAGAGCTGGCCGAGCGCCTGAGCCGTCAGGTGAACCGCAGCCTCGCAGAAATTCTTGTAAAACACAGACGGGAAGAGCTGGACCTGAATCGGAGCAAAGTTCTGTTTGTTTCAACGTTTTCCTTTAAAATCTACGTTTAATGAACATGAAGTCACCTGTTTAAAAACGCCCAGAGTCTGCAGACCCTCCCGGAACCTGCAGGGAAAAATATATATTTTTAACAACATCAAAACCATTTAACATTTTTTTTATTTTTAAACGACAGATTTTTAAAACCCTGAATGTCTTTTTTTTTGTTTGTAACCACATGAGATTTCTAACAGCTGAAAAAGAAAAATATATATAAAGAAAATTATAAATTACATTTAAATGACAAGAAATTCTATTTTTGTGGATGTAAACTTGATTTTTAAATACAACAAAACTCTTTAAGAAAAAAAAAAGATTCACAAAAGTAAAAGAAAAGATTCATGGTAACATCTCAATTTTAAGGTCAAACGTGGGATTCCTCAGGGCTCTGTTTTAGAGCATTTTTCTTAATAATAATCATAAGATTATGAAGAATTTGTTGTTTTTCTTGTTTATGCAAGTGTTTTATTTCATGAGATTGCCTTAAAAAAATGATCAGCAAAAAATTTTAACAATTAAAAATTTATAATTCAGGTTTAATTTCTCCAGCTTCTACTTTAGTGTTTCTGCAAAAAATCGTTTGTAATCATGATTTTTTGTAACTTTTAAACTGTAGATTTTTAGAAACCTAAAGGTTTTTATTAGTTTTTAACTACATGAGACTTTGGTTTGAAGCAGATGAACCTAAAAAATAAATAAAAACAACCTTTTTAAATTATGAATTAGTTAAATAACTAAACAAAATATTTATTTGGATATAAAATAGTTATTTAAATTAAACAAAAACTCTTTTGTGAAATTATTTTTTTTAAAGTAAAAGAAAAATGTTTTACTAACACCTCAATTTCAAGATCAGATGTGGGGTTCCTCAGGGCTCTGTTTTAGAGCCTTTTCCTTATTAATAAATTATGGTTTATGAGATTTTTAAGATTTTGTCGTTTTTCTTGTTTGCAAATGTTTTATTTCATGAGATAATTTAAAAAGCATTTTTAAGTCTTTTTTTAAGAACAGCAAGAAGCTAAAACAATTCCAAATTATTCTTAAACAATTTTTTGTAAGGTTGATAAACGTAATTGACAGTCTGTCTGTAAATGTATGACAAATAGTGGCAAAATTGTTTTAATTAAAAATGAATTTTTATAACTAAATTCTGAAAGTGAACTTTTAATTTCACTATTAGATTAATATGTTAAGTTATAGTTTTAGACAAACAACCAGCATTTTCACATGAAATTTTTATACTTTTTTTTTTACGAAAAAGAGGAAACTTTCAGTTTGTTCAAATTTCAAAAAGTAAAGTCAAAGTAAAAATTCAATGTCCTACATGAGTACAAACCTTAAAAAATTAGCAAAAATGTTTTTCTTTATTAAGCAAAAAATATTGTCAATAAAGGACATTTTAAAGTTTCTGATATGTTTGTTCTTTTTTAAATCCAATAGATATTGTTCTTAAAGTCAAATTTTGTTAAATGAAAAAAAAAAGAAAAAAAAGACTTAAATAAAATCAAATTGTTAGTTTTTTTTTAACAAAACACATTTTTTATTAGAAAAATATGATTTTATTTTAGGGCTGCTAATAATTGGTTTTCATTGATGGAGTCATACCTCCAAAATGACACTTTGATTTGTAAATATTGACTAAATGTGACATAAATGCAGCTCAAACAGTAAAATAAATGTCTAAATGTCACACGAGGTGAGTTTTTACGCTCCATAAACTTAAATCTAGACTGAACCTGACCTCTGCAGGGGCAGCTGCATCCTGGTGATCATGGTGAAGCTGACCAGGTCTTCCACCAGCTTCTGCTTGTCCTCCAAGTCGCTGACGGGTCGGCTGCAGCCGGCCAGCTGCAGGAACTCCCAGCTCTCCTCCAGGACGCCTCGCAGCTCCTCCAACGACTTGGCTTCTGAAATCTGAAGCAGCCGCGCCAAAGAGCTCAAACGTCACGTGCAGCTTTCATGACTGTTGACCCGCCGGACACTCACCCGAGTAACCTGCTGGGTGAAGTGGCTCTGGGGGGTCATGTGGCCGACAGTGAGGGGGCAGTTTGGCGGGTAGTTGAACAGGCACTGGTAAAGGCCGGGGGAAAAGAAACCGAGAAACGGCCCGCCGTGAACCAAACACAGCGCCAGCAGGCAGCCCACGTCGAAGTACAGATCGTCACGGAGAGCTGAGGAGCACAGAAGAAGAACGTCTGCTCATCTGAACGCAGCCGTGTCCTCACGTTTTCTGACAAACGCTCACCCTGAGCGTCCAGAGCCAGATTCTTGGATCCACACGGACCCTCGAACACAGCAGAATCCTGGATCTGCTGGTGCAGCAGCTTCAGGAAGTGCTGTCGGGCTGCGTTAGCGTCCTGCACGATGCTGGGGGGCTGCTGCACGTTTTTGAACCTGGACGAAGACGACTGATGAAGAACGTCGATGCACAAAAAAAAGCTAAAGAGCATTTGAGTTTACTCACTTGACAGACACCAAGTGTGTAGCGTTGAAGTCTGCTCTCCTGACCAGGTCCAGACCAGCAGACAAAGCCTGGTCCCCGTCCACCTCCACCTGCACGATGCCAGGATGAAGCTGAGGGCCTAAAGACTGAAGAAGCTCCTCAGGCGATCCAGATTTCTCTGATAAAATCGGCCTGAAACAGACAGAAACTCCGAGTGACTTCCAGCAGAGCCGGCAGGATTCCAGAGTGTTTGACTTTAGAGCTCCTGCAAACGATTATTTTAACAGTCGACTAATCGCTGCTTATTTTTTCTGATTAGTCGACTAATCGGGTCATGCACAGAGTGGATGTAAAACAACAATCTCAACTATCATTAGCTTTTAACTCACAAAAAAACTAGATATCTAGCATTACCTGCAATAATGCTAGTGTGAATGCTATAAGCTGAATTTGGAAACTGAAGATACTAATGTTGATAGCTGAAGATACTGAAACTAACTGCTAAAAACGCTGAAGCTGATAGCCAGCTAAAATATTAGCTAAATGCCAAAATCTCCTGAAAAACTGAAAAAAGCCTAAGTTAGCCAAAAACAGCTAGCATGCAGCTGAAATATTAGCTGAACTCCATATTAGCCCAAAAAACTGAAACAATCATAAATTAGCTGAAATAATAGCTTAATTCAAACACAGCCAAAAAAAAACCCTAAGTTAGCCCAAAAAAAAAGCTAGCGTGTAGCTGAAATATTAGCTAAACTCCAAAATAGCTTAAAAAATAAAAACTCTAATTTAGCCAAAACAGTTAGCAGTGTAAAAATTAGCTAAATCAATTAGCCCAAAAACTAAAACATATAAATTAGCCAAAAAAAAGCATGTAAATAAAGCAATCAAAAATAGCCAAAAAAAACCCTTAAGAAGCAAACACTAGCTAAATAAAAGTATTAGCTAAACTCAAAAACAGCCAAAAACTAAAAACCCCTAAAGATTGCCAAAAAAACAGCTAGCATGAGCTTAAAATACTCTTTAAACGAAAAATTAGCTAAAAACCTGCCCAAAACAGCAACTTAATATAAACTAAAGAATACCACTCTAAATTCTAAACAGACAGTATGCTCCAAAAAACACTTAAGAGCCATAATAGTCTTTTATAAATCCTCGAAATTCTTTAAAAACCAAGAGAATAAATCCCATAAACAAAAGCCCTAAAATTAGCAAAAAAACAAAGCTTAACCAATGTAGCTGAAAACCTTAGCATTAGCTAAATATTCCAAAAAAATTAGCCCTAAAAAAACCCAAAAGTTAGCCAAAAACAGCTAGCATGTAGCTGAAATAATAGCTTAATTCAAAAACAGCCAAAAAAAAACCTTTAGCCTTTAAAAAAGAGCAAGCGTGTAGCTCAAATATTAGCTAAATCCAATGTAGCTAAAAATAAACTAATTTAGCCAAACAGCCTGTAACAAAAAAGCTAAACCTACTAAATTAGCCAAAAAAACAACAGCATCAATTAGCCAAAAACATTAGGCATGTACCTGAAATTTAGCTAAAAATAGTCAGCTTAAAAAAAACTAAAGAAATCCCAAGATTGCCAAAAAAAAACCAGCTAAGCAGTGTAGGCTGATACCAAAATATTGCCAAAAAACAGCTAGCATGTAGCTAAAATATTCTCTAAATTTCAAAATAGCTTAAACAAAAATGCCTAAATTAGCCAAAAACAGCTACCATGTAGCTGAAATAATAGCTTACTTCAAAAAAAAGCCTAAAAAACCAAAAAGTTAGCCAAACCAGCTAGAAAATAGCTGAAATATTAGCTAAACTCCAAATTAGCCTAAAAACCAAAAAGCCTAAATTAGCCAAAACAGCTAACATGTAGCTGAAATATTAGCTAAACTCCAAATTAGCATAAAAACCAAAATGCCTTAATTAGCCAAAACAGCTAGTGTGTAGCTGAAATATTAGCCTTAAAAAACTGAAACAATCCTAAATTAGCCAAAACCACTAAAGTGTAGCTAAAATATTAGCTAAACTCTATATTAGCCTAAAAAACTGAAACAATCATAAATTAGCCAAAAACAGCTAGCATGTACCTGAAGTATTAGCTAAATTCCTAAACAGCTTAAAAAAACTAAAGGAAATGCCTACGATTGCCAAAAACAGCTAGCATGTAGCTGAAATAATAGCTTACTTCAAAAACAGCCTAAAAAACCCAAAAGTTAGCCAAACCAGCTAGAAAGTAGCTGAAATATTAACTAAACTCCAAAATATTTTTTTTTAAAAAGCCAAAATTAGCCAAAACAGCTAACATGTAGCTGAAATATTAGCTAAACACCAAATTAGCCTAAAAACCAAAAAGCCTAAATTAGCCAAAACAGCTAGCGTATAGCTGAAATATTAGCCCTAAAAACTGAAACAATCCTAAATTAGCCAAAACCGCTAGCGTGTAGCTGAAATATTAGCTAAACTCCAAATTAGCATAAAAACCAAAAAGCCTAAATTAGCCAAAACAGCTAGCATGTAGCTAAAATATTAGCTAAACCTCATATTAGCCTAAAAAACTGAAACAATCATAAATTAGCCAAAAACAGCTAGCATGTACCTGAAGTATTAGCTAAATTCCAAAGCAGCTTTAAAAAAAACTAAAGGAAATGCCTACGATTGCCAAAAACAGCTAGCATGTAGCTGAAATAATAGCCCTAAAAACTGAAACAATCCTAAATTAGCCAAAACCGCTAGCGTGTAGCTGAAATAATAGCTTACTTCAAAAACAGCCTAAAAAACCCAAAAGTTAGCCAAACCAGCTAGAAAGTAGCTGAAATATTAACTAAACTCCAAAATATTTTTTTTTAAAAAGCCAAAATTAGCCAAAACAGCTAGCATGTAGCTGAAATATTAGCTAAACTCCAAATTAGCCTAAAAACCAAAAAGCCTAAATTAGCCAAAACAGCTAGCATGTAGCTAAAATGTTAGCTAAACTCCAAAACAGCCTAAAAAAAACCTTAATAAATGCCAAAGTAGTCCAACAAGCTTGCAGAATGATGTTAAAACTTTCAACTTTACTTCACTCTAGTTCTATATAATATATACTTAAGACTCATCGACTATTAAATTAGTTGTCGACTATTTAAATAGTCGATTTAAATGGTCGATTAGTCGACTAATGGTGTTTGATTTGCTCACCTTTTGCAGCTGATGGGGGAGTGGATGGAGGAGCGGTGGCGTTTGGATGCCAGACTTCTCCTCTGAGCCACCTGGGGGGACGTCACCAAAGAGGCTGCGGAGCAACAAGCACAAAAACTCCAACATCGGTGCACAAAAACCAGGCGGCGTTCACTCGATAAGCGTCAGCCGCACCTTTCCCGTCGGTGGCCTGAGTGCAGTCGGCGCAGGCCCAGTCTGCGGTGTTCACCTTCAGTCCGGAACACTTCCGGTGGGTCCCTCTGGATCCGCACAGGATGCAGCGGACAACCTCGAACCAGCTAACAGACAATTTCATATGAATTCCTGCCGTTTTGCAGAAACTATGTCCCATAAAACGACACGTTTTGTTGAATTTTGACTAAAAACGACATCATCATAATTAAAATTCCACTGGGGGCGCTTTGAAAAACGATCTAAAGATGATCGGAGTGAGACTTAAACGTCGTGCAGACACGATCTCCATCAGTGTTGCATTCAAGAACCGCTCGACATTTTCAACATTCTGAAGCACGAACCCGCTCAGGTCGGAGTGCGAGCGTCCGTGTTCGCACAGGCAGGACGGAGAGTCGCAGTGCTCGTAAACCTCCAGAAGATCTGAGTAGGCGTTGGCCTCCAACTCCCATGAAGCATCTCTGCAGAGGAAACCAGATAATTGCGGTTTGTGCCAGACCAGAATTATACAGCAGAGTATTGGGGCCATCAAAAAAAATAAATAAATAAGACTACTTTTTCCTCATAAATTGACCAGATTAAATTAAAAATGAAAGTAAAGTAATTCCCCTGACAGTTACAGTTACTTCTGGGTGTGTGAATGAAAAGGGCAGAATAACATGTCGGTCCTGCAAACATGCGTGTCTGAGCTCCTTCATTTACATATGAAAATGACCAACTGAACCCTGGAAAACAGATACACGAACAACGATTTTTCTCTATTAGACACAGATCTGGACATAAAGCTTCACAAGATTCTCCACATATTAGAACACAACTCCAATAAGCAGAACTTTGGTGTTTTTCTTATTAATTTATAACTTTTTTCTCTTGAACTTCTGACTTTTTCTCTTGTAAATTTGACTTTTTTCTCATTAAACTATTGAGGTTTTCTCACAAATGTATTATTTTTTCTAGTAAATTCATGCCTTTTCTCGAAAATGTATACATTTTTTACGTAAATTTATAACTTTTTCTCTTGACATTGAGTTTTTTTTCTTGTAAATTTATTATGACTTCACGTAAATTTATTATTTTTTTCTTGTAAACGTATGACTATTTTCTAGTAAATTTAAGTTGTAGATTTACTATTTTTTGAAGTAATAAATTTAAAACAAAAATTTACTAGAAAAACGGTCAAAATGTAGCCATTGATTTTTAAAGAAATAAATATAAGACATTTGTCTCATAATTTACCAGGAACAACATTTTGCTCGTAAATTTGTGATTTTTTAATTCATAAATTTATGTGTTTTAATGTTGCAAATTTATGACTTTTAAAATAATAAATTTATGACTTTAAAACACATAAAATTACTAGAAAAACAGAAATTTAGCTAATGATTTTTAAAGTACTAAATATATTATTCTCAAAATTTAACAGGAATTACTTTTTTTTAAAATAAATTTCTGACTTTTCTCATAAATTTGTGACTTTTTCTTGTAAATGTATTACCTTTTCTCAAAAAAAGTATACGTTTTTTACGTAAGTTTATAACTTTTTCTCTTGACATTGAGTTTTTTTTCTTGTATATTTATTATGACTTTTCACGTAAATTTATTATTTTTTCTTGTAAACGTATGACTATTTTCTAGTAAATTTAAGTTGTAGATTTACTATTTTTAGAAGTAATAAATTTACAACACAAATTTACTAGAAAAACAGTAAAAAAAAATGTAGTCAATGATTTTTAAAGAAATAAATATAAGACATTTTTCTCATAATTTACCAGGAACAACATTTTGCTCGTAAATTTGTGATTTTTTAATTCATAAATTTATGTGTTTTAATGTTGCAAATTTACGACTTTTAAAGTAATACATTTATGACTTTAAAAAACATAAAATTACTAGAGAATCTGAAATTTAGCAAATTATTTCTAAAGTAATACATATATTCTTAAATTTAACAGGAATTACTATTTTTTTTATAAATTTGTGACTTTTTCTTGTAAATTTATTACCTTTTTCTCGTGCATTTTACTTTTTTTTCTCATAAATGCACATGTAGATTTATGACTATAAAGTCATAAATGTATTACTTTAAAACACGTACAAAGTCAGAAATTAAGCCCATGACTTTTAAAGTCATAAATATGAGAGTTTATTCTCTTAATTTAACAGGTATGAATTTTTCTTGTAAGTTAATGGGGTTTTTTTCCGTAAATTTGTGACAGTACTCGTAAATGTATGAGTTTTTCTTGTGAATGTGTTTTTAAGTGTGTAGATTTATGACTTTTAAAGTAGTAAATATGACTTTAAAAAACGTAAATTTATGAGAAAAAGTCAGAAATTTAGCCTATGATTTTTAAAGTAATAAAGATAAGAAATCATGCTCATGATTTAACAAGCACGACTTTCATTCTCCCACATTTATGACATTTTGCTTATGAATTTTTGACTTTTTCTCAGAAATGTACACGTTTTAAAGTTGTAGATTTGTGACTTTAAAAGTAATAAATTTATACCTTTAAAACACGTAAATTTACAAGAAAAAAATGGAAAAATAGCCTGTAACTGTTAAAGTCATAAGTATAAGACTTTATTCTCATATTTTGACAGTTATAAATTTTTCCTCATATATTTTTTACTTTTTCTTACAAATTTATGACTTTTTTCTGGAAAATGTAGGTATTTTAAGGTCGTAAGTTTACAACTTTTAAAGCAATAAATGTGACTTTAGAACAAAAAGTCAGAAATTTAGCGAATGATTTAAATATAAGACTTATTCTCATAATTTAACATGTTTTTTTTCTTGTAAATATATTTCCTTTTTTCTCTCGAATTGACGACTTTTTCTCATAAATGTACACATTTTAAAATTATAGATCTATGACTTTAAAATGAATTTAAACACGTAAATTTACAAGAAAAAAAAATCTGAAATATAGCCTATGACTGTTAAAGTCATAAGTAGAAGACTTTATTCTCATATTTTAACAGTTACAACTTTTTGTTGAGAATTTGACTTTTTTCTTGTAAATGTTCGTGTATTAAAGTTGTAGATTTACAATTTTTTAAAGTCATAAATTTACGACTTTAAAACAGAATTCCCAAACTTGGCCATTGACATAAATGTAAGACTATTCTTGTAATTTAACAGTTACAACAATTTTCTCGTACATTTATCCCTATAAATTTTGTATTTTGCTTTTTGCTTGTAAACTAGCTCTAATACTCCATCATATTTCAGAATAGAGTTGTTTCTATTCCTCTCATCATCTGTAGGTGAACATGCTACTAGTAACCGTCCAGTGTGAACACTTAAAGCTGCGTTCAAAAGCCCCACGCTCGGAGAGTTCTTGAACGCGCCACACGTGCCCGGTGTGAACGTCAGCGGAGATGTGGTCACCTCTCTGGGATGTGGATCCCCATCCTGAGCATCTCCTGCTGGAAGCGGTCCTTGTTGTTGCACAGAGTGCATTTGAAGAAGAAGAGGCCGGCGCTGAAGGCCTGACGCTGACACACAGAACACAGCGTCAGCCACCAGTCCGCTTCCACTCACCCGGCCCGGACGAAGATCAGACCCGTACCTGCACGCACTCTCTGTGGAACCAGCTGGTGTGGCAAGACGGACACTTCAGGACCGAGTAGGACAGAACCGGGTCTATGGAGTCCAAACAGACGGAGCAGGACTGAGGCAGGCTGGTGTTTGGATCCACACTCAGAGTCTGGGAGGGAGCGTGCTTCTTGCAGTACGACCTGGACAAAAGCAGACGGACACGGACGCTCTGCTCCGTCTGGAGATCCGACGCTGGGAATTCTGCGATTAACTTTCAACGTTCGGACTCACGGGAAAGGTTCCGAAAACTGAGAGATGAAGCCGAGTTTCCTCCCACAGGGGAAGTGGACCATCTTTCTGCAGCTCCTGATGTTGCAGCCGACACACGCTCCCTTCCTCTTACAGGAGGCACACGTCTGCAGGACGAAGGGAAAAAAAAAAAACACTAATAGTAAAAAGATGAACAAAAAATCCTGTTAAAGGACTAGTAATGGGCAGGGACAAAGCTAAAATGCATATCCAGATATATTCCATATGTTCTAATGTATCAAAACTAACAAATAATTACCGTTGACAAACGCAGGTTTTTGTAAAATTTGACAAAATCAACGACAAATTTCGCCCTGCTTCAGAAACGGCTCGATTTGGGTCACGTGACGCGTTGACGTCATCAGGCGGACCCAGCGTGTCTGCAGATACGTGTATGTGTGTGCGCTGCGGTTGAATTCTATAAACGTCGGTGTTATGGTACGACGGAGTATTAGGGCCACAAAAAAGAAAAAAAAGAAAATAAAATTATGATTTTTAAAGTCGTAAATTTACGAGATTTACAATCGAAATGAGCCTATTGCGATGAACACTGAGCAGAACCAGACCGACTAAACTGTGAAAAGCTTCTGATTTCAACAGGTAAACTGAATGTTTAAAACATTGCACATGTTTGGAAGTTTCTTTGTTTGATTTGCAGTTTATTAATCATTGATGGTGGCTTGCAGGATCTCTGCAGATCCGTTGATGAAACCATCGACACGCGCAGCTGTCCACTTCAGTCATTTCTGTGTGATGCTTTCATCTGAAGAGGAATCGTTTTTGGAATTTTCAGTGTACTTAGCTAACGTGACAGACTGTTGTCATCCCCTGTTGTTGTTGTTGTGTTGAAACTGGACGATTCACGTGGAGCTCTGTTTACATTCTCCTTTGGTTTCTGCACATGTCAGAGACATGCAGTAAGGTGGTGAAAGAGCTTCCGGGTATGTGAATAAAGTGAATAATAAAGTCCTGCAAACATGTCTCTAAGCTCTTTATTTTGCACATGAAACTCTGCATTACCGACCCGGACAGTCAGCTTCATTGATGATGATTTGATTTCGAGTCGCCAAAAGGTTCAGAATTTCTTTGTTTTTCAAACCGATCTGTAAATAAAGCTTCAGGAGATGCTCCACGTCTTCCAGCTTCCAGCATGGCTCTGATAAACTGACAGCTTTGCTTCTTTTCTCATTAAATTATGACTTTAAATCGGCATTCTCACCGACACTGCCGGCTCAGATTGATCGGGCTTTACAGTCCTCAAACCACAAACACCCGGCGCCTCTGAATCAGCGTCACTTTCAGAACAAATGTTTCCACAATCTGAGTCTGAAGACACAATTGTGGACCTTGAAATATCGCCGCTATCGCTAGCTCCGACACGCAAAGGAGAAGCCGTCTTTGCTGTGTTTGACCCATGTGACGTCACACGCACCACGTGACCAAAACGGAGCGTTTTCCCGGAAGTGATTTGATTTGATTTGATTTGATTTATTGATTTATAAAGCACCTTCCACCACCAGTCAAGGAGGCCCAAAGTGCTGTACACAAGGAAAAACAAAAAACCGAGCACTGTGCAATAGTAAAACATAAAAGGATAAAAGACATAAAACCAAGTAAAACAATTTTAAAAACAATGATATAAACAATAAAACAATTTTAAAACAGACATAAAACCACCATAAAATAGAATAAAATAAAAGGCTAGGCTGATGCTAAAAGGCTGTAATGGAGGAACAATTCTTTTTTAAAACACTCCAAAAGCGTGATCTCTCTAATCGCTGGTGGCAGCTGATTCCATAGTTTTGGAGCCAACACAGAGAAAGCACGGTCCCCCCTGAACTTACGTTTGGTTCTGGGAACCAGTAGCGTGCACTGGTCTGCGGAGCGTAAGGACTTAGAGGGGGAGTGTTTTAAAACCAGACTGGAGAGGTACGGAGGTGCTGTCCCTGCTAGTGACTTAAAAGTGACTTAAAAGTAAAAACAAGAATTTTGATAAAAATCAGGTATTGCACTGGGAGCCAGTTTAAAGAAGCCAAGATCGGGGTTATGTGGTCAAACTTTTTTGCCCCACAAATAAATCTTGCTGCTGCATTTTGGACCAGTTGCAGCCTGGCTACTGAGGCCTTAGGTAACCCGGCATATAGAGAGCTGCAATAATATAGTCTGGACAGCACAAAGGCATGGGTGACAAGTGGAAATTTGCATATGGATTGGCCGCAAAAAAGCCGTTTTATTTCAATATTTCTTGCTGAAAACACACCAAAACATTTGGAAATTGTAAATATAAGGCAAAATACAGTTAACACCGAAAATGACCCACAACCCCATTACTAGTCCTTTAAGGACAGAGAACGTCAGGCGGAGCTTACCAGAAAGGAAGACCTGCGCACCTCCTTCCTGATGTCGTCCACCAGGAAACCCATGATCCCCTCGTTTTCTTTCCCCCTCTGGTAAACCCCACAGGACGTCAGCTGATCCAACACAGAAAACAAACAGCTTCACATGGAGTCACGACGGCGGTCAGCCCTGGGGTTTGAACCTTTGACCGACACGTTCAGGCTAAACAAAAACAGCACTTTCTAATGGGAGGAAAAACGGCCCCTCCCATAAAAAATGATGACATCACAGAGGGAGAAACAATTGAGTGGTGTTCCTCAGGGCTCTGTTTTAGAACATTTCCTTAATTAATATTAAAAGATCTCGCTATTTTTCTTTTTTGCAAATGTTTTATGTTGTTTGATGTTTTATCATCAATTCTTAAATATTTTAAGATTTCTTTAAGGCAAAAAAAGTTTTCCAAACTTTTTTTTTTTTTTTGCAAGGTTGCAGCTGGAAGAGAACTCAATAAATTTAAGAGTTGGTTTGATTTAAATAAGTTAACACTAAACCTAAATAAAACTAAGTTCATAATATTTGGTAACAGAAAAGTCAATACTGATAGGAAACTCATGATTAATAATGTTGGAATTGAAAGAGTGTCTGAAATCAAATTTTTAGGTATAATAATTGATGAAAAATTAAGCTGGAAGAAACACATAAACTATATTAATAACAAAATATCTAAATCTATATCTATACTATGTAAAATAAAACATTATTTAAACCAGTCATCATTAAAAACTCTGTACTGCTCATTTATTCTTCTCTACATGACTTATTGTGTGGAAGTACATACAAAACATCCTTAAATTCAGTCTTTCTTCTTCAAAAAAAAGCTATAAGAATAATCACCAACTCTCCTTACACTGAACCAACAAATCCACTTTTTATCAAATTAAAACTGTTGAAATTTTTTGACTTGATTGATTTCAAAATAATCCAATTCATGTTCAAAGTAAAAAACAAACAATTCCCAGAAAGTATCCAAAAGCTCTTCCAGTTAAGAGAAAATAAATATACGCTAAAAAGTACCAACATTTATGTCAAACCAGCTGTAAGAACAAACATTAAACTCCACTGCATGTTATGGAATAATTGTAGGGAAGATATTAAAAGTTGTCAAACTTTACATAAATTAAAAATACTCATCAAATGTAATAAAATTAAAAAATATGAAGACAATGGTAAAGATATGATGAATTTTATATGAATATTAGTATATATAAATGTTGTGATTGTTTTCGCTGTTCTTTTCATTAATGAAATTTAATCTTTTTTTTTCATGTAGCTCATAGTGAATGAGAAATTGTATATTTAATTTGGACTGGAAAAAAAAAAAAAAAAAAAAAGAGGTCAAAGGGGAGTTTAGGGCTGCCACGATTAGTCGACTAATTGATGACTAATCGACTATTAAAATAGTCGACAACTAATTTCATAGTCGATTAGTCGTTACTTTATAATATATGTAAGTAAATTTTATTTATATAGCACCTTTCACAGATAAAATCACAAAGTGCTTTACAGAGTAAAACAATGACAAAAAATTAAAACAGATTAAAACAGTAAATAAAACAGCACAATTAACTAAAAGCTCTTTTAAAAAGCAAAGTCTTTAGCTGCTTCTTAAAAGTATCAACATTGTCAATCAGGCGGAGTGACAAGGGCAGGGCGTTCCACAGTTTTGGGGCCACTGCTTGGAAAGCAAGGTCACCACGAGTTTTGTAACTAGTCTTCGGGACTCTGAGAAGGTTCAAAGCTGAGGACCGAAGAGAGCGGCTGGCAACATAAGGAACAATTAGCTGGGAAATATAATCGGGGGCCTGTCCATTAAGAGCTCTAAAAGTCAAAATTAAAATTTTAAAATCAATTCTAAAACTAATGGGAAGCCAGTGTAAAAAAGATAAAACAGGTGAAATATGAGCTCTTCTGTTGCATCCAGTTAAAAATCTAGCAGCTGCATTTTGCACCAGCTGAAGGCGATGTACTGTAGACTGATTTATAATATATGGAGTCAGGCTGTAGTAAAGTTGAAAGTTATAATGACATTCTGCTAGCTTTTTAGACTATTTTGGCATTTATTAAGGGTTTTCAGGCTATTTTGGAGTTTAGCTAATATTTTAGCTTCATGCTAGCTATTTTGGCTAATTTAGGCTTTTTCAGTTTTTTAGGCTAATTTGGAATTAAGATAATATTTCAGCTACATATTAGCTCTTTTGGCTAATTTAGGATTTTTTCAGTTTTGTAGGCAAATTTGGAGTTTAGCTAATATTTCATTTACATGTTAGCTAGCTAATTCTAAATGTTTACAGTTTTTTAGGCTAATTTGGAGTTTTTCTATTATTCCAGCTGCATGCTACCTATTTTGGCTAATTTGGGATTTTTACAGTTTTTTAGGCTAATTTGGAGTTTTGCTAATATTTCAGCTATATGCTAGCGATTTTAGCTTATTTAGGATTTTTTTGTTTTAAAGCTAATCATATTTCAGATTTTCTTTACATCCACTTTGTCCATGATCCGATTAGTCGACTAATCGGAAAAATTAATCGATGATTAGTCGACTATTAAAATAATCGTTTGTAGCAGCCCTATTGGAGTTGATAAGCTATTAGCTTCATCCAAACCCCTTTTTCGAACTATGAACATCTCTGTGAGAGAAATTGCTTTGTTTACTTTGTTTCTTGTTTGTTTGTTTTGCTCTTTTCATTTCTTTCTGTTTGTATCGTTGTTCTTGTTCGAAAATAAACTTTAAAAAAAATAAATAAATAAATAAATAATGCCACATTGATGCTTTTGTGGAGCAGGACGGTGAAGCGGCGCGTGACTCACCAAGCAGAGGTAGTGGACGGTTAAGTTATGCTGTTTGAGGGTGAACTTTTCCCCGAACAAGGCTGGATCGTCGTCACTGATTCTGCAGAGCACACAGCCTGCACACAGAGCAGCGCCGCTTCAAACATTCAAAAATACGTGACAGATTTCTGCTCTGTTCTGCTTTTTATGTATTAAAAATCTTGAGCTTTTACTCGTGCCTGGATTCTGATACAAACCCTTAAAATTTCAGTTCCTCCTGATAATTAAGCTGCTGGAGTCTGAATTCAGAAAACAATTGTGTTTATTCCGTACAAAAAACAAATTGTGATTTAAATGAGATAATTAAGAAAAGAATTCAACAATTTCATTCATTTGAATTCAGATTCCACTGTATAAAAGCTGATGATTCTTCTGTCAATTTGATGAGACGGAATAAACACAGATCATCAAACAAACACAGAGAAACTGTTCCGAACATTTGGTAGACTTTGCAAGTGGGAAACAGAAAGAAGAGTTCAGTCGTGTCAGACTTCTTCTGTATAAATAAAGTTTTTTTTTAAGTGTGCATCACTCACAGTCCTGCGGGACGGTGGTTTCCTTCGACCTCCTCTTCTTCCCCATGCTCAAACCAACACGATCTGCTCAATCACAATGGCAAAGGTCACATAGGAATGGATTCCCAAATAAGTAAACATCATTTGTTTACATGTGAACTTTTTTTTTTTTAAATCCCTCATCAATTGTATTCGATTAATAAAATCTGCCAACAACCTTCAACCAAATTAAGTATTTTTAACATTGAAACATACAGTTTATGCCTGAAAAATAATGACTTATTATTGTAATAGTTTAAATACTTTAAAAAAAAATTTTTTTTTTAATGGACTGTTATCCTTATCTCATGCTATTATTCTTTTATTTTGGAACAATCACACTTTTACTTAAATATTTTATTACTTTTCTTTACTTGTACTGTTTCCGTTTAAAAAGCTATCAAGTTTAATTTACTATGTGGCATCAATGTATCGTTTTGAATATGCTTAAATAAAACTGTTATGTGTTTTTTATCCTTCATGAAGTACCTTCACACAAAGTCAAAGAGGTAATCTGACGGTCATTCTACTAGCTAGTTCCAAAAATATGCTAATTTAACGCTCGAATCCCGAAAAGAACAAAAACAAAACCGTAAAAAGTTTCTTTGTCGAACTTACCTCACACCTACTGTCGAAAAAAGTCACTCACTGCTCATTTTGACTCGAGTAAAAGTTGCTATGTTCATTTCTGTGTTTACTTTAACGACGTCCGATTTAAAATTTTCCCCCTTCAAAACAAAAGAACCTCACTTCCGGTTTTTGCACTTCAACAGGAAATGACGTTGGGTAGCTGACACCGGATGTTTGACACACGGGGGCAGTATAGCAAAATACATATTAGTAAGGTCTTTTTAAAATGGAAAAGTGAATAAATAAAAATATTAAGAAACTTTAAAACTACCGACAACAGTTATATTCCTATAACGAAATAATTTAAAAACGTTTTTTTCGAAAATACTAAAAGAAAAAGACAGAGATCTGAATATATCGTTTATTTTTAATTACTTAATCAAGTATTGAAAGAGAAAGCCTTAATCTTCTTTTAACTTTCTTTGCTTTCATTTATCTATCATTTAATCACCTTTGATTCACGAGATTATACCTTAATATTCATACCTCCAGTCGATTAACAAGCTAAAATAAATAAAGTAAAACGCTTTTACATTTTATTTTATTTAACAAAAATCTATTTAATTAATTTCTTACTAGTAATTCTAAATTCAAGAAACAGAATTAAGATTTTCTTTAATTAAACTGAAATGTTAAAATAGACTGTTATATGGGTGTACCAATCACCAACCTTTAACAGCAAAACAGCTTTTTGGCTCGTTTTCTATTGATCAAAACCTAGCAGGAGCCATATGGTGTCACTTTAGTCTTTAAGAAATATGGATTTGCATTCATGACTTTCTTTTTTTTTTTTAAATATGAATTGTGGCTTTTTTTTGGCGCAAAGACAAAAAATAGCATCTCTCAAAATTGTACTTTTTTCCCACGTTTGACAGAAGCTCAAATAACTTATTTTCAAAATTAAAGATGCTCTGTGCCAAACAGGACCATCTCCGTGTCTTAGACTGTCAGGTTTTGTTATTTTAGTTTGGGGTTGGACCTTGGTAGTCTTTGTTTGTGGGCTTTGTTTGTTTTCCTTAGCAGGGAGCTTGTTTGCATTAGTTCCTAACAATAGGTGGCGCTATCTGCACGCAAAGAGAAAAACTTCATCAGGTGAGGAGAAATGTTTAAAACAAATAGATATAAGACTGTGTTAAAAAATAAAGCTATGATTTTCTTTTTTTTCAAGAGAAATTATGCGTTTTGATTTTGATTCACACGAAAGCAAATTAATCACAACTAATGAGAAACCAGGGAAGATTTAAATGAATGAACTCGTTAAATCTTTATATATAAAAAAAAAAAGGGTTCAATTCTTTATTCATTTATTAAAATGTGTTTTGTTTTCTCCTCTTATTGTGAAATCTATTGGGGTTTTCTGGGCTTTTATTTTTTTTAAACTGATTTTAAATCATTTATTTCAATTCATCCAATGTAACAGTTTAAGTTCTGGTCAGTTCTGTACAGTTTGGATCAAAGTCCAAAGATAAAGTTCTGCTGAGACTCTCATTCACACTGGAATGTGAATCCGAATTCGATTCTGTTTGTTCTCGTGGTTCTGTTTTGGTTTGAAGTGAGTCCAGTTTGGGTTGGTTTGTTTGTTGATCGTTATGGGTGAAATCTGGGGATGCGCTCAGAACTCCAGCCGGTTCTGATCCAGAAAAGCCTTTTGGACCTGTCCGGAGCCGAATAGGCGCGGTCTGCTCCCGCGGGGCGCGCTGGTGGTGGAGGAAACGCGGCGTCACGGCGAAGGGCGGCGCCCGCAGGTAACACCACCTCATCTCAGCGGCGGCCAGAGCGCGCGCGGAGTCAGCCAGACCATCCCGCACGGGCGCACGCGGACACTCCGAAAAACGGGAAGTTGCTGGGCTCGAGCGCTGGAGCGCGCGGCGTCAGAATGTTCAGCTGGGTGAAGCAGGAGCACGGCGGCCACAACAAGGAGGGAGAGATGTACCAGACCGTGACGGAGGGGCTGCAGACGCTCTACACCAAGAAGCTGCTGCCGCTGGAGGAGACCTACCTCTTCCATGACTTCCACTCGCCGGCGCTGGAGCCCGCAGACTTCCAGAGCAAACCCATGGTGCTGCTGGTGGGCCAGTACTCCACCGGGAAGACCACCTTCATCAGGTACGGCTGACCGTCACGTCCCTGCAGAACCGCTGATCTCTGGAGAACCTCCTGTGACCTTTCAGAACTTTTGACTTTTCCTGTCAGATTTGAGGCTAAATGCATCAGCTGATTGAGATCAGGTTTGGGGTCAGACACGTGAAGGTCATGACAGCTGCGTGAACATGTGTGTTCTGTATGAAGAACCTTATTGGGGCCATTCCTGGCATATGTTCTGTGAGAGAGTTCTGCTGTGTTGAAATCCATTACATCACCTTGTCTGCTCTCCTTGTGGAGCTGCAGTTCTCACAGGAACCACAGTATGAGCTCATGGTTGGTTCATTTAAAAAAACACTTCTTTTGGTCAATAAACCCTCACAAATAGTCACTTTTTGGAATATTTTTAGCGTATTTTCCTTCAATTAACCTCCTCATAGGAAAGTCATCGAATTGACGATGAAACGTCTCCCAACAATATTACAAATATTCATGAAACTACATCAGGGTTGCACAACTTTTAGCAAAAAGTATTATACTTGACGATTATTTTATGAAAACTGGTTTTAACAGGTTCTTTTCTGATGATTGAGGACATAAATGGAGAAAATTAAGGTTTATTTCTGACTATTAATTTATTCAATACATTGTGATTCAGGAGTAGTCATTGGAAAAAGCCTGTAGTGGATGTAGAGGCTACAGAAGACGGTACATCCACATGTAGACGACTAAATCCATCGACGTTTTTCGTCTGAACCGGAATGTGGCTCAATAAAAGTGGACGTCTGGATAGGGTGTGAGGGGCTGTAAGCTAGCAGGACAGTGTGTTAACAACGGGATGATGGGAAATGAGGGCAGGCTTACTCCGGAGCACAAGTTTTTTTTGAATTTCTGATATGGGACGGCTTTGAAAATAGATCAAAAGATGATTGGAGTAAACAAGAAGTATACTTTAGTAAAGTGTAAGTCAAAGTCTATCGCACAGTGGGCCAAAACACACCTGAGGTCGCGGGTCGAACAGGATAAACATTTATTTAACACTCTGAAACTGCATTTTTAAAACATTAAAACCATGACTTAATGACGTAATTGTGAAGTAGATATATAGCATTACCTGTGATAATGCTACTGTGAATGCTGTAAGCTGAATTTAACTTAGGACGCTATTACTGATAGCAGAAAATGCTGAAATTGAAGTTGATAGCCAGCTAAAATATTAGTTAAATGACAAATTAGCCTAAATTAATAATAAAAAACATATGTTAGCCAAAACAGCTAGCTACATGCTGAAAGAAATGGCTAAACTTCAAGCTAAAACAGCCTAAAAAACTGAAAAAAGGCTAAATTAGCCAAAACAGCTAGCATGTAGCTGAAATATTAACTAAGTTCAAAAACAGCTTAGAAAACTAACAAAAAAAGTCTAAATTAGCACAAATAGCTAGCATGTAGCTGAAATATTAACTAAGTTCGAAAACAGCTTAAAAAACTAACAAAAAAAGCCTAAATTAGCCAAAACAGCTCGCATGTAGCTGAAATATTAACTAAGCTAAAAAATAACTTAAAAAACTAACAAAAAAAGCCTAAATTAGCCAAAACAGCTAGCATGTAGCTGAAATATTAACCAAGCTCAAAAATAACTTAAAAAACTAACAAAAAAAGCCTAAATTAGCCAAAACAGAAAGCAAGTAGCTGAAATATTAACTAAACTCCCAAATAGCCTAAAAAATCTTAGTAAATGCCCATTTTTTAAACTTCAAACTGTAACTTTTTAACATAATTATGAATAATAAAAATACAGGAATATTATTCCAGAATAAATCAACTGAAACTTTAAATAACTTTCAATATTTTACTCTCCATAAAAATATATTTGGTCAAAATCATACAAGTTAGAAATAAAGATAACATCGGGTCATTAATAACAATAAAATAAAATGATCTGGAGGGCCGGATCCGGCCCCTGGGCCTTGACTGTAACACGTGCTGAAGTATTGCAAGTAAAACTATAGACTATTTACTTGTATTATAGGAAGTACTGAGTACTTCATTAGACTAAATTGGAACATTTTAGGTTTTTGATACCAAGTATGAAAATGGTAAACGTGAATTATTCTGCCTCAGTCATAGTACAGATGAATGATACTTGTAGTATTAATTAAAATACTCTGTGGTAAAGGAAACATACATGTCAAATCCTGCACCTCCACAAGTATGAGTATTAAAAAACAGGATTTTCTTTTCATTAAAGCTTTGAAATGTCACGTTTTTAACAAAAAATTTCTTAAACAGAACCTTTCAAGTATTTTTCTTCCACTTTTGATGCTTTTGCGTCTCTCTTTTGCTTTAAACACTTTATAAATCAACAGTATTTCTTCATCGGCGATCAAAACGACCGACGGTGCACCCGCTCCACCCCTGATCCACACGACGTGTTATCTTTGAGCGCCACCTTTTCTGAAGCGAATTCAACGCTGACCCTGATATTTAGAGCGGCTGAACATTCAGAGACCTGGAGTCACAGCTAAACGATAAAATAAAAGTTTCATCCTGACAGAGAAAACAACAGAAAACCAGCAGATAAACTTTAATTAAACAACATTTGAACCGAATTAAACTTTAAAGGATCAGAGAGAAAAAATGTCAATTTGAAATATTTGAAGAGCTGAATACCCAGACAGAAAAAGAGTCGAGTATTTCTTGGCTGAAACTGTCAGTGCAGCTGGTAAAAGGGGGCGGAGTCAGAGCCAACAGATGTCTAACATAGAGGTTTCCTTTAGAAGGATTCCTGCTCAAAACAAAGTTTATCATCTGCATTTGCCGTATTTATCACATTCATCATTCAGGGGTTTTTATTCTGAAAACCTGAACTGAACAAAGTCAATAAAAGTTATTAATTTTGTTGAAATCTTCCAAAAAACAATTTATTTAAAAATGAGAGAGTGATGGGGAAAAAAGAACAAAAAGTAATTTTTTAAGCAAAATGCAAAAAATAATTTTATTATGAATTGAAAAAGATAATTTGATTTTTAATTAAAAAAAGATCCTATTGTTTTTTTGCATTAAATGATCTATGGTTAAAAAAAAATTAACATTTCTGAAACGTAGCATCAATGATAAAAATAAAAGGATTAGAGAGAGGAATAAACCGTAATTTAAATTTCTGCAAATAGTTGTTTTTTTTTAAGGTTTTTAGATTGTAACTTTTTAACATAATCATAAACTAGATATATAGCATTACCAACATTAATGCTAATGTTGAAAAATGTTGAAGCCAATAGCCAGCTAAAATATTAACTAAATGCCAAATTAACCTATTTTACTAAAAAAAATAAAAAAAAAACTTAAGTTAGCCAAACAGCTAGTATGTAGCTGAAATATTATCTGAACTTCAAAACAGCCTTAAAAAAATTTAAAAAAAAAAAAACTAAATTAGCTAAAACAGCTAGCATTTAGCTGAAATATTATCTAAATCTAAATAACTTTAAAAAAAACTAAAAAAAAAAAAAAGCTTTTAAGTTGCTGAAATATTAGCTAAACTCCAAAATGATCAAAAAAGGGCTTGGTAAATGCCAAAATAGTCTAAAAAGCTAGCAAAATGCCAATTTTTAAATCTTTAAAACCGTAACTTTTTAACATAATTATGAATAATAAAAAGGCAGGAATATTATTCAAGAATAACTCAACTTAAAACTTAAATCATTTTCAATATTTTACCCTTTATAAAAATATATTTCGTCAAAATCATACAAATTAGAAATAACGATAACTTCTGGTCATTAAGGACAATAAATTAAAATGATCTGGAGGGCCGGATCCGGCCCCCGGGCCTTGACTTTGACATATGCGAGTTATTATGAAAATTAGAGGTTTTTTACTTGTTTATTAAATGTTTTTTTTAAAAACCAAAATAAAATGTTAACATTTTCAAAATAAAATTTGTTTTCAGAACCTTTTACTGTTTTTTAATCATCATAAATGCCATAATCTCTCTTTGTAACACAGATATCATACTTTAAGAACCCAAACGGTAACTTTTTTATTTATTAGTTTTATTTCTAATTTTATTTAAGTTCATTTTTTTGTAATTTATTGTCATGATTTATTATGGTTCAAAAATGTCAGTGTCAACAGTTTCAGACCAGCCAACCACAGACCGGGCCGTTTTGGTTCTCCTGAAGGTGTGACGACATAAAAATGAACATTTGCTGGTTTTGTGTCCTCCAAGCTCTTATATAGAATCTCCTCACAGGTCTGTCTGTGAGGGATATCTGCCGCTGAAATGCAAACAGAACAAATGTGGCCCTCAGGCATGAAAGCAGCTTGTAGCTCCGCCCCCAGCCGCCTGCCAGGGTCGACTGGGAAGCAGACGGAACTCTCCGCTGCATCTGCAGCTCACTGACCGTCTCTTTATTCTGCCAGTTTGCTGCTAAACAACCAGAAAAGTTAAATTAAATCAGAATATCTGGAAACTTTATCCTCAGGTGTAAGAGGATCTCCCTGAAACAGCGTCAAACGGCTGGTGAAAGCCGGCGCTGTGTCTGCACGTCAGCTGCAGAGAATGTGCTGATGACGGAAATGCGTTCGAGTCCCGGGTTCGCTCTGATCTTTTAGGTATGTTCAGCTTTGATGCTTCCTGCCCAGATGTTCCTGCTGCCCATCCGGGCACTGGTGTCCCCCCCCCATCCCCAATGAGGCTTTAGGAAGACGCCCCAAAAGCTTTTTTTATTTTTATACATAGTTTTTAATGTGTTGCATTTTTTGTTTTAAGGCGGTTTGTAAATAAAGTTGGAGGTCACTGACATCTCACAGGTGGATAGATGAATGAAGCAACATTTTCTCTTTGAATCTGTGTTGGAATCTGCTGATGTGTGGCGTTCCACGGCAGAAGATGCTCTCCTGGCAGAACCTCAGTGAGGAGTTGTGGGGCAGGTTTTCTCCTCTGGCAGAGGCAGAGAGGCAGGCTGTGACCTGCACAGCTCAGCCTTCAGGAGGCCCGAGCCATCATCAGCTCTCACTCCTCCTTTTGGTTGGTTAAATGATTCTTCCACCGATTTTGCTTTTTTAGATTTAAATTTATTTTTAAAATCCAGAAATAGTGTGTTGTCTCTGCTGTATCGCTGGTTTGAGATATTTTAAAGCCCACACTTGATGATAAAACCACCAGAGGCATCTCGGCATGCTTTGATTGTGTCATTCAGAAATTTCTTTTGTGGATTTCCTCCTGATGAGCTTCTAAAACTGGATAAAGATCTAGAAAAACTGACCCTTCGTGGTTTCTCTGATGTGATTCTTCTCAATTCACTACAAAATAGTGGTGCCACAAATGATTTAGTAGTCGACTAATCGGGTTAGCTAAAATCCAAAGTAGCTTAAAACCCAAAAAAGCCTAAATAAGCCAAAATATCTAGCATGTAGCTGAAATAGTAGCTAAAATCCAAAATAGTCTATTACCCCAAATAGCTAGCATGTAGCTGAAATATTAGCTAAACTCCAAACTATCTTAAACAAACAAAAAAGCCTAAATTAGCCAAAATAGCTAACATTTTGCTGAAATATTAGCTAAACTCCAAAATAGTCTAAAAAAAGTCTAAATTACTCCAAATAGCTAGCATGTAGCAGAAATATTAGCTAAACTACAAACTATCTTAAACAAACAAAAAGCCTAAATTAGCCAAAATAGCTAACATTTTGCTGAAATATTAGCTAAACTCCAAAATAGTTTAGCATGTAGCTGAAATATTAGCTAAACTACAAACTATCCTAAAAAAACAAAAAAGCCTAAATTAGCCAAAATAGCTAACATGTAGCTGAAATATTAGCTAAACTACAAACTATACTAAAAAAACAAAAAGCCTAAATTAGCCAAAATAGCTAACATGTAGCTGAAATATTAGCTAAACTCCAAAATAGTCTAAAAAAATTCTAAATTATCCTAAATAGCTAACATGTAGCTGAAATATTAGCTAAAACTACAAACTATCCTAAAAAACCAAAAAAGCCTAAATTAGCCAAAATAGCTAACATGTACTTGAAATATTAGCTAACTACAAAATATCCTAAAAAAAACAAAAAAGCCCGAATTAGCCAAAACAGCTATCGTGTAGCTGAAATATTAGCTAATTCCTAAAATAGCCTAAAAAAAAAATTCTAAGTTAGTCAAAATAGCCAGCATTAGCTAAAAAAATAGCAAAACTACAAATTATCCTAAACAACAAAAAATCCTAAATTAGCTAAAAATAGCTAGCATGTAGCTGAAATATTAGCTAAACTCCAAAATAGTCTACAAAACAACAAAGTCAAAATTAGCCAAAATAGCTAGCGTGTAGCTGAAATATTTGCTAAACTACAAACTATCCTAAAAAAACCTAATTTAGCCAAAATAGCTAGCATGCAGTTGAAATACTTGCTAAACTACAAATTAGCCTAAAAAACGGCAGTAAATCTCAAAATAGTCCAAAAAGCTAGCAGAATGTCAATATAATTTTCAACTTTACTACACTCTACATCCATATAATATAAAGTAAAGACTAATCGACTATTAAATTGTCATTGACTATTTTAATAGTTGATTATTCGTCAATTAGTCGTGACAGCCCTACTGCAAAATCATTAAAAAGTTTGATTCCTAACATCTTCTCCGGACAGAACTCTCAAAGTTCCACAAATATTCCTCAACGTCCACAAATCTCCTACATTTCCCAGAATGCACCTGTGAAGTCTTGTTGACAGCAAACATTGGTCTTGAGGGACTCTGCTCTCGTCATAAGAAGAACCACCTCGCGTTTCCCATCTTCATAACCGTTTGTGCGTCTTCACTACAAACATCCACAGGTTTTGGCAACAAACACAACAATCCGTCCTGACGTGAACGCCGTTTGCATTAAACACGCTCCAGAGGGACCGGAGCTGCTGATGACGTGCACGTGTGCAGGAACAAACGTGAACTTATCTCTTAACAGATTTGGTTAGTAACGGGTTACATTTACTCTAATAGCTTTTAGCAACAATTATAATCCTAAAGGCAATATATTTACTTGAATCTTTTATTTTGAAAAACCAATACTCTTAACTGTGGAATTGGACCAGAACGTTTTTCTACAATTCTTGTTTCTTACTGGGCCAAACTCTCACAGGGGGTCAGAATTTTTGTTTTAATCCAGTAATGAAACCAAAACACTCAAGTAATTCAAATATTAACTTCAAAAACATAGACCTGTTTGTCACCCCCAGACAACCAAAACTTAAATTAAAACTCTTTTTAGGGATTTTTATCTATCGCCTACCAACTCCTCAAGCATCATTGCTACTTGGAGGACAAAATGTTGGTTTTAGAAGTTGTAAATCTTGAATGGCGTTAGCGTGGCGAGCTCGCCAAAATGGTCGTCTCCTGTCACTCGCTCATGTTTTGCTGAAACATTGTGAAAATTGAATCCATGAATCATTGGCTCAAGCTGAATGAAACGATATAACATGGAATATGAGTTTATTAGGAATGTGGGCATGGTTAACAAAAAACCTCCGTTGCCAAGGAAATCCTAAAAATGTACTTTGGCCGATTCTTCTGAAAATGACATGAAACTGTTCGTCCCCCCCAGGTGACCGAAACGTAATATGGTTGCTATGGAGATAAAAGCATCAGAAAAGCCATTTTTTCATGAATTTGTCAGACTCAGCTCTGAACAGGGTGGCAGAAGTTGAGGGGGGAGGGGCGTGTAGCAGCTGTTCAGCCAATGAGGGCGCGTCAGTATATAGATACTGGAGTGATCATTCCCCTCCCCCCCTGGAGTTCCAAACAGGAAGTACCCGCTAGCCCCAGAAAGCCAAAATCCCATAGACTTCTATAGAGAAATCAACAGCTATTACTCAGTCATTATATTGGTCAGAATAACCATTCTTCCTCTGGATGTTCTTTTTAACATCTTCTTGCTAAACCCAATTTTTTTTTCATCAAATATTTTCTTTATCACAAGTTATTCAAGTTATTAACTGACCAATCAGATGACCCCCACCTCCAACGTTCAAAACGTTTGATTTACAGATTCTCCTGAGCCCACTTTCTGTGGGAGGTTTTCCATCAAGCTGATTAGCGAGAGTGGTTGCCATAGAAATGATAACTCATATCGGACCAATCACTGCTTGATAAAGTGGTCTGGTTCCAAAATGGCGTCTGAATTGACTTCATATTGTTGGAACCAGAGGAAAGGCATTTTCTGTGGGTAACGTCAAACCTTGCTTTGTCCGGTGATTATGATAATACTGTGTATGGTGTTAGACAGCGTTTCCATGGCAACCACTCTCGACAATCGGGAAGAGAGCTTGTTGGAAGGCCACGCCCCAACTCTGATTAGTGAGTCTGTAACTTGAATAGTTTGAACTATTGAAACAAATATCATGAACAATATGTCAAGGACATTTTTTTTATTTATTATTATTATTATTTTTTTCTATTTTATTTTAATTAAAAGAATAAAATGAAAAATAAATAAATAGCCCCATATCATGACACTACCTCCGCAGGCTGCAAAGTCACACGATTTATCTTTGCTTTTTGAAAAATGTAACAATAAATAAATTCACTAGAAAAAGACACGAAACGGTAACTTCCTTCAGTCACAATGTGCTGATTCCTTCCAAAGCTGGAAAAACTAGGAAAAGTAGGAAGTGACGAAGTTCTGCACATTAAATGGAATCTGCAGCTGCAGTTTTCCATCCTCTTTGAAATCCGTCTGTCCTGGAAGGAAGCGACGGCAGGGTCCATCTTCACGCTTTTCCTTCCTCTGTTTCCTTCTCGACTCTGAGTTGTTGACGAGGTCAGCGATGAAGGTGAGGATGGCATTGATCTGTGGAAGTCAGCTGTTCTCATCAGTTTCTCAGCTATGGGGGGAAAAAAAAATAGAAGAAATCTTCCCGTTTATTACATGACAAAAACAATGCTGATGACAGAAAGGTCTTTGTGATAAAAGCTGGGCATCAACAGAGGAAGCTGGAGCCGATGACATCCGAGAAGAACAAATAACAGAATAACGTTCTGAATTTATGTGAGAGTGAGACTCCTGTCTCAGCGGTCTTCGTCTTTCTCTCAGGTACCTGTTGGAGCAGGACTTCCCCGGGATGCGGATTGGTCCGGAGCCGACCACGGATGGCTTCATCGCTGTGATGTACGGGGAAAATGAAGGCGTTGTCCCCGGCAACGCTCTTGTGGTTGACCCCAAAAAGCCCTTCAGGAAGCTCAACGCTTTCGGGAACGCCTTCCTCAACAGGTAAACACACTTATTGGGACTTATTTATGGAAATGTTTGTTTGATCTCTTGGAAGACGGGTCCAGGCGTTACATTTCCTGATGCTTAGATACAAAAGAACCTGGGAAAATCTCAGAGCCTTTAACGCTGAGGTTCTGCCGTTTCCATGGTGATAAAGATGCGTTTATATGAACGTACTTTAAGGTTGTGTCCAAATTTCCTCCCTAATAAAGAACTACATAGTGTCCTGGATTTTAAAGGAAATTCGGACACCATGCCTCACTACTTCTCTTTCGTTTTCTAAACTCCGGATATGACGTCACAGATTTCACGAAGTGAAAATCAAATCAAAACGAGAATTTCACGACGTTTATTTAAAACTCTGATGATAATATTGTGGATAGTTTATTCAAAAGTTACATTTAAACACATTTTTTTGTTCGTAATTGCTAGACCGCAATGCATTATGGTCTATATTTGCTATTCTAGTGAGCATCGATGCGCGCTAATTTTTCGCTAAGACTTCTGGGAAATTTCTAATGCGCTCTGTTTTGGAATGAGTGGATTCGGACAGCACTAGAAAATGGAGAACATGCTTTCAGCCTATAGTGTTCACACTGGACAAGCAGGGAGGGGCTTCCTCTTCTTCTTTTTCTACTTTTTACCAGCTCGCGTCTACAGTTGGAAGAGGCTTGAGGCGAAACGTCAAAGATCTCGCAAACCTTGCTTCAGGCTTTTCTTACACAGCTCTATTCCGATAAACGAAAGACTTGATGTCATAGAATTCCAGCCGGACACGAAAAACGATTTTAGAGAAATAAAAGATCTGGAGCGGCAGGTTGCAGAGCCCTGGGTTAAAGTAAAATCACTCCAGAAGAAAATGTTAAAAGGAGGTTCAAAAGGGTTCAGAAGCAGAAGAACCTTGCTGGACCTACAGTTCGTTTTCTGCCACTACTCGTGTAAAAACAAAGTAGAAGGTCTTTTGGTTTTTGAGTTGCGCTCCTGGATTCATCTGTTTGGACGCTCAGGTCATAAATCTGAGTCGGAGGTCACTCCTGCTGGTAAAAGTAAAGTGGCCTCATCACCTTTGTGTGTGCACATAAAGAGACCTCCTCCCACTCCTGTCACTGCATCCTCCAAACACTCAACCTGGGAAGTGACCCGTCACCCCCAAATGACAGACAGACGCGCCACACGCCGCCTCAGTCTAAAAGTAGCTTGTTTCCTCTGTCCGGTGAGGAAACGAAAGCGGGAGACGCTCCATCTCCGAGTGCCGGTTTGTACCTGAGGAACTCCTCCGTGGAGGAGCTCCTTCTTCTCCTCAAGCAGCAGCTAGCTCCACAATAAGTTATTATTTCCAGGAGGAAGCGCGCGTGCGTCACCACCTGTCAGCACGGCGGCTTTGTTATTTCCCGAGACTCCAGCGCACGGAGCGATTTATTGAAGCGGCTATCTAAGTTTATCTCCACGGGAAGTCCAGGGATATTTTCAGCAGGTTTACAAAGGTCCAACAGAAGTGGGAGAAATGTGTCTGTGTTGCTGCTTTTTTGTTCTGTTTATAATCACTAAAAAATCCAGGGAAATATGGATTATTAGACACCGTCCTTTAATATCACTGTGGCGGGGGTCTGCAATCTGCGGCTCCAAAGCCACATTTATCTCTCCATGGTGGCTCCTTCCTAAAATAAGTCATGGAGACTCCTGACCCAGCCGTGTCGGAGTCAGAAGCTCCCCGCTACCGGCTGCCAAACCAAAATCTACCTATTCAAAAGAAGCAAACAAGGACTGCAAATGAAGACTACCGATGTCCAACACCAAACTAAAATAACAAAACCCAGCAGTCTAAGACTTCTGACCCAGCCATGTCGACCGTGGAAGTCAGCGGTTCCCTGCTAATGGTTGCCAAACTAAAACTACCTAAAGAAAACAAATAAACAAAGCTTGCAAACTAAGACTACCGAGGTCCAACCCTAAACTAAAATAACAAAACCCAGCAGTCTAACACTACTGACCCAACCATGTAGCCCATCTGAGTCAGTAGCTCCTTGTTAAGGCTTTCCTAATCAAAACTACCTAAAGAAAACAAATAAACAAAGCTTGCAAACTAAGACTACCGAGGCTCAACGCCAAACTAAAATAACAAAACCCAGCGGTCTAAGATTACTGAGCCAACCGTCTGAGTCTGTAGCTCCTTGTTAAGGCCTTTCTAACCAAAACTACCAAAAAAAACCCAAATAAACAAAGCTTGCTAACTAAGACTACCAAGGTCCAACCCCAAACTAAAATAACAAAACCTAGCAGTCTACTGACCCAACCATCTGAGTCAGTAGCTCCCTGCTACTGGCTGCCAAACTAAAACTACCTAAAGAAAACAAATAAACAAAGCTTGCAAACTAAGACTACCAAGGTCCAACCCCAAACTAAAATAACAAAACCTAGCAGTCTAACACTACTAACCCCACCGTCTGAGTCTGTAGCTCCTTGTTAAGGCCTTTCTAACCAAAACTACCAAAAAAAAAAACAAATAAACAAAGCTTGCTAACTAAGACTACCAAGGTCCAACCCCAAACTAAAATAACAAAACCTAGCAGTCTAACACTACTAACCCCACCGTCTGAGTCAGTAGCTCCTTGTTAAGGCCATCCTAATCAAAACTGCCTAAAGAAAACAAAATAAACAAAGCTTGCAAACAAAGACTACCGAGGTCCAACGCCAAACTAAAATAACAAAACCCAGCGGTATAAGACTGCTGAGGACACAGAGGAGGAAAAGAAAAAAATAAATAAATAAAAGAAAAATAAAACAGCATTTTTTGAAAATGATGATTACTTAATTAGTATTTATTTAATTCAGATCTTTTATTTTGAAAATAAGTTCCTTTAGCTTCTGTCAAACATTAAAAAAAATCGCATTTTGTGGGATGCTAGGTTCTTTTTATTTTTTTCTTTGTTCGTTCCAAAAATAGAAATAATTATTATTTAAAAAAAAAAAAAGGTCATGAATGCAAATCCAAATTTCTTAAACTCTATAGTAAGACTATGCGGCTCCTTCTAGGTTTTGAGTATAAGTAGAAAACGAGTGTCGACTCCTGTACTATGGCAACCATCAAACGATGAGGTCACGGAGCGTTTTCTGCCAGAAAAACCACCTTTTTTTAAATGAGCAGTGACCCACATGGAGGCAGACATCTTTCTTTTTACTGACACATCAGTAAAACTTACAGATTCATCTGGAGATGTTCAAGGTCACAGAAATGATATCAGAGGGAAAAAATGTTGTCAAGTCAAATTTTTTAACCCTTTAAATCTTTAACGCTGCTTTTATCGATTGAAAAGTTACTCTAAATCAAACACTGAAGGTTTTAAAGGGTTAAATCATCATTGAAAAGCCTGTAAATCCTGAAAGAAGTTCATTCAGTAGAAGGCAGTGTTTGGGAGATCTTCAGATTTAGAAACGTCTTCTAGAGGAGGATGTCATCATTTTAAGAGTTGTTTTATTTGACTTAAAGGATAAAGATTTGTTTCAGACGTGAACACGTCAGCTGCAGACATGTTCAGACATCCTCTGACGGCGGTTTTCTGCTTCAGGTTCATCTGCTCCCAGATGCCCAATCAGGTTCTTCAGAGCATCAGCATCATCGACACACCGGGAATCTTGTCTGGAGAAAAGCAGCGAATCAGCAGAGGTACGGTGTTTGTGTGTCGAGCTGTGGTTTACAGTTTCAAATAATAAAATAGATCAATATTTTTCCTTTCCTCTATTTCAGCACAATTTCACACAGTTATTTGTTCTGAGTAATCAGATTACAATTATAACTTTCTTTAAGTTCCACTCTGATCATCTTCTGATCTATTTTCAGCGTTCCCAGTGATCTTTTAATTAAGATGAAGCTGTTTTTATCAAAAATATAAAAACTTGTATAGTTTTCAAAGACATAGTTTTTGCAGGTGAGATCTTAGACGCTGAGCAACCCCACCCCCTTTCCCCTTTTCTACGTCACACATTTGATTTTTTTCAAACTCTGTTTTTTTTTTGTTGTTTTTCTAGACTTTTTTGTATTAATTATCAGGTCATATTTGTTTAATAAAAGTGGGAAAATGTCAAGTTTTCACCAGATATTATTTAAAATCTCGGTTCAAAGCGGCTGATAGGAGAACTCTAACGACCCAGCATTCTAGCAGCATTTAAACGCATCGCTTACACAGGAATCTTGGAGACGTGGAAGGAGTCGCACATCAGATTTTTACGAAACTATGGTTTTGTGTGTGTGTGTATCAGGGGATTGTGTGTACCTTTTTAAAATTTCTATATGCTAATTTCAAGGTGTTGTAATTTAACCCCTTAATGCTTATTGCTATTGGCTGTAAAAATACCTAGAAATTAAAAACATTCGTGATTTTATTTATTTTTTTCTTTTTTTTTAAATAACTTTAGGCATTAAGTGGTTAAGGTTGTGCTTGTGTAAATTGTATTTTGTAATTTTTGAACATGGGAATACACCATTGCAAATACACACTGTACACACGAAATATATCAGTTACAAATGAGGAATTACTCACACAAACATACCTGATCAAACTATTTTCTCTGCTTACATTTTAATCTTAATTGTCTTTATTTATGTCCTCCATCATCAGGAAAAATTCCACAGGAACATGTTTTCACTGGAGTCTTTAAATAACCTGCTAAATGAAATAAAAACGGCTTTCTCAGGGGCTGCGTTGTGGGGTCCCCTCAATGCCAGAGGGGTGCTGGTTCGAGTCCTCGATCCTCCAGTGGTTTTGGGTTCCTCTCACAATTCAAAAACATCTCTAAGTTCCTTTCTGTGCTGTGGTTTTCCCTCTTACAGAATGACACAGGTCAGTAAATATAGATCAATGATAGGCTCCAGCAACCTTCATGAATGGATGCTTTTACACACTAGATTTCTTTCTCCAAAACCTTTTGAATCACTTTTCTGAAAGTGAGTCGGCAGGAAAAAGTCCAGCTGACGTTCCTGTGAGATGCTGGATGAAAACCGGATCAGTGCTGTACTTAAAAACCCATTAACGCTCTGGTAACCAGGTTTCTCTCAGGAAGCCGAGTAAACACCGACCGTCTCGTCTCCATCGTTGTGCAAGCTCTTAAAGGGGCATTGCCACATCTTTTTTTTGTTGCAACATCAAATACGGCGTAAGCTTTCAGCTCTGAAGGCGTGGCCCGGCTGACTCCAGAACCTCCTGCAGATTGGATCAAACACCTCCGAAAGCAGACGTTTGTTCCAGTGACACAAACTTCACGAACAGCAGAGGGGTCCTCCTCCTCCTCCTCCTCCTCCTCCTCCTCCCACCACAGGAAACTCCTGCTGTTTCCCGTGATGAATCGGTGGCGTTGGTCTCAAAACCGCAAATGCAGATCTGAAACCTCAAAGACAGGAACCAACTGTCAGAGACGCTTCCTCGTTCTGTGATCCGGACTCTCCTCGGCCCCTTTCAGCAAACGGTGACGGAGTTGGCAGAACCAGCAGAGCTTTGGAGGCTAAATGGACTTCAGAAGCCGATGAAACACGATCTTCTATGTCAACTCCTGTGCACTTATGATGATGTCCGGCTGTCTTTATATACGTGCGCATAGTCAGTAAAATTGTGACCGAATGGACTCCACTCCAGAACTGAGCCTGACTTTAGGCTTCATGTTTTTATACCTTCATCCTGTTTTTTTTTTTTTTTTTGCTGATATTAGCATTCTCTTTCTAAACATGGATCATGGTCGCATGACTAAATCCAAGCTCATTCGCTGTGGCGACCTCTGAAGAGAAAGTCACATGATCAATCTGTCAAATCTGTTTAACTCAGGGGTGGGCAATTGTTTTGACTCGTGGGCCACAAAGGGTTCTAAAATTTGGCATAAGGGCCGGACAAGGAGCAGATGGAAGGAGAGATTGGGTAATCAACCTCATAAATTTAAAAAATAATATGGAATTTAGAGAAAAACATGTTTCAAATTCACATATATTAATTTAAAAACAGAAAATTTGGGAGTTTTAATTTCTAAATTTTGATTTTTGTTCTCTTTTGGGTGATCCAATGGGTTGATGTTCTTCAGAGGAAAATGTGAACTCAAAGAAATGCTGCATTTATGTGGTGTAGGAATAATCCGAAAGATCACCATCTGACTCAGAAAGGAACACACACGAACGTCAGAGAAACAACACCATTCATGGGAAGAAACCAGAAATACAATGAAAATAAAACAATAATTTGGATTTTTGATTCAATGTATTTTAATTTGGAGGGCCACATTAAGTAGCTTAAGGGGCCGCATGTGGCCCCCGGGCCGTAGTTTGCCCACCCCTGGTTTAACTGATAGGAAACTGTGAATGAAATTAAAAGCAACGAGCGCCGTCGGATGCACGGTCTACTCTCTCTTGCCATCACTGGCCCCCTTTGCCCTCGTTGGCTCCCCTCCCCCTCTGCCATCTTGGTCAGACAAGAATTTTTTTTTTTTTCAAAATAGCAGCTTTTCTATTGATTTTATCTCCATAGCAACCATGTTGTGTTTTGTTCGCCTGGGGGGTGACGAACAGTTCTGTCATTTTAAGAAGAATCTGCAAAAGTAAAATTTTGGATTTCCTATGGCAACGGGGTTTTTTTTGTTAACCACGCCCACATTCCTAATAAGTTCATAGTGTCTCCAACCATCTTTCATCTCTCCATGGTGGCTCTCTGGCTGAAAAAAAATAAAATAATAGTGAATTTCAAAACAATTGGAGATTAGCTATTATTTTATCAACATACTAACGTTTTTGGCTAAAGTTTTACCCACTGGAGTTTTTAGGCTAATTTAGTATTTTAGCTTCTATTTTAGCAACATGCTAACGTTTTTGTCTAAGTTTTCGGATAAATTTTATGCTAATTTGGAGTTTAGCTAATATTTTAGTAAAATGCTGATGTTTTCAGCTAATTTGTTATCTACTGAATTTTTTTTGGGATAATTTAGAATTTAGCTTTTTTTTTAGCAACATGCTAACATTTATGGCTAACTTTTCTGATAAATTTTATGCTAATTTGGAGTTTAGCTAACATTTTACTAAAATGCTAATGTTTTCAGCTAATTTGTTATCTACTGAAATATTTTTTGGATAATTTAGAATTTAGCTTCTTTTTTAGCAACATGCTAACATTTTTGACTAAGTTTTCTGAGGAATTATAGGCTATTTTGGAGTTAAGCTAGTAATTAAGCAACAAGCTAGCTTTTTTTGGCAGATTTGGCCTCTAATTAATTTTTTTATGCTAATTTGGAGTTTAGCTAATATTTTAACAATATGCTAACATTTTTAGCTAATTTGTTATCTACTGAGGGTTTTAGGCTAATTTTATGTTTAGCTTTTATTTCAGCAACATGCTAACGTTTTTGGCTGATTTAATTTACAGAGAAATGTTATGCTAATTTGAAGTTCAGGTATAATTAAACAACGAGCTAGCTTTTTTGCTACTAAAGTTAAAAATGTAAAAAAATACCTTTTTGAGAGATGCTAGTTTCTTTTTATATATTTTTTTGCTTTTGTTGGTGCCAAAAAAAGACATTATTCACATAAAAAAAAAGAAGGTTATGAATGCAAATCCAGATTTCTTAAAGGCTAACGTAAGTCAACGCGGCTCCTTCTAGATTTTGATCAGTAGAAAACGAACTTAAATGGCTCTTTTACTCTTAAAGGTTGCCGACCTCTGGTGTTTGATATATCATTTCATTCAGTTTGAGCCAACGATTCATTGATTGAATTCTCACACCATTTCGGTTAAAAATGAGCAAGTTAAAGGGGAACATCGTCTAAGGCTAACGCCGTTCAAGATTTGTAACTTCTAAAACCAACATTTTTTCCATGAAGCCATGGTGCTTGAGGATTTGGCAGGCAGTTTTCAAAATAAAAGTCCTAATAAGAGTTTTAATGTGTAGATTGGCACTAAGGGGGATTTTTTTTTTGTTAACTCAAAAAAAGGTAGTCCTTTAGTTGAGATCAAAGGTCAAAGAAACCCAAGTCCCTGAAGTCCCACTCCAACTATTTAGTTTTCTATTGTAAAATTGTTCCCACTGGTCTTCTAATTATGATTATGCATTTTTTTAGCTAAAATCTAAAAGCCTGTGCCATTTTTTTTTAAGACAGATTCTCTGCAGAGTGGCAGGACCTCATTAGAAATTTGACCTGAGTTTAGCGTGCGACTGTTTGCACAGAAGTTATCATTCCTTTGTTTACAATCTCTCCCGCTAGCACGTCACAAGCAGAAGCTAACATTATCATAGCAAAAAAAAAAAAAAAAAGTCTATCAGTCGCACAGTTTAAAGCCAGATGGTAGTGCAACGGCTGAGATGGACGCGCATACAAACGGTGCAAAATTTAGACCGCGGGTAACTACGTGTGGTACCAGTGGTACAACAGTGCCAGTCCGACATCGGGCTGTGGAGTGAGCGCCAGCACACCCACTTGAACGCAGAAATTTTGCGTTTGTGCACAGCTGTAGCAAAGTCTGCGTTTGTACCACCGTTTACGGTGTCTGTTTAGGATTTGAGCGTAGGAGGACTCGCTTTGGCAGTGGAGTGGCAGTGGAATGGACTCCGGCGTCTGCATCACTGCTACTCCGCGAACATGCATAAAGTTTGCGCGTCTAAGCACGTGTGGCAGATTTTCCCCATTTTTTACCCATGATGTGGCCATCAAATCATGTGGGACCGGGCCTTAAGAAAATAAAGAAGATAATGGATCTGTCTTTAAATGGAGGATTTAGAATTGGAGCGGAGAAGGGAGACTTTGCAGCTGGTGCTTCACAAACCCGAGCCTTTTCAAACCCCTGGTTTTCATTTTCTCTTGAATCAACAAGATTTGAATGAAGGAAAACAGAAATGCAGTTTAATTCTTAAAATTTTTTATCCATCACAAGAAAAAAAACTTTAAACAAAAATTTTATTTTGTCTTATTGCAAAAAAAAAGTGAAAATCACAAAATTTTACACTTTGCCATCAAATGGCCACCATAGTTCTTGTAGCCACCCCATAATAAGTTCAAAACTTTCTTCGGAGATCCCAGAATTAACCCCCATTATTTTTTTTAATGGTTTCTCCCATTTTAATGTCAATATTTTATTATTCATGATGAAAACTTTCAGTTCAGGACTACTGCAGGAAATATACATTTTATTTACAAAGAGAAACAATCCAAATTCTGCAAAAGAATAAATCTGTATTGAGTGAAACATAATCAACCCGACGGTGATGCAGCGGCGTCTGCAGCTCCACCTCTTTCCCTGCTGATCGGAGTGACTCATTCTGGAGTCGTGACAGCATCAGCTGAGCGGGCGGAGGCTGAGGTGGATGGATGGACTGACAGCCGTGGCAGCTCTCCCTGCATCTGGAAACGGTTAGAGCTGAGGTTCCTGCAGAAGACGAGGGTTCAGACGCCGCTGTGACCCGCTGGGGTCTAAAACACGGCAGTCGTTTAATGTAAACTGTTTTCTGGATCAAAATCAGGACATTTTTTCCCACGGTGAAAGTCCATTTTTTTTTACAGCTGGATCCCATCCCATTAAACTTAAAAAAAAATACCCATAGTGCTTCAGTCAGCGTTTGCCTTGTGCTCGTGTGTCATTCTGAGTCTGCAGGACACAGAGACGTTCCTAAATTTAGGGAGATCTTTGTCCTCCCAGCTGTACAGGTCATGGAAACCTTCCTGCTGCGTGTTTGACTCGCATGTCGGCTCTGGCTCGTCGTCTGGGTGGAGCTGCTGTTTGCCCTCCGGGCTCCGGTCCAAAACGTTCAGGCAGACCTGCTGTAGTCACAGGGTGGAGTCTGTGTGAGCGTGGAGCAAACATCAACTTCCTTCACTGCTTTCCTTTTAAAACGACCTGAAATATTACCTACTGGCGCAGCTGTTTCAGAGGATTATTCAAAGAATAGAAGGAATGTAAAGAAACATGGAACAATAAAGTTGCTTAAAAAAAAGAGTAGAATATGAATGAATGAAGTTTTTGTTTGAGAGAGCAATTTCTCTGGATAAATCCATCAGAACTACTGTTAATTGTTCTTGTCAGAAATGTGTTTTTGTAATAATTAAACCTTAAATTGAGAATGCTCAGTGAGCAGATTTCTGCTTTCTGATTGGCTGAGAATGAAGGCTCATCTCCACCTGTGAACTCCATCGTTTGATCTTCTCAAACGTCACCTGCAGTTCTGCAGGTTCTGTCATCCAGAAACAAAGACTTGAGGCACATGTGTCGAAGTGAAGGCCCTGGGGCCGGATCCGGCCCTCCAGATCGTTTTATCTTATCGTTATTAATGACCCGATGTTATCTTGCCGTCATTTATAACTTGCATAATTTTGACAAAATAGGTTTAAGTTTATTTATTCTGAAATAATATTTCTGCCTTTTTATTATTCATAATTGTGTAAAAAAGTTACGATTTTAAAGTTTTAAAAATTGGCATTCTGCTAGCTTTTTTGAATATTTTAGCATTTACTGGGATTTTTTTAGGCTATCTTGGAGTTTAGCTAATATTTAGGCTACATGCTAGCTGTTTTGGCTAATTTAGGCTTTTTTTTGTTTGTTTTTAGGCTCTTATGAAGTTTAGCTATTTTTTCAGCTACATGCTAGCAGTTTTAAGTTGTTTTTTTTTTTTTTAGGCTAATTTGGCATTTAGGCTAATTTGGCATTTAGCTAACATTTTAGCTGGGTATCAACTTTAGCATTTATAGCTATCAATTTTAGCATCTTCAGCTTCCAGCATTCATACTAGCTTTATCACAGGTAATCCTACATATCTAGTTCATAATTATGTTAAATGAGAAAAAAATCTGTTTTAGAGTGTTCAATAAATGTTTATCCTGTTCGGCATGTGTTTTGGATTTTGGCCTCTTATGCAATTGAGTTTAACACCCTTGATTTAAGATGACTTTTTGAGCACATCTTTTTTTCCAAAAGATCCCCTCAGAGTGACGATGAAGTAGATTCTCACCATAAACCTCCTGTGAAAAACGTGAGCAGAACCTCCAACCCAAAACCAAAAAAAGCTACATGCAGTTCACCAAACAACCACCAGGGCGGCGTGTTCAGTCTGAATGAGTTCTACATCCGATTTGGAGCCTAATCTGAATTCTTTCCTTCTCCCTATCCCTATATTTATCCCTCAAAACGGAGAATTATGGAAAACTGGTGTCTCAGAATTCATTTTTGCTCGATAGTCGCCGGTCAGCTAGCGTTAGCACTTATTTTCCAGCGCTTGAATATACATAACAACAGCAGTTTCATAACTTTAAAAAGGTCACAGTAAAACAAAAAGTGATCACTTACATTTAAATATAAACTTCTACGCTTCAGAGCGCACCCATGTGAAGAAAATTTCAGACACCACTCTCACTACAAATACTCTGTCAAATGGAGGGGTAGAGAGAAGGGATTCAGGAACCCAACCACAGAATTGAACCCTCGACCTCCCACTTGTGTAGCAGAATTCTTTCCCCAAGAAAACCAACGTAAGAAAATGACTTTCACGTCAACACTTTCTTTCTCCTCAGCGGTCAAAGTCAAGAATGGATTAAAGGTTGTCAGCGTTTTCAGGTCACCTGACTATTTCAGCGTGACCTTGTGGTCAAGGTCGAGCCCCGAGGCGCTGGAAACAGTGGAAGCAGTGTTGTTGGATGCAGGCGTTTCCCTGACAGGAAGTGGAACTTCAGCGAGTCAGATGAATTTCCTTCAGTCAACCTCACAGGGGTTTTACATATGTTTACCTTCACACACACACACCTCCTCCTCCTGTAGCGACCGCCGGCCGTCACCGCTGTAACCTGAAGCGTGGGGGGGCGGGGCCGCTGAGTCAACACCCTCTTTTATTCATGAAGGCTCCTTTCTAGTGGACTTTTCCACAGAAGTGAAGCGTTTATGACGTGTCTCCATGCTGAAGTTTTCCTTCAAGGATAAAATTGTAAAAAATTCTGAAGCAATAAAGTTTTTTTATTCATTGCAAACCTGAAACTTCACGTTTGGAATCTGTTGTTTTATCGGAGCGGCAGAATCTCAGGAAATTTCCTCCACATTTAAAGCTTTCCAGGCCTGAGCTCACTGTGATCCGCTTCAGCCACACCCAGATCCCGTTACACAAACCAGATCTGCTCTCCTGCTCCGTCCTTTCCTGAGAGCCTGTCACAGAGACCAGCTCCAAGAGCGACCCGTTCATCAGGATGAGGAGCGTCTGCTCACATCTGTGCAGCGGAAGGTTCACACTAAAATGTTTTATTTCTGTGTGATTCAAACAAAAAAGAACCTGAAAAACTGTGTCACCTGGTCACCACTCAAATGCTATTGTGAAGTACAAACAATGAGCTATACATCGCTAAAGATGGCATGCTAGCTAGTTGCCTACCTACTAGAGCCGCCATGATTAGTCGAATAATAAACTATTAAAATAGTCGACGACTAATTTAATAGTCGATTAGTCGTTACTTTATATTATATGGAATCAGAGTGTAGTAAAGTTGAAAGTTACAATGCTAACTTTTTGGACTATTTTTGTATTTATAAAGGGTTTTTGGGCTATTTTGGAGTTTACCTAATATTTCAGCTACATGCTAGCTGTTTTGGCTAACATTGGATTTTTTTGTTTTTAGGCTGTTTTGGCATTTAGCTAATATTTCAACTGCATGCTAGCTGTTTTGGCTAATAGGATTTTTCAGTTTTTTAGGCCATTTTGGCATTTAGCTAATATTTCAGCTAAATGCTAGATCTTTTAACTAAGCTTTTTTTTACGTTTTTGAGGCTATTTTGAAATTTAGCTAATATTTCAGCTACATGCTAGCTGTTTTGGATAACATAGACTTTTTTTGTTTTTAGGATGTTTGGCATTAAGCTAATATTTCAACTGCATGCTAGCTGTTTTGGCTAACTAAACTTTTTTTGAAACTTTTTTTAGTTTATTTTGGAGTTTACCTAATATTTCAGCTATATGCTAGCTTTTTTGGCTAACTAAGCTTTTAAGCTTTTTTATGCAATTTTTGAGCTTACCTAATTACCTAATATTTCAGCAACATACTAGCTGTTTTGGCTAACATAGGCTTTTTTGCTTTTAGGCTATTTTGGCATTTAGCTAATATTTTAGCTAAGTGCTAGCTCCTTTAACTAAGCTTTTTTTTGTTGTTTTTTAGGCTATTTGGGAGTTTAGCTAATATTTCAAGTGCATGATAGCTGTTTGGCTAATTTAGGATCTTTCAGTTTTTTAGGCTATTTTGCATTTAGCTAATATTTTAGCCAAATGCTAGCTCCTTTAACTAAGCTTTTTTTTGTTGTTTTTTAGGCTATTTGGGAGTTTAGCTAATATTTCAGCTACATGCTAGCTCTTTTGACTAACTTAATCTTTTCAGCTTTTTAAGCTAATTTATTTAACTAATATTTTAGCTGTCAGCTTTAGCGTTTTGAGCTATTAGCTTCAATGATTTCAGCCATCAACTTCAGCATTTTTGCTGTTAATTTCAGCATCTTCAGCTATATTATTGTTTTTCTGATCAGAGCTTTTTCCTTTTTAAAATCAGACCAAAATTAAGCATTTTATGGTTGTTTTACTGTGTTTGCTAAACCACGTCTTATTGTTTTTATACTATTCCAATGGCGTCGCTCTTTACATATCTTGGACAATAGTAAAAAGCCTGTGGGTCATTTCTAGCAATTAACTTAATTGGATTAAAATCTACGGCTCTCAACATCAGATTCAGGAGTCAAACCACCAAATGTTCGTGTCAATAAAGTTGGTTTGAATGCCCCTTCCTGTCTCACCAGGTTACGACTTCGCGGAGGTCCTGCGCTGGTTCGGCGAGCGGGTGGACCGGATCATCCTGCTGTTCGACGCCCACAAACTGGACATCTCCGACGAGTTCTCGGAGGCCATACGGGCTCTGAAGGGTCAAGACGACAAGATCCGGGTGGTCCTCAACAAGGCCGACCAGGTGAGGACGCGGGAACCCCGAGGGTCACACCAGGACCCAGTTCTGACCCGTGTCTCACCTGTGCTCAGGTGGACACCCAGCAGCTGATGCGGGTGTACGGCGCCCTCATGTGGTCGCTGGGGAAGGTGATCAACACTCCTGAGGTGGTGAGAGTTTATCTGGGCTCCTTCTGGGCCAAACCCCTGCAGAACACGGAGAACAGGTAAGTACCTGTCGTGAGAAACGAGCACGTCATTCCTTCATTCGCTCATCCATTCACCCCCCCAACCCCCACCCCTCAGGCGGCTGTTCGAGGCCGAGTCCCAGGACCTTTTCCGGGACATCCAGAGTCTACCCAGGAATGCGGCTCTCCGTAAACTCAATGACCTCATTAAGAGAGCGCGGCTGGCCAAGGTGAGACGGGAAGTCAACATGTTGTCCTTTCAGCCGACTCCCAGACCCTCAGGAAAGCTGGGAATGCTCCGGAATGTCAGGCGGATCATCCAGAACAGAAACGACTGTTCATCTGATATCCCGACATCTCAAAGGGGTTTAATGGTGAAGCAGATGTGAAGAACATGCCCCAGGATCACTCCACTTCTAAAATTGTCCTTAATTATTTTACAAAAACATCCAAAACTAACCAAATGAACATATTAAACTCCCACTACGATCATCTTTTGATTTATTTTCAAAGCGTTCCCAGTGGCCTTTTAATTATAAGGATGCCGTATTTATCCAAAAAGCTGTCATTTCAAAGGACATAGTTTCTGCAGAGCGGCAGAAGTTCACTAGAAATTCACCTCTGAGATGTGGGCGGGGCCACTGGCTCAGATAAACCCTGCCCCCCATAAGCCCTACTGTTACTGAGAACTTGGAGCAGAGTAGACGACGTCGTCAACAAAAAATCTTTGACGCTAATTTGATATCGTCGACGTATTGTTTTTTTTTTGTTTTTTCTGTCGTTTTTAATGATTATGATAACCACCATCCGTGAGTTTATTGGATCGTAAGGCACAACAGGAAGTTTTGAGGCCGTCCAGTCCTTCTTCAACCACAGAAAAAGAAGACAAACTTGCATTTCGCGGCTTCGTTTTGGCTTCTTCCTCGACATCTTCATCAAAGTCATTTTTACTCACATTTATTATTAGAGAATGGGTGTAATGTTTTCAATCCTCATGTCGGATTTTAAGTGTATAGACTAAAAATAAGCCAAATTTGGGCGCTACTTTCACAGGAAGTAAACAAATCTTCAAATTAAAGTATCTGTGAAGCTTCCTATTTTCAAAGTAAAACTAGCGAGTGTGTTTTTGTAGCTAAAAAAAATAAAACGGAAGTTGTATTTAGTGACATAAATTCTGAAAAGTTATTGAACTTCCCCAGGAAGTTGATAAAAAAAACACAAGAAAAGTTTAGTTTTCTTACTATTTCTATGGGAAAACAGTGATTTAGCGCAAGGATGATAGCTGGTGAGCCAATTATGTTTTTTTTGGCTAGCGTATAGCTTACCTGGGATCTTAAAGTTTCTGTCTTTAATAAGGTGAAAGTAAAATTAATGAATTATACATGTAAAATTTCAATTTCTGTAAACGAACCATACACTGAGCAATAGCATTAAACCTCCATGGATTCAGGACCAGCATTGTCACTTTCTATAATGCAGGTAATCTTATGTAAACAATAATCGTTTACTAATCAACTAACCAGAAAAATCAACTGGTGACTATTAACTAATCGGAAAAACCAATTGGGGACTAATTGGGAAAATCAATCAGTGACAAATCGACTAATCAAAAAATCCAATTAGCGACTAATCGTCTAATGGAAAAACCAATCTGTGACTAATTCGTTTCATTTCATTAACCTTCATTTAACCAGGTGGATCCCGTTGCGTTGAAAAAGAGGTTTTAAATCAATTTTTTTTCATAGGAAGTGACAATGCTGGTCAATTGTAAGTCAATTAGTCGCTGATTGGCTTTTACGATTAGTAACAGATTAGTTTTTCGATTATTCGCTAATTGTTTTTCCTATTATTTGATTAGTCACTAATTGGATATTAAGTCACCGATGTGATGCTCCGATTAGTCACCGATTGGTTTTTGCGATTAGTTAATTAGTTGCCAATTGGCTTCTCTGATTAGTCACTCTTGGTTTTCCCGGATTAGTCGCCACTGATTTTTTCCAATTTAGTCAGTTATACAGGGCAAGAATCAGTTAAAAAAAAAAAAGAAGTTCCAATCGGTGACTAACCGGAGCATCAAATCGGTGACTAAATATCCAATTGGTGACTAATCAAATAATAGGAAAAAACAAATAGCGAATAATCGAAAAACTAATTAACTAGTTACTAATCGTAAAAGCCAATCAGCGACTAATTGACTTATCGTAAAAAACAATGAGCGGCTAATTGAAAAACCAATCTGTGACAACTTGACTAATAGGAAAAGCCAATTGGCGACTAATTAACTAATTGAAAAACCAATTAGTAACTAATTAACTTATCGGAAAAGCCAATTGGTGACTAATTGAAAAAACAACCTGTGACTAGTCGACTAATCGGAAAAGACAGTTGGTAACTAATCGACCAATCGGTGACTAATCAACTAATTGAAAAACCAATTTGTAACTAATTGACTAATCGGAAAAGCCAATTGGTAACTAATCGACTGATTGAAAAACCAATTAGTAACTAAAAGACTTATCAGAATAGCCAATTGCTGACTAATTGAAAAAACAACCTGTGACTAGTCGACTAATCGGAAAAGTCAGTTGGTAACTAATCGACCAATCGGTGACTAACCAACTAATTGAAAAAACAATTTGTAACTAATCATCTAATCAGAAAAAAACAATTAGCGACTGATTGAAAAAGCAACCTGTGACTAATCGACCAATCGGAAACACAAATTGGCGACTAATTAGTAGAATTAATAGTTTACTAATTGATTTATCTGGAAAATTAATCGGTGACTAATTGACATCTAAAAGAATGTTGACATCCTTTAGAGCAGCGATCTTGTTGCATATTTTCTCCGTCACAAATGCAATCCTTTTCCAACTGCATTCCTTTCATCCACTCCGGATTCATTTGAATAAACAAATACTCAAAAATGCAGTTTTAATCTCAACTTTCTTTATCTTTGTCCTCCATCATCAGAATAATCCCTCAAAAACATGTTAAAAACACAATCGTAGCGTTTTAATGCGACGAGTTTGTGCCCAAAGACACAAATCTTGATCAGCAGTTTGGAGGGAAGGTTGCGGAGAGGAATGGCTCCTGATGAGGTCACCGGAGAGGCTGAAGCTTCAGTGATGAACGAGCTGGGAGTTTGAGGGTGGAGTCGCTCCACATTGTGTAAATCTCAAGAAGGAGTTTGAATTCATCAGCTGGTGAAGCGTTTTTTTTCAGCTCTGATGTCTCATTTTCATGTGTTTTGCCTGTTCGTTTGATTGACAGGAGCTTCTGAACGCAGCTCTGCCGGTGAGACGCTCCACAGATGGTCCGGAGCTCTTTGTTCATTCAGCAGTTATTCTTCTGTTCCTGATTTCAGAATCGAGACACCAAATAAAACGGGTTTCATTTCCCCTGCAGAACCGTTGAGTCGCAGTTTTGGATTTGGGTGAAATTGCTCAGATCCTCCGTCGGTTTCGTTTCATCGTGTGATTCCACGATAGTTCAGAAAATAACCGTTCTGAGTGAGAGTTCTTGGTTTCTGCGGGCGCTGACCTTTCGGGTCATCTTGCAGACGCGTTCTGCTGTTGTTCGGGATTGGAGGAACCTTTCAACCCTTCTGGATTCGTTCGTGAGAAGCCGCTCTGCTGCACTCTGGCCTCACTGAGTCGGTGACCTCACCGCTTTTGTTTGCGGCCCCTCCCTCCCTTCCTTCCACTTCCCATCATACCTTTGCCTGGTATGCAGGAATGAGGGGAGGGGGCTCCGTTGCCCTCATTCTTCTCTGGCACCCCCCCCCCCCTCAGTCTCGGGAGGCAGTGATGTCACCCAGACCTCAGCTTGAGGTTCTGTTCCTGCAGGAGGAAACCCAAAGTGGACATTTGTTCTCCCCGCTTTTGCTTTATTTCTCATTTCAATCATTTTTATGTTGTAAACAGATCATGAGATGTTCCTGTTGGGAGAAACAAAGTGTCCCAGCAGGTTGATTTACACCAGTCTCCCTCTGCATCCTTGTTTTCAAAGACTCACTCCAATGAAATTGGTGTTTTTGTAAAGACGCTGGGGCTTTTAGATGAAAATTATGAAGCAATTTACGTTAAAAGATTTGCTGAAAATCCAAAAACTCTTTGCTAATAAAGTTTGGAAATTATGAAACTATGAAAGAGTGCTAAAGTTAACCTAAATTTTTGAAAATTTGTAGTAGAATCGCTGAAAAATCCCTAATACATACCAGTTTTGCTTAAATATGAGCTAAACTATAAATTAGTCCCAAAAGCCTTAGTAGATGCCAGAAAAGTTAGCTTGTTGCTTAAATACTAGCTAAACTCCAAAATAGCCTAAAGTAAGTACGTTTTTCAGCAAGTAAAAAATCAATCACACTTTCAGCAATTTCAGCAATCAGTATCAAAAGGTTCAGCTTGTTCGGGACATCGCTGCCTGTATTTTTAGTATTCATGAACTTTATAGTTTTTGAAATATAAAGTAAAATATGGCCCAGAGGAAATGAATGAGAAAATCTTCAAATTTTAAATAGATTAGCAATAAGCCTTTAAATATATTAATGGGATATGTTTTAATCTAATTTTCTAAATATTTGGAGTTTGCCTAATTAGCAAAATGCTAACGTTTTTGGCTAATTTGTCATCTACTGGGGTTTTTTTAGGGCAATTTGAATTTTGCTTCTATTTTTGGCTAACGTTTTTGGCTAATTTAGTTTATTGAGGAAATTTAGTCTATTTTTGAGTTTAGATAGCATTTAAGCCATGTGCTACCTTTTTTTTTAAGTTTAGCTAATATTTCAGCAAATTGCTAATACTTTTGGCTAATTTGTTGAGTATTTTTGGGACAATTTTGAGCTTAGCTTGTACTTTGGAAATGGTAACGTTTTAACGATTTTGACTAATTTAGTTTACTGAAGAACTTTAGGCTAATTTGGAGTTTAGCTAAAATTTTAGCAATATGCTAATATTTTTGGCTAACTTTTTTTTTATCTACTGGGGTTTTTAGGCTAATTTAGGGTTTAGCTTCAATTTTAGCAAAATGCTAACGTTTTTGACTAATTTGTCATCTACTGGGGTTTTTTAGGACAATTTAGAATTTTGCTTCTATTTTTGAAACAGGCTAACGTTTTTGGCTAATTTAGTTCATTGAGAAAATTTAGTCTATTTTGGAGTTTACATAGCATTTAAGCCATGTGCTACCTTTTTTTGACTAAGTTGGCATCTACTGAATTTTTTTCATTTTTTTAGTTTAGCTAATATTTCAGCAGCATGCTAATGTTTTTGGCTAATTTGTTATCTACTGAGTATTCTTGGGCCAATTTTGTGTTTAGCTTGTACTTTGGCAAGGCTAACGTTTTAACGTTTTTGACTAATTTAGTTTACTGAAGAACTTTAGACTAATTTGGAGTTTAGCTAATATTTTAGCAATATGCTAATATTCTTGGCTAACTTTTTTATCTACTGAGGTTTTTAGGCTAATTTAGGGTTTAGCTTCAATTTAATAGTTTGCTGAAGAATTTTTGGCTATTTTGGAGTTTAGCCAGTATTTAGGTAACGAGCTAGCTTTTTTGGCTAATTTGGCATCTACTAAGATTTTATGGGCTAATTTGTAGTTTATCTCATATTTAAGCAACACCCTAAATATTTTTGTAAACATTTTTATGTATTAGGGATTTTTAAGCAATTTTACTACAAATTTCTGGGAAATTCAGGTCAAATTCGACACTCCCTATTGGTTCTTTTACCTAATTTAACAGTCTTTTAGCAAATTTAACTTTTAGCAAATAGTTTTTGCATTTTCAGAAAATACCTTCAGCAATTAAAGTAAATTGCGTCACCGTTTCTAGCAAAAAGCTTCAACGTTTACTTTCAGCAAAAAGCATTCACACTTGCATTATCGCAGGTAATGCAACTTTACTAGTAAATGTTTAATTTTCTGGTGTCTCCCCATAGATGGCACAAATAAATCGACTTTTGTTTTGATGCATTAAGTTACTTTACATTCAGAAATTATCGGAATATATGTTTTTTTTTTAGTTTTATGAGTGTTTTCCAAGTTGGATAATCATCATTCCAATACCACATAAACGCAGCTTTTCTCTCAGTTTGCATTTTGATCTGGATGATATCAACCCACTGATGAAATTGGCTCTACAATGAGAAGAAAGGTCACCTTTTTGAAATAAAAACTCCAAAATGCTCTTCTTAAATCAAAATTAAAGCATGGTTTCATCCAGATTCCATGTTATTTCATTCTCATATGATCAAGATACTCAAAATACTTATATTCATGTGAATCAGGTGCCGATGATTTTGACTAAAAACAACACAAACAGATCAGAAGATGATCAGAGTGAGTCTTTAATTCCTCCTTCCTCATTCAGCGGCTCCTCAGGGTCACGACCTTCAACTTCCTGTCAACATCTCCTCACAGCTCTTTGGGTTTTAGGAACTGGCGTCAGTGCTTACGCTGTACTGTCCTCCTCCAGGTGCACGCTTACATCATCAGCTACCTGAAGAAGGAGATGCCCACCCTCTTTGGACGGGAGAAGAAGAAGGAGGAGCTGATAATGAGGCTGCCGGAGATCTACACCCTCCTGCAAAGAGAGCACCACATCAGCGCCGGAGACTTCCCCAACGTCGGCAAGATGCAGGTAAAGCAAACGCCATCCCGTCCACCAGAGGGAGTGACGGATGAATCAGTTGCACCGCTTCAGAATCTAAGCCAAAAATCGCTTTCCTCCTGTCACGATTCAACAACAAACTCTAGAAAACCATTAAAAGACGAGGCAGCACACACTTCCTGTTTTCAGGCTGCAGGGGCTCATGGGAAAAGCGCCATCAATAATCCCCATTCAGGCGATATTCTTTCAAAGGAGATGATCCCTGAGCTCAGATGCAGAGATGTTTGGACAGAGCGATCGGATCTGCAGCTGCTCTGCAGAGACGGGAGCATGTGAGTCTGAGAGCTGCCAGGCCTCGCTCATATCTGTGAGATTATTGTTGAAGTGTTTGTTTGAGCTTTCTCCTCCCCTGGTGAGATCTGTGCTCAGCTGACAGACAGAGACACGATGTCCTGACAAAGACCTCTGGAGGTCCGACAGATTCAGAACTTCATTTTCATACGCTTAAAAAAACATGAAGTCTTTTGGATTGTGAAATAAAAGGAAGATTGTTTCACTCTCTGTTGCTCTTGGCCTTCGTATGGAAGCCCGGAAGGAACAAACCATACTGCATCAAAGCCGGATGTGACACTTCATCTGATTCCAGACCTTTTTTGCACTCAGGTCACATGATCTGACAAAAAATGTTTTGTCAGATCAACGCCGGTGATCATCCAGCAACTGGATGAGTTGCTGCTACACGCCCCTCACTCTCCCCTCCCCATTCAGACTCCCATACTAAACTCATTTAGGCACTTTTTTCAAAATGGCGGCTTTTCTGTTAATTTTATCTCCATAGCAACCATTTTATTTTTTGATCGCCTGGGGCTGACGAACAGATCGATGTTCTTTTTGGAAGAATCAGGCAAAGTAATTTTTTCAATTTTCTTGGCAACGGAGGTTTTTAGTTAACCACACCCACATTCCTGATATGTTCATGTCATGTGTTGTATTGTTTCGTTCAGCTTGTGCCATGTGTTAAATTTTAACAATATTACAGTAAAAATTGTGGGAGTAACACACAAAAAAACACTTCTTTCGAAATGGCAGTTTTTTTGTTAATTTTATCTCCATAGCAACCATTTCATTTTTTTATCTCCTGGGGTTGACGAACAGATCTATGTAATTTCTAGAAGAATTGGCAAAAGTAATTTTTTAAATTTCCTTGGCAACTGAGGTTTTTGTTAACCACGCCCACATTCCTGATATGTTCATGTCATGTGTTGTATTGTTTCGTTCAGCTTGTGCCAACGATTCATGTGTTAAATTGCAACAATATTACAGTAAAAATTGTGGGAGTAACACTCAAAGAAACACTTCTTTCAAAATGGCAGCTTTTTTGTTAATTTTATCTCCATAGCAACCATTTAATTTTTTTATCTCCTGGGGTTGACGAACAGATCTATGTAATTTCTAGAAGAATCGGCAAAAGTAATTTTTAAAATTTCCTTGGCAACTGAGGTTTTTGTTAACCATGCCCACATTCCTGATATGTTTAAGGTAAATCTTTTTGTCTAGCTTGAGCTAGTGATTCATATAATAAATGTTCAGTGTGTAATGGTAAAAAAAAAAAAAATGTGCGAGTGATAGGTAAACGACTCTTTTGCTTGCTCAACACACTAACACCTTACACCATTCAAAATCTACAAACTTTATTTATAACATTTTTTTCCTCAATTATCTTTCCAATGCAATGAAGGATTTAAGATGTGTCAGATCAAAATCCTCTAAATTTTAAGATGGTTCCAAAGGTGAAATTTATAGGGGGGTGGGGCAAAAATATAAGATGGCTGCCTCTTCTGGAGGTTTAAGGTAAACAAAACTTCGTTTGTGGTTGTAGACTTAACCTGGTGACGTGTAACATTTCATAAAGATCGCGCAAACTTTAATTTTATTTTCTCAAATTGTGCAAAAATTAAAAAATCGCCAATGTTCAAACTTTCTTTGATTATCCAGGCATGTCTATTTTGTTTTCTTTGGTGGAATTTGCAAAAAAAAAACAAACTTTGAGCTCCTTAAAAGATTTTTGCCCCTGTCTTTTTTTTAATGGTTTCTCCCGCTTTGATGCCATCACCAATCTGATCCTTCAAAATAAAAGACAGAACAAACTACATCCTGTTTAAAAAAAATGACGAAATATAAATTTTTCTTTATGCACTATTATTATATTCTATGTATTTTAGCATTTATATTCTTTTTTTTACTATTTAGAAATTCCTGTTATAAAACTTAAATAACGTAAAAAAAATTAAATTAATTAAGTGTGTATGGGGTACCATTTGTGAAGATACGTAGTAAAATTTTACCATCAATATTTTTGGTTATTTAGCATGTTTTAGGAGAGAAATAAACCAGCTTTCATTTTTTAAATTGATATTTTCATCTTTTAATTTATGTATTTAAATATTACATTTACTAACTTACTAAATATTTAGTGAGCAAGATAAATATCAAATTTTAAATAAATAAAGTATATTTTATAATAAAACATTTAGTTACAAACTAAATATATAATTTTGTAAACTTAAACATTAAATATTTAGATTTGGTCTAAACATTTATTTTCCAAACTAAATAATTAACTTTTTAATCAAATATTTATCTCCAAGCTAAATATTTACTATGTAAACTAAATTAAATATTTCGCTTGCTAAATATTTAATTAGTTAGTAAGTGTAAATGAAACTTGTTTTTTTCTCCCCTTAAACAGGCATAAAAAACACAAATAGGAAAAGGAGTCATTTGTTCTGCGTAAACACAATTATATTCTTTAATACTTGAGAAATTCTGAGATTATTTTGGGATTATGTAAACTAAATTTGATCCAGATTAGGATTAGCGATTTGTTGCTAATTCACATGTACCGTCTAATCCAGAACTAAAATTAACTAATTAATTAAATTGGATTTTCTTGCTTCATTTGATCAGCGCCCCCTTGAGGAGCTGTGAGGTAATGACGCTTCAACCAGGAACCTTCATTTACTGATATTTGGAGGTTTAAAATGAAACGTTTATTCTTTTGCTTCAATGTGAGTTTTAAAAGCACGTGCACACTCACGTGCACGTGGCGTGCAGCTGCAGGCGGCAGGAGGCGAGCCGTCCCGCTCCGCCGCAGGTCACGACAAACACATAAAACATCTGCGTTTCCTGTTATCTTTGGAGACCAGCGGCGATACGAGTCTCAGCTGTTCAGACAGAACGGGATCTTCAGCTGGAGCGCGTCCAGGTTTTTGGGAATGATTGTTGTGGACCAGGAAGCAGAAGAATTAACGGTGATCTGGTGTTCCCGCAGGACATGCTGCAGCACTACGACTTCCACAAGTTCCCCTCGCTGAAGATGAAGCTCATCGAGTCCGTGGATAAGATGCTGGCCACCAAGATCGCCGTCCTGATGGCCATGATCCGGGAGGAGGAGTCTAAGCAGCCGGCGGCCATAGTGACGGGCGGCGCCTTCGAGGGCTCCCAGGACGGGCCCTTCGGTCAGGGCTACGGCGAGGGCATCAGCGCCGGAGCCGACGCCGAGGACTGGATCGTGAGCCGCGACAAGCACCGCTACGACGAGATCTTCTACACGCTGATGCCCATCAACGGCAAGATCACCGGCGTCAACGCCAAGAAGGAGATGATGAATTCCCGGCTGCCCAACACCGTGCTGGGGAAGATCTGGAAGCTGGCCGACTGCGACCAGGACGGCATGCTGGACGACGAGGAGTTCGCCCTCGCCCAGCACCTCATCAAGGTCAAACTGGAGGGCTACGAGCTGCCCGGCGAGCTGCCCGACCACCTGGTGCCGCCGTCGCACCGCAAAAACCCCGCCGCCAACACCATGTACAACCACACCGAGGACTAACCGGGAGGTCAAAGGTCAGGAGACTCGTGGGACCCAACGTTTGCTTCTGTCTGAAAGGAAATCCCTCTGATTTACGGTTTACTCGCTTCTTTATAGAGCGGCGGCGCTTCACGAACCTTCAGATTCTCCTGGAAACGAATTCCAGAACTTTTTCTTCAATTAAAACGAAAAAATTAACCAAAGATCCGCATCTTCCCGCCTCACGTCGAGTCCGATGTTTTTGTGTCTGCAGAGAAATCCTCATTTCTGTATGTGGATCACTTTCTGGATTCATGCAAGACTCACAAATGCAGTTTTGTTAAACGATGTTTCATGAAAATCCATGTTTTTGCCTTAAAATGATTCTTTCCCTGCCAGCAGGTGGTGCTGCTGTATGGAGCTATGTTGGTGCCACTATTTTTTGAAACCCAAATTTAAAAAAAATATTGGTTTTTAGCCAAAAAAAAAGTTAAATGTCAGAAATAAATGTAATTATTTTCAGCTTCAAATGTTCTGTTTTTTTGGTTTCAAATGTCAAAATTTCAACTTAAAAATTTTTTTCATTTTTTTTTTTTTTTTTTACAAATCTGAAAATGTCAGTTTCAAAACAGAGTGTTTTGAGAACACTGACAATACAGACATTTTCTGACCGTAATTATCACTATTCTCACAGTCAGTGAACGCACCAGGACTGAAGTTACCACCCTCCTCAGTTTTGATTGGTCCTTTGTGTTAGCTCCGCCCCCAACGCACCACAATTTGGCCAAAAAAAATGATCAAAAATGTTCAGTTTTGGGGGGAAAAAAAATATTTAAAAAAAACCAAAACATTTGAAACTGAACCAAAAAAGTTTTGTGGTTGAAATTTTGATTTTTGAAACCTAAAAAACAGATAATTTAAAGCTGAAAATAATTAAGTTTGTTTTAGAATAGCACACATTTTCAGGCATTTTTACTATTTTTTGGCCAAACACCATTTTTTTTTCAATTTCTTTTATTTGGATTTCAAATAATATTGGCCTCAATTGAGCTCCGTACTGCTGTGCCTCCATCTCCCTCTGACTGTGACGTTTCACAAAACAGAGTTAGAGTTTTTTTAAATTGTTTGTTTATTAAAATAATCTTAAGTGTTTTCTGAGGAATCATTTTGTGTTTTTTTTTTTTTCTTAATGATCAAGTCTGGGTAGCTGCAACTTCCAATCAATTCAACTTTTAATCATTTTTTACAGAATTTTGCATTTTAAAATTCTTTTTTTTCTGCTATAAAAGACATATTTTATAAATAGTGATTTCAGCTCCATAAATGTGGAACTTTTATTAATAAAACAATCAAATCCTACACAAAAATGTACCAAAAAAATCAGTTCTTGGCCTTAAAATCACAGAAACTTGCTTTAAAATATTTAAATGTACCCTTGTTTTAAATCCCAGCCCTGGTCATGACTTTGTAAAGTGTTTTCAGAAGATTCTGGTCACTGGAGCTACTATCTGTTCCAAAAAGGAGCATCTTCTGCTCTGATCTGAAGTCAATGAAATGTACTGTAATGAAGGCTCACTTCTTTGTTGACTTAAGGAGGTCGAGTTAAAACTTAAACTGGATCGGAGCGAGTGGTCCAAACCTTTTTGAGTCTTGGACTTTGAAACATCTGATTGAATAAATAAGTGGGTTTCAGTTCAAATCAGAGGTCTGCAAACTCTAAAAAATAATTTCTTATTAGCAAATTCAACAACTTTGAGGGCAAAATACACTTTTTATTTATGCATTTGTGACCGTTTAATAATAATCCTTATTTTCTTTCATTTTTGACATAAAATCCTTTCAAAATAAAATACTTCCTGTGTCAAATTGTCCTCCTTCTGTAGCAAAATGTACTTAAATTAAACAAATGCAAGGAAGTCAAATCAAGGATGGTGTTTTATATAATTATGATTCATTTCTTGTTTATGTTATCAAACATAAACATGACTATTTTAAAATGTAAATGCAATTACTTAAGAGGTTTGCTTTGGAAAAAGCAATTAGTTGCTTATTCTAGAAATAAATAACCCACAAAACCTAATAAGCTAAAACAAATTAACCATAAATAAAAGCTTGTTATATAATTAAAGTATTTGTATTTTTACTTAAAAGCCAAAAAGGCAAAAATTGAGGGATAAAATGGCTGTATGTGGCTCTTGAGCCTTAAGGTTTCTAGACTCAGGACAGAAAGAATGTGAACTTCTCCTCCTTAAACCATAAAAATTATTTTATTAGTTTTGAAAAACAAAAGCATCCGCTGCCTTATTTTATGCAGAATCTCTTAGATTTAAAAAAAAATCACAGGACAAATACAAATAAATCTTTATGTTATAAAATTTTTTTTTAACTCAACAAAAGTGCTTTTGTATCTGAATCAAAAATAAAAAAGAAATAAACAGTTGATGGGTTTGATGGTTGTTTTTTTTTTTTTTTGTTAGCGCGCCCTCTTGTGGTCATCTAGATTATCGTTTCTGAATTTCATTTTTTCCGAAGTCACGACTTTTTGGTGACCGGAGCGAGCTGGTTTCGTGCTGCCTTCACGTACACTCGGAAATATTTTCTGGGGAGTCTGTTACCAAAAAAAAATAAAATAAATAAATAAAAAAAAAATATAGAGCTGTCAATCATACGTAAAATTGACTGGAATACGTTCAACGTTTTTTTGTTTTTTTTTCTATTTTTTTAATGTGTTGCTTTATTAACATTTTTACATAATAATTTATTTTTTTTTGTTGTCAATTTTTATTACATAAAAATTAAAGAAGTTAATAAAAAACCACAGCTCAAATTTCCCACGGGCACTGAAAGCATCATTTTGCCGCAGCATCAGCCAGTCATCTGTCGGAACCGGGACCACGCGCTGCAATCCGCAGATTTCGGGCGTGTGCACAGTTTTTGGGCCTCATGGACGCGCAGCAGAGCCCCGTGGAGATGAAGGATGCTCCGCGGGATGCGGAGGATGCTGAGACCCCGGAGGTCGAAATGAGCGAGGCGGACCGGGAGAAGGAGCCCATGACCGGGACCGGGACCGGGACCGGGACCGGGGGGGCGGACGCCGATGAGGAGCCTGCATCTGACGGGATGATGGAGGCCGCGGCGGAAAAGAACGGAACCGTGAAGCTGAAGGTCCTGGAGGAGGATGAGGAGCGGATGAAGTTCATGGGGCTGAACAAGGAGGAGCTCCTGAGGGTGGCTGGGAGTCCGGGGTGAGGATTCTGGACGGTGTGGGTTCTGGATCTGGGTTAGATTTGAGGGGTTCTGAGGACGCGGGTTCTACTGTCTGAGCAGAACATCTTGTTCCTGCATCAATAAAGATGCATCCTAATCCAAGTGAAAAATCTTAAACCTGAAAATATATAAAATTTCTTCCAGGTCAAAGATCCTCTATTGACAAGAGTCTCACCTCTCATAAATTTCTATTTTAAGCTTCTTCTGAGGAACAAATATATTTTTGATCTTTAAAATGTTGCTGAAAAACAAAAAATGTTCAGTTTAATTTGGCTTCACTCAATTTAAAATGTCAATAAATCAGACAGACACAAAACTTCATTTTTTCTTTGTCTGTTAAACCTTCATCCAATCCTATTTTAAAGATCTACTCTGAGGAAATTGGTGTTTTTAGCATTTTTCTGATGATGGAGGACGCATATAAAGAAAATCAAGCTCCATTTATTTTGTTTATTTATTTTTTAGCACAGATAAACAGTTTTCAAATCCGTTAGTAGTTCGGGAGTGTCTCAATTTGTCTAAAAACAGCGATAAAATCCAATTAATAGCAGAAAAAATAAATATACATTTTATATTATAACACTATTGGGATAAAAGTGATAAACATTTTTAAGATAAATTAAAAACAAACAGTATGACCCAAGATAAATCCAGAAATTGGATTTCTTAGTATTTATTTAATCAAATCAATGTGAAGGAGCAGGGAGAAAAATCACAGAAATACAACTTTAATCCTAGTTTTCTCTCTATATGTCCTCTATCGTCAGAATAATAGCACAAGAACATGTTAAAAAAAGTGTCTGCTGTATTTGATTCCATAAAGATTTCATCTTTTTATGAGATGCAGATACAGTTAGTATTTGTTTCTGGCTTCCAGGTGGACATTAGGAGAGGAAATTGGGTTCTGTGTGAACTTCTCTGTTCTGATGAAGCGGATCTTCACGCTCATTTGCACTAAACGCTCCAGAATCTGGCAGGAGGGTTTTTGGCCCGTCTCTCTGACCTGGACTAGAGTGGAGCTTTGTTCCTGGACTTCTGTGTTACAGTCGGTTAATTAAAAACACAGAGATGTTCACAAAACTGAAGGCGTTTTTGGCATTATTCCTTTTTTAGGGTAAATATTTGTTGTTTTGTGAGGTTTTTTTACTTTCCAAATATTCAGATGTTTGGAAAAATAATATAAAACTTTATAAATCTGTCATTTCACATCTGTGTTTTCCTTCTGGAAGATGAAGCAGGTTCACCTGCTTGAATCAAAGATGTTCTGCTAAAGAGGAGGATTCACTCCTCTCAGAAAAATAACCCACAAAGGGTTCTCTGTCCTTCATATAATTAGAGAAGTTAAGCGTCTTTACTTAGATACAATCTTTTTCTGTAATGCAGGAACACTTTTTGAGTTTTAGAAGTGGGTAGAAGAACTCAGTGGGTCTGGTTCGCCCATAGACATAATATATAAGGTTCGCCATGCTAGCCAGCTGCCTGGTGGACAGCGTAGAGTGCTAACAAGCTAGAAAACTCTGCTGTAACAAGCTAGTGAGCTGTGCTGTAGCTAGCTTGCAAGCTCCACTGGAGAGAACTAGCGAGCTCCTCTATAGTGAGTTATCAAGCTCAGCTTCATCGAGCTAGCAAGCTTCTCTTCAACAAGCTAGCAAGCTTCATTGTAGCATGCTAGCGAGCTCCTCTGTAACTATCTAGCGTGCTCCACTGAAGTGAGTTAGCGAGCTCCGCTATAACAAGCTAGCGAGCTTCATTGTAGCAAGCTAGCAAGCTCCCCTGTAGTGAGCTAGCAAGCTCCATTGCGAGCTAGTGAGCTACTCTAATGTAGCGAGCAAGCAAGCTCCGCGGTAGAAAGTTAGCAAGCTCTTCTGTGGTGAGTTAGCGAGTTCTGCTTTAACGAGCTAGTGATCTCCACTGTAGCGAGCTCCTCTGTGACAAGCTAGCAAACTCCTCTTTAGTTAGTTTGCGAGCTCTGCTATATCGAGCTAGCGAGCTCCTTCATAGCAAATTAGCTGGCTCCAATGTAGCGATCTCCACTGTAGCGAGCTAGCGAGCCCCTTTGTAGCATATTGACGTGTAGCAAGATAGCAAGCTCCACTGTAGCGAGCTCTGTTTTATCAAGCACCTCTGTAGCGAACTAGCATGCTCCACTGAAGTGAGTTAGCTTGCTCCGCTATAACAAGCTAGCGAGCTATATTGTAGCGAGCTAGCAAGCTCCACTGTAGAAAGTGAGCAAGCTCTTCTGTGGTGAGTTAGTGAGCTCCACTGTAGTGAGCTAGCGAGCCCCTTTGTAGCTTATTAGCGTGTAGCGAGATAGCAAGCTCCACTGTAGCGAGTTCCTCTGTGACAAACTAGCAAACTCCTCTTTAGTTAGTTAGCGAGCTCTGCTATATCGAGCTAGCAAGCTCCTTCGTAGCAAATTAGCTGGCTCCAATGTAGCGATCTCCTCTGTAGTGAGCTAGCGAGCTTAGCTTTATCCAGCGTGTGAGCTCCTCTGTAACAAGCTACCATGCTCCACTTTTGTGAGTTAGTGAGCTCTGCTATAACAAGCTACAGATCCCCACTGTAGCGAGCTAGCGAACCCCTTTGTAGCTTATTAGCGTATAGCGAGATAGCGAGCTCTGCTTTATCGAGCTCCTCTGTAGCGAACTAGCATGCTCCACTGAAGTGAGTTAGCGAGCTCCGCTATAACAAGCTAGCGAGCTATATTGTATCGAGCTAGCAAGCTTCACTGTAGAAAGTTAGCAAGCTCTTCTGTGGTGAGTTGGTGAGCTCCACTGTAACGAGCTAGCCAGCCCCTTTGTAGCTTATTAGCGTGTAGCAAGATAGCAAGCTCCACTGTAGCGAGTTCCTCTGTGACAAACTAGCAAACTCCTCTTTAGTTAGTTAGCGAGCTCTGCTATATCGAGCTAGCGAGCTCCTCCGTAGCAAATTAGCTGGCTCCACTGCAGCGATCTCCACTATAGCGAGCTAGCGAGCCCCTTTGTAGCATATTGACGTGTAGCAAGATAGCAAGCTCCACTGTAGCGAGCTCTGCTTTATCGAGCATTAGCGAACTAGCATGCTCCACTGAAGTGAGTTAGCGAGCTCCGCTATAACAAGCTAGCGAGCTATATTGTAGCGAGCTAGCAAACTCCACTGTAGAAAGTGAGCAAGCTCTTGTGTGGTGAGTTAGTGAGCTCCACTGTAACGAGCTAGCCAGCCCCTTTGTAGCTTATTAGCATGTAGCGAGATAGCAAGCTCCACTGTAGCGAGTTCCTCTGTGACAAGCTAGCAAACTCCTCTTTAGTTAGTTAGCGAGCTCTGCTATATCGAGCTCCTCCGTAGCAAATAAGCTGGCTCCACTGTAGCGATCTCCTCTGTAGTGAGCTAGCGAGCTTAGCTTTATCCAGCTAGTGAGCTCCTCTGTAACGAGCTACCATGCTCCACTGTAGTGAGTTAGCGAGCCCCTTTGTAGCATATTAGCGTGTAGCGAGATAGCAAGCTCCACTGTAGCGAGCTCTGCTTTATCGAGCTCCTCTGTAGCGAACTAGCATGCTCCACTGAAGTGAGTTAGCAAGCTCTGCTATAACAAGCTAGCGAGATATATTGTAGCGAGCTATCCTGCTGCTCTGTAGTGAGCTACTGATCTCCTCTGTAGCGAGCTAGCGAGCCCCTTTGTAGCATATTAGCGTGTAGCGAGCTAGCAAGCTCCTCTTTAGCGAGCTACCGAGCTTCCCACTGAGTGTCCACTTAAGTCAATCTTTGCAAACACAGGTAGGGCCACCACAGAAACTGTGGACAAACCCTTTTGGGGCCACATTTTCTGCCCACTTTGAAACCATTTGGAGCCCACTTGTTCTCACCAGGGGGAGAAAGTCACTTCCTGTTTTCCTCTCCTGCTTCCAGGTGGGTGAGGACCCGTTGGGCCCTCCTGTTGGTGTTCTGGATTGGCTGGTTGGGGATGCTGGTGGGGGCCGTCCTCATCATCCTGCAAGCTCCTGTTTGTAGAGAGCTGCCCCCCTCCGACTGGTGGAACGAGGGTCCGCTGCTCCAGATCAGGAATCTTCAAGACTTCAGTGAAACCAGGGACCTGAAAGGTGGGTCTCTGAGGTTTCACTGACCAGTTTCTGTCCAAATGTTGGAAGTTCTGGTTCAGAATCAATGATTAGTTGAATATTTTCCAAATTAAATTTTTTGAAGCTCCGTTTTGCTTCGAGCCCATCGAAAAAAAGTTTGGACATAGTGAATGACCCCTCCCCTCAATAAAAAATGATGACATCACAGCGGGAAAAACCATTCAAATAAGAATGTGGCCAAAATCTCTTATGGGGCTCAAAAAAAAAGAAATACAAAATCCACTAATGAAATCCAAAAAGTTCCAAAAAAGTTTTGAAATTATTATGGGATGGCCACAGGACCTACGGCTTGGCGGCCATTTTGTGGCAAAGTGTGAAATTCGCCAATTTATATAGAAAAATTTAACTTTTTGATTTGATTGACCTTTGACCTCAGGGAGAAGCAGCCATCTTGAGTTTCCCTTCCCCTTTAGTCCCAACAACAAATTAGAACTCCTCCCAAGGATTTTAATCTGTCTCCTCCTCACTCCTCGAGAATCAGTGGGAAGCTACTTACAAAAAATCGTTGGAAATAAAGTTTGTAAACTTTGAACGGCGTTAGCATTGCGAGCTAGCAAAACTTCTGTTTACTCACACAGTTTTAATCTAAATATTCAGAAAATGTGCGACTTGAGTCGCAGGCTCAAGCTGAATGAAATGAATATATTAGGAATGTGGGCTTGATTAATGAAAAAACAGTGAAAAACCTCCGTTGCTAAGGAAACACAAAAATTTACTTTTGCCAATTCATTTAAAAATGACATCGACTGGTTTGTCACCGTCAGGCGATCAAAAAATTTAATGGTTACTATGGCAATGAACCAACAGAAAAGTTGCCATTTTGAAAATAGCGCTTTTTTTTTTACATGACCGGGGCAGCCAGTGAGGGCGGGGGCAGGTGGCACGCTGCTTTAATTTAGTGTTGTTTCTAAATTGATTTACTACCTTACTTCTTTTATTTAAATATATTTGTAATTCAGCAGCAGGTGCAGAGAAATCCTCTGTATAACTGGCAGGAAACTGAAAAACTGAAAATGAATTTCACAATAAAAGCAGAAGTTTTGCTTATAAGCGAATAAAATAAACAGATTAATCAAAATGTTTGTTATAGTTTTTTTATTATCATATTGATAGCTATTAAACATTTGTGTTTCTCTGAGGTTTTTAGAATTTTATTGACAGAATTTAAGACTTCACATATTTAGTAAGAACATGGCTAGAGACTGTTATCAGGGCAGGTAAAGGTCAAAGATTAGCTCAAAAATACAAAAACATTGAGATGATCAGAAAAAGAAATTGGGTGAAATATTAGAAAAACTTATGTCTAAGAAAAACAAATTCTCAAAATAAATGAGGAAATGATCCTAAAACAATTTACAACAATCTACTTTTTTTTTTAATCGTACCACCTGAATAATTAAAACAGTGAAATTCCTCATTATTGTTTTCTGTGGTTGTCAGGTTTGGAGCAGAAGGTCGGCAGCTTATCAGAGCTGAAGCTCAAAGGTCTGGTGATCGGTCCGATCCACGCCGCTCCGGCCGACGATCCCATGAACCTGCAGTTTGAGGAGATCTCTCCGGAGTACGGAAGCCTGGAGCAGTTCAAAAGGTTCCTCCAGACGGCTCATAGAAAAGGTGAGACGCAGGGTTCTGATGAAGGTCTCCTCAGAGGTCGGACCGTAAAAACTTCCACAGAAACGCAAAGAAAGAGATGTTTAAAGCAAAAGATTTAGATTTTTAGAAATGATTTGGACCAATCGTGACACACATTCTCATCAGTTTTTGATATTTTTCTTTTCTGTGCAGGAATTTTTGTGGTTTTGGATTTGACTCCAAACTACCGTGGATCTTCTGGACCCTGGTTCTCCAGCGCCAGCGTGACTAATGTGGCAGAAAGACTGAAGGTGAGACATGACGACCGCTGGAAAAAGGAAATGCAGGAACTCCGGATGAAAAGAGAAAGAAGTTCTGGATCATTTTGTTATTGTTAATAAAGAGACTCTGTTTGCTCCCTCAGTCGGCGCTCGTGTTCTGGCTCAGTGAAGGAGTGGACGGCATCCAGCTGTCTGGGGTGGAGCACGTGACCCGCATGGTTCCGTCCCTCTGGACCGACATCCGAGCCATCATCCAGAACGGGACCGACAAGTATCCCAACAAGAGGTCAGAGGCTCACCGGATGGATGGATGGATGGATGGATGGATGGAGGGATGGATGGATGGAGGGATGGATGGACGGATGGATGGATGGATGGATGGATGGATGGAGGGAGGGAGGGGAGGGAGGGAGGGAGGGAGGGATGGATGGATGGATGGATGGATGGATGGATGGATGGATGGATGGAGGGAGGGATATCAAGCACTTTTTGTACATTTGTAAAAAAGAAAAAAAACAGGTTTCAACTTAAAAGCAAAAAACTAAACAAAGATCTTCATAGACAGAAATAAAGACTAAACTGTAAAACACATAAAACATGTCCACACCAGCATCCCCCCACTCATATTTACAGAGGACAACAGCACAAGACAAAGAAAAAAAAATAATAAAATGGAATGAAAAAATAAAATAAAATAAAACTGTGTTCCACCACAGTGAAATAGCAGAGGACAAAAACAAATAAATAAAAAAAGAAATGGAATAAAATTAAATGGAATAAAATTAAAGAAAGAAAATCAAATAAAATAAAGGAAAAAGATATCATAAAATAAAATAAAATAAAAATGAAAACAATAAAATATAATTAAATTGATAAAAATAAATAAATAAATAAAATAAAATAAAATAAAATAAAATAAAATAAAATAAAATTAAATTAAATTAAATTAAATTAAATTAAATTAAATTAAATTAAATTAAATTAAATTAAATTAAATTAAATTAAATTGTGTTCACCTTTGAGCTCTTCTTGTTAAGGATAATGAATTAGCAAAAAAAAAAGAAAGAAAATTACATTAAAAAATAAATAAAATGACATAAAAAAACAATAAAATAAAATAATTATAAAATTAAATACATTAAAATTAAACAAGTTGAAATAAAATAAAATAAAATAAAATAAAATAAAATAAAATAAAATAAAATAAAGTTAAAAAATGTAATGAAATTAAATTAAATAGAATTTTAAAAATACATTTCATTGAATTTATAGTACACCTTTCAGCTAATCTTGTTAGGGATTGTCACAGCAAATGAGCCAAAAAAATTAAAATAAAGTTTAAAAAAAAAGTAAAAAAGAATAAATAAAGCTAAAAAAATAAAATAAATGTGGTTCACCGTTTAGCTTATCCTGTTAGGGGTTGCCAAAAAGAATAAGTAATAAAATAAAATGAAATCAAGTAAAACAAATTTAAATAAAATAAAAAATAAATAAGCCTTAATGTACAAGTATCATGAAAATGAATTAAAAAGTGACATAACTTTTAAAAACATAATTAATAAAAACAGTACCAAATACATAAAGCGATGCAAATATTAAATGAATATGTTCCTAAATTTCAGCTAAAAGACAAGTTAAAAAAGGTTTTAAGTCTTAAGTCTTAAGTCTTTAAAAACATGAATGTTCTGAGGTTCTCTGTTCCACAGATGAGAGCCACAAAGACTGAAGCTCAGCTGAAAGTTTTTGCTCTAACTCTTGGAATTCCAGAGAATCCAGATGACCCCAGGGTCACGCAATAATCTGTGTTAGAAATGGACAGACATAATCCTGCTTTATCTATTCTCCATCATCAGAGTCCTGATCGGAGTGACGGACAGCTCCTCCGCTGACGCCGTGTCAGACGTCCTCTCCTCGACCGGCGTCGACCTGCTGCTCTCCGGCGTCCTCTCCGCCTCCAACCAGACTGAGCGCGCTCACGACGTTCAGATGCTGTATTCCAATCACAGTCAGACCAAGCTGGCCTGGAGCCTGGAGGCCCCCCGGGACCTGAACCGCGATCTGGTCCGAGCGAACCAGCTGCTGCTGATGACGCTCCCCGGAACGCCGGTGTTCATCGGCGGCGAGGAGATCGGGCTGAAGGACGAGGTGATGGGAACAAAGACGCGCCATCTTTATGTGTTTATGCTTCTTTATTAACACGGATCTTCTCTGTTTCAGGGCACCAAGGTGGTCTGGGACTCTGAGAAGGAGCTGAATGACTCTCAGCAGGTAAATGACCCGATCAAGATCCTTTTCTATAAGACTCTCAGGAAGAGGTGTTACCCCTGTCCTTTCTGCCAGCAGGGGGAGCCGGCTGAGCGCAGTTTTTTCCGCTCCATCAGTGAGCTGCGCGGCAAAGAGCGCTCCCTAATGTTTGGAGACTTCTTCCTCCTCTTCCACTCCTACTCCTCCCTGGCGTACCTGCGCGTCTGGGATCAGAACGACCGCTTCCTGGCTGCTTTCAACTGGGCGGCGGAGGAGGTGGAGCTCCACCTGAGCGGGGCGGGGCTTCCTCGCCACGCCGTGGTCGTCCTGAGCACCAACAGCAGCGCCCTGCCTGTAGACGGCAGCGTGGACCTGCAGAAGCTGCGGCTGGGGCCCGGACAGGCCGTCCTCGCCAGGTTCCCCTATGCCGGATGAACGTCCCGTCACGAGTCTCGTTCACTGGTTGAAGATGCTTGAAGATGTACACCTCACAGGGTTGAACAACATTTAGATAAAGTCTGAGTCAATCCTCCTGCCTCCAAAACAGAGCATTCCCAACTTCACATTTATCAGAAAATTTAGCTTTTTCTCTTTTATCTCTGCACTCTTCCTCCTCATTTAGAATCTGCACAATCTTTTTATGGACCAGTTCCATTTGCTGGCGTTTGACAGCAGCAGGAAACATTCAAACGACCCATTTTCAGCTTAATCTTCTTTAGCTTTCAGCTGCTCCCTTTAGCCAATCATCCGCCTCCATCTGAGCTCCATCCTCCATCATTTTCATGCATTCAGCCGGACTTGGGACATGAAAACACTGGATTGTGCCCTCTTGTTGTTGCAGAATTCACTGGTTAATGAAGATGAAAAATTGTCAACTTTCATGTGAGTGAACAAAAAAGTATACGTGTAATGTGTTCACTGTTTGTGGCAAAAACAAAAATAAAAACAAAATGTCAAGCATAACTGAAGAAAAATGTCTTCTGGTCTGTTTTTTATTATGTTTGGAGCCCAAAATTATATTTATGACCAAAAAAAACTATAATACAAAAATAATTATATCTAAAAAATATTTTTAGCTATAATAAATTATTTAATTTTAAAACAAAAATAAAATAAAACATAATTTGGCAATTTTATGGAAACGCACTTCACTAAAGTCACCACCAGATGGCAGCATTGCGCCTGAGCGTTCTTTGAAACTCAAGAAGAAGAAGCGTATCCTCTTTCCCTCTCTGAGGCGCGTGCTCTGTCTGATCTATTCTTCATATTTAGGTCGATTTGTTTTTCTGAGTTCTACTTCGGTTCTGGAGGATGGACTTCGAGACGGGCAGGTCGGAGGTCCTGCAACTGCTGAGCAGACTAAGTCCGTCCGAGCTGCCGAAGCTCCTGGACTGGATGAAAAGCTCAGGTGAACGCACGTGCACGATTTTTTCTTCATGAACTTTATTGAACAGCTTTCAAAATTACAAATCACATCCGTAAATAGTTCGTAGAAAACAATATTTGTTATTTTTGAAAAAGGAGAATTAATTTCAGTATATTAAAAAAAGTAATTGGAAGTAAAAAAAATAAAGATTAAATTGGGGGAAAAAATTAAATTATTAACAAAAGAAATTATCAAAGTAGGGAAATATTCATTGAGAATTGTTTCAGTGTTCTTTAAGTTGGATGTATTATTTTTATTTTTAAGATATTGGGAGTTTTTTGTCTTATATTCTGATATAATTTGTGATGAGAATATTGGATTTGACGTCACATCTGTCTAGTTGTGTTTTGGACACATTAAGAGATTAACTTTTACATTAAAAAAATTCTTAAAAGTCTCTTAATCGATGTTTATGCTTTCAACAGGATTTGAAACAAGCTAGTTCTTTATTTTTAAATAAATCTTTATTGAAAACTCAATAATAAGACGAAATTTGAAAGCATTTGATGCATAAAACTGTTGAAAGAAATAATGAAGCAGATAAAAACATGTCCAAAAATATCCTATTAAAAAATACCAAAAATAATATAGATCAATAAAATAAAATATGGTATTGTTTGTATTTAAAATATCCAAATATTATGATAAAAATTTTTTTTCATTTACTACTTTTTTGTTTTTCTTTAAAGACTTAATGTGTTTTTAAAGTTTTAAATTATCTCTTTAAGACACAGTTAAATCTCTTTTTCACTGAACTTCTACCATCGACTCTATGTGAGAACTGGACTGTGTGACTCCTCCCCCCTCACATTCCAAACAGGAAGTACTCCAAGAAGCCAAATACCCATAGACCTCTACAGATAAATAAACAGTAGTTCTTCAGTCGTTCTATTTGTCAGAAAAACATTCTTACTCAGCTACCTTTTTAAACACGTTCTTGATAATCCAATTTTTTTCAGGATACTTTTTTTTTCTGTATTTCAAGTTATTAAACTGACCAATCAGATGCCTCAATTAAAGTAGGTGGAGCCTGCTAAGTTTTAGTGGAAGCGGTGTAGACTTCCAACAAGCTCACTGCTGATTGGTGAGAGTAGTTGCCATAGATGTATTGACCAATCACTGCTTGCTGATGACGTCTGGCTCCAATATGGCGCCGTAAATACTGCACCAAAAAAAAAAAAAAACGCCTCCACTTACTTTATTTGGTTGGAGCTGGATTTAAGTCATTTTATATAAATGATGTCACACTTGCTCAGTCCAGTGCTCACATACAGTCAATGACTCTTGCTTTTCCCATGAATGGACTGTTGTGGGACACGCCCTAAAACCTGGTTTTATGCAGCTATTTTGGGTCCATAAATATTTGAAACCCAAGTAAAACCTTTTGATAATAATATTGGCCAAAAAAAAAGTAAAATGTACAAAAACTTTTTGCAATTCTAAAATAAACTTAATTACTCTCAGCTTCAAATGTTCTGTTTTTAGCTTTAAAAACTCAAAATTTCAAGCACATTTGAAGCTGAAAATAATTTATTTTAGAAATGCAAAAAGTTTTGGACATTTTACCTTTATTTAGCCAAACACCAATATTTTTTCAAAATATTTTATTTGGGTTTCAAATATTCATAGCCCCACGCACTTTGAGCTGCTGATTGGAGGAAAAAGAAGGACCACACCTACAAAGTTTTTAATTTCACACACTTTTATGTCAAATGACCTGCAGATTTTTATTAAATGACTATAATTTGGGGGCTTTTCATACACAAAGTCTTAACAGAATCACCTGAAGGTATTTTTCCTGGCGTTTCTGTGAACTCTTCCCTGCTTTGTGTGTTTGTTGTGACTTGTGACTTGTGAAGAAACCTGAATCCAGTCTCTATTGTTGTTTAAATCGGCTTTAAAGGAGGAAGTGAAAGAACAGTTTCTTTATTTCCGGGCCAAGAAAAGAGAAATGCTTTTCAAACCTAAGTGAAAAAGAAAAATTGTAAAGTTTCATTTCTTTTTCTTCAGAATAAAAAGGGAAAAGAAAGGTTGAAACCACATCGAATCTGTTTCAGTTTTTTTCTTTTTGCATTTGCATCTATGTTGGTGATCCTCATATAAACAATGTTACTGAGATGTAAAGGAGTTTTTATTCTCCTGCTGTTTGTCCTCAGATGACCTGGATCACCTGGTGGACGACAATAACAAGGTGATCCTGCTGAGCATCGCAGACGACCTGAGGGCCCAGCTGCCTCTGGACGCCATGCTGACCTCAGAGACCGCTGCCCATCTCAAGGTAATCAGATTACTACGCAGATCTGGTTGTAGTTTAAAGATCTTTAATTATGAAGGTGTGATGTCTCAGATGCAGCAGCGTGCGTGCCCCACCGCGCACGTGGACAGCTTCCTGTACTCTGACGAGCAGTGTGAGGAGCTCTGACTGTGACGAGGTGGAGGCTCGGGAGGAGAGCATGGGAGTCGCCTTCTACTGCCTGCGATGCGGATCCACCCGGACCGCTCCTCTAGGTGGGCCTCAGATGATGTCAGATGTTTGTTTGTTGTCAGACGTTGTCATCCTCTTCTTGTTCCTGCAGCCTTCATCTCTCACTCCTTCTCAGCGACGGAGCTGAAGTTCCTGTTCCAGAACGTTCTTCCAGACCTGAGCGGCCGGACGCTGGTGGACGTCGGCTCCAGGTTGGGGGCGGTGTTGTACGGGGTCAGAGATTCCCTCTCACTCGTTCAGAGTTCTGTTGAGGTTCTGATATCTCGATTGTCACCCTGTTTGTGTGTTTTTGTGTTTGCACGCAGGGTTACGTGTACAGCTCGGCCTCCAGGCTGCTTGGTGTGGAGCTCAGTGAGGACTTTGTCAGGATGCAGAACGAAATGCTGCAGAAGTACAAGATGGCGGACAGAGTCCAGGTTTGTCTCAGAACTCCAGATAAAAAGGAAAGACACAAATAAAATATAAAATATGTTGATATTTATAAACACACTTATTCCAGTATCCAAGTGTTTCATTTCTTTACAAAGAACACATCTAAAGAATTATTTTCCTAAATGACTAAATTTGTCTTTTTTTTTTTTTTTATTAATTCCCAGTTAGCTAGTCGTAGTTAGCATGTCTCGTCTGATAGGGTCACCACAATTATTGGATTAGCCATGATGTCTCTGGAGGTTCATTTTGGAAATAAATTAAGTTTAAATGTAAATGTGATTTAAAATAGAAAGAAACAAGAATTAAATTTAGTGATCAACACAGACACATTTAAACTAAAGTAAAGCCATTTATTCACCCAGAAACAAAGAAAACTGTTTTTGTTGAAGTTACATTTTTGACTCAATCAAAAGAAAAAGGAATAAAACTTCAAAAATATTTTTGTGGACTTATATGATTGAGCATACAAAAACTGATTTTATTGCTAGTCCTTTTTGTGTTAAAAAAAAAAAAAAAAAAAAGCGAGCGTGTTGTAAAAATTACAGTTCTCCTGGCACAAACATTTAAAAAAATATATTTAAAAAAAATCACTGCTTAGAAAGCGTATATTATTGTTTTTATTTCTTTATTTTGTTACATTACATTTTCTACTATTTTTTTTTATTATTATTACTAAAAACTGTCACACATTTAGAAAAAAGAGCCGCAACTTCCAGCTTTTCCTGCCTCAATTATTACAAAAAAAATACACATGAAATTGTGGAGAACTGTAAATTAATATAGACAGGGGTGTCAAACTCCATCTCATAAGGGGCCAAAATCCAAAACACAACTTATGTTGCGGGCTGAACAGGATAAACATTTATTGAACACTCTAGAACTAAATTTAAAACCATAACTTTTAACATAATTATAGCATTACCTGCGATTATGCTAGTGTGAATTCTGTAAGCAGAATTTGGCTGCAGAAGTTAATAGCTGAAAATGCTAAGGCTAATAGCCAACTAAAATATCAGCTAAATGCCAAATTAGCCTAAAAAATTTAAAAAGATAAAGCTTAGCAGCTAGTGTGTTGCTAAAAAATAGCTAAACTTTAAATTAGCCTAAAAAACTGAGAAAAGCTTAAATTAGCCAAAACAGCTAGCATCTAAGAATTAGCATAACTCCAAAACAGCCTAAAAAAACTTCATAAGAAGCCCAAATTAGCCAAAACAGCTAGCATCTAAGAATTAGCATAACTCCAAAACAGCCTAAAAAAACGTTTTTAAGAAGCACAAATTAGCCAAAACAGCTAGCATGTAGCAGAAATATTAGCTAAAGTCCAAAGCTGCCAAAAAAAGCCTAAATTAGCCAAAGTAGTTAGTATGTAGCTGAAATATTAGCTAAATTCTAAAATAGCCTAAAAGATCCAAATGCTAAAATAGTTCAAAAAGCTAGTAGAAAGCCAATTTTTTTAAACTTCAGTACCATAACTTTTTAACAGAATTATGAATCATAAAAAGGCAGGAATATTATTCCAGAATCAATCAACTTAAACCTTAAATAATATTATACTCTCCATAAAAATATATTTTGTCAAAATTATAAAATTTAGAAATAAGCAAAAGAAAACATCGAGTCATTAATAACAATAAAATAAAATGATCTGGAGGGCCGGATAGAATTACCAGGAGGTACAGCAACATCAGAGCTCCAGTTTTTCTTTCTTTTTTTTTTTTTTTTTTGTAGAAAAACTGAATTTTTTGCAGATCTTTCTAACAGAACATTAAGTTCAGAGACAATTTCTGAGCTTGACCTTGACTTCTGACCTAGTTTCTCCTTTTTTACATTTTTGGATGCTGTTGTACCTCATGATTTTCTTAAGGAAAAAATGTAGCTTGGCTCAAAAAGGTTGAAAAACACTGGTATAAGTGTTCACTACAACCATTTCCCGCAGCATACCCATAGAAAAAATAAAGATTTTCTTTTTACTGGACCACCTACGGTCTATGATGGTCATTCTCCGTACAGGTCTGACCATTTTTCACTCACAGACATCCTGTATCCCCCGTAAGGACAGTCGTGGCTTTATCTGTCAGAACTGATTTCAAGCATTCAAGAATTCTGGTTTATTCAATCAAGTGGGGGCTTTAAAAAATGCCCTCCCTCTTCTCCAGGTTCTCCATGCTGATGTTTGCACACAAGAAGTTCTGCTGCAGAACGCAGACGTGCTGATCATGAACAACGTGTTTGAATTCTTCATGGAGCCCAGCGAGCAAGTCAGGTAGAAACACAGAGCTTCAGGAAGGAACCAAATCTGACAGCCGCTCGTTCTTTACCGAGACGGTTCTTTGATTTCAGAGCGTGGAACTTTATCATGCAGAACTTCAGGAGGACAGGGTGTCTGCTGGTTACGGTCCCCAGTCTGCGGGAGAGTCTGGACGCCCTCCAGGTAAAGAGCGGCGTCACCCACACCTGCACGATGTCATCATGACGTCATGTTCTTCAGGATTTCTTTGCTCCTCTCCAGATTCTGTTGCCGCCGGGATGGCTGGAGGAGCTCCCTGTAGATCACAACGTGTACCTGGGAAAAGATTCAGACCCTGAAAGCCTCGCACTGATCCACCTGTACAGGGTCATGTGACAGATGATAGTCACACCTGGACCAAGGACGATTGCACCTATTTCAGGTCATGTGACTGTGGAGGTCCACCCCTCAGACACACCTGTGGCATCCACCGAGGACAAGTAACACATGTGCAGGGTCATGTGACAGGATGGGGACTCTCGTCATGTGACTTACCTGAATGTGGTTACCTGTAGACAGACACTCAGATAATCTGCTTTTATTACTCAATTAAGATGACCAGTATTCTTTTTTACACTCTTTTGTTCAATGTTTGCCTCTTCATCTGATCTAACATTCAGTAAAGTCTGATTTGTTTGTTAATATGTGAATTTACCTGATAAATAAAGCATATCAGCTCTCTAAGAAAAAAACGTATTAAATCATTAAATTATTGTTTGAAATAATAAAAGAAATACTAGTTTAAAAAAGAAAGGTAGATTTGTACTGAAAAAAAATGAGTAGTGTCACATAAAACACTTAAATCTAAATTAATAGAGATTTTTTTTTAAATTAAAAAAAAGCCACAGATTACCTGACCCTTTAAAGCCCAATACATCGAAGAATAGACTTTTTTTTTTAATTTTTTTTTTAATCAAGATGTATTTTTAAACATGGGATGAAATCCACAAAAAATATTTAGAGTATCTTTTTTTTTTAAAGAAATAAAAGGTAATTTTTTTTTCAATTATGAATGTTTGCTTAAAAATATTTACATGAGTGTTGAGGGTTAAAATAAAAGCACATTTTTAACCCACTCTCTGAAATTTGATTCACACATTTTTTAAATGGTGTAAATTTATTATACAGAATTATCAGCAAGTTTAATATTATTTCAATAAAGCAAGTAGTAATTAAAAAAAAAAAGATAGACGGGTTATTCTCACCATAACATTTTAGAAAATTAGCTAAACTTTTCCCGCCAAAAGTGTTTTTCAGATTTAAAGGAAGCAGCCATTTTGAAATGAGCAGGAAAAGCCCTTCTACTGCCCCCTAGTGGAAAGATGAACTACAGCACAGAACCGTTAAATACAATGGGTTTATAATTACGGAAAATTTGGAACATTCTAATATTATAGAGGTCTCAGAAATGAGCGTATCAGATATAATACAAATTGTTATATTGTAACCTTACATTTGATTTAAATTTGTAAAAAATATTTTTGTTGTTGAAGTCCCACTCTGATAATCTGTTACACAAGTGTCCCCAGTGGTCCTTTAATTATAATTATACCATTTTTAGCCAAAATTAAAAAAAACCTGTTGGACATAGTTTCTGCAGAGCAGCAACATTTCATCAGAATTTCTTCTTAGCTGTGACTTGTCGATGAGTAAGCCTGCACTGATTTCCCATCATCCTTTTTGTTTATACTCTCTTCTGATGGCTTACAACCCTAAAACAAAAATGGCAACATTGGAACTATCCTGCCGTAATTTTTTGAGCCAGATTCCAGCTTGGACGAGGAAAACAAAGACGTACATGGATGTAGTCATCTACGAGTGGATGCATCAGAATGAAGTGGAACAGGAACCTTGTGTCCCGCCAACTGTAACACCTACATCACTGCTATCGCTTCACAAAAATGTTGATAAATACTCAAAAATGTAAATTAAACTTAATTTTATTTATATCATCCATTATGGGAAAAATGCCACAAGAACAAAAGTTCAAACTGTCACAAATTTAAAACTCTGTCATGGCTGACATATTTTCATGCAATATTTCATTTTTTCTGACTTTCTGTATTCTATAAATTTATTTATTTTCATTCTCTCTGGAACAATTCTTTCCGTTTTATAAAAGTAAGTTTGTTGATTTAGATTTTTTATTTCATTTTTATTGACAGGGTTGGTGTTTTTATGGGGCCTACTGCATGCTATCTAAAACTGTTTTTCATTTGTTGCTGATTTACAAGAATGTTAATAAATGAATATCACAAAAAGAGAAAATTAAGCGTATTTTCTTTATATATAAGTTGCGTATCATGTCAAAAATGCCACAAAAAAGAGGTTCAGTAGTCCAAACATTTTTGAATCTTGCCATGGCTAACACATTTTCATGTAATGTAGTTTATATGCATGTATTGTCATTGTACATATGTGTTGGTACATTTATTTACATATTCAGGAATATATGTAAATATAGACAACATATATATACATACATATACACATATATATATATATATATATATATATATATATATATATATATATATATATATATATATATATATATATATATATATATATATATATATATATATATAGTTATCAATATTTATTTTAATTTGGTATATTATTAATTTATTACTTGTAATTATTAATGTATTTAGTTAATTTCAGATATGTTTATTTTTTTTTATGCAACTTTTTTTTTTTGTTTGTTTGTTTGGTTTTTTTTTTTTTGCCTTTTAGTGGTCCCATGACAAATTAGTTCAATTCAATTCAAATTCAATGTAATAATTTATTTTTCTAACCTCCCATATTCAGGAAATTTTTTTTCACTTTATTTTGGAACAATTTCGCCTTATTTTCTTTTTTATAAAACTAAGTTTGTTCGTAACATTTTAGATTTTTTATTTTATTTTTTTTTAGACAGAGTTGGTGTTTTTATGGGGCCCGTCCTGTAGAGGGCGATAAAGAGCCGTCAGAGTTTAGTCACGCGCTGCTAAATACGTAGAAGAAGAAGAATGAGTCTGAAGTGGGATAAAACTTCGTCAACAAGCCGCCAGTGAGCCGCTTCAGCCCGCGACTCTTTCTCCTCTCTTCGGACCGGTGGAAGCTGTTTCACCGTAGCTCACGTTGGTAAAGAAGCTTCTTAACTCGTCCCGCTGCGCCTCCGAGCCGCAGGCTGAGCGTTTAGTGTGGAATTGGGTCATAACCGAGCGCGTCGGCTCTCACGTTGAGGAGGAACACTTCCATGCGGGCAGATTATCGGCGCGTCTAACAAAAGACCCGCTCTCCTCCTCTTCCTCGCTCAGTCCGCGGTTCCGTTCGGGCGCTCCGCTTTCCCGTCTCGGATGTAATGTTTCGGTTTCCCTTCTTTTCTTTCATTCCAGCGCAGAAGCGGAGCTCCGAGATGCCGCTGCTCCACAGGAAAGCCTTCATCCGACAGAAGCCTCCGGCGGACCTGCGGCCGGATGAAGAAGTGTTTCTCTGTAAAATCACCCACGAAATCTTCCGGACCTACGAGTGAGTAACGGCGAGGCCACCGCCGAGCGCGGCGGGGAGTTCGGGAAACTTTCTGTACCAAGCTAACTTTCTTTGTCCCGGCTGGAGGAGGAGGAGGCTGCTGGGGGGGGGGACAGGTGTCTGTCTGACCGGCTGGTGGGGCAGGTGGCCGGTCAGAGCGGCCCGAGCCGCCGTTTTTTTTTTTTTTTAGCCCGGGAGCGAGCAGCGCCGCCGCCGCCTGTCAGCCGCTCGCTAGCCGTTAGCAAGCGACCCGGCTGTAACCGCCGAACCCGCTCCCGCCACGGCGCTAAAAGGCTCGTGCCACCATTTGGAGAAGCTAATCGGAACAAATAATAATAAAAACACAAACTTCCGCGCGCCTTTCTGAGCCAAATTTACATTTATAAACTTATTTTTGGTGACACGAACGACCTGCTGGGTTTTTGTTTATCAGAACCATGAACACTAAGTGCTGTTTTCGGCGATAAAAGGCTTTAATCACACGTTATTTACGCTGTTATGAAGCAGAAATGTGGTTATTAAAGGATTTAGACTCAAGCTGCGGCTGTCTGTGAGGATTTTCACTCTTTATCAAAATGAACCAAAAAGTACAATTACGTTTTTTATATATTTTATTCTGTAAAGCACTTTGTTTGAAAAGTGCTTTATAAATAAAGTTTTATTTGAATATCAAACATTCATGCTTTGGCATGTTTGTGATTAAATATTTCTCATCTGGATCTAAAAACATTAATAATCCAAGTTAAAACTGTTCATGGTTTTCTTTTAAAGCTATTTTTAAACAATAAAAATTGAATATTATTGTTAATTTTGATCAAATCTAATGTTTTCAAATGAAAATTTTCATCTTATTATGTCTTACATCTATTTAATTTCACTTAATGTATTTAAATGCTTTTTTGTGCATTTTAATTTAATTATTTTGATGGTGAATGACACCTGGACGTCATATAATCTCCATTTGTTTCACTTAACGTCCATCTATACTGCTTATATTTATTTAATAATATAAAATACTTTCTTTATTCCACAGCTATGATCATATAAATAGTAATTTTATCTTGTAATGCTTCCAAAATCTTATTACAAATAATTTGCTTCTGGTTGGATGTTAACTATATCTAATGTGAAGTGACAGTAAAATTATAATTAATCTAATAATAACTCCTAAAAATTTGGTTTTCAGGAAAAATTTTACAGCTAATTGTGTTAAATTGGAGCTGAAGTTTGAATTTCTGGATCAGAAATAAGTTGATTTAGTACTAGGTCCTCAAATCCATGAGAATTTTCATTCTTTGAGTTACACTCTTGGTATCCAGACTTTTTATTTAATCTCTTTGAGACCTGAGCTCTTGTTTAATGCAGTTTTTTTAATTTCTTAGTCACGCTTTTGTGGTGAAATAATCAAAAATGTGATGTCCATTCACGTGGAGGCCGAGTTTAAAGAGGTTAAAGTGGTTTTAGTCAAGTTTCTAAGGCTTTACTGTAGATATTTTCCCACTTTTTCTTTATTTTTTCACTTATTTTACATCCTTACAGTTGATATTTTCAGACATTTTCATTCATTTTTGTAAAAACGGCTCTGTATCAGATGTGAACATCGTCCTCCTCCTCTCTTCCACAGTGAATTCTTTGAGAGGACCATCCTCTGCAACAGCCTGGTGTGGAGCTGTGCGCTCACGGGGCGAGCGGGCCTCACGTACCTGGAGGCGGTGGAGAGCGAGCAGCGCGCGCGGCAGAGCCTGCGCAGCTTTCCCCGGGCGCTGCTGGTGCCCCTCCTCCACCTGGCTGCGCTGAGCCACCGCGGCCGGCTGGCGGAGCTCTGCGAGGACGTCTACGCCTTCGTCAAGGACCGCTTCTTCCCCGGGGAGATGGTGGAGGTCAGCAGACGCAACGGGGTCAGGTACGCTCCCAGGATGTGCTTTTGAGACCGCACGGTCGCCATAGTAACAGATGTTTGAGTAGTTGCAGTTCACTTTAGCATCTTTGTGATCGAAGTTTATGTTTTTGTTCTTTGTATTTGTAGTGAAGTTCTGTAAAATCAACAATCTTGTATTTCAGACACATGTGTGAGATCCTGGAGGTGCACTCACCGTACTCCAGCTCCAACGGAGCGGCGCCGGCCAACGGAGCGACGGGCACCAACGGCCACGCCAACCCAGCTCAGATTGACACCATCGTTATCAGTGACAGCGATGAAGAGGACGACGCCTTCCAGAGTCCCGTCGTGCACGCCAAAGGGTCAGTTCAGAAGATTCTATGCCCGTATAATCCAGCTTTTGTAAACTCTGTTTTGGATTTCAGCGGACGAGTCCGACCGGTGCTGGTTTGAGTCTGAACTCTGCGTTTGTGTTTCAGGAAAAAGAAACCTCTGAGTCCGTCTGCGTTCAAATACACTGTGAGGATGATGAGCGACGAACACGGCGAGCCTTTCACCGTCAAAGCCAATCAGATCAGGTGAGGAGCTTCACCTGGAGTTTGTTCTGGGGATCTTCTGTGTGTGGTTTCAGGGTCTCCACAGTCATGAAAAATGTTATTTCTAGCACATTGAAAAGTTTGAAAAAAATCTTATGGTAAGTTTTTTAAAAACATACTGAAATTTTAATAATTTTGATGCAAAAGGCATTAAAACACAAAATGGTTTAACATGAGATTCAGATTAAAATTTTGGCAAAATTGCAACCTAGCACTATCTGTGATGGGAGTTGAGGTTGGATTTGACAACAAGTGACTTTTCAAAGAGAATTAATCAAGTGTGGCGACTGAAAGACCTTCACCAGAAACGTGTAAAATGTAAACTTTGATCCAAGTTCCTCCAAGTGTTCTTCCAACTTTAATCACAAACATTACAGGACAAATGTTGAAGAATGGATTAAATACACATCAGTACAAATCCATACACTGTGAAATAGTTAACAGGTGTTCTGCTGAATACTCATGTTGTGGGTGTGGTTGACTTTGTAAAGTTCGCTTAATTTTTTTGGGATTTTTCTTCTGAAAAAATTCCAGAATTTTGCTATAATTTTTCCAGAATTATGCAATATTTTTAATTTTTACTAGGATTTTATTATATCTTTTTTCAGAACTTTGCTATATTTTTTTTCTTATTTATTTTTCTATAATTGTTTCCTGATTTCTTTTTTTTAATTCCAGAATTTTTTTGTAATTTTTCAAAAAGAAATTCTATATTTTTCTGATTTTTACTATATTTTTCAGAATCTTTCTATAATTTTTTCAGATTTTTACTATGTTTTTTGTTCCAGAATTTAGCTATAATTTTTTTTTTGAATTCTACTATATATATAATTTTTATTTATTTATTTTTTTACATAATTTTGCTGTCAATTTTCGGATTTTGGCTGTAATTGTGACAAAATTCCTACTCACTAAACAGACCGTTGATATTGTGACGAGCACACGAATGAAACAGATCATGGATATTGGAATTTCCATGAAAGCTTTCGGCAAACCATTGCTGGAAAAGTGCACGAACCCTGGTCTGTTCCTTCTTTCCGAGTTTGTCCAAAAAAAAAAAACCAATGAAAATAGAACAAGATTCTAGTTTGTTTGAGCTCTTTGGTAATCCTTTAAAACGAAGTTCTTGTAGCTGCGGCCATGAATCGTGTTCCAGCTGAGAACTCTGAAAGGACCCGCCCCCTCCTGGCGTTCCAAGCAGGAAGTGGCTCCAAGAAGCCAAAATCCAAAAGACTGACTCAGACCAGTAGCTGCTTACTGGCGACATCTGGATCCAACATGGCGGCTTCCATAACCATTAAAAAAAAAAAAAAAAAAAAAGGGCGACTGAATTGACTTAATTTTGCTGGAATCAGAATCGAGACCTTTTTTTTATGGATGATGTCACACCTTTTCATTCCAATTATTTAGATACAGTTGATGGTTTTACCTGCCGTAGTGCCGCTGAGCAGCAAACGTTCAAACCGCAGCTTTTTGTAGACCTTAACAGGTTTTGTTGTTGATGCAGGAAAGCTGCTTGTTTCTTGCATTTCTTCCCATTTTTAATTTATTTCTTTTGTTAATGTTGATGTCTGCTGACCTTCAGCTGACCTTCAGCGCCTCATCTTCCGTGTCTTTCAGTCGGAGGAAGTCCATCCTGTCCCGAGAGAAGCTGAAGCTGCTCTACAAGCAGCACTGTGAGCCTCAGAGGGGCTTCATCATCCTCAAGGTGAGGTCAGGACTGCCACCAGGTGAACTTCAGACCAGCGGTCCCGACTGACGTGTCCTCCTGTCTCAGGCCTCCACCGTCAAGAAGTTCCAGCTCTCCGAACAGACCTTCTCCCAGTTCTTCCCCGACGAGCCCCCCCAGTTCCCGTTCAGCTCTCCCTCCTCTAATGGGGGAGCGTGCGGCTCACCTGGACAGGTACAAACCCACCCTGTTGGGATTTAAAAATCCTTTATTGGTTAATCTACGGAGCCCCTAAAGCAGAGGTGTCAAACATACGGCCCGCGGGCCGTATCCGGCCCGCTAGATGATTTACTCCGGCCCAATTATGAAGAAAAAAATATATAAGAATTTTCAAAAAAGAAAGCAAGTTTCTAGCCCATTCCTGTGGCGAGTTATGGTTCTTTAAAGAAGTGGATGCAATGCGCAATTTAACCACTAGGGGGAGCAAATGAAACTCAAAAGATCAAGAAATTAACATTGGATTTATTTTGCTGTGGAAACCCCCAAAATATTTAACAAACTGTTTTTACAACATAAAATGATAGTTTTGGGTGTAATTTCATAAAAACCACTAAACTAAATTTAGTCAACAAACTAATCAACATATTTTTGACTGAAAATGCAATAGAAAATTTCAGGTGAAATTCCCAGGTTCCTCATTTGGGCCACAAATATGAAGAGTTTGTGTTGGTAGAGGAACATGACAGACCTCACAGCTCCATGATGTTTTTGTCCAAAGACGACAAATAAAGGCCATATTTTGCCTTTAATTCAATAAAATATCAGTTCCCGAACATAAAAACGTTTATTTTATCACGTTGATCTCACAGCTGCACAGCAGGACGTCTGAGGGCGTCCGTCGGTTCCAGAGGGTTCATTTAGTTTGATTTTTCATTGATTCAAACATTTATATTTTTCCCGTAGCCCCTCTTTAGTTTACAATGGGGATTGTTTTAATGTCAGATGTAAAACATTCAGTCTGTATAAAATTAAATAAACCTTTTTTTTTTTAGTGAAATCCATTTTATGAAATGCTTTGGACTCAGTAAATAAAAAAGTAATAATAAGTGATTAGACTATTAGGTTGTTTGAAACAGTTTTTGCAACTAAGAAATAAACAAAACAAAAATAAAGCTAAAAATAACACGTTAAACAAAGGTTATTTTGCTGTTATGTTTCTGGCCCGGCCCACTTGAGATCAGACGGGTTGAATGCGGCCCCCGAACCAAAATGAGTTTGACATCCCTGCCCTAAAGGGACATCGAACAAAAAAAAAAAAACAATTTCTAACTCGTGGCCACGACTTACGGATATGATACGCAGTTGCAGCCCATTCAAAACAACAGGAGCAGCTTTTAGGTTTGGTTTTGATCACGTGGTCGGATGTTTAGGTTTCTCCGGATCACGTGACTGATCACGTGACTTTTGAGTTTCTGCCGATTTCTGTCTGACAGCGGCTAACAATATGGCGGTAGATCCACTACTTTTTTGGTGTAAAATCCCTCTGAATAAAATATTTTGTGGACTAATCTTTATTTTGATAATATTTCTAGCGAGAAATGTACCCGTTACTATCACGACATGCATTTATTTTGGACATACAGTTCGTAGTTTGTCTGTTTTGCTTGACTTTTCGGGCTCAAAAATCGTAAAACAGCAACGTCTGGGGTGCACGGAACAATCACGGAACCGGGCGATCAGCAGGATTTGGGACCCGACCCGCATCGGTACCGGGTCAAGGTTAGGGTTAGGGTAGATTCGGAGAAACCGCCCGGAACCTTTTTAAATCGGGCCCCGAATGACTTCTGTAAAGCTAGAACGTGTTCAGTCTGACCACTTCCGGTCCAGGAGACGGTCAAACGTGATCCCGAAACGAAGATTATCAAGCATCAATAATGTTTCTTTAATTTCTGCCTCATAAACAAACACAAATGTCGGTTATTTTAAGTGACAATAACGAGGGATGCTTTCAGACAAAATGAAGAAAGATAAACACATAAAGTCACGTGATCCGGAGAAACCTAAACATCCGACCACGTGATCAAAACGAAACCTAAAAGCCGCTCCTGTTGTTTTGAATGGGCTGCAACTGCGTATCATATCCGTAAGTCGTGGCCACGACTTAGAAATTGTTTTTTTTTGTTCGATGTCCCTTTAGGGGCTCCGTATTAATCAAATTAATTAACTAACTTTTTTTTTTAATGCCATGAAATTATAATTTGATTAAGGTCTTTTGTTCGGTTGGTTAAAAGAAATATTTCTATAAAACTGTTTTTCATAAACTAAACTTTAGTTAAAAAATAATTTAGATATAAAAAAATGAAGTTAAATTGACTTAAAGTTCCTATCTAAGACTCGTGAATCAAAGGGAATTCTGTTATTTTGCAGCCATCATCAGCCTCAGTAATTATTGATTAAGTCTATAAATCTTCAATTAAATTTCTACAGTAATTGAAGGTATTGATCTGAAGGTGAAGAAAAGTGATTTTCATCAGAGCAGCTTAATCAAAGCTTCTCAGCTCTATTTTTTTTTTTTTTTTTTTATCCATTATTTGGTTTTTAATGTGCGACCTCGTTTGCTTCTTCTCCTGGAGAGTTGTCACAGTTTTATGCAGGAGTCAAAAAAATAATACTGTTAAAAAAAAGAAGAATCTAAATCAAATCAGTTCCTCTACGTTTGCTCGCCGTTTTTGCTGGTTGGTGGTTCCAAACCCTTCTGGACGCCATCCTTCTGTGTCGTCATGTCGACCCAGACGTGTTGAGATCAAAGCTCTGTGGAGGCCGGGCCGTCACTTTCAGACCGTAAAGATGGGGTTGTTCTGCCGCAGAATACGTTTGAAACCAATCATACTCCCCCTAATGCATGATGGGTAAATATGTGGCTAGAACTCCATCTGCAGAATCCCAAACGTTGAAGGAACCCCCACAACCCTTCACAGTTTCCTCTCCTCCCTCTGAAGAGCAAACTTCACTTGTTTTTATGTTGGAGGTTGATTAATTCTTCCATGAAGACGGTAAACGGGTGAACCTGAGCTCCACTGGTGTCTGTCGGTTCTGAGATGAGGACGCAACTTTAATCACAAACATAACAGGACAAATGGTGAAGAATGGATTAAATACACATCACAAATCTATGTACTGCAATACAGTTAACAGGTGTTCTGCTGAATACTCTTGTTGTTGGTGTGGTTGACTTTGTAAAGTTTGCTTAATTTTTCTATAATTTTTTTGGATTTTTCTTCTGAAAAATTACAGACTTTTGCTATAATTTTTCCAGAATTATGCTATATTTTTTATTTTTATTATATTTTTTTCAGAACTTTGCTATATTTTTTCTCATGTATTTTTCTATATTGTTTTCTGAATTCTTTTTTTTATTTCCAGAATTTTGCTGTAATTTTTCCAAAAATTTTCTATATTTTTCTGATTTATACTATATTTTTTTTGTTCCAGAATTTAGCTATAAATTTTTTTTTTTACATAATTTTGCTGTCAATTTTTCGGAATTTGGCTGTAATAAAAATAAAAAAAATAATAAATAAATAAATAAAATTCCTACTCACTAAACAGACCGTTGCTCTTCACCCTCTGAAGAGCAAACTTCCTTCGAAACCTCTTATTTTGAAGGGGCAATAAGCTTGATCGGTCATCATCTGCTGCTCTAAGTGGTCGACCTCGGCGTCTACGATCCTCGGCGTTCTTCAGGAGAGTCTGAACATCTAGAATCTGCTGTGAGATCTTTGACCGACCTCGCTGCTGCAGAACAACCACCTTCCTTCTGTCGCAGCTTCACCAGATATTCGTCATCCAGTTTAAAACCTCCAGCACACTGGTTCTTAACCTGGGTTCGATGGAACCCCAGGGGTTCGATGGGTTGATCTCAGGGGTTCGGCAGTAGGGTTGGGCACCGAAGTTCGGTTCCAAGTCGGAACCGTTATGATTTATGCGGTTCTGCCAAAACCGAAAGAAGCTGCTGCAAACGGTGCAGCATGTCGGTGTCAAATTTCATTTGTTTGTGGACATGTCAATCATCTCTACTCACGTCAGTAGTATGAAATCCCAGCCAGTCTCTTTTATGTTCCTACAATTGTGGGCGGGCTCATATAAAGTTGCTGACTAGGCGAAAACGCGCCGCGCAGGTCTTCCATGTGTGTCTGCATATCACAGTTTGACAATCAGGAACTCCTGGGCTCGTGATGTTTTCACGGACCCGATCATCGAACAGAATATTGATCCTATGCGAGTGTTTTTGATTGTTTGTTCTGCGGCGCTGTTGTGTACATGAGTTCACGCCATCTCCCGTTAAGGAAGGTATTAATGTTCTGGAGATCTGCAGTCAAGGAGTTGTTTTGTCTATTCACGTCAGAAATTAAACCAGAGAAAACCTGAAGACGCGTCATCCTCCTTTATTCCAACACGACGCCGAGAAACGGGCGAGGCGTTCAAGGACCAGAGGAACGTGGGAGACGCCAGTTACACTCGCTCCATACGCTGGGAGACAGACAATTAATGCGCAGGGCTTAGCTTGGCTCTCCTGCACTGTGATGTTTTATTAGTTTTCGTCGAAAACAATAATAAAAAGTCCCTTATTTTTTTTCCTCTGGAGTTAAAAACCGTCAAAACTCAGTCTCACAAACAGCGGAGTCACCTGTCATGCAGCCCCCCCCCAATCAAAATGTTTGCCATGAATTTGCCACGCGTGAAAAAAACAAGGTGATGTTCATGCACGGCTCATTTTGTGTACCAGTAAAAAAAAAACTTGTTTCTAGATTAAAAAACAAATAAATAAAAATTTCACCAAAGAGGGGTTCGGTGAATGCGCATATGAGACTGGTGGGGTTTGGTACCTCCAACAAGGTTAAGAACCACTGCTCCAGCAGCTGTTCACGTCTGGTAGAGCTGCCACCATTAGTCGACTAATCGAATATTAAAATAGTCGATTTGATAATCGATTAGTCGTTACTTTATATTATATGGAGTCAGAGTGTAGTAAAGTTGAAAGTTAAAATAGCATTCTGCTAGTTTTTTGGACTATTTTGGCATTTATTACAGTTTTTTAGGCTATTTTGGAGTTTAATATTTCAGATGAATGTTGGCTAACTTGGGTTATTTTTTTAGTTTCTTTGTTTTAGAGTCTAGTTAAAATTTCAGCTATATGCTAGCTTTGCTAGCTTGGGTAACTTGGGCTTTTTATTTTTAGTTTTTTAGGCTTTATGCATTTAGATAATATTTTAGCGGGCTATTGGCTTCAGCATTTTCAGCTGTTGTCTCTAGCATCCTCAGCGGCCAAATTCATCCTACAGCATTCACATTAGCATTATCACAGGTAGCGCTATACATCTAATTTTTAGCTAGTTTAAAGCTAATGAAATGTGTTTTACATCGACTCTGTTCGTGACCCGATTAGTCGACTAATCTGAACAAATAATCTGTGATTAGAAGTCTTAAAATAATCGTTTGTGGCAGCTCTAATGTCTGGTTTGAACCTCCATCTGTCGTTGATGATTTTTAGCAGCTGTTTGCTCTAATTGGTTGATCAAACACCTGAAAACAATCCGACTGAATCCCAGACTTTGTGCCAGTGAGCCTGAAAGAATCTGTGCTGGTTTGAAGCCAAAAGGCAGAAACTCCAAATATTGAGTTTTCTTTTTTTTTTTCATCGATCACTTCGTAAATTGATAAAATTTAAACTTATATTTCTAAAAGCCTTTTTTTTTTTACAGCATTTTTCCTGCAGCTCTGCTTCCAGACGTTGTTTTTTTTATAGAAAGTCGTCGTTCTTGATTGATTCGTATCCCCCAAAGTATGAGAAAACATTTCAGACTTTCTAAGAGGTTCATGTTTCAGATGCAAACCTAAATGTTCATTCTGGACTTCTCCATCAAGTTTCCAAAACATATATTTAAACTCACCAGTAACTTCAGTTTGGGATAAAATCCCATCATAAATGAGGAGGAAACCTCAAATAGATTTAACAGTTTTCTTCACCGTGTCTTTGCCGCGTCTCCAGGCGAGTCTGTCGCCGCTTCAAGCGATGGAGGAGAAGCTGAAACTGCTGCAGAAGAGGGAGGAGATGGCCGCCGCCGCTCAGGACAAAGCTCGGCTGAAGAGGGAGCGGGAGGGAGCGCAGGAGGCCAAGAGGAGAGAGCGGGAGGACAAGGACCGGCTCAAGGAGGAGCAGAGGAAGAGGTTTGAGGAGGAGAAGCAGAGGAAGAAGGAGGAGAAGGAGCGCAGGAAGCTGGAGAAGGAGAGGGTGAGTGTCTGCGCTCGGGTCCGAACGTGCGGCGCGAGAGGAGTAACGACGGAGGTGATCGACAGGAGCGGGAGAAGCTGAAGGAGGAGAAGAAGAAGTACGCCCAGAGACTGAAGCTGCTGAGCAAACCCAGGGAGGACATGGAGTGTGAGGACCTGAAGGTCAGTGAACGCACCATCGAGGCTCCAATCTGATCACAGGATCGGAAATTAGGCCAGATCAGACTCGATCGAAATCTGGTTTTGATTATTTTGATCACCGCCACAATTAGTCGACTAATCGACTATTAAAATAATCGACGACTATTTTAATAGTCGATTAGTCGTTACTTTATATTGTATGAAGTCAGATTGATAGTAAAGTTGAAAGTGATAGGAGCATTCTGCTAGCTTTTTGGAATATTTTGGCATTTATTAAGGTTTTTGCTACATGCTAGCTGTTTTGGCTAACTTAAGCCTTTTTTAAAGTTTTTTTTAAGCAATTTTTGAGTTGATCTTATATTTCAGCTATATACTTGTTGTTTTGGCTAATTTAGGATTTTTCCGTTTAATTTAGCTAATATTTCAGCAGCATGCTAACTATTTTTGGCTCATTTTATTTTTTGGCTAATTTGGCATTTAACTAATATTTTTTTTTTTCCAAATTCAAGTTTTATTGACAAAGCATATTGACAACAAACACTTTTAGATACAGAAATTGTTACTTTGCTTCATTTTTTTTCCCCCTCCCTTCTTCTATCTCCCTCTCTTTTAAATAAGAAACACAAAAAAAAAAAAAAAACTTGGTTGTGCGTAGAAGGGTAGCCAAGTTTCTGAAATATATATTAACATATTTTTATATTCCAGTGTGCAGAAATAAGGACTTTTTTCTTTTCCTTTCTTTCTTCAGTCTTCTTTACAAAACAAAAGCATCAACATGTTTTACATATTCCGTCCACTTAGTCCAGATCCTGTAAAACGTATCCATATGCAGTTTAACTGAAAAAGACAGTTTTTCCATTTTGTAGATTTCTTGCACAGAATGTATCCAGTCCTTGATTGTTGGGGGTCAGGGTTAAGCATCTCCGTGTTAAAGCTTCTTACTTGCTGCCAGTAGCATGTAGAAGAGTTTCTTATCCTTTAAGTTGCTTTAATTTAACTAATATTTTAGCTGGTTATCAACTTCAGCATCTTTACATCCACTTTGCCCATGAACCGAATAATCGGAAAAAATAATCAGTGATTAGTCGACTATTAATGTGGCAGCACTATCATGAACAGATCCAGACGTTTTACTACCGTGAAGCGCAGCGGAGTACGGCAGAAGTTGAGCGGAAACACAAAGTTAGGAAGAAGTTCACAGATTCTGAGTTCAGGGTTCAAAAGTGTCTCTTGCTTTTTGCCTTAACTCTTCCGCTCTCTTTGGGGTCCTGATGACTCCAACCACACATTGAAATGCCATTTCTTCCATGACAAATGTGGACAGGATTTCATGTCTGCCGTGGACATTAATGAAACTCAAAAATCAGTGTCTTTTGGGGTCCAGATGACCCCACTTTTAATGTAAACAAGCCAAGGAGAGCGGAAGGGTTACACAAACCTGTAAAGGTGTTTAAAAAGAAAAAAAGATCAGATATTGGTTTCTTTATTTATTTATATTAGGGGTGTAACGGATCACAAAACTCACGGTTCGGATCATTTTTCGGATCAGTAAAAAGTAAAAAAAATTAAAAAATGAAAAAAACAAAACGAAAAAAAAAACCCCAACAATATCAAACCTAATTTAATTTTTGGAAACAGTTTAACTCATAAATTCAATAAGCATTTAAAATACCTCACACACACAATATTTACATATGCAACAACAAAACATCTGCTCATTGAAGCCTATTTATTAAAACAAAACATATTTGTACTTCGAACACAAACAAAATACTAAAACATGTAGTTTCTGATGACATTTACATGTTTTTAGACCAAATCTACAAAAACTAAGAGAAAAGAATGATTAAAAATAGTGTTGAAAACACCAAATCTATCTGGATTATCTTTTAAAATTAAATCATAAATAAAACAGTTACAATATTTTTTTGGGTATGAATTGCTTTATTGAAACTAACTGTGGGAACATTTAAATGTTTTAAATGATAATTTTCTGTAAAACGTGGCACTTCTGCGTCAGCTTTTCCTGGTCAATTTTGACATCTCTGGCTTGCCGTACAATGTTCCGCGATTCCACCGGAAAGCCCGTAACGGAGCTTCCATTCGATGCGAACGGACAATTGGTTTAAATTATGCTAGCGCGAGGTGTCCGCGTATGGGGGGTGGGTGTTCGAGCGGTCCGCGGTACACACGTGTCCCGCACCGTGGCCTCTGATCCGTACGGACCACGGATTTTCCCTGATCCGTTACACCCCTAATTTATATGATTGTTTATCTGATGGGGACAAATACAAACATAAATCATTACATTAGAACAATCTGATGCTTGAATTCCAGTGTTTATGGCTAATTCACATCACCCGTCACGAGTGGAGCTTTTACTGAAGTGAAAAGAAAATACAAAAGTAACACGAAAAACTGTAGAAATTCATTAATAACTAATAAAAATAAGTAGAAAATGTACTCAACCATACTGGTATTACACACTTCACAAAGCCAGATAATATATTTTGCACAATGTGCTCACACTGCTGTTTCTTTAATAACAAGAATTTAATTTGCTTTTTAAAGATTTTATCTTGGTGGGGAGACTCTTCCACAGAGAAAATACTCTGTGCAGAAGACGTTCTTGTTGGCCTGAAAGTTTCTCGTCTTTTGACAAATTTAGACAGCAGTTGAGATGCAAATCCACTTAGACATTTATAATAGCTTTAGTTGAACTGAATTGAATGCCTTTATTGTCATTGTAAAAGTTACAACGAAATTTAGGTACGACTCACTCTCAATGTGGACACATGTTTATACAACACACCGTAATAAATATATAAAATATGAAGAAAAAAAAAAGATTTTAAATAAAAAATAGGATCAATTATGTGCAAGAAATAAGTTAATGAAATCCATAAAATTTAAAATCTTGTATTTACTTTAAAATATGACAGTCATGATAAGAAATGGTTAAATAGTTTTAACGAGATTGGAGCTCAACATTGTAGGAAAAATACTAGAAAAAAAGTTTCTGTGCTTGGAGGAAGTGGTTTGTGAAGCGAATCAAAAGTGAGATGATTCCCATGATTCACTGTTTTTAGAATCCACTGATCCAAAAATCAAATGTACTAGAAATTTCCCAGAAGTGTTTGCAAAAAACTAGCGTGCATCGAGGCTCACTAGATTAGCAAATATAGACCACAATGCATTGTAGTCGAACAGTTGTGGAAAAAAAACATGTTTTAAATGTAATTTTTGAATAAACCGTCCACATTTTCACCAATAAATGCCATGAAATGTTCGTATTGATTCAATTTTCACTTTGTGAAATCTGTGACGTCATATCCGGCGTTTAAAAAAAATGAAAGATAAATAGTGAGCCTTGTGTCCAAAATGCCTTTAAAATCAAGGGCACTAGATGGTCCCGCACTATATGGTTTTTTAGGAGGGAATTCAGACACAACCTTAGAATAATACGAGTCATGTGACCAACACTGACTGCACCACAAGAGGTCCCACAGCATCACAGCTCATCAAAAGTTGAATAGTTGGATCCACAGCTCCTCTGCAAAACCACCAACCATCATTTGCCGCTCCACGGCTGGAATCAGACGCAGACGTCTCCTTTGATAGATGAGGATGAGCGATAATGTCGTGGCAGAAATGTGAACGAATCTGCTGTAAATCAAAGTTCACATCTGTATTTCTGAATGACTTATCACCAGTTGGTTTGTGTTTATTCACATTATTCTGATTTAATGGAAACTTTAATTGCAAAATTGTTTTTTAGATAGATAGAACAACTTTATTAGTCCCCCAAGAGCAATTCCATTAAAACAGCTCTCCAGTGTAAAACATAGACAACAAACAACACAGTTAACGGCCACACTAAAAACTTGCTGAAAAATAAAACAAATAAAATTTGATAAAATACAATTAAAAAATAAAAGATAAAGAATATGCTTGGAACAGGTAGCGTCTACAGTTGGGTATGTTCATTTTGATTTAAGAGTTTTATGGCATTTGGGATAAAAGATTTAGAGTACTTGTTAGTTTTTCTAGCTGGAGCAATATAACAATACAACATTTCTGGAATTTTAATAAAGTTTTGTACATTTGCGTAAATGCAGCTAATAAGACGGATGCAGAATGCAGACTCCAGGAAAAGATGATTAAAAAAAAAAAATGATGATGAATCTATAATTTCTCAAAACTAATAAATTGTTTAATTATTAGAACTATTAATTAAATTCATCTTCATATTCATGTAGCAAATATTATTTAAGAAAGTTTTTGTTTTTCATTTTAATGGAGATATGATCAAAATATGTTTGATCTCTGTGTCGTACTATAACAAATATTTCAGGAGTAAATCACTTCAATTTTTAAATAATTTTCATGTAAACATGGATCATAATTCACTAAAAAGACTTGTAGATCTAAAATAAAACTAAAATTACAGTTTTTAAACTTTCTCTCACAGTTAAACATTTTCCTTCTTAATCTATTTTAACTTTATTGTTCAAGACACTCTGTTTGAGTGTTCAATAATAAAAGAAAGAGAATAAAATAAAAATAGTGACCATCCTGGATCATTCGTAACACTTTTTTAAGTTTCTCTAAAAGTATCAGATCAGGACTTTGTCCACCAGGAGGCGCTGAATTCTTCTGTTTAAACCAGCAGCTCCTCAGGTTTTGTTCAGGAGTTTGATTTGATGGTTTTCTTTTAACAAAAGTACCTTTGATCCCTCATAAAACCCACAGATGTTTTAAAGTGTTGAAGCAAATGATGTTAAATTAATAGATTGGTTTTTAAAAAAGTGTTTTAAAAATGAAAAGTTTGAATATACATAGTTGAATACTTTCCTTTTTTTTTTTCATACTAATAAGTATTAACAAGAAAACTGGATCGATAAACGCCATTAGTAAGAGGAATATAGTGGATAAAATCTTAACACCTATTCTTACTGCAGATGTGCCGTCGGTTTCCTGCTGGAGTCTGAATTAGCAGCTATAAACTCAACAGAAGAATCTGTTTAACCTCATAGTGAAGCTAGTTCAGATTAACTCATTGGTGCACAATAAGTTATTAAATTGGTAATTACTTAATAACTAACTTTAATTTAGCTAATGAGTAAATAATCAATAGTTATTATTATATAACTAGTAATAATAGTATTTACTGCTAATTCAATAATTGTATTAATATTAAAACTGGTTCATTTTTCTGGTGTTTTACATCATTTAGTGTTTATATGTGAGCAAGCTAAATTAGACTTCATTTTTCTTAAACAAACAACCTTAAATTTGGTTATGAATGGCGTTTAAAAAAACGTAACCTTTATAAATATATAGACAACCTGATACTGTATTGTAGAGACGCCACAAACGATTATTTTATTAGTCGACTAGTTCAGTATGTATTCCGATTAGTCGACTATTCGGGTGAACTGGATGTGAAGCACAATTCTTAAGCATCATTAGCTTTAAACTAACTGAAAACTAAATATATAGTATCATTACCTACAATAATGCTAGTGTGAATGCTGGAAGCTGAAATGATAAACGCTGAAATTGATAGCAAACTAAAATATTAGTTGAATGTCAAATTAGCCAAAAAACTAAAAAAAAAGCCTAAATTAGCTAAAACAGCTAGCATGTAGCTGAAATGTTACCTAAATTCCAAAATAGCCTAAAAAAACAAAGAAAAAAGCCGAAATTAGCCAAAGTAGCTAGCATGTAGCTAAAATTTTAGCTCAACACCAAAATAGCCTAAAGAATAATAATAATAATCATATATTTTATTTATATGGCGCCTTTCTGGGCACCCAAGGTCGCCTAACAAGAACCTAAATATATGCCAAAATAGTCCTTAAAGCCAGCAGAATACCTTTCAGTTTTACTACATTCTGACTCCATATAGTATAAAGTAACGACTCATCCTCTATTAAATTAGTCGTTAACTATTTTAATAGTCAATTAGTCGTTTATTATTCGACTAATCATGGCAGCCCTCGTGTAAAGCCATTTTTGTACTTTTGACAGAAGCTCATATGACTTTCTTTTAAAATAAAAGACTTCCTGTCCCAAAAGGGAACATGTAAACATGATTGGTTAATGATCCCGTAGATCTAATATGTTAGCCACTCCCCTCTGAAGAGCTGCTAATGATTTTTGTACTTTAAAATCCTCAAATAAACTCAGCTATCAGAAAAGATCAAACTTTTTATTTTTTTTTTATTTTTGGAGGAAGTGCAGAGCAAATGAGGTCTAAAGATATCAGCAGAGATATAAAAACCATTACAGTTCATCTTCTAACTTCACCTCATTCATAAACGTAACATAAGTAAATTAAATTGCCTTTAAAAATGACTATATTTTATGTTTCCTTGAACCAGAGAGTCACTGTCATCATCATCTTTCATCTTCCATGTTCTCTCGTGGTTCTGTGTCTTCAACGGTTGCAGATTTGAATTCATTAAAGTTGAAACATCTGGAGTCTTTGACCTCATTTGTGACCTTTTTGATCACGGTTGGACCCGCGCGTGTCCTTTCAGGAGCTGCCCAGTCCGGTTCCGGTGAGGACCCGGGTTCCGCCCAACCTCTTTGGAGAAGCTCTGATGATCCTGGAGTTCTTGCGGGCTTTCGGCGAGGCGTTCGACCTGAAAGACGAGTTCCCGGACGGCATCACTCTGGGTAAGAACCTCACGGCGCCAGTCGGATCGGTTTGAGTACATATGGGGTCCGCTGAAGGTTCTGGGTGGAGCAGAGCTGCTGCTCCGCTCTCTGAGGACAAACGTAGGATGGAGAAAGCTGATTGGAGGATGTAATGTTTCCACAGAGGTTCTGGAGGAGGCTCTGGTTGGTTCTGATCCGGAGGGTCCTCTGTGTGAGCTGCTGTTCTTCTTCCTGACGGCCATCTTCCAGGCTCTGGATGAGGAGCAGGAGGAGCTGAAGGATCAGGCTGAAGGTCAGACCGCCCGCCCTCGTGTTGCTGCATCGTTCGGTGAGGTGGACGTCTCCATCTGTCTGTTCGTCTGCAGACCTGCTGGGCCCGCTGGACGACGACTCGGACCCCACCCAGTCGGCGCTGAGCGCCGTGGCCTCGCTGGCGGCGGCCTGGCCTCAGCTGCATCAGGGCAGCTCCCTCAAACAGCTGGACCTGGACAGCTGCACGCTCTCGGAGATCCTGCGGCTGCACATCCTGGCCTCCGGGGCCGACAGTAACCACGGCAACGCCAAGTTCCGCTACCAGAAGCAGGGCGGGTTCACGGTGATGGACGACCCGTGCGTAGAGCTCCGATTGGCCGAGCCGGCGCTGCTGAAGAAGCTGTCGTCCACTCCGGTGTACGACCTCACCGCCGGTCAGTGAGTTCCCCCGGGCCGCCCGCGGGGGGCGCCGCGCCTCCCTCAGACGAAAACCTCTGAGGCTTGAGCTTTTAGAGAATCACTCCGGCTCTTGTTCTCGCGCAGAGGAGAAGCTGAAGATCCTGAAGGCTCTGGTGGGGAAACTCCTGACGCTGGCGTCCAGCAGGGATCTGATCGAGGACTGCGTGGAGGAGCAGAAAGCCGTGAGGCAGGAGCTGAGGGAGATCCGGGCGGAGCAGCACCGCCGGGGGAGGGAGGAGGCGGCGCACAGGTGCAGAAACAAACACGCAGCCGTGCGTGGATCGAACTGATGTACTAATGAATAAAACACAAAGATGATGCCATGTATAAAGTAGTGTTACCATGGAAACGCGGTTAACTCAGATGTGTCTCTGTTACGTATTGACAGGCCTTAAAGTCCCACTCTGATCATCTTTTCTTTCTTTTTATTGTGATTCTGCCAAAATCTTTAAAAAAACAAAAAAAAAAAAAACTTGTCATTTTCTAGCATCTAGTTTCTGCAGAGCGGCAGGAATTCATTAGAAATTCGCCTCTAAGCTGGGGCTGCTGGCGTGGAGTAAACCCACAGTTTATTCCCCTCGAGAGTTCTTTGTTTTCAAGTTCTCCCACTAGCTTACAGCCCCTCACACCCCCAACCTAACATTAGCGGCGAGCAATATCGAGGCGACCCAGCCGTACAGTTCTGATCCAGATTCCAGCTCAGACCAGGAAAACAAAGGGGCGGGACAGGGAGCTTGTGGCCCCGCCCAAAGCATTTCTACATCACAAACAGGACTTTTTTAAAAAACTGCATAAATTAACAGACTCACAAACAAACACATTTTTAGATACATTTTCTTTATTTGTGTCCATCTTTAAAAAAAAATTCAGAATTAATTTTAAAAGCACCAAAAACATTTTTTATCAGAATGGAACTTTAAATTTGTAATAGATTGTCCTTGGGTTAGGTGAGACCAACATAATTCTGAAATCTTCTTCCCTGAAAACTGTTGGAAAAAGTAGAAATAAGCTGTGAAGAGAAGTCTATCATTTTTTTTTTTTTTTTTTTGTTCTTTATTTCAAACATAAACACAAAATGAAAATAAAATAAGAATTTGAAAATTAAAAATATAACTCAACTCTCAACTCAACTCAGCTTTATTTATATAGCACTTTCAAAGAGCAGAATGCTAAAACAAAGTGCTGAACACTAAAAACATAAATACAGCAACAAAGATAAATAGATACATAAAAGTCAATAGAATGACACTTAAAAACAAAAGCAATAAAATAACAGTAAAAAGAGCAGGAGTCTCATGATGCGTTAAAAGCCAGAGCATAAAAATGTGTCTTTAGACGGGTTTTAAAAACGGGCAGGGACGGTGCTTCTCTGATAGCCAAAGGCAAAGAGTTCCAGAGCCTTGGGCCAGCAACCGCAAAGGCCCTGTCCCCTCTGAGCTTTCGCCTGGACCTCGGGGTCTCCAGAAGGAGCTGATCAGCTGATCTGAGGCACCGGGCCGGCGAATAAGAAGAAAGCAGTTCAGAGAGGTATAATGGGGTGAGACCATGTAAAGACTTAAAAACGAATAAAAGAATCTTAAAATGAATCCTAAAATGTACGGGCAGCCAGTGGAGTGAAGCTAAAATCGGCGTGATGTGGTCTCTCTTACGTCCTCCAACCAAGAGGCGGGCAGCTGCACTTTGGACCCGTTGGAGACGTGAGAGAGACGTTTGGCTAAGACCAAGGTAAAGCGAGTTACAATAATCCAGCCGAGACGTGATGAAGGCGTGGATTACTGTCTCAAAATCTACACGGGATAATAATGGTTTCACCTTGGAGAGTTGCCGAAGATTAAAAAAGCTTGTTTTCACCACTGAGCTGATCTGGTGATCAAATTTAAAATGACTATCCAATTTAAAACCCAGATTAGAAACAGTTGATTTTAAAAAGTTAGTCAGATAACCCAGATCAACCGGGGATGATCCTCTATGATCATTTGGTCCAAACACAAGTGCTTCAGTTTTGCTTTCATTGAAACTTAGAAAATTTAGAGCCAACCAGTCATTGATATCTGAAAGGCATGATAAAAGCGGGCCAACAGAAAAACCCTCCGTCTTTTTCAATGGCACATAGATTTGGCTATCGTCAGCATACAGATGAAAGGAAACGCCGTGCCTTCTCAGAATGGACCCTAGTGGGAGAAGATATAGGGAAAACAATAGAGGCCCTAAAACTGAACCCTGTGGGACTCCAAAAGACACCCCAGCTGTTCTAGATTTAAAACCATCAAGGCTAACACACATCGTTCGTCCTGTCAAGTACGATCTGAACCAGTCTAGAGCAGTGCCTTGAGTCCCCACCAGGTTCTGGAGCCTAGATATTAAGATATGGTGGTCCACTGTGTCAAATGCTGCTGATAAATCTAGCAGAACTAGGACCACATGATCTCCAGCGTCAGTAGCCTGCAGAATGTCATTACTGACCCTCAGTAATGCTGATTCTGTACTGTGGCGGGCTCTAAAACCAGACTGGAAGACTTCAAAGATGTTATGACAGCTCAAAAATTCCTCTAGCTGCAGGTAGACCACTTTCTCCAAGATTTTTGATAAGAACTTAAAAGTACAAAAATACTAAATAAACGTAAGAATCTAAAAATACAAATATAAGAAAATTGAAAAAAAAAAATACAAATATACAAGTGAAGCAAACAATGTGCTTGAAAAGGAGTGGGTAGAAGAACATTCTTTTTTGGTCCCACCCCTTTCTACAACATTTTTTTGTTATCTGGTCTATTTACAGTTTTTTTTTTTTTCCAAAACACTTCAAATCTCTTTGGTTAAAATGTATGTACAATGACATTTGTACATGTTTGTACTGATCATGTCAATCCTTGTAGAGATTCAGCAGTGACAGCTTGTATGTTTTTTTTAAATATACATAAACTTTTGCTTTGTTTTAAACCTTCATTTAACCCATTCCATAAATCCACACCACAAAATGATAGACACATTTTCTTTTTTGTTGTATGAGTACATTGTTTTTTGAAATTCAGCTGTTTTCTTAAGTCATAACCTCCATCTCTGTCCTTGGCTCTGTAGAAGTCTCAGAAATCCTTTTATTCTGTCTAAAGGTTGTCAAATTCAATTCAATTTTATTTTTATAGCCCAATTTTACACAAACAATTTCCTCATTGGGCTTCATGCCGGTGAAACAAAACATTAATGCAGTAGATCCATCATTTTATTGAAATGTCTTTTATTACTTCGTTTGAACGTTGTTGAGTTTTCGTTCACGTGTGCGTGCGCGGTTACACACAACTCTGACATATCTGCTCTTTCAGGGGGTTGAGATCCAGTTAAGTTCAGTAAACAAACGCATAAGATTCTTGTTCCTAACTCACTGATTGTGCTCCATGTGAAGGGTTCGTCTGCGAAAGGAGGAGAAGCTGCGGGAGCAGGAGCTGAGGATGAAGGAGAAGGAGGAGAAACTCAAGGAGCAGGAGGCTGTGGAGCGCCTTCCAACAAACGGGTAGGAAAGGGCGGGATTTACGGGTTTTCTAGTCCAGGATTCTGCAACCTTAAACGCTTAAAGAGCTGAGAGCTACGCAGTTGGAGCCACAGAGTCAATCGTTATAAAATAAGACACATTTGTGTTTAAGTTATTGTTACTATTATGTAGGGCTGCCACGATTAGTCGACTAATCGATGACTAATCGACTATTAAAATAGTCGACAACTAATTTCATAGTCGATTAGTCGTTTCTTTGTAATATATGGAGTCAGACTGTAGTAAAGTTGAAAGTTATGACATTCTGCTAGCTTTTTAGACTATTTTGGCATTTATTAAGGGTTTTCAGGCTATTTTGGAGTTTAGCTAATATTTTTGCTTCATGCTAGCTATTTTGGCTAATTTAGGCTTTTTCAGTTTTTTGGGATAATTTGGAGTTTAGCTAATATTTCATTTACATGTTAGCTAGCTAATTCTAAATGTTTACAGTTTTTTAGGCTAATTTTGAGTTTTTCTATTATTCCAGCTACTATTTGGAATGTTTACATTTTTTTTAGGCTAATTTGGAGTTTAGATAATATTTCAGCTACATGTTAGCTTGCTAATTGTAAATATTTACAGTTTATTAGGCTAATTTGAAGTTCTGCTATTATTTCAGCTACATGCTAGCTATTTTTGGCTAATTTGGGATTTTTACAGTTTTTTAGGCTAATTTGGAGTTTAGCTAATATTTCAGCTACATGTTAGCTATTTTGGCTAATTTGGGATTTTTACAGTTTTTTAGGCTAATTTGGAGTTTAGCTAATATTTTAGCTTCATGCTAGCTATTTATAATTTGGAATTAAGATAATATTTCAGCTACATATTAGCTCTTTTTGGGCTAATTTAGGATATTTTTTCATGTTTTAGTAGCTAATCTAGTTTGCATTATTTAGGTTTTGATTTTGGATATTATCTATATTGTTCACATTTTTTAGGCTACATTTGGAGTTTTTAGTTATATCTATTATTCTAAATGTTTTTTTACAGTTTTTGGCTAATTTTGAGTTTTTTTGCTGCTTATTTCTTATTAGTTATTTTTTTTTTTTATTACTTTCAGGCTAATTAGCTTATTGGTATGAGAAATGTTTTTAGGCAATTTGGATTTTTTTTTTTAGGTGGCTAATTTTTGGAGTTTTAGAATATTTATAAATTTTACAGCTACATGTTAGTCTTGCGCTAATTTAATTGCTAAATATTTAGCTAGGATTTATTTATGTAGCTAGCTAAGGAAATGTTTGAAGTTTTTATTTCTGTTTTGAGTTACTGCTACATGTATATTTTAGCCAATTTTTAGTTTTTTTTTTATGCAGTGTTGAGCTATATTGCTTACATTATTTTATTTTGGCTAATTTGGAGTTACAATTTCAGTAATTTGTTAGTAGCTATTTGTCACTATTTTTTTATTATTAATTTTACAGGAATTTTTTTACTAATTTTCGTTTAATTATGGGTCATATATTTGGTAGTTTTAGCTTCTTTAATAGAATTTTAACTGATGTACATTTTGATGCTAAAACTATACAATGATGGATATCAAAATCTTTGTTCTATTCTTATGATTAATCGACTAATTAATTTTGGTGTTGTATTTTGCCATTTTAAGTATTAATAAATAATCCAGTATAAATTTTAGGTGTAGGATCTAGGTAAATAGGTAAGTTATTAAGTGATCAATAAAGGTATGTTTAGCTTGTTAAACCTATAACTCTAAATAAACTTTTTTCATGCTATATTTTATAATTTGGAATTAAAGATAATTTATCCAGCTATTCTAGCGTCCTTATGCATAATTTTAGGCTTCAATTATCTGCGATGAGGTTTGGACCTCGCATTATTTACCGTCTTAATTGGGATCGTATAGTTATTGAAGCCCAGTATACCCCCCATTGTTACCCCCAGTTGCCCCCCTAAGTTTGAGGAGCGCACCTTAGCTAATCTGATTTCATTTAAAACCTGATTTTATAATTACTCCGACTCAGTTTATTTATATAATGTAATTCATATGCTAACATTAATTTTTAATTTGAACTGTTAAATTTTATGGTAGTTTTTATTTCAAGATTATAAATGGATTTTGTTTTAAAACACTAAAACATTCTTTGGTAGATTTGGTTAATAAACAGTCTAAAATGCACATTGCAAATACACTATTTTATGTTAGCTAATTTTTTTGTTGGATTAATTTTACAACATTTTTTTTTTTAGGCTATTTGTGAGTTTTGTTCAATATTATTCAGGCTACATGCTACTTATTATTGCTAATTAGCTGGATATTTTACAGATTTTTAGGCTAATTTGGGGTTTAGCTAATATTTCAACTACATGTTAGCCTATTTTAGGCTAATTTGGGAATTTACAATTTTTAGGCTAATTGGAGTTTAGCTAATATTTCGCTATATTGCTAGCGTTTTTTTAGCTTATTTTTAGGGATTTTTTTTTTTAGTTAAAGCTAATCATATTCAGATTTTCTTTACATCCACTTTGTCCATGATCCGATTAGTCGACTAAATCGGTAAATTAATTAATTGATGTAGTCGACTATTAAAATATATGTCGTTTGTGGCAGCACTACTATTATGATTAATAAATAATCAATTCATGGGGATTATTTTAGGGCTGTGAATGGAGTTAATAGAACATAATTAATGCATTAATATGTATTAACGACCTCAGGTGTCCTGCTGTGCAGCTGTGAGATCAGCGTAATAAAACTCTAAAATAAACTTTTTTTTACATTCTGTGATTGAGATTTTTTTCAATTAAAGAGTTCATATGAAATTTATTTGTAGTTTTTTAGACAAAAGCGATCTTTTATTTTAATAAATTAGAATGAAAGTCAGCAGCAGCAGCGGTGCATCTGCTATGAGGGGCGGAGCCGTCAGCTATTAAAAATCCAAAGAGGGAACCGATCGTTATTTGTATTTTGGGATGGGAACCTACATGAATTCTCCACAGTAAATACCAACGCTGTTCAGCATGAAAGTCCGCCCACCGACGTTGCAGGAGGTGAATGGACAGACACGCCCCCCCCCCCCCCCCACCCCCCCCCCACCTGTGCAGATTTCACCTGAGCCGACCTGAGATCCAGCTGGATCAAACTTCTCCGCAAAAAAATTGTTTAATTATTTTTCACAAACACAATAAAGAGAATGTAAGGGGGAGAAAAAAAAGCAGAATTCTTGGAAAAATGTCAAATAGCAAACAGTGAGAAATTCTTTTTTTAACTGGATTTTTTGTATTTTTATTAAAAATGTTATTCTTGTTGTTTTAATGAAATTACACCTAAAACTTTCATTCTATGTGGTAAAAACGGTTTACTTAAACATTCTTTAGGGTTTCCACAGCAAAATGAATCCAATTTTTTAGACAGAATTTCCTGTTTTTGCTTGAATTTATGTCTAGTTTGTGAATACAACATGGAGAAATGATATCATATAGGTAGACTCACATAGAAGAGATTGTGCTGATAAAAATGATACCAATTAAGCAATTAAGTAATCTTTTAAATATAGAGAATTCGAATATAGCCAACTGAGTTTTAGATCCTGTGTTCAAAAGGATTAAAAATAAACTGAGGGAGATCCGCCAGCTCCTTAAATTAATTGCGATTAATTTTTTCCAGATTTGCGATTAATTAGTCATTTGTTTAATCGATTCCCGCCCCTTGTTTTTTTAGTATATATAAATTATAGAAATTATAGAAAATACCCTTTAGAACAGGGGTGGGCAATTGTTTTGACTCGTGGGCCACATAGGGTTCTAAAATTTGGCATAAGGGCCGGACAAGGAGCAGATGGAAGGAGAGATTGGGTAATCAACCTCATAAACTAAAAAAATAATATGGAATTTTGAGAAAAATATGCTTTAATTTGGATTCAAATTCACATATATTCATTTAAAAACAAGAAAATTTGGGAGTTTTAATTTCTAAATTTTGAATTTTTGTTCTCTTTTGGGTGATCCAATGGGTTGATGTTCTTCAGAGGAAAATGTGAACTCAAAGAAATGCTGCATTTATGTGGTGTAGGAATAATCCGAAAGATCACCTTCTGACTCAGAAAGGAACACACACGAACGTCAGAGAAACGACACCATTCATGGAAGAAACCAGAAATACAATGAAAATAAAACAATAATTAGGATTTTTGATTCAATGTATTTTAATTTGGAGGGCCACATTAAGTAGCTTAAGGGGCCGCATGTGGCCCCCGGGCCGTAGTTTGCCCACCCCTGCTTTAGAATAATAAAAATGATATCGATTTTAACTTTTGTCAGAGGTTCACATCACTCCCTTTCAAAATAAAAGACCCCCTTTGTCACTAAGGATATTTGAAGTGATGAGTTAAATGTTGTTTGAGTTACTCGGCTTTACTTCATTTATTTTTTAAACTTTCCTACTTACCCGCTTTTTACTTTTTTACTATACAGATACTTTAAAGAAATTTTTACTTATTTTTTTTAGGCATAGAGCCACAATAGAAGGGTAAATGAGCCACACGTGGCTCTGGAGCCCCAGGTTCTAGTCTAACCGGGTCGGGGTTTGAGCGTCCCGTTCTGGTTCTCGAGCCGTTTGAACGTGTCTGATGTGTGGAAATCCTGAAAACTTGAATCTGTTTTCCAGTGAAACGTCTGCAGGACGTCCGGCTGAGGATTACAATGGAGAGCGTCCTCCATCCTTTAAAAAGGAGATGAGAGGTAAAGGCTGCAGAACGTGCACTTCAGGGTCTGCAGGAAACGAGAAGACTGAAAAGCTGTTCTTGTTTCTGCAGCTGAAGGAGAAAACCATCAGCAGACGGAGGTCAAACCTCTTCCTCCTCCTCCCACTCTGAGTAAAGAGGAGCTGGAGAAGGAGCAGGAGAAGGTGAGAGTGCGGCGCAGCTCCATCTTTGGTGGGTTCGCTTCAGGCGCCTGAGAATCCGCCGGCCCGTTCGTGTCCGCAGGTCCGAGAGCTGCAGGAGCGGATCCAGAAGGCGGCGGCCTGCACCTGCCTGCTGCCGCTGGGCCGCGACCGCCTGTACCGCAGGTACTGGATCCTCCCCTCAGGCTCCGCCCTCTTTGTGGAGGACGACTCTTTCGGTCTGACCGAAGACATGCTGCGGCCGCGACCGAAGCCGAGCGAGGACGGCGGAGGAGAAGAAGGGACCGCAGAGAGGTCGGTTGTAAAGGTAAACCTGTAGAAATTCATGCAGGTGAGATCTGACAGCTGTCCGTCACTCCACAGCGCCGCTCCAAGCCCCGCCCCCACATTGGGCGACACGCTGCCGGTAAACCGGCCGAACGTCTGGTCCTTCTACAGCTCGATGGAGGAGGTGGATCGGCTGATCGAGGCTCTGAACCCTCGGGGTCACAGGGAGAGCAGCCTGAAGGAGGCGCTGCTGCAGGACCGGGAGCGTCTGCAGCAGCTGCTCAGCGCCTGCGACTGCAGCAAGTACACCTGCACAGGTGACGCCTGCGCCGCCGGTAAACCCCCCGCCCTCTGGCTCCGCCGGCTAACGTGCTGTGCTTGTCCAGGTGAGCCCGAGGGGTCCAGAGCCGGTCCGGACGGTTCTGCTGCAGCCGAGTCTGTGATGGAGGGAAGACTGAGGGACCTGCTGCTGGACCTGGAGGACCGCGTCCACCAGGGAACTCTGGGAAGTCTGAAGGTGAGTGCAGCGGTCGCAGGTGAGGCGGCGGTTAGAGGCGCCGCTCACCTGCCGGGCTCCGTTCAGGTGTTGGACAGACAGGTGTGGCGCGCGGCGCTGGAAACCGGAAACTACGAGCTGCTGGGCGCCGACGGCAGAGAGGGCGTGAACGGGCAGGCGGACGCCACGGAGGCGGAGTCTGCACACCTGAGATCCAGAGACAGGTGTGTGTAACGGTCATGGAGTGTGAAGCGCCGGCCCCGCAGGCGTGCTGACGAGTGTCCGCCGCAGGCTGCAGGAGCTGAGGGCGGACGGGCCGGCCTCGTGCGGGATCAGCGGCAGCGGCACCCCTCAGGCGGTCAGCAGCTCGGTTCGGATCCTGTCCCAGGCTCTCGCCGACATCGAGCAAGGCATCGAGCGGCGCTTCCTCAAACCTCCTCTGGGTGAGTCTCCGGACCGGATCCGTCCGTCTGGCGACACGTGCTGCTCTGATGCAAACGACCTCCTCCCTGCAGGAGAGGAAGACTCCAGGAAAGACCACAAGATGAAGAAGAACAAGAAGAAGGAGGAGGACCAGGCCAGCGACGGTAGGACCGCCTCTGGTTCTGCGGTTAAACGTTGTTGTTAGGGGTGTAACGGATCACAGAAGATCCGTGATCCGTACGGATCAGACGCCACGGTTCGGGCCAGGTCTGACCCGCGGATCGCGGCCCCCCCAAAAGAAAAAAAAAAACGCACACACACGTGCGCACCTCGCGCTATCATAATTTATACCAATTGTCCGTTCACATCGAATTAAATTGTCGTCATATTCCTGAAAATCCTCTTTGTTTTGACGAGCCCTGAAGCAGCTGCTTCCCGGTTTTCCTAAAGTCTGTTTACCTGAAGCTCCCGCTGCGTGTGGGAGGAGCTTCTGTCAAAAACTTTTCTCAGATTCATAATGAAGGACGAAGATCGATAGATATCAGGTTTATTTAATCTTAGGAGCTGAATAAAAGCATCGGTACACATTTCTATTACTGGGTTCAAAGAATCTTCCAGTTTAAAGCAGCAACTGTCCCGCACAGGAGAAAGCTGCTGCTCCGTAACGGACTCGCCGGTACCGTCACCGAACCATGTATGGAAGGCGAAATGTGTCAAAATTCATCAGGAAAAGCGAGCGCAGAAGTGCCACGTTTTACAGATAATTATTATTTAAAACATTTAAATGTTCCCACAGGTAGTTTTAATAAAGCAGTTAATACCAAAATTAATTTTAACTGTTTTATTTATAATTTAACTTTTAAGGAATTATCTAGATTGATTTGGTATTTTCAACACTATTTTTAAACATTCTTTTATCTCAGTTTTTGTAGATTTGGTCTAAAGACATGAAAATGTCATCAGAAACTTCATGTTTTAGCATTTTGTCTGTGTTCAAAGTTTAAAAATGTTTTGTTTTAATAAATAGGCTTCAATGACCAAATGTTTTGATGTTAAATATGTAAATATTATGTGTCTGAAGTACTTTAAATGCTTATTGAATTTATGATTTGAAGCATTTCCAAAAATGAATTTAGCTTTTATATTGTTTTTTTTGTTTGTTTTTTTTTTTACTTTTCACTGATCCGAAAAACAATCCGAACCGTGAGTTTTGTGATCCGTTACACCCCTAGTTGTTGTTGTTGCTCAGCTGTGTTTCTGTCAGACGGAGGCAGCGACAGCGGCCGGCTGGTGAAGACGGTGTTGGAGCGCTGGAGGGATTCTCTGCAGGCCTGCAGCAGCTTGTCTCAGGTCAGAGCGCCACTCCTCCACCTTCCTCCGCCGTTTGTGCTGCAGCGTCTCAATAAAGTTGGGTGGTTCCAGGTGTTCGTCCACATGTCCAGCCTGGAGCGGAGCATCCTGTGGTCGCGCTCCATCCTCAACGCTCGCTGCCGCATCTGCAGACGCAAAGGAGACGCCGACAACATGCTGCTGTGTGACGGCTGCGAGCGAGGACACCACACCCACTGCCTCAGGCCCCGCCTTAAAGTGAGCCCTCCCCCGTCCTGTTGGAACCAGCAGACCCGGTTCCTACGGTCCAGAAGAACCGCTGGCTAAACTACGACTCCTCCGTGTTTCAGTCCGTTCCAGAAGGAGACTGGTTCTGTCCAGACTGCCGACCCAAACAGCGATCTAGCCGCATCCCGTCCAGACAAAGATCCTCTATTGATGAGGAGGAGGAAGAAAACGAGGAAGAGGAGGAGGAAGACGATTCCGAGGAGGAAGAGGATTCTGAGGAGGAAGAAGACGAGGAGGAGGAAGAAGAGGAAGTAGTTGAAAGGTGCAGTTTGTGTCCAGGTTCCGGTTCTTTTTTTTTCGTGGGAGTGAGACATCCTGTCTTCTGAAATGATCAAATCAGAGACTCTGCTTTTTTTATGCTTGTTCTTCTGTTGTTGGAGTTTATTGTGATTCGTTTTTTCTTTATTATTTCTTTTTCTTCCACTTAAAAACTCAATCACACTTTCAGCAATTTCTGCAATCTTGGTATCAAAACATTCAGTTTGTTAAAGACATTGTCACTTGGATTTTTGGTATTCATAAACTTTACAGTTTTTTTTTACAATTTTAAGCAATTAATGCGATTTTTCACCCCCATTGAAGTCGATGGGAATTGTTAAATTTCTGCAATTAAAAAACATTCATCATGTTCAGGAAATTCATGGTTTCACCTTTGGATTTTAGATTTTACATACATTTTGATTTTTTTTTTTACAATTTTATGTAATTTTTCAATTATTTTTTCTTTGTGCAATTCATTAATTTTTTTCACAACTCATGCGATATTGGTATCAAAATGTTCAGCATGTTGTGGACATCGATGCTTCTGAGTTTTTTAAGGCTAATTTTAAGTTTAGCTGACATTTTTAGCAACATCCTAATATTTTGAATAGTTTATCATCTAACAAGGTTTTTTGGGCTATTCTTGAGTTTAGCCAATATTTTAGCACAATGCTAACATTTTTAGCTAATTTGGAATCTTTTGAGGACTTTTAAGCTAATTTGAAGTTAAGCTAATATTTTATCAATGCTTTTTAGCAAAGTTGGCATCTACTGGGGTTTTTTGGGCTAATTTGAAGTTAAACTTGTCAAGTTGAGCTTTGAACAACATTCCGTTTTTTGTTTTAATGAAATTCTTCAAATTCTTGGTGCATTTTATGCAAATTATTCAATTTTGGTATTGAAAGGACATCTTCAGGATGTTTAGTGACCACATTGAGCATAAATCATTCACGCTAGCATTATCTCAGGTAATTCAACTTTTCTAGTTTTTGTTGACTCCAACTCTAAGCAAATCCTGTCCACATCAGAGCAACTAAATTCAACTTTTAAAACTTTATTAAAATCTAATCCGTATTTTCCATCCATGACAGAAAATCAGGATCTTTGAAGACAAATCTACGTTTTTTTTTACCAGAACTCGCTGTTTGGAAGCTTCTCCATCTTGACCTTTCTATCTTTTCAGTTCCAGGAAGAGCCAGGCTCCGCCCCCCAAAGGCAAGACCCAATCAGCGCCATCCAAAGTGCAGCAGACGACGCCCAAAAACAGCTCGGCGCCATCAGGGAAGACCTCCAAGTGAGTTTCTGATCGTGTTTGGTTGTTCTGCTAAACCTGAGCTGACGTGAATCTCCAAACAGCTCCTCAGGGAAAAAGGCCACGCCCCCTAAGGCCAAGTCCAGCACGAGCAAAGCTCCGCCCCGCTCAGGGAGAACCAGTGCACGTCTGAGCCACGAGAACTCCACCCCAACGAGCAAAGCCAAAGCGTCCCCCGGCCAGAGCGACGGCCACAATAAGTCACCGACAGGTGCAGTACTGGGCGGGGTCAAAGGTCAGACGTTGAGGAACGAAACCACGCCCACATGTCCCGCTCCTCCCACAGACTCCGCCCCGCCCAAGCCCTCCAGGGCCATCCTCTCGCCGTCGGACCAGTCCTCGTCCAGCCGGCGGTCCTCCGGCAGGAACCAGGGAGTCCACGAGCTGTCGGCGTGCGAGCAGCTGACCGTGGAGCTGGTCCGGCACGAGGACAGCTGGCCCTTCATGAAGCTGGTGTCCAAAACCCAGGTACCGCCCTCGCCGCCGCCGCCGCCGCGATTCCCCGCATGGCGTTCTCGAGAAAGTTTCTAAAGCCGACCAGATGACTTTCTTTTAAGAAATTAATTTTATAAGATCTAAACTAATATTTAGAATAAAAATATAAGAACTCTGACATTAAGACTTTCAAGTTTTAGGTTGAAAAGTGTTCCATTTTCTTAAACATGATTCGATGAAAGCAAAGACATTTCCAGCTGAATCTCAAATCTCTGAAAGCGTGTCGCCGGCGTGTTTCTGCGCAGGTTCCCGACTACTACGACATCATCAAGAAGCCCATCGCCCTGAGCACCATCAGAGAGAAGGTCAACAACTGCCAGTATCAGAGCACAAGTGAGTTCTGCTTCAAGTCTTTTCTCCACCAATCAGATCACAGCAGAACCCCCACTGGCAGTAGAGCTGGAACGAGGATTTGAATACTCAGATGTTTATGATCAGCTCCTGAAATATCAAGTACGAACATTTGTGATGCTGATCTTTGTAAATAGAATATAGCGGATCACAAAACTGACGGTTTGGGATCAGTACAAAGAAAAAGCTTTAAAACGTGTATTTGATGAAACATAAATGAGTTCCTCAAAGCATAAATAAACACTCTCACACACGTATATCAGATCAAGACATGAGCTCATTGAGGCCCAGGATTAAAACATCTTTTGATATAAACAAAATGCTACAGCATATAGTTTTTAATTACATTTACATGTCCAAATCTACAAGAAGTGAGAGAAGAATGCTGAAATAAAAGTTTTAAAAATACTAAATCTATCTAACTACCCTCTAAAATGCAAATTTGCTCTTGCCCCTCCCCCCTTAATGTCCAAATTAAATATTAAATTGAACTTGAAATTACTTTTGGTATTATTTTATTGTAACTGACTGTAACATTTAAATATTTTAAATGTTCAGGTGAGACACTGCCCTGATTTATGATCCTCTTTGCTTGCCATACTGCCTTCCCACGACCGCATGTCCCTGTTATAGACGGAGCAGCGCCTCTCTCCTGTGCGGGACAGCTGCTGCTCCTCTTTAATTTCAAAGTGAAAGTGTCGATGAAAGTTCTCATTTTGAATTGAAAACTATAAAACAGGAGGCGCCAATCCTTTTTGAAACTGGGAGCTACTTCATGGTACGGAGTCGTATGAAGGGTTTACCTGAAGTTTTACATTAATAATAAAGAATAATGAAACTCTTCTATGTGAAGACACTGATAATAACATAATTATCAACAAACTAGAAAACAAATATCAATATTCAACACTTTATTGATCCCAGTAAATGTTACATTTTCACTATGTAGTTCCATGTTTATCAATGTTAAAGAAAAATTAACTTAAATATTTTTAAACAAATCTTATCACATTTTTAACTAATGACAAAATCTGCAGCATTTTTAACAAAATTGAACTGGAGTAGGTCAGAGGTCACCTAAACTTATCTAAAGTTCAGTTATCATGAACAGACTTTTTTTTAAAATGTTTTCATTTTTAAATCTATATAAACGCAAATGTAATAAAAAAATAAAAAAAGATAGCAACAGAATTAAATAGATTTTTAGATGCAGCTCACGAGGGAATTGCTGTATTTTTGGGAGTGCCGTGCGAGTATAAAACGTTTTCCATAGATGAGACTGAACTTCACTTTACAGAAATAAGTTCTGAAAAACAGATTTATTTGGAATATAAATTACAATAAAAATATATATATATATTCCGTATTTTCCAGACTATAAGTCGCTCCAGAGTATAAGTTACACTTTTAAGAGAAAAGTCCAACATTTATGAACAAATTCAACAACCCCGATGTATTTTGCATTTGACCTCTTTTGACGTGCATCAAATTTAATGCTTGTCCAAAGAGAGCAGAATTCTTTTTCTTACGGCGATCTTTACCTTCTCGCTCGGAGGAGCTCCATCAGAATGACTGTTTTTAGCTGCTCTTCTGTCTGTTTGGTGGCTTGCTGTTAGTCCAAGGAGAGAAAAATAAAAACAATAATAATAATAACGTCTCAATGCAAATAAGAAAAACATAACGTTCATGAGAACAACCAGATTCTCAGCACTTCTTCTACCTTTCTGTCAGCAGCAAATACACAAACCTACAGCGCCCTCTAGTGGTTGTTAGTGGAAAAATGACAAATATATGAGCACAAATAAGTTTCTCCTGAGTATAAGTCACACCCCTGGCCAATCTATGAAAAAAAAATCGACTTATAGTCCAGAAAATGCAAAAATGAATATTTAATTAAGAATATTACAAAAATCTCTTGATCTTTTCTGTGACGTTGTGTGAATCTAAAGTTTGAGAGTTGTTTTGGTTTTTTTACACTAAAGTTTCTAAAACTTGTTTTCTATTAGAAACTGTCAGGTTAGCTGAGTGTGTTTTAGTGATGTGTTGTTGTGTCTTAATTTACAATCTTCTTTTCAAGGATCGACTGGAACTGTATCAGCAGAACTTTGAGGATGGAGAACATTTTCAGGATTTGTCGTTAAATGATCCAAAGCGATTGAGATTTTTTGTGTACTGGTGAAATTAAGCAGGAAATTGACAGAAAAACTTCAGTTTAAACTGATAAAAACATTTCTCTCTTTCTATATTTTAAGGTTTTTATCTGTTACGCTGATTCTGTTTTCCTGTTCTAATTAAATGTTTAAATTATGATGATTTTAATATATATATTTATACATCCAGTGAAAATACAAACGTCTAGCATCCATTCAAACATAATATATTTAATACTAAACTCCTGGTTTGATCTGTGAATCGTGGATCTGGATTCATGAATTGGATCATCACAGAATTATTGATCGATGGCCTTAATGAGAACGGTTCTGGCTTCAGAATAACCAGCAGATGAACGTTTTGACCCTTCCTCTGTTCACAGGCGAGTTCATCTGCGACGTGGAGCTCATGTTCTCCAACTGCCTGCAGTACAACCCCCGACACACCAACGAGGCCAAGGCCGGCGTCCGCCTGCAGCAGTTCTTCCACGCCCAGCTCAGCGGGCTCGGCCTATTGGAGCGCAGCTCCGCCCCGCCCGCCAAGCGTCCTCGCCACTGAACCGCCGCCCCTCAATGTGGGGACCTCTGATGTTATTAAGGTCACTAAGCTCCACCCCTTTACCTGTTGGAAAGTCGGTTCTGCAGCTCGCCGTGTGGGCTGGTGGTGGACACGCGAGGCCCGGCTGTCCTGCAGAACCTGTAGAACCTCAGGTGGTTCTGCTGGTGTCTCCATAAAATAATAACCACTGAAGAACATTTGCACTGAAGCAACCGGAAGCTGCGCGGTGGCAGGTGTTCACTCAGGGACAAACCTGCGTCCGGAGAGCGACCGTCCATGTGATGGAGGAAGTTTACACGAAACACCGCCAAAATAAGAGCTTTCTGTACAAAAACTATGACCAATGCTTCCACTGTACTGAGCCAGACGGTCACATGACCAGAGGAACACGATGTGGTCACATGACCAGCTCCAGCTGCATTCAGGTCCAGTCTCGGAAGGTCCGGTTCTGTCTCTTTATCTCAGGTTCTGTCCGGATCTCTTCCTTTTACCTGCTCAGCATCTACAACTTAAAATGTCGTCCAACTTTTTAAAACAAGTACTTCTTGATGCTGTTAAGACAAATAATTATAGAATTTATATATTTTTCAAGAAAATCTGTTTGGTTTTTTTTTTTGGTTTTTTAATTTAGTACTCAGGTTCTTTTTTTGGTGCTCTGTTCAACCATTTAATCCCATAAACCCAAACGTCTCATCGTCAGCCGTATATTTGTGCACACATTCATAAATTCCCGTTTTCACATCACTCTTTACAAATTCTACACAAATGTGTCCAAAAATGTATTCCTGAAAAGTTTCAAGAGGAACCTTCAGAACCTCTGAGGTCCAGGTGGGTCGGCAGCTTGTAGAATACAGGCAGGTGAGGTTAAAGCCCCGCCCCCTCCCTGCTTTTCTTTTCTTTTTTATTTTTCTGGCTCTGACTAGTCTTTTGCAGAGTTGTCTTCCTGATGCTAATTTGTGTGTTTTGTGGTTGGACGTCAGCTGTAGACACTACACTGGAGCCGCCCCCCTCCCCTCATTCCTCTTATTTATTTAGCTGTAGCCCGTCTTTGGGTTTATTTATGCCCTCCGCTTCCTCTCAGTTCCACCTGTTTTTGTTTCGATGTTAAAATAAAACTGAGTTTTTGTACCTGCATCTCTGTCCTGTCGTCTTTGAGATCCGTCCTGCCAGAACTGGATCCTGAACCTTCTCCCGTCCCTGAATGCATCACTTCTGGAGCCACACGGGTTTATAAATCTCATCTTTAACTGTTTTAAAGGTTCTAGATCACATGTATCAAAGTCAAGGCCCGGGGGCCGGATCCGGCCCTCCAGATAGTTTTATTTTGTTGTTATTGGCACGATGTTTTCTTGTGCTCATTTTTTAACTTGTATAAGCTGGACAAAATACATTTTTATGGAGAATAAAATATTAAAAAAATTTAGTAAAACATTGAAGGTTTAAGTTGATTTATTCTGGGATAATATTCCTGCCTTTTTATTTTTCAAAATTATGTTAAAGTTTTCTAATTTGGAATTTTGTTAGCTTTTAGGACTATTTTGGATTTTTTTCTTAAGGCTATTTTACAGTTTAGCTAACATTTCAGCTACTTGCTTGTAATTTTGGCTAATTAAGCCTTTTTTCAGCTATTTTGATGTTTGGCTATTTTTCAGCAACATGCTAGCTGATTTGACTAACCTGTTTTCTAGACTAATTTAGCTAATATTTTAGCTGGCTATCAGCTTAATTGATTTTAGCCATTAATTACAGCATCTTCAACTATAAGCACTAGCATTTCCAGCGGCCAAATTCATCTTATAGCATTCGCACTAGCATTATCGCAGGAGATGCTATAGCTAGCTTTTAATTGTGTAAAAAAGTTGTGGTTTTAAAGTTTTAAAATTGGAATTCTGTTAGCTTTTTGGACACTTGACATTTACCAATATTGTTTAGACTGTTTCGGAGTTTGGCTAAAATTTCAACTACATGCTAGCTTTTTTTTGGGGGGCTAATTTAGGCTTTTTTTCATTTTTTTAGGCTATTTTGAAGTTTAGTCATTTTTTCAGCTATGCTAGCTGTTTTGACTAACCTTTTTTAACTTTTTTCTTAGGCTAATTTGGTATTTAGCTAATAGCTGGCTATCAGCTCCACTGATTTTAACCATTAACTTCAGCATCTTCAGCTATCTGCGCTAGCATCCTCAGCAGCCAAATTCATCTTATAGCATTTGCACTAGCATTATCGCAGGAGATGCTATATCTAGCTTTTAATTCTGTAAAGAAGTTATGGTTTTAAAATTTTAAAATTGGCATTCTGCTAGCTTTTTGGATGATTGACATTTACCAATATTGTTTGGACTGTTTCGGATTTTGGCTAAAATTTCAACTACATGCTAGCTTTTTTTTTTTTTGGGGGGGGGGCTAATTTAGGCTTTTTTCTTTTTTTTTTTTTTTGTCTATTTTGAAGTTTGGCAATTTTTCAGATATGCTAGCTGTTTTTACTAACCTTTTTTTTTTTTTTTTAGTTTTTTTAGGCTAATTTGGTATTTAGCTAATATTTTAGCTGGCTATCAGCTCCATTGATTTTAGCCATTAACCTCAGCATCTTCAGCGGCCAAATTCATCATCTTACAGCATTCATACTCGCAAGTGATGCTGTATATCTAGTTCATGTATGTTTCAGTTTTAAAAATGTAGTTTTAGAGTGTTCAATAAATGTTTATCATACTCGGCCCACGACCTCAGGTTTTGGATTTAGCCCCCTTGTGCGATTGAGTTTGACCCCCTGATCTAGATCACCTCAGACTGGTTTATCTGGAGGGTTTTGTTGCAGTTTAAAATATGCAATAAGTTAGAGATATTATTTACATGAGTGTTGTTGCCTTTTAATTAAATAAAAATGAATGAGAAAAAAATAAAATTTACTTTAGATATTTTTTCCACAAAAAATAAAAGATAAATATTGATCGGATTAACAAACATGAACCACGTCAATATTGGGTATTTCTACCATTTGCTGCGATGACAGTTTGACGTCTCCTGCTCCTCGTCAGACTCATGATGATGTTCTGAGGTGTTCCACTCTTCCACAAGAGCTACATGCAGTTCTGCAGGTCACTTTGGGGGTTCGATCATCCAGTCTCTGCTTCAGCTGGTCCCAGACGGGCTCCATAAGGTTCAGGTCAGAGGTCATATGAGGCACTCACACTTCCTGAAATCATTGTGACTTTATGGTCCTTTGAATTATGAACTTCACAAACGTACTGGATAAATCAGCTTTTTAAAATGGTATTCTTATAGAAATTCTTGGTTTTGTGTCCAATAAGTAAGAAACACTGAGACCGTTATGTGGAAACACAACATGAGGTGTGTTTATGACCCCAAAACAATCATCTCCTCATCCCAAAATCTGTGAAGTGGAACTAAAACTGTTTAAAAATCCAAAGTTTTTTTTTTTTTTTTTTTTACAGCATTCCTCACTTATTTGGAGTTGTGTATTCTCTCACTTTTTCTATTTAAACATTGGATTTTTTTGTACATAGGAGTGGCGATGTATCTATGTGATATTCTTTTGTTTAACATCTCAGTTTTTTTAACAAATGTTTCGTCTCGCTGCTGTAAAGTGGTGCTGATAAAGTTACCCATCTGCGCCGGATTCAAACACTCTTCCTGCTTTTGTTTGGTGCAGATAAAACGCCGGTTTTGTCTCATTTTGAGCTTCGTTGGTTTGAGTTAAAATGCTGAAATCCAGGAAAGCAGAAGGACCTGGAAAACTATTAGAGAGATAAAAAGAAGACCAACATGAATCAGTTTTTGAGGAGTGTAAATGTTTATTTCATTATGTAGAATTCAATTTGGAACCCTTTTAGTAGTTCTTATCAGGTGTAAATTTATAGATATTTCTCTTTTTCCAATCTATATAATCGGAGTTTGATCTGGAGGAACTTTCACCGCTTCGTCATATATGCTTGTATTGGATTTCAGAACATTCATGTAAATAATGTTTTTCTGCTTCAGACTCTCAGGTATTTCCTGTTTCCTTGTGACTGGAGAGTTTCAGTCTGACAGACAGCCACATGCGCAGTTCTCAAACCGGACGGACGTGTTTGCTTTTGCAGGTATGGGATCATCTCTGTGGGCTTTGTCCTCCCTGAGCTGGGAGGTGCCGCCGTGTCAGGAGCGGCTTGGACTTCAACTTTGTAACGATTGTTTATGACCTGTGGACTTTGCACACACCTGGATCCAAACGCACCTGTAGGAAAAACAGGTGTGAGTGGATCCAGGAGTCAGGGACTTTGTTTGAGTGGAACAAATTGAGATTATTCACATTCTTTTAATTCTAACTATAATCTGCAAAATTTTCCCAAAAATGAGCATCAAACTTAACAAATGAAAAGTAAAATATCAGCAGGAAGTTGATTCCAGGAGGAACTTTTCTTCAGCATCTTCAGAAAGATGGTGCAGTTTCCCATGGATGATGCTGAATCCAAATCCCACCACCTTCCTTCATATCTGGACCCCTAGATGGGGGTTCTGGAGTGTGGATCTGTTTTAAGGAGCGCCATTGAATCACCATCTTGAATCCTAAAAATAGCTGATAAAGATCTCCTCCCTGTTCAAATGTCTGTCTCCAAAGGTTTGTTTTAACTGGGCAGCTTCTCAGATCAACGTGACTGTCTGCGCGCGCTCCTTATTTAGCCCGCATTTACAAATAAAGTTGATTAAAAGAAAAAAAAGTGCTGCCTCGTGGCCACGCCCTCCGCCCCGCCCATCAGCCTCCGCGCCCTCCTCCTCCTCCTCCTCCGCTCGGCTACATTCCCAGTTAGCTCTGAATCCCGACAAACCTCGCTCTGAAAACGACGCAGCGCGCTAAAACCTCCGGACAAAATGGTAAGAACCGACCAAGAACCTGCCTCTGGTCGATTCGTGGTTCTGAAAACCCGGTTCGGGTGTGTTACGGGGCTTCATGAGCGTTCAGTGGAGCGTTAGGCGGGTCGGCTGGTAGCGTGTTGTTAGCTAGCATGGCTGCCGCTTCTTTCCGGCGGTTAATCGGTGTTTGGGCAACCTACGTGCACCTCCAGAACCGGGATTTGATCCCGTTATTTGGATCGAGACACCCCAAGTCTCGCTGATTTGTTTGTGTTCCGGTTTGGGAGCTCGCGGAGCCGAGTTTGGGCCGCGGATACCTCCCGTGCCGTGTGGCCCGGGGCGGCCATCTTAACAAAGCGCTCATCCCGCTCGGCCACCCAACCGACACCCATCGAGGCCGGAGCCGAACCGGGCCAGAGAGCGAGCTGGAAGCGGCGGCGGTGTGTGTGGGGAGGGCGGGTTCGTCCGGATGGTTGAGTCAGAGCGTGACTGTGCAGTCTGCGGAGGCCTCGAGGCTCCGCGGCGCTTAATCAGCTAATTCGCTCCCGAGTTTCCGCCCCAATCACTGCGTTCCTTTCATTCATCCGCAGACGCCACTTTGTTTTTTTGTTTTTTTTTTTCTTTTCTGCTTGACGCGGAAACGTCGACGGCTCGTCGTTCAGAGGACAGGAAAGCCATTTTCCAGTCACCGTTAGGCGTTCCGGGCGGACAGGAAATGGCAAGGCCGACAAAGGAGCCCCTTTTTCGGACGAAGCTGCCGCATCGGTGCTCGTTGACGCACGCGCGCGCGCATTCCCCTTAAAGGGTTTCCTGTCATCTCAGACGGTTGAGCGGAGCCTGGCCGGATTTCACCACGAATTGAGGCGTATTCATTTGTTTTTATGAGTCTGTCTGTGTGATGTAATTTGTTTGTCTTTTGGGGATGAATGAATAAAGTTGGTTGAATTTGAATAAGTCGTGATGGTGACACGTGCAGGCCTGCTCTCCACAAACGAGCTGCTTTTCCTTTTTCCGTTGAATCCTGACATTTGCATGCAGTCTGACAGAGTGGAGATGTTGGTTTCTATCTGTCCAGAGTTTTCCTGCACAATGAAACCAACCGTACACTAATTACATCTTATAGTTTGACCAAAAATGGAAAAAAAAAAACAACCTCTAGTTATCAGATCTGACATTTCTCTGCAGTCACGTGGTGTCACTTTCTCCTTAAACATAATTACAGCAGATGTAAGCAGGAAGTTGTTTTTGGATCTGTTTAAACTTTTCTTTTCCTTGGTGAGACGGGCCGGAGTTTCTCGTGATGTCATTTCCTCGCTGTGACTCACGGCGAGAGGGCGAGGTCCACGACACTCCCTGCAGTCGCTTGGTGTGACACCGCAAAGGTTGGAGCGCCGTCGGGCCGCGGGTCAGAAAAAATAAACGGCACGCTTGTTCTGGATTCCCTCCCGACTCATCGGCCCTGATGGGTTTTCTTGAACGTCGTTGCCGGACCGATCACCTGAAACTGTAAATCACACTTGAGGTGTCAGGCGTGTTTAGAAACTGTCACGGAGGTGCAAATTCTCAGCTTTTGTGTGTGATTTATGAAAGGTTTGACACCAGCTGTGATTTGAAGGCCGCCATAGCTAATAAATTGACCTTTTGATCCGTCTGGATCAGCTCTGCTTTTGTGGATCAGATCGAGGAGCTTTAACTGGATCATCTAAGGTCAGCTGATCAGTCTGGGGCAGCATATTGTGTTTTGTACTCAAAACCCTTGAAAGAGTTTTTTACCTTTTTAACATCTTCATCCGAGTACATTCCACAATAATAGGAGTCTTGTAGCTCGAAACAAAAGGTTCTTTATGGATCTTTTCTCCTCCAGCTCAGCAGGATTTAATGAGCTGAAGCTTCTGTGTTTTGGAAAAAAAAATGTCCACAAATGAACCCGTCTTCCTCCTCTGCAGGCATCAGGTGTGACAGTTACCGATGAAGTCATCAGGGTTTTCAACGACATGAAGGTGAGGAAGTCTTCGACCCAGGATGAGGTGAAGAAGAGGAAGAAGGCCGTGATGTTCTGTATGAGCGACGACAAGAAGAACATCATCGTAGAAGACGGAAAGCAGATCCTGGTGGGAGACATCGGCGAGACCGTGGACGACCCCTACGCCTGCTTTGTCAAGCTCCTCCCGCCCAATGACTGTAGATACGCCTTGTATGACGCCACCTATGAAACCAAGGAGTCCAAGAAGGAAGACCTGGTCTTCATTTTCTGGTACAGTGGCTTCCAGCTTCAGTTACTGAAACCCAACAGCTTCTGGATTTTGTCATTTAGGCTTAACCTACAGAGAGAACCAGAACACTCGCCTCGTTTTTTTTTAGAAAATTAAAATGACTGAAAGGTTAAATTGATGTTTGACTTGATCCTAAAGACAAAAAAAGGTTTTGTCAATTGTGAAATAGTTATTTTATACTGAAAATAGGATAATTATAAGCACAAAAAGCCAAATATCTGACAGAGTGAGACCTCTTCTGTTAAAAACAGCAGATAAAAGGTTTTTGTGGATGTTTTTGATGTTCAATGTTCTGCCTTCTCCTCATTGTGCTGTAAATAACCAAACTTTAGATGGACAGGTGCGCCTCACGCCCCCCTTTACCTTCCTGTTTTATATTTTGATCACCCTAACACAAATAAATCTGTAATTAGTTGTAGTTTATTCATGTTTTTGAGCTTGTTTGTTTAGAAAAGGTGAATAAGAGAAGCTCTTCCTGACCAGAACTTGATTGTATTCTGTGTTCTGATCCAAATATGAGCAGCAGTTGTCATCAATGTTTACCTAAAGTTGCTGCAGCTCACGTGAGCTCTTGTTTTGGTCCCACAGGGCTCCAGAGAGCGCTCCTCTGAAGAGCAAGATGATCTACGCCAGCTCCAAAGATGCCATCAAGAAGAAGTTTACAGGTAAGCCGGCGCCCCCGTCCCGCACTGGTGATGCCACCCGTGACCCCGCTCTGACCCCCCCCGTGCCCGTCTCCTCAGGTATCAAACACGAGTGGCAGGTGAACGGCCTGGATGACATTCAGGACCGCGCCACGTTGGCGGAGAAGCTGGGCGGGAACGTGGTGGTGACTCTGGAAGGCAAGCCGCTGTGATGTCGCAGCCGAGCCGAGCCAACCGCTGTGCCATCAGGACCGAAGCAACCGACCCCCCCCCCAATCCACCCACCCAAACACGCCACTTCACCCAGCAGCTCGCCCTGTCTGTATCCATGTCCTGAAGGAGTTAGCATCTCTAGGCCTCTTTGTTCTTTTTGTTCTGGTTCTTTTGCTTTTTGTTTTTTTTTTTTTTTCCTCAACATAAAAGGAGATCTCAGTAACATGATGGTATGCAAGCACCCCCCCCAGCTCTGTGACTTTGTTCACAAACAGTACAACTCTACCAAGTACCCACCCACCCCTGCCCCGCCCCGCTGGTCGTCTCTCTCAGCCAGAGTTTTGCCAAAAAGTCGGTAATGAAGGAAGCAGCCACGTGTGGAAGAGAGCGCCGCCCAACACTGCCTCCTGCCGCACACGGGTCACGCTTTGTCCATGTGAACCCCCCCCCCCCCCCCCGTAAACCCCCCCCCCCCCAGTGTCGTGTTAGACTATGCATCCCGTTTTCCAGCACTTTTTGTTGAAACATTAAACGTCGAATTCTGTGTTTTCTTCTCGTCCCCCCCCCCCCCCCCCCCCCCCTTCTAGCTGTTTGATCGTCGCCTTACTTTCAGTTTGAATGTAACCGTCGAGCAGAGTTAGAGTGCACTTTTATTTTGTCAAGAAGCACTACAGAAGCAGAGATGACCCCAGCAGTGAGAGATGACCCCGCCCCCCCCACACAAACACCACCACCACAATAATATCTGGAGCCTTAAAGTGGAACATTGTTTCTGAGATCACAGGACGCCACTTTGCAATAAAAGCCTGTGGCAGATCTGACGCCTCCCGCCGTGTCTCCTTCCACCAATCACAGCCACACCTGGGAACACACGACACGCATAACGGCGCCTCCTGTCTGTGGGAGGAGCATCCGCAGATTCTCATTGTGTCTGAAAAAGGTCTTATCGAATACAATAAAGCTGAAGGTCTCAAACTTGAACCGAAAGAGGGAATTTTTGGGTCTGAGATGTGTATTTTGTGATGTTCTAATGGGTGGTTTCTTTTTTTTTTTTTCTAACTTTTTGGTTTGTTCTGCAATTCAAGAAAGTGTAAAACGATCGAAACTCAAATGTTTGAACAGCAAAAGACGATAAAATCAAATTCCAAAATGTTCTAAATATGGTTATTGGATGAGCTGGAACGTTCCACAGACATGGATTTAAAATAAAGTGTGAAAATTTCTATCAGTTCATCTGTGAGATTTTCTAAACACATTATTAAACGAAATTCACTTTATTTACATCGACTGTTTTTAAATACTCTTTTTGACTGCTTCTATTTCAATTCAGGTCACAACAAGTTGGTAAAGTGAACACATCGTGATGCCTTCAGGCGCTCTATACTGATTTGTTCTTTAAAGCTAAAACCTGTTTTAAACCAACTTTTTGTGTTTGCCTTATTTCACTTTAAACATTCTGCTTAAAACTCATCCTGTCACTTAATTCCTTTCAAAATAAAACCCAAACACATTTATGAGGTTTATATTTTCAGCATAAAAAATACACTAATTTACCTTCCAAGCTTTTTCCCTTATTTTTATTTATTTAATTTTTTTTTGTCGTCGTGGATGAATATATTTCTTAAATAAATACCAACCCTTTCAAATATCATTAGCATTTAAATAATTAAAGGTAGTTTTGGAAAAAGATGCTTATTGGGTAAAGAGTAAAATTTAGAGCTTCAGATTAACTAAATTTACATGAATGAGTGTTAATCATGAGAACAAAACACAAACATAATTTTATTTATGTTGACCTTAATTCCCCACAAATAGTAAATTAAACTTTTATATCGTTTAAAAAAAAAGAAGTTAAAATTTATTATTGAACACTAAATAAAAAGGTTTCTCATTACTATAGCAGAAGTACCGAAATCCTCTTAAATCTCTTTATTTTGATTTAGAATTCAACAGCTCAGAAACAGTAAATTTAGATGAGTCTGAAACGTTCAGAAAAGCAAAAATTTAAAATCCAGAACCAAATTATTTGTTTTATTTTTACTATAAGATAGTGCTGATTTGAAAAGCCAAACTTTATTGATTTGACATGACAGACAAGTAAATACAATTTTTATTTATTCACATGAATCAAAAATATTAAATTGCTCTACGAGGAAACTGGACTTTGTAAAAATAAATGTATATATTTTTAGAAATTTAAGGATAAAACTTTACCTTTTACCTGGAAATTAGTTTTTTTTAAATCACAGACGCTTATAAATAAAATTAAAATGGCAGTGAAAACAACAGTTTTGAAACAATTGTTAAATTAATTGTTTTTTGGGAACATGAAATAATCACATAATAAAGATTCAATAAGAAAACTATATTATTTTATTAAACATTTTTCTGATTTAAAATGTTCTCTTTTTGTTGCTTACCTTGATTTGTTTTCATTTCTTTCACGCGCCCCTCCTCCTCGTTTCCATTCAGTTGCTTGATTCTCTCGCGAGATTTGGTCACCCCGGCCCACTTCCTGTCACCAGCCGCTCGCAGCCATGATGGTGGGTGTCCGCAGCCTCTCCTCAGCGATTCTTCGGCTTTCTGTCCCTTTTCCCGGGTTGTGCGGGGCTCCGGGGGCCATGCGGGTTTTCCGGGGGGGTCTTCCCGCCTGTCTGGGGGGGTGAACTTACAGCTCTGTTTGTGTCTTCGCAGCAGGAAGGGCTGGACGACGGACCCGACTTCCTCTCCGAGGAGAACCGGGGGGTGAGTGTTCTCCCGGGGGGGGTTTGTGTGTCCGTCTGCGAAGACGTTCACCTGTCTTTCAAAGTGTGTGCTGGTTCGGCTGAGTTCGGCTGGGTTCGGTGCTCCCATTCGCTGAAATCTCTGAGTTGGAGCCGTTTTCTGCGCGTTAGCCTGTGTATGCTAACGCTAGCTTCATGCTAACGGGTCAGCCGAGGTTCTGGCTCCTTTTTATCCGGGCCGGAGCCGCCTGACGGCCGGGGAGCAGCCGCAGGCCGCGAGGTGAAGCCGGCTGGGAGTCAGCTGACTGTCCCGTCTGGGTGAGCCCGTCTGCGGGCAGCGAGGCCGCATTCTCCGCTAACAGGAATAATTTAATAAAACCATTAAAGTGGAAAAGTTCTCCAAACAGCAGAACCGTCTTTTCTGGAACTCCAGCGGTTCTGGTTTCAGTCAGTGGAAGATGAAGGAGTCATCTCATCATGGGAGAGTTTTTATCCAGGTGTTTCCTCACCTGTAGAGGAGGTTCTGATGATGCTCCAGAAGATGAACAGCAGCATCCAACTGTAAAAAAAAAAACACGATAAAAATCCACTTTATTGGAGGTTTGGAGTTGTGTTTATGTTCTGGATCCAAGTTCAATTTTCATTATTGAATTGAATTGAACTTTATTCATATCCCAAATGGATAAATTCATGATTAACTCTTGGTGTTGATCCTATGTCAAAGTCGAGGCCCGGGGGCCGGATCTGGCCCTCTGGGTAATTCTATCCGGCCCTCCAGATCATTTTATTATATTGTTATTAATGGCCTAATGTTATCTTGCGCTTATTTTTAACTTGTATAATTTTAATATTTTTATGGAGAGTAAAATATTCTAAATTATTTAAGGTTTAATTTGACTTTTTATTATTCTTAACTATGTCAAAAAGTTACAGTTTGTGTTTTATAATGGCATTTAAAGCTTTTTTTTTAACACTATTTTGGCATTTACGAAGATCTTTTAGGCTATTTTGGATTTTAGCTACATGCTAGCTGCTTTGGCTTTCTTTTCTTATTGAGTCATTTAGGCCGTTTTGGAGTCAGGCTAATATTTACACGGTAGCTGTTCTGGCTAATTTAGGCTTTTTTTCCAGTTTTCAGGCTATTTTGAAGTTTAGCTAATATTTCAGCTACCTGCTTGCTGTTTTTAGTAGCATAAACGTTTTTCTTTTTTGGTTTTATTAGGGTAATTTGACATGTAGATAATATTTTATCTGGCTATTAGCTTTAGCGTTTTCAGCTATCAATTTCTGCATCTGTCCATTCCAGCCAAATTCAGCTCACAGCATTCACGCTAGCATTATCGCAAGTAATGCTATATACTGTCTCTAGTTTATAATTATGTTAAAAGTTACTGTTTAGAAAATTTAGTTTAAGTTTTTCAATAAATGTTTATTTTGTTCGGGCAGCGACCTGGAAGGCCCTTTTGCCTTTATTGGTTTGACCTGCCGCGAGAAGATCCACTGATTTTAATCACGTTTCTGCTCAGAAATAAAGATCACTTTTGCACTTTAAGGGTTGCATATCCTGTCTCTGGCGGAAGATGAACCACGTTTCCTTTTGCAGCGCACCTCTACGTGGATCTGGAGATGGATGCCACGCTGCAGGTGGACATCTCAGACGCTCTGAGCGAGAGGGACAAAGTCAAGTTCACCGTCCACACCAAGGTGAGCCCCGGCTGGCGCGGGCCCCGGCTGGCGCGGGCCCCGGCTGGCGCGGGCCCCGGCTGGCCCGGGCCCCGGCTGGCGCGGGCCCCGGCTGGCGCGGGCCCCGGCTGGCGCGGCCCCGGCTGGCGCGGGCCCCGGCTGGCGCGCGCCCCGGCTGGCGCGGGCCCCGGCCGGCGCGGGCCCCGGCCGGCGCGGGCCCGGCCGGCCCGGGCCCGGCCGGCCCGGGCCCCGGCTGGCGCGGGCCCCGGCTGGCGCGGCCCCGGCTGGCGCGGCCCCGGCTGGCGCGGGCCCCGGCTGGCGCGGCCCCGGCCGGCGCGGGCCCCGCGGCGCGATCCCCGGCGGCGCGATCCCCGGCCGGCGCGGGCCCGGCTGGCGCGGGCCCCGGCTGGCGTGAGCGGGCGCCGCTCCTCGCTCCGTCCTCACCTGCTGACAAACGGCGTGTTTCCGCAGAGCACGCTCCCCAACTTCAAGCAGAACGAGTTCTCCGTGGTCCGCCAGCACGAGGAGTTCATCTGGCTGCACGACTCCTTTGTGGAAAACGAAGACTATGCAGGATACATCGTAAGAACTGTTTTTTCTACTTTACGAAATTGCTTAAAAAATTTAGTTTCCTAGCTTTTTTTTATAACCCCTTGACTAGTTTTTTTTAATTCACTTCTTTATTTTCAGTTTGCTTACCTGGTATCGTTTTAGTCAACACAGCCTCACCAACTTTACTTTGTCGTTTTTCCCTCCTTAGACATCATAAATCACACAATAACAGAAAATGTGACATTTTTGAAACATGAAATGAAAGTTTTAAGTTAAAAATTCCTGGCAATGTTTGAGAAAAATAAGAATTTTTCTCTGATGGGTTGAAATTTATAGAATTCTGCTTTTTTATTTATTTATATATAACAAAGAATAAAAGAAAAGATCTTTTGGAGTTTTTCTCCCAGGTGGAGGCGTGGCTAGCTCCTCCTCTTTTTTTTCCCTGCTTCCCACAGCGGCGGCGAGCGGGAAGTTTTTGCTGCTGAGTTGACAGAATTTATTGACAGTTCCAATGCTCAAAGTTTTCCATATAAAGGGAGGATCCTCACTATTGGATTGCTGGCAGCTGACAGATATAGCTCCGCCTCCCACGCCAGTAGCGAATTAGGGCTGCCACGATTAGTCGACTAATCGACGACTAATCGACTATTAAAATAGTCGATTAGTCGTTACTTTTTTTATATGGAGTCAAAGTGTAGTAAAGTTGAAAGTTATAATGGCGTTATGTTAGCTCTTTGGACTATTTTGACATTTATTAAGGTTTTTTTAGGCTGTTTTGAAATTTAGCTAATATTTCAGCTGCATGTAGCTATTTTGGCTAATGTTAGCTTTTTTAGTTTTTAGCCTGTCTTGGAGTTTGGATTATATTTCAGCTACATGCTAGCTGTTTTAGCAAATTCAGGATTTTTTCAATTTTTTAATCTAATTTGGAGTTTAGCTAATATGCTAGCTGTTTTAGCTAACTTAAGCTTTTTTTTTTAGGCTAATTTAGCATTTAACTAATATTTTAGCAGGCTATTAGCTTCAGGGTTTTCAGCTATCAATTTCAGCATCTTCAGCTGACAAATTCTGCATAGAGCATTCACACTAGCATTATTCGCAGTGTGTATAAATCGAGTTTTTAGTTAGTTTAAAGCTAACGATGGTTAAGATGTGTGTTTAACATTCACTTTGAGTATGACGCGACTAATCGGAAAAAATAATCGATGATTAGTCGACTATTAAAATAATCGTTTGTGGCAGCCCTATAGCGAATAGAACATCTGTTTGCACCTTGAAGCTGTTATGTGCTGGTTTTTGGCATTGCCAAAAAAAAAAAAACACTTCTCTCCATCCGCTTCCACTCAAAAAAGTGAAGGCCCGCCTCAACGGCCTCCTCGCCATCAGAGTCCTAAGCTGACGGCTCTGACGCCGCCGCCGCCTGTAAAGTCAGCTTGACGTTCATCTTCCGCTTAATTTTTAAAGTAGCAAAAAGATCGCTTTATTTAGAGTTTTAAAACAACTAAAAGTTTATTTTCAACTTAGTTTTTATGGTGCTAATGTTATAACCGTCGATCGGTCCAATGGGTTAAGAGACATTTTGAATTTTCTTTGCCTCATCTTTAGTTTTAGCAGTGATTTTAGTTTCTCTCTGGGCCGACGTCTAGGGCTGCCATAAACGATTATTTTAATAGTCGACTAATCACCGATTTTTTTTTTTCCGATTAGTCGACTAATCGGGTCATGGAGAAACTGGATATAAAGACGCTGAAGTTGATAACCAGCTAAAATGTTAGTTAAATGCCAAATTAGCCTAAAAAATAAAAAGAGCCAAAGTTAGCCAAAATAGCTAGCATGTAGCTGAAAGAATAGCTAAACTCCAAATTAGCCTAAAAAACAAAAAAAAAAAAAAAAAAAACTAAATTAGCCAAAATAACTATCATACTCCTGCTAAACTCAAAATTGGCTTTAAAAAAAATCCTAAATTAGCCGAAACAGCTAGCATATAGCTGAAATATTAGTTAAATTCAAAAATAGCCTAAAAAAATAAAAAAAAAAACGCTTAAGTTAGCCAAAAACTGCTAGCATGTATATTAAATATTAGCTAAACTCCAAAATAGCCTAAAAAAACTTGATAAATGCCAAAGTAGTCCAAAAAGCTAGCAAAATGCTACTATAACTTTCAACTTTACTACACTCTGACTTCATACAATATAAAGTAACGATTAATCGACTATTAAATTAGTCGTCGACTATTTTAATAGTCGATTAGTCATCGATTAGTCGACTAATCGTGGCAGCCCTACTGACGTCTAATCCAAATGTGACAAACTGAACTTTGATTCAGTTTCTTTGGATTTTTAATGGAAATCTGCTCAGTTCTCCATTACAGAACAAACTTTTGGGTCATGATTAGCTTGTGTGAAACCATCTGGAATCTTCTCTGATTCGTTATAATTAGTGCTGTTGTACGGTCAATTAATTAATACATTTTAATCACAGTTTTTAACCTTAATGTTTACCATTAAAAGCCTGATTTTGAGGTATTTTATTTACATTTTTGACAGCGAGTTTAGTGAGTTTCTTTTTTTTATTAAACACTTCCAACCTTTATTTTGACACCACTGGGAGGGGGGGGGGGTACATTTTTTTTCCAATCTTGATAAAATAACAAAAAAAAAAAAAAAAAAACATAAGCTCCAGAGTTCTCCAATTTACACATTAAGAAACAGCAGGAAGACATTTCTGAGCAATCCAAAAATATTGAAAATGAACTTCTTATTAAATACCATAATTCAAATGTTGATTTACTTTCTTCCACGGTTTACCACAACTGCAAGACGGTAGAAAAGACGAGTCGTTTTATAGTTTCCTTTAATTTGTTTGATCGTTTTAAAGACTGAGATGAAACAGAAAAGAAATAAAGAGAATCTAAGAAGGAAGAAATGAAACACAACAGAGGAACTGAGACTTTGTTTCTGTTTTTTCAATAAACTTTTTCTTATCATTCCGGACAAATAGCACTAAGAGGTGAACTTTCCCTCTAAAATTATGCTTATTTTTTACTTCCTTACGACAACTTAGTTCGTAAGCTCGCACTGAAATTGTTACCATGACAACGTGACGCACCGCACAAAGAATAATTTTAACTCAAATATATAACAGGACATGAGTTCTAATGATTTATGTCATATTTATATTTTTCTTAAATGACCTAAACATTCTTAAATGTTATGAGCGATATAAAATGCTCCTTTAGGTGTGACATGGAAGTAACCATCTTATGGGGTCAAATCAGGATCAGCTTTAAAGTGAACCAAAAAACAGGTTGAAAACTTCACAGAAATAGACATTGTAACAAAAAAATCAAACATTTGAAAACAAGACATTGTAAATAAAACAAAAAAAAAAACAATACAATTTGAAAAAAAATGTTTTGAAAATTAAAAAAGAAAAAAACCTGAAACTTTAATTTAAAAATACCTTTAAATGTAAATTTACCAATTAAAAAATAATTTACGTTTTGAATTTTTAACTTTTTCTTAACATTCCTCAGTTTTACAGTTTCAATTCTGATTTTCGAGTTTTCGCTTCCGAGCTGGTTCTAATTGTACATGAGGGGGGCCTTTTCTTTTCAAATTTTATTATTTTTTTTAATTTTCTTTTTTTTTTCTTTTCCAAAACGTCTTTTCTTTTTTCAAATTAACAATATTCATGTCAAGTTTTCTTTTTTTTTTCTCTCTTTTTTATTTTCCAAGTATTCATTCAGGTTTTCGTTCCCTCTAAGCAGATCCTGATCTGACCTCCACACCATCTGACACAAAAATGAGATTAACCCAATTTAAAAAAATAAAAAATAAATGTCTGTAAATAATTAATCAGTTAACAAGATAAAGTGACAGCCTTAGTTATAATTTTACAAAATCGAATCCAGAAACTAAGAGATTTGCATATTTAAATCTGATCCCATCAAACTGTTCCCAAACTCCCATGATCCTTTGTGTTTTGGACGCTAGATCCCCCCGGCCCCCCCCAGGCCGGACTTCGACGCGTCCCGAGAGAAGCTGCAGAAGCTCGGGGAGGGCGAAGGCTCCATGACCAAGGAGGAGTTCACCAAAATGAAGCAGGAGCTGGAGGCGTGAGTGGCCTCGCCGTTCGTTACGGACGCCGCCCCCTCCCCCGCGCCTCCCCTCCCGCCTGACCTCCCGTTTCTCCTCAGGGAGTACCTGGCCATCTTCAAGAAGACGGTGGCCATGCACGAGGTCTTCCTGTGCCGCGTGGCTGCTCACCCCGTCCTCAGGAAAGATCTGAACTTCCACGTCTTCCTGGAGTACAACCAGGATGTGAGTGTGGGCGGCGGCGGGGAGGAAAGGGGCGGGGCTTCAGACCTGCAGGTGTGACGCCTCCCTGTCCTTACAGCTGAGCGTTCGAGGGAAGAACAAGAAGGAGAAGCTGGAGGATTTCTTCAAGAACGTGGTGAAGTCTGCAGACGGCGTGCTGGTGGCCGGAGTCAAGGTGAGCGTGCGCCCAGGTGAGACTGGACCCGCCCCCCCCTCAGGTGTGAGTCCTGAGTTTCTGTGACCTTCAGGACGTGGACGATTTCTTCGAGCACGAGAAGACGTTCCTGTTGGAATACCACAACCGGGTCAAGGACTCTTCGGCCAAATGCGACCGGATGATCCGCTCGCACAAAAGTAAGACCGCCGCCGCGCGTCCGCGCTGATGTTTTTGTGCGGCGATGCCTGAAGGGGCGTGTTCTTCTCCGCTCAGACGCCGCCGACGACATGAACAGAATCGCCTCGTCTCTCTACATGCTGGGAACGCAGGACTCCACGGATCTCTGCAAGTACGCTCGCGGTCGTTCACGATGGAACCTGCTGATGCTCTTCCTCCTGACTCGTTCCTCCTCCCGACTCCTTCCTCCCCCCGACTCCTTCCTCCCCCCGACTCGTTCCTCCCCCCGACTCGTTCCTCCTCCCGACTCCTTCCTCCTCCCGACTCGTTCCTCCCCCCGACTCCTTCCTCCTCCCGACTCCTTCCTCCTCCTGACTCCTTCCTCCCCCCGACTCCTTCCTCCCCCCGACTCCTTCCTCCCCCCGACTCCTTCCTCCCCCCGACTCCTTCCTCCCCCCGACTCCTTCCTCCTCCCGACTCCTTCCTCCTCCCGACTTCTTCCTCCTCCCGACTTCTTCCTCCTCCTGACCCGTTCCTCCCCCCGACTCGTTCCTCCTCCTGACTGGTTTCTCCTCCTGCAGGTTCTTCCTGAAGGTATCTGAGCTGTTTGAGAAGACCAGGGTGAGTCTCTCGACCTTCACATCATCTCCTTGTTCTCCTGCTGATGGTTTTGACTTTAATGTTTGTTCTGAAGAAAATCGAGGCTCGAGTCGCTGCAGACGAAGACCTGAAGCTGGCTGACCTCCTCAAATACTACCTGAGAGAGTCTCAGGCTGCAAAGGTCACTGATCCTCCTGCTCCTACGTTTTTCACCACATAAAACCTTTAGTAATGTTGGTATATAAAACGTTCAGTTCTTTCAAGAAATTACTGCTTGTATTTTAGGTATTCATTAACTTTCATTCATTAACTAAGTTTTTTTTAGCATATTGAGCAAAATATGTTCCATAAAAAATGAGTCTTCAAATTTCACCTTTTTAAGTTGATTAGCAACTAACCTTTAAATATATTCATAGGTTATGTTTTTTTTTTTTTTTAATTTTCAAAAATGTTGGAGTTTACCTAATATTTGAGCAACATGCTAAATTTTTTGGCTAATTTAATATCTGTTGAGGTTTTTTTAGGGTCATTTAGGGTTTTGCCACAATTTTAAAATATGCTAACATCTTTTAACTAATTTAGTTTAGTTTTTAGGCTATTTTGGAGTTAAGCGAGTATTTATGCATCAAGCTGTCTTTTTTTAGGTGTTTTTTATTGTAATTTGAAGCTTAGCTAATATTTTAGCAACACTCTAACATTTTTAGATAATTTGTTATCTACTGAGGTTTCTTTTAAGCTAATTTAGAGTTTTTCTTCTTTTTTTTCAACATGCTAACATTTTTAATGACTTAAGTTTAATGTGAAATTTTAGGTTGTTTTGGAGTTTAGCTAGTATTTAAGCAACATCCTAACATTTTTGGCTAATTTTTCATTCACTGAGGTTTTTTTAATAGACTAATTTAGTGTTTTTGCCACAATTTTCGCAATGTAACACTTTTGTTTAATTTAGTTAACTTTTTAGGCTATTTTGGAGTTTAGCTAGTATTCAAGCTAGCTTTTTTTTTTTTTTTGCTAATTTGACATTTACTATGGTTTTTTGGGGTTAATTTGGAGTTTAGCTCATATTTAGGCAAAATACTAAAACATTTTGCAAAATTGGCAAGTGTTGGGGATTTTTAAGCAACTTTACTACTAAATTTCATTAAATTTAGTTCAACTTAAGCGCTCTTTCATAGTTTTTTAAAGTCCCACAGCTCCTCCAGTTCTGCTTAACTCCAAAAGCCACGCCCACCCAGAGGATATTTTCCAGAGGAACGCTTCAGATCAATATGAAAAATAGCTTTTTAAGATATTTAGGTTGTGGTATTTTGGTTAATTTCAAAACTTCCTAATTAAAACACTACTGGGAACATTTTTTAAATAAATAAAACCTTGTCATACACTAGTGTTATCACAGGTTATGCTGCTTTTCTTGTATAATCTTGTTTTAATACCAGAAACTAATGAAGAACTTAGACTGTACAATTTATTAAGACTTTTATAAACGATCATCTTTGTTTTCTTTAGTTAGCTTAAAGCTAATGATGGGAATGCGTACTTTATACTTATATATAAGGAAAAAAAATAATTTGCGATTAGTCGACTATTAAAATAAGCGTTTTTGGCCACCTAATCTGTGTCCACAGGACCTGCTGTACCGCAGGAGCCGCTCTCTGGTGGACTACGAGAACGCCAACAAGGCCCTGGATAAAGCGCGAGCGAAAAACAGGGACGTCCTGCAGGCGGAGAACAACCAGCAACTGTGCTGCCACAAGTTTGAGAAGATATCAGAGTCGGCCAAGCAAGGTGAAAGGAGAGCTCAGGTTCACGTCAGCGGCGGCGTCCTCCTCCGTCCACCTGCTGCAGCTTCTAAAAACCGGTTCCTCTTTTCAGAACTCATCGACTTCAAGACGAGACGGGTGGCGGCCTTCAGGAAAAACCTGGTGGAGCTGGCTGAGCTGGAGCTCAAACACGCCAAGGTACTGATCCAGATGGAGAGCATCAGCAGATCTGTAGCTGCAGTTCTGTGGAGCTATGATCGATTAAGAAGGTCGCCCCCTGCAGGCTGACTTCAGCACTGCAGGGGGTCTTTTTTTTTGTTTGTTTTTTCAATGTTTAAGTAAACATAACATCAAACGAGCATTAATTACAAGAGGTGGCATTGGCATACCTTCTGCATTATGGAAAAAAGTATCAAATAAGATGGATAAAAAATAAATAAAACACACAAAAAAAACAGGCGGACTGATGCGGTAGAGCTGTCACAAACGATTATTTTAATAGTCGACTAATCACCGATTATTTTTCCCGATTGGTCGACTAATCGGGTCATGCGGAAACTGGATGTAAAGCTCATATCTTCAACATCATTGGCGTTAAATTTGAAGTTTTGAAGCTTTATTCAAACTAGAAATAAAGACGACAGTTTATTAAACCTTCAATCAATCATGCAGCTTCTTTACTTCATTAGTTTATGGTCGACATGGTCACTATTTGTGGCAGCCCAGCTTAACCATCATTAGTTTTAACCTAACCAGAACCAGATAATGCTAGTGTGAACGCTGTAAGCTGAATTCGGTAGCAAGAGACGCAAGTGCTTATAGCTGAAAACGCTAAAGCTGATAGCTAGCTAAAATATTAGTTAAATGCCAAATTAGCCTAAAAAACTGGAAAAAAAGTCAGCCAAAACATCTAACACACAGCTGAAATATTAGCTAAACTCCAAAATAGCCTAAAAATGAAAAAAAAAAAGTCTAAATTAGCTAAAATAGCTAGCATGTAGCTGAAATTTTGGCTAAACTTCAAAATAGCCAAAAATAAATGCCAAAATAGTCCAAAAAGCTAGCATAATACCATTATAACTTTCAACTTTACTACACTCTGACTCCATATAATATAAAGTAACGACTAATCGACTATTTTAATAGTCGATTAGTCGACTAATCGTGGCAGCCCTATGATGCGGTGCTTCCAATTACAGCTTGTTGCCCCGCCCCTCACCTGTCCACTCACGTCTCTTCTCCTGCAGGGGAACCTCCAGCTGCTGCAGAGCTGTCTGGGCGTCCTGAAAGGAAACACTTAACTGTCCGGACCCGCTGGACCCCCCCCCCCCCCCCCCCCCCCCCCCCCCCCCCCCCCACAAGGACGGAACCAGCGAAGACAGACGAGCGACACTGACATTTCTGAACCAGAGAGCGAGAACAGGAAGTCCGTTTCCGTCGTCAGCTCCTCTCGGTCCTCCTCCTCCTCTCCTTCTCTGGTTCCACATCAGTTCTGAACCCGGTCCAGCAGAACCACTCGTTACATTTATGGCCTTCCTCTTTTTGCTTTTGATTTATCTTCATTTAGAAAAAGAAAAAAAAAAAAAGAAGTTTCCGGTCGTTCAGCCGCAGTCTGGACCCGGTGCGGTTCTGTCCAGTAGAGTTGGACGTCTTTCAGCGGCGCCTCTGGAGGTCAGCGTGATCCCGGCGGAGTCGCACCAAGGTGTTTCGTCTCGCTCCGAGTCCAGCTGGAAACATCAAACTGGAAGCTTCTGACCCGGTTCTGAGGGTCAGCTGGGGAGGAAGCGGTTCTGAGGGGACCCAACATCTTGATATGTTTTGAAATGACGGCTCGTTCTGTTTCTACTGGAGTCCAGCCCCCCCGCCCCCCCTCATTAAAGTGTAATAATAAAGTCCTTGTACATGTTTTTATGAACTAACAGACGCTTCTCATCCGTGTGGCTCGGTTCTTCTGGGCCGACATGCTTCTTGTTTATCTTCTCGGCGGTGGAGCTTCAGTCTTGTTGCCTTAACGTCAGTCACACTTTGATTTCCTGTAAGAACAGAAAAAGAATCACACGTTCGGTTCCGGTTTCTTTTCTTTTTTTAACTGCACTGTAAATGAATGTTCTTCACTCTGATGTGACCAAAGCTTTCAGATCCAGATGGAGATGTGAGGAATGAACTCACTGGTTGGTTGGTTGAACTTCAGCAGGTCTGTAATCCACACGGCTCTCTCTCACGCTCAATAAAGTCTTTATGGACACTTTTCTTACAAGTTCTGAGTGTCAATGTTCTTCTTATGTTTGCCTGATGGATGGTGAGGATTCTATCAACATGAAAATCCTTCAGTAGATGTGAATTATTCATCTAAAGGTAATCATTAATGGATCAATTTCCAAATAAGAAAATCAGATATCTCAAAAAAATTAAAAGTAGATTATTCATGAGAAGAATCAGGTTTTATTTTGAAGGGTCTGTGGAAACCCTGGTTCTGTTTAATGTAAGTGCATAAAATAAGCTTTAGGTGAATTTAAAAACATTTTAAAAAATCGCAAAAAAGGTTTTCCAATAAAAATAGATATTAAACAATTGAAGGAGCTGAAAAAAAGTATTTTATTGTATAACACAATATAAACAAATCTAGTAGCTGCAATTATTTACATATTTATCAGTTTAAATGTTTCTGAGGGATTTCACTGTAAACTCTTAGGTGTAATTCATTCAAGAATGCAGAATAACATCACAGGATTATGAAACATGACAAATTAAAAAGCCCCAGAAACTTAAACAAGGGCTCAATAATTAATGAAAAGAAAAAAAGACTTTATTTAACAAGAAAATATTGCGTTGTGTTTAAAAAACAAATGAACAGCATTAATACAATTATTTTTGATAAAGACCTTAAGTAATAGAAAAAAATATATTGGTTTTATATTGAAGGCGAGCGTTTTATTATGACAGGCGCCCGACGGAAGTGATTGCACCGTCACCGGAAACGCGGGCTGAAGCTTCTTTGAGTTTGTGTGAAAATGAGTTCTATCGGAACCGGGGTGAGTCTTTTAAAGCCTCTTCAAACCCAGCTCGTCTCTAATTAAAATATTAAGTGTTGTGTATTTGAGTTCTTATGGGTTTGAGGGGGAAAATGGCGGTCATTCTAACATGAGCGCGTGAGCAGCAGCAGGAAGCTAGCATGTTAGCCTGCTGAGTCACAGAGCGGCCGCTAACAGACGAAGTGAAAGTAAAACCTCGTTTTGTTACTTATTTATTCGTTTGTTTTGGAGACTTTAAAAGCAGTTAGAGTTGAAAATTGTTCGTGAGAATTCTGTAGGATTTTTTTTTGTTCTTTACCTTCGCTTTGTTTGGGTTTTCTTTGCTTGAAGTGATGCTAGCTGCAGCTAGCTGACAGAACTGATGCATTGAAGAAAACCAATTAAAACCCGAATGTTTTGTGGATCTGTCTATTATAAACGATTTAATTCCTATTAAGTGGAGCTAAATGGAGATTTTCTGGTCAAATCCAAGTTTCCAAGCTTTTAAATCTTGCTAGAATGAAACAGTATGATTTTTAGCTAATATTTTCAATAAACCCCCAGAAAAATCGAACAATTTTGCCTCAAAGTTCTATATCAACAATTCTAATAGACTGTTGTTAGAATTTCACTCTTTTCATCTTCTTTCCAAAATGTTATAGTTCAGTTCAGTCCTGAACATTAAAGAAAACTGTCTCAACTATATTGTAAATTGACCTATTACAAGTAGTTTGGGATTTTTCTATCTATTCTGCTTTGTTTTTGGACTATTTTGGAATTTATTAAGTTTTTTTTTTTTTAGGTTATTTTGGAGTTTAGCTAATATTTCAGCTGCATGCTAGCTATATTGACTAATTTAATTTTTTTTCCCCCATTTTTTAGGCTAATATGGCATTTAACTAATATTTTAGTTGGCTCAGTTTCATCCTTTTCAGCAATCATTTACTCTGCAGCAACAGTGGATCTGTGCTATATGACTTAAGAGGAGGATGAAAGTAAATAAAGTTATGGATGAGAAAGGATCCACACACAGAAAGATCCACAGTTTGAATTGCTGAAACCAAAGACCCAGCTTTAGGGTCACTCACTGCAAGTTATGCAACCAACCACTGGTTTGTGGTCAAACCCACCGGGCTCAAACCCCTATGAGCACAGAAAATCAAATATAAACTGATTTAAAAAAATGAAGTTCTTGGATCCAGAAGAATTTTTTGGGAAATCTGGAGCACAAACATCCCTTCCTTGGTCTGTTTTTTTCCCCCGGATGTGTAGAAACTTTTGCTAACAGTCAGGACAATTACAAAAGAACTACAAAAGTTAAATTTAGAATTTAGAATACTAACCGTCTTAAGTTATTTATCATTTAGTTATTTATTTTATACGTGTGTCATATAATCTGTACGCCATAATTGCGACACTTGGTTAGTAGTTTTTGCTTCACACTAGTGCTGCCACAAACGATTATTTTAATAGTCGACTAATCATCGATTAATTTTTCCGATTAGTCGACTAATCGGATCATGGACAAAGTGGATGTAAAGAAAATCTGAAATATGATTAGCTTTAAAACAAAAAAAATCCTAAATAAGCTAAAATCGCTAGCATATAGCTGAAATATTAGCTAAACTCCAAATTAGTCTAAAAAAACTGTAAAAATTCCAAATTAGCCAAAAGAGCTAATATGTAGCTGAAATATTATCTTAATTCCAAATTATAAATAGCTAGCATGAAGCTAACATATTAGCTAAACTCCAAAATAGCCTGAAAACCCTTAATAAATGCCAAAATAGTCTAAAAAGCTAGCAGAATGTCATTATAACTTTCAACTTTACTACAGCCTGACTCCATATATTACAAAGAAACGACTAATCGACTATTAAATTAGTTGTCGACTATTTTAATAGTCGATTAGTCATCGATTAGTCGACTAATCGTGGCAGCCCTAATTCACACTCATGTTTGCAGATTTTTTTCAAAATAAAAACAAATGAATTGATATATTTTTTGGTCTTATTCAACCTTCTAGCCCTGGATTTGTGGACTCGCATTCATCCTGCTTTTTTGTGAATAATTGTGTAACGATGTGTTTGTGTGTCCTGCAGTATGACCTGTCCGCCTCCACCTTCTCCCCCGACGGTCGGGTCTTCCAGGTGGAGTATGCCATGAAGGCGGTGGAGAACAGCAGGTTCGTGAACCTTCCACGCCTCTCATCTCCGTTTGTGTGTCTGTGTGTAACCTGTGTGTGTGTTTGTGTAACCTCCAGCACAGCCATCGGGATCCGCTGTAAAGATGGAGTCGTGTTTGGAGTGGAGAAGCTCGTTTTGTCCAAACTTTATGAGGAGGGGTCCAACAAACGCATCTTCAACATTGACAGACACGTTGGCATGGTAACCCGACTGTGTACCATCCATAGTTTTTTTTTCTTTCAGGTTTTCAGCTGTAACAGTTAAAGCTGCAGATTTGTGTGTCGATGTGTTTCTCTGCTGCTCCTGTTTTCTCACAACCTTCTTGTTTGTTGAGCTATTTTTAATAATAAATGAATGAAAGATGTTCTGTCAATGAAATCACAGTTCATGATGTGACACAGAGAGAGTTCAGGAAAAGATTGGTTCTGGTTCTGGTCCAGCTTCACGAGGAACACACCTAAAGAATTTGGAAGCTTTTTGAGATTTCCTGTCGTCGTTAGAGTTTATCAGTTTGTGGACGAGCTCTTCTTGATGGAGCTCTCTCTCTCTCTCTCTTCTTGTTGGTTTTTTTTTTGGTTGTTTGTTTCTTGGTTATTTCTTCTGACTATCTTTCTGCTTCTATGTAAGTGGTTTTGGTAATTTGCAAAGCTACACTGTTCAATAAAGGTACTTTGAAACTCAAACTCCTCTCTCTCTCTCTCTCTCTCTCTCTCTCGTTCTCGTTTCTCTCTCGCTCGCGCTCTCTCTCTCGCTCTCTCTTCCGCTCTCTCTCTGCTCTCTCTCGCTCTCGCTTCTCTCATCGCTCTCTTCTCTCTCGCTCTCTCGCTCCTCTCTCTCTCCTCGTCTCTCTCTCGCTCGCTCTCTCGCTCGCTCTCTCTCTCGTTCTCTCTCGCTCGCTCTTGCTGTCTCTCGCTCGCTCTCTCGCTCGCTCTCTCTCTTGCTCTCTCGCTCGCTCTCGCTCTCTCTCTCGCTCGCTCTCTCGCTCGCTCTCTCTCTCGCTCTCTCGCTCGCTCTCTCTCTCGCTCGCTCTCTCGCTCGCTCTCTCGCTCTCTCTCTCGCTCTCTCGCTCGCTCTCTCGCTCGCTCTCTCTCTCTCTCTCGCTCTCTCGCTTGCTCTCTCACTCGCTCTCTCTCTCGCTCTCTCGCTCGCTCTCTCTCTCTCGCTCGCTCTCTCTCTCGCTCTCTCGCTCGCTCTCTCGCTCGCTCTCTCGCTCTCTCTCTCGCTCGCTCTCTCGCTCGCTCTCTCGCTCGCTCTCTCCCTCTCTCTCGCTCTCCCTCGCTCTCTCGCTCGCTCTCTCGCTCGCTCTGTCTCGCTCTCTCTCGCTCTCTCCTCCCTCTCCCTCTCTCTCTCTCTCTCTCTCTCGCTCTCTCTCTCTCTCGCGCTCTCTCTCGTTCTCCCTCGCTCTCTCTCTCGCTCTCTCCTCCCTCTCCCTCTCTCTCTCTCTCTCTCTCTCGCTCTCTCTCTCTCTCGCGCTCTCTCTCGTTCTCTCTCTCGCTCTCTCGTTCTCTCGTTCTCTCTCTCTTTCTCTCACTCTCTCTCTCTCTCTCGTTCTCTCTCTCGTTCTCTCGTTCTCTCGTTCTCTCTCTCTTTCTCTCACTCTCTCTCTCTCTCTCCCTCTCTCTCTCCCTCTCTCCCTCTCCCTCTCTCCAGGCGGTAGCCGGCCTGTTAGCTGATGCTCGCTCGCTCGCTGAAGTAGCCCGAGAAGAAGCCTCCAACTTCCGGTCGAACTACGGACACGACATTCCCCTGAAGGTACGTCTCTCTCTCTCCCATCGGTTCGTCACGCCCGTTTCCATGACGACGCTAACGTGACTGTTGTTGCAGCACCTGTCCGACAGAGTGGCCATGTACGTGCACGCGTACACGCTGTACAGCGCCGTGAGGCCGTTCGGCTGCAGGTGGGTTTCCGTCAGCATGAACGGGTTTTTGGAGAACTGTGATGCGTTCAGGGACAGTAGGAACATTTGATTTCCCTCCCTCCCTCATGTGTTTGCTCCTCAGCTTCATTTTGGGTTCGTACGACAAAGACGACGGTCCTCAGCTCTACATGGTGGACCCGTCCGGGATCTCTTACGTGAGTCGGACGTGTCCGTGCGCTCAGGTGACTCCAGGTGAAGCTGACTAACCCGCCTCTGTGTCGTCAGGGTTACTGGGGGTGTGCAATCGGGAAAGCAAAGCAGGCTGCCAAGACGGAGATTGAGAAGCTGCAGGTGAGTCAGCGTACGGAGTGGGGGTGTAACGGATCCCGGATACTCCGTACGGATCAGTGGCCGTGGTTCACAGGCGATCCGAGATTGGGTTCATTTATTTTGAAGAGCCGAATAAAAACGTCTGCATGTCTGGTTTAAGAGAATCTCTCAGTGAGGAGCAGCAGCTGTCCCGCGCCGTCGCTCCGTCTGTAACAGGGGAGGGTGTTACGGCAAGCAAAAGGGGTCATAATTCGCCGGTAAAAGCGGGCGGTGCAGCGCCTCACCTGGACACGTTCTACAGATAATAATAATTATTTTAAATATTGAAATATTCTCGCAGTTTCAATAAATCAGTTGGTAACAAATACATAATTTAAGTTTAATTGGGCATTGAGGGATGGGGGGGGTTACTGCAGATAGATTAAACTATTTTTAAGCATTGTTCTCCCCCAGTTTTTGTAGATTTGGTCTCAGGACATGAAAATGTCAGAAACATGTTTTAGTTTTTTGTTTATGTCTAAAGTTCAAAGATATATTTTTATAAATAAATAGGCCTCAATGAGCATTTTTTATGTAATATATATCTAGAGTGTATTTATGCTTCGGGTTACTGCATATATGTTTTAAACTTTTCAAAAGTGTATTTTTAGGCTTTTATCTGGTTATTTTTTTCCTGATCTGAAAACGTGAGCCTAAAACCGTGACACGATCTGAACCGTGAGTTTTGTGATCCGTTACACCCCTCGTATGGAGGGAATATTGACTCATTAGATTAGTGTCTAAATCTTGATTTGTAGCTCATACAATACATAGTGTGTGTAACTATATATTTGTAATTGTGTATTCACATGTACCAATATTACAAAATACAAAAAAAATCAAGGCTGTCCACGTTCATGCGTTTCTGATAGGTAATGTGGCCCGTTGTCATGGTAACACGTCGTCTCGCTGATCTTCATAGTGGGTTCTGTAAAGCATCAGTTCTGATAGAAAGTTCACCTCTTAGGTCTTGTTTTTTGTCCAGATCATGAATAAAAATGTATTTTAAAGAAATCTGCACATATAGAACATTGTGGCGGAACTTATTCTTTAGTTATGCGTCCACACCCTGCAGCCAATCAGAATCGAGTATTCACCCGGACCAGATGAAGCGCAGAAAGTCTTTAGAGTTCGGCTTATCTCACTGTTGGTGTGTTTTGTGCTCACAAATTACACACAAATGAAACATTTCAGATGATAAAAATGAAGAGAAACAATTTCTCTCTTTGGACTGTTTTTGTATAAAATCTGAATATAAAATTAAATTAGTAAAACTTTGATTTTTGATTTGAATGACAGCACTAAAAAATAATACAATTTACATATGTACAACTTAAAATGAAAACAGCTTTAAACTAAACACAAATCTGTAATAATTATATACAAATTGCTTGATACGCACACAAACAGCATTTATACACAAATCTGATGTAAGACTCTTTTTCACATTTCCAAGATTCCTGTGTACGTGATGCGTTTAAACTAGGGCTGCCACGATTAGTCGACTAATCGACTATTAAAATAGTCGATTAGTCGTTACTTTATATTGTATGAAGTCAGAGTGTAGTAAAGTTAAAAGTTATAATAGCATTCTGCTAGCTTTTGGGAATATTTTGGCATTTAATAAGTTTCTTTGGCCTTTTATGGAGTTTAGCTAATATTTAATCTACATGCTAGCTGTTTTGGCTAACTTAAGGTTTCTTTTTTTAGTTTTTTAAGCTATTTTTAAGTTGAACTAATATTTCAGCGACATAGCTATTTTGGTTCATTTCTGTTTTTTTTTAGGCTAATTTTGAGTTTAGCTAATATTTCAGCAGTATACTAGCTATTTAGGTTAACTTTGGCTCTTTTTATTTTTTAGGCTAATTTGGCATTTAATTAATATTTCAGCTGGTTATCAACTTCAGCGTCTTTACATCCATTTTCCGCATGACCCGATTAGTCGACTAATCGGAAAAAATAATCGGTGATTAGTTGACTATTAAAATAATCGTTTGTGACAGCCCTACTAGCTTTTTGGACTATTTTGGCATTTTCTAAAAAAAATTTAGGCTGTTTTAGATTTCAGCTACATTCTACCTGTTTTTGACTAACTTAGGCTTTATTTGTTTGTAGTTTTTTAGGCTATTTTAGAATTTGGCTAATATTTCAGCTACATGCTAACTATTTTTGCTTTTTTTTGTTGTTTTTTTTAGGCTATTTTGGAGTTTACCTTGTCTAAATCAAGCTTTTAGTGTAATTTGGCATTTAATTAATATTTCAGCTGGTTATCAACTTCAGCGTCTTTACATCCAGTTTGCGCATGACCCGATTAGTCGACTAATCGGAAAAAATAATCGGTGATTAGTCGACTATTAAAATAATCGTTTGTGGCAGCTCTAGTTTAAATGCAGCTAGAATGCTGGGTCATCAGGGTTTTTTATCAGCTGCTTTGAACCTGAATTGTAAATAACATCTGGTGACATTTCCCCACTTTCTTAACCAGATATGCCCAATAATTAATATAAAAAAGTCTAAATATTGTTTTAAAACACTCAAGTTTCTCGTGAGTTTTTCTGTAAACGCTTTAATCAGATTTGACATAAATTTGACCTCTATGTTTAATAACTTGTAATTTAAACAGTGTTGCTTTGTATTTAGTAACTTTTGTACATGTGAATCCACAATTACACACAAAATGTGTTGTGTGCGAATCAAGAATTATGCATAAAACCATTTAGACGAGTCTTTCTCTCCGTATAAGCAAGACAGGAAGTGAAAGCTGATTGGTTTATGTTTGTTTCCTGTCTGAAGTATAAATCAATACATGAACTCCACTGGACTCTGGTTCTGTTCTGATGTTGTTCGTCGGTTTTCCGCGTTTCTTCTAACAGATGAAGGACATGACGTGTCGAGAACTGGTCAAAGAAGTCGCTAAAATGTGAGTGGACGTTTAACTCGTAGATCCTCTGAACCGTAAGACGCTGAAACATTTTTATTCCTTCCATTTTTTAGAATTTACATCGTTCACGACGAAGTGAAAGACAAGGCCTTCGAGCTGGAGCTCAGCTGGGTCGGAGAAGGTCAGAACCAGAACTGAAGTGAGCTGTGGTTGTCACGGCGACGCCTGATTCTCCGGTTCTCTCTCTCTCCTCTGCAGTCACAAACGGACGGCACGAGTTCGTCCCCAAAGACGTCAAGGAGGAAGCGGAGAAATACGCCAAGGTGAGTCCGGAGCGCCGCAGCTCCCGCCGGCGCCCGCGGGTGGCGGTGTTGTCAGCTGACCTCCGTTCTGCCGCAGGATTCGTTGGAAGAGGAAGACGACTCGGACGAAGACAACATGTGAGCCCAGAGCGGCTTCCTCCGGTTTCTGATTTGTCGTTTGTCGCTTCCTTTGTTTTCACATTTGGAAATAAAATTCTGGAAATGTTTTCTGGCTGTTTTTTTTTTTTTTTTTTTTCCTCTTCAGATTCTAAAATGAGGCTCCAACAGTCTGTGGTTACAAACTTTATTAGAAACAGAGAGCTGCTCATTGTGCACACACACTTCTGTGCGTTTCTGTATTTACAAGTTCTGCTCTCCGGAAAAAAAAAACACCACAAGGAAAAAAAAAAAAAAAAACCGAGGAGTTCATAGGACTACAGTACAAACAGTCTTCTCTTAGAAAATATTAGAAATCATTCTGTGCCGGTGTGAAAAACGTAGACGTAGAGCTTTATTTACAGAACAAACCGAGGAGCTGAACGGCGAGGAGGCAGGAACAGAACAGAAACCGGCGAGGAGGCGGAGCTTTAAGTGCATGAAGATCCGGGAGGATCCTCTCTACGGCTGACCTGCTGTTTGGATCAAAGACTGGAGTCTAACAGTTAAAACCACATCTCTGAAGTCAAAAGTTCATGAGAAATTTACCAAAATAAAAGCTTTTTGTAAAACATTTTTAAATAAAGAAAAAAAAAAAAAACTGGGCTTCTTTTCTGTTCTTAACCTCCAGCGTTCAACAACTGCAACAAAATCTGTCAGATGACTCTGAAACCAGCAGGAAGTGGGCGGGGCTCTGAAGCAGCACCTCCTCTGACAGGAATCGAGTCCACAGGTAAGGCGGCAGCTCCTCCGTGTGGGCGTGGCCAGGATCCCATGCGCTCCTGCGTCAGTCCAAAGCACCGTGGGATGCCGGCGGCTGACGGTGGGCGGAGTCTGTGGCAGGAGGAGGCGGGGCTGCTGCTGGTGGCGTGCGTGTGGGCGTGTCATCACCTGCACTCGACGGCGACGGCGTTCTGAGCGGGCGAGGCCGAGGACGGACTCATGCCGGTGTCGGAGGAGCCCGACGAGGTCGACACCGTCGTGTTTGAAACTGCGGGACGACGCCACACGTTAGGGCGGTTCCAGTGACCCGCGTCGCCTCCACAACAGTACCCAGAATGCAGTGCTCACCTTCGCGCTCCTTCTTCTTCAGTCTCTTCCTGCGCCGGTCGATGGACGCCACCTCGGACTTGAGGCTCATGTAGTACTTCCTGATCTCCTGCAGTTTGTCCTGGAGGAAGGAGATCCTCTCGGTGCTCGTCATGCTGTCCAGGTCATCTGAGACAAAAAGGGGCGGGGTTAATAAACAAACCCGTGTCTCTGCTAAGAGGAACTGCTCTGTTATTTAACATCCAGCCCAGACTTTTAACAGTTTAACGAGCTGCGTGTGGACCCCAGGCTTTAGTCTGGACACCCCCGTCCCAACCCGTGGAAGACTTTACAGGACAGGATAATCCGGCGGGCTGGATTTTAAAGTCACTTGGACGCATGATAGATTTTTTTGTTCCAATACCAACATCCCGTCACATTTGCTAAAGTAAAAACCTATTAAATACAACCGTTTCACAAAGACCGTCTATCTTTTGTTTTAATTTATACTTTTACTTGACAAATTGTTCTTACACAATGAATTGTGATCTATAAATAAAACCCCATTTGCATCCACACTCGCTAGTTTTTGAAGAGACTTCTGGGAAATTTGATTTTTTATTCATTAAACCTTTATTTTGAAATTAGATCTTTTTCAGGAATTTCCAGGGATACACTAAATTTTAAAATTGTAAATTTGAACACAGTCGCCTTATATAGCAGGGCTGGTTCATAAAATCAATTAATTGATTAGAACTAAATAGATCAATAATCGATTCATAACAATACAGATTAATTTAGCACAATCTAGCTTAATGCTAACATTTAATGAAATTTTCCATAGGACGGCTAATGCTAATGCTAACTCGACGTAAACATACATTCTGCATAAATAAACATCTTTATAAACTCACAGACATGAATTTTCCAAACTCTTTTAAGCAAATATTTTTTAAAGTAACTATCTGTGGTCTAAAGTACAATTTTTTTCCTCAAACTTCTTTCTCTGTAATGCTATAGCGTGAGCTCCACCTAGTGGCCAAACTGAGACGCCCTCCAGGAGAAGCAGAACAATGTTAATGATCTGAATCTCAGTTTTACAGTATGTGAACTGTACAATAATAATATAAATATAAAAAAATACATTAATAATATATAATATTAATAAACAAATTTGTAAAAATGTAAAGAACGTAAACTCTAAACAAATTGTAGAAATCGAAAAACAAACAATCAGACTTGAAATATGAAAAACAAACAATCATAACTGATCTTTCTATCATAAAGTGCAGTGAGTGAATCAACAGCATCTGCTTCTACAGAAGCAGCGGCGGCGGCGGCGGCGGCGGCGGCGTGCTCACCGAGCTGGAGCGTCCACTTGTAGGAGCGCTGAGGCGACGGGAAGCTCTGCTTGTCTTTTCCGTGAGCGGTCGGAGACGACAGGGCGGGACAGCGGGACTTGTGAGACTTGGACAGGGACGAGACCCGAGACTGATCCTCGCTGTCGCTGCTGTGACCTGAAGAAGCAGCAGGTTAACGTTGACCAATCAGATCACAGAGTACGCTGAGGCTCTGCGGCCTCCAGGTGAAACGTCTGTTAAACTAGCGAGCATCTCTGAACGGCTGTCAGCCTCGTCGCTCCTGCTCGTCTCTCGCGCTTCCGGCTCGCTCACGCTGCTCGTCTCGTTCTGCTTGGCTGTTCGTTTCTCCTTTCTGGCTGCGTTTATGTTTCTTGGCGCTCGGGCTGGAGTTGCACTCGTTTCCCCTCTTCTGGCCTGAAAGGTCAAAGGTCACATGTTACTCGCAGCTCAACGCCGCCGGTCGGCCCGCGGCGCCTCGACCTTCACCTCTGTCCTTGCTGTCCTGCAGAGACACGAGCGACGTGGACGACGGCGAGGTGCTGCCGGTGAACCCGGGACTGGAGTCCTCCTCTTGCTCCGCCCTCGTCGATGCTGGCTCCGCCTCGCCGGCGCCGCGCAGCTCCCTGGCAGGGGGGTGGCGTTTAGGACGAACGGTCTGACTTGAGGCTGAGGGGGTGGCGGGCTGAGGTGGGCGGGGCTTGAGGAGTGAACAGACAGGCGAGGAGGGGGCGGAGCTTGCTGCTCTCTCATGATGGGGAGGAGGTTTTCTGAGGTGGCGGGTTTTTCCCTCTCGTCCGGGTCGTCCAGGTCGACCTCGTGGCAGACCAGCGCCTCCGGGCCGATCTGTGGCTCCTGCTCTTCGTGGGGGGCGGGGCCTGCCGTCTCTGTTTCGACGGGGGCCGTCCCAGAACGGCTCTCCAGTCCTTTCTCGTCGCTTCCTGACAGGCGCTCCTCTGGGTTCTCCGGTGCCTCGCCTCCCTTGGCGACGGCCTCGCTCCTTCTCTCTGGGCGCAGTGGCGAACTGAGCGTCTTGGGGGAGGAGCCTGGGGTGGTCTTGGGCGTGGTCGTCACTGGGGCGTCGTCTGACCTGCCGTCGCAGCACAGCTTCTTCTCTGCGGATCTTTGCTCTGCGGCTTTCCGTTTTTGCGCCGAGCTGCTCTGTTCCTGAGGCTCCTCCTCCTCCTGCGGCCCCGCCTCCTCTTCAGAGGCGGAGTCTGTGTCGGAGTTGGGCACGGGTGACTTGACGGGGAGGTGCTGAGAGGGGAGGCAGTGGAGGACCACCATGGGCTCCTCCTGCCTCTTCAGGACGCTGCGAGGGGGAGACGGCAGCAGGGAGGTCTGAGGGGGGCTGCTGGGAAAGATGGGGGCGGGGCTTAGAGAACAAAGCGGGATGGTGGGAGGAGTTTCAGACGCCTGCTCCCGTTGGTTGGCCTTGCGACCTCTGACACGAGGGGAAGAAGTGAGGGCTGGTCGGCTGTCCTCCTCGGCTGCAGGTATCGAGGACGCCGGCGGTAGCGGCGGCGACTTTGGCGGCGGCGGCGGCGCTCTGCTGGGAGATGTCACACGGGGGGCTTCCTTGTTCTTATTGGGGAGGGGCATCATTTTCACAGCAGGTAATGTTCTGCTCTCCTTGTCCGATTGGCTGGACATCATTGAAGCTTCTCCTGCAGGCTCCTCCCCCTCCTCCGCCTCCCCTCTCTCTGATTGGCTCAGACTGTTCTCAGACTCCTCCTTAATTGGAGTGATGGCAGCTGCAGGCAGAGGGGCTGGCGTTGCTGTGACGACCTCGTTCTTCGCAGGTGTTTCGATGTCGGGCACCTCCCTTTTCTCCTCTTCCTCCTCCTCCTCCTCTTCTTCAGGCTCCTCCTCTGGTTGGTCGCATTCGCTCTCTGCTCTTCCTCGCCACGGCGAGGACTTGTGGGGCTTTTCTTCAGATTCGCTGTCGTTGGAGGAGCTTCCAGAATCTTCTGTGGATTGGAAGAGAGGAGCGTCAGATCCGTTCAAGGTCAAATACGGAAACGACCAGCAGGCGGCGCCGTCCTCACCGACTGAGGCTCTGTCCGAGTCGTACATGCCGGACGTCCTCCTGGTTCTCCTGAGGGGCGTGTCTGCACGGACGGACGCACATTTACGTCTCTGACCATCACAGCAGATTTCAGCCGGCGCGCTCGGCGTCTCACCGTCTCCGTTAGCGATGCCGGGCACGCCGTCTCCTGCGCTCCTGCCGTTGGATTGGCCGTCACCGGCGGACGCTTTGGCCAAACCGCGTCCCGCAGAGCCGGTGGGCGTGGTCCTATTCGAGGGTCGGCCGCGCTTGGCGCCCGTGGGCTTCAGCGGCGCGGCGGCCGGCAGCTTCTCGTCGTCCCTCTCTGCCTCGTCCTTCTCTTTGTTCTGTCGGGAGAAAAAGACGAAACCCAGAAACGATCAGACGGTTTCAAACGGGGGAGGAGCCTCAGACGGTTTCAAACGGGGGAGGAGCCTCGAGAGGAACGGATGATGAGATCTCAGAGCAGAAAACGAGATTTTTCTGATCACGTTTATGCTGAAACTGAACTGGTTTCATGTTGAGAGGCTGAGAAAGTTCAGACTTTAGTCATAATTAACTATGATTCCTCCAAACATCGTCATGAATGAGGAGTTATACATAAAAACATGTTAAATGTATAGAGAAACCAAAATGTAACATCTGGTCATTTTCAACCAGCCAGCGACATCAGGGAGGAGTTTACACATTTATAAACATTTGTTTAGAAATAAATTGAATAATCTACTAGATATTTAGAATTAGCGCTGCCACGATTAGTCGACTAATCGACTATTAAAATAGTCGACGACTAATTTAATAATCGATTAGTCGTTACTTTATATTGTATGAAGTCAGAGTGTAGTAAAGTTGAAAGTTATAGTAGCATTTTGCTAGCTTTTTGGAATATTTTGGCATTTATCAAGTTTTTTTTAGGCTATTTTGGAGTTTAGCTAATATTTAATATACATGCTAGCTGTTTTTGGCTAACTTAAGCGTTTTTTTTTTTTTTTTCATTTTTTAGGCTATTTTTGAATTTAGCTAATATTTCAGCAGCATGCTAGCTATTTTGGCTAACTTTGGGTCTTTTTATTTTTTAGGTTAATTTGGCATTTAACTAACATTTCAGCTGGTTATCAACTTCAGCGTCTTTACATCCAGTTTGCGCATGACTAATCGGAAAAAATAATCGGTGATTAGTCGACTATTAAAATAATCGTTTGTGGCAGCCCTATTCAGAATATATTTATATTAATCTGATTCAGTTCACAAACTGTAAAATTGATTAATTAACATTGTAAACATTGTTCTGGTTCTCCTGGAGGTCGTTTCAGTTTGGCCACCAGGTGGAGCTCTCGCTATAGCAGGTTGCTTTTTTCAAAAAGAATAAGCAAAAAAACTGCGTTTTAGACAACAAATGGTTACTTTAAAAATATTTCCTTTAATTAATTTTCCAAAATTCATGTCTGAGTTTATAAAGATATTTATTCATAACAGAAATGTCTGTTAGGCAGACCGAGCGTTAGCATTAGCCGTCCTAGCATTAGCCGGGAGGTCCCATGATATCTTAGGATCAAGCTAGCAAACTTTAGCATTATGTGTTAGATCGATCTCTATTTTTATGGATCGATTATTAATCCATCTTGGATCAATTCAAATGGATTAATTTGATCAACCCAGCCTTAGAGAGTCGTTTATCATTATTCCTGGTAGCTTAATAAAGTGATAGTATATGAGACCTGGACTAAGTAACCCCTCCCCCTCCTAACATCCCAAACAGGAAGTACCTGCTGGAACAAGGCAACATCCATTCTATTGGTCAGGATTTACCACGTTTGCCCTGAGATGTTTTAGAAAATGTTCTTGACAGTTTTATAATAATCTGATGAAGTTATCTAAGTTCTAAACTGACCAATCGGATGCCTTGATAGAAGTAGGAGGAGCCTGTTGACCTCCACGTCCAACAGTTTTGACAGTTTTTGTGGAGCTCGCTTTCAAGTGGTAGGGGGTGTGGCCTTCCAACAAGCTCACTCCTGATTGGTGGTTGCCATAGAAACCCAGGCTGATCCGGACTCATCACTGATACTGACGACGTCCGGCTCCAACATGTCTGTACCGCAAAAAAAAAAAAAATGCCAACTAATCGATTATTTGGCTGGAGTGAGAAGTTTATGGATGATGTCACACCGACTCAGTCCAGTTCTCTCATTCAGTCGATAGTTGGACTTAAAATCAATGTTTTTGTTTTTACTGGAAATGAAAATAATCTGTATCCACCCTGACAGAACCTAAACTAAAGCTTGTTTTTTTAAAGCTTCTGTTTAGACCAGAAGTTTTCGGAGAACTTTGAGAGGTTTAGACTTCAGTCTGATCCTTCAGGATCAAGTTCAGGTCCGGTTGGAGGCTATAATCGGAGTTTTCTTCTCATCCGCGTCTCACCTTCACCTTCTTCCGTTGCCTCCTCTTCGTCCCTTTCTCCGTCGGCCAGATGATGCGGTCGGCCTTCACCCACTCGTCATACCTGAGGAGAACACACCTGTCAATCACTCTTACATGAATGAGAAAGTCTAATAAAAATCTAAGTAGATCAGCAACAAACCTTCAAAGATATCCATGGTTTAGCTAATATTTTAGCATGATAATGTTTTTGACTAATTTAATTTACTGAGGAGTTTTAGGCTTTTTGGACTTTAGCACTTTTTTTAGCTAATTTGGTAGTTTCTATTTGGATTTCTTTTGGGGCCAATTTGGAGTTAATAATAATAATAATAATATAATTTATTTAAAGCGTCTTTCAGAGCTCTTGAGGACACTGTACAATTAAAAGCACAAATAAAACATACATGAAAATAGAATCAAATTAAACTGAAGTAGCAGAGACTGTATATAAAGCTACGACGGGTTTGAATAATTTGAACAGATGAGTTTTGAGTTTTGACTTAAAGATGGAAAAACTGTCTAAGTTTCAGGGGGTAGGGAGTTCCAGAGTTTGGGGGCAGAGCAGCTGAAAGCCCCGCCCCCGGTGGGTGGAGCTGCAGGCTCACCTGACGTTCCAGCCGTAGTAGTGGACCAGGTAGAACTGCTCTCCGCTGTCCGTGTCCGTCTTCTTGATGTGAGCCTCGTAGATCTTCTGCGTCTTTCCTCGGCCGTACTTCACCCGGACTTTGGTTCCTGCCAGAGAGTCTGCGTCCTCCTCGTCGCCGCTCCTGCAGAGCAAACGTCACCTGTCATGACCTGGAGGAGCGACGCCCCACGACCTTTAACCCCTCTACAGTCGGCGTGCGCGCAGAGATGTTGTTTCATCAGCGGCCGTTCCTCCACCTTTCAGCAGGTGGCGCCGGTCAAAGGTCGTTTCTCACCTGACTTCTCTCCTCGCTTCTTCCTCAACCTCCTCCTCTTCATCATCCTCCTCCTCGTCCTCCTCCTCGGAGCCCCTCTCCGAGTCGTCTGCTCTCCTGTTGCTGCGCCTCCTCGCCTCCCTCTGCTGCTCCTCGCCGCTCTCGGCCGCTCTGGCGGCGAGCTCCAGCCTGGAGGGCGGTTTCCCGCGGCTCCCCGCCCCCCTCCTCCTCCCCTGGGGTCAGAATCGCCCGCGTCAGCGCCACACCTGTGATGAAGGCTTCTCCTCCTCCTCCTCCTCCTCCGTGAACATCCTTACCCTCAGCGACGGCCTCTCCCGGATCTCCCGCTCGCTCTCGCTGTCAGACTCCTCCCTCTTGTCGTTGACGGGCTCCTCCTCCTCGGTCAGCGGAGGGACGGAGGGCTCCTTCAGCTCCGCCCGGGCTTTCTTGTGATTGGCCAGAGCGGGAGGAGGCGGGTTGTTGTGATGGATGGTCCTGAAGGTGATGGAGGCGGAGCGGCAGTACTCCTCAAAACCAAACAGATACCTGAGAGCACAGAGGTCAAAGGTCATCTGTCATGTGACTGCAGCTTCAGAAAGGCTTCTCATTGGTCAAACCATTCTTTCCTGATTGTTTCAGGAATCTTCCCGTCTCTCTGTAGCTTTGAGTGAAAATTTGACCTAGTATCCGGTGAAAATACATTTAGGGAGGAGTCAACACCTCCCTAAAAAAAAAGGATGACATCACAGACAGAGAACGTGTAAATATAAATATGAACGGGGAAAAAATCTCTGATCAAGATTAAAAAAATAAAATAAAAAAAAAAACACGTCTGGGACATAAAATTATGAATTATTATGGGATGGCCACAGGACCTATGGCTTGGCGGCCATTTTGAAGCAAAGTGTAAAGTTTGGCGATTTGTTCCTTTTTCTTACAATATGGAAAAAGAAAACCTTTTTTCAAATATTCATGAAGTTTCACACACCACCAGCTTAAGTCTACAACCACACCCAAAGTTTTGTTGACCTTTGACCTTAGGAAAAAGTTGCTATCTTGAATTTTCCCTTAAAAAAAAAAAAAAAAAGAAATCCTCTTTAATACCAGCTACAACTTGAAACTCCTTCTAGGGATTATGGTCTGTCCTCGTAAGTCCTCGAGCTTCATTTAAGAGAAATGATGGCTTTATTTACAACATGAGCTCACAAAAGTGGCGTTCCTTTACAAAAATATCAGCGGTCACAAACGTGTTGCCCGCGGGCACCAAGTAGCCCTCAACGACCCCACAGGGTGCCCTCAGGTCTCTTCTAAAAATAGCACAACTCACTTGTGAGCTGCGTATAAAATACAATACTAAAATACTATTCTGTTGATATTTTTTAAAATTTCCCTCATATTTACATAGATTTCAAACATTTATAACATCTTAAAATCTGTTCATATTACACAAACTTTAAATAAGTTTAGGTGACCTCTGACCCACTCCATCATTCATTTTGTTAAAAATGCTGCAGATTTGGTCATTAGTTCAAAATGTGACAAGATTTATTTAAAAATGTGTAAGATACTTATTTTACACTAGTTGATAAACATGGAACAACATAAAGAAAATGGGACATTGTTCCTATTAATATAAGTGATTATCTGAAAATGTAACAATTACTGAGATGAATAAAGTACTGAATATTGATATCTGTTTACTAGCCTGATGTCATTGTTGATAATTATGGTGAGAAATCAGTGTCTTTACCTGGTCTTTACATAGAGGAGTATCATTATTCATTATTAATAATGTATAACTAACTATAACTAAGCAAAATGTGTTAATTCAAAATGGTAGCCCTTCGTATGACTCAGTAATCATGAAGTAGCCCTCGGGTTCAAAAAGGTCGGTGACCCCTGTCATAGATGATGCACTACAGATATATTGATAATTGTTTAGGTACAGAAAGTTATTTCTGCACTCATGATGTTCGGGAAGATTTGTTGTTTTTTTGAGTCAAACTCCTTTTTCTGGTCATTCTAGTCCCACATGAACTCAATTGCTGCAGTCGGCATTAAAACGAGAACAAAATCCACAATTTGGAAATGTAAAGCTTAATAATCTTGTTTTAAAATGATCAAATTGAAAGCATGTTTCATTCAGATCCCATTCTTTCTCTTGTGAAGTGGATTACCAAAACTCCACGGTTCTGCTCCTGATCCGGCCCTGAGATTACATTTTAGAACTCTCTGTGGTCCACGAGTCAAAAGCTTTGCCCGCCGCTGCTCGAGCGCCGGAGGTAAAGCACTTCCTGTGGACGACGTCAACACCTTGTTCTGTCCAGTTAATATAAACTGTCAATGTTTGAAGCATTTTACTGAAAAATGATGTTCTTATTGTAATAAGTTTATTCTGAAAATGTTTCTGAAACGTTAGAATATTTATTTCCATAACAAACATTTTGCCTCTTTTAACCAAAATCTTCCAACAGTCGGCGCAACACGTGGACGTTCAGTTTTCCACTGAAGAACTTGGGTTCTGTACAGGAACATTTACAGTCAGCACATGTGTTGTGATGCTTACAAGGAACTTCACATCGTGGGGAATGACATGAATGAGTGCAGTGAGGAGCGTCCACAGACTTACAGAAGAAGAAACTTCACTCGACAGAAATAAAACATGCAAAGAGATAAATGGAACGATCTTCTAAAAAATATTTAAAATTACAGAATCGCTTGAACGTCCTGTGAAAAACTGATTATTTAGAGCACATATAGGGAAGACCAAAAAAAGCAATATCTGTTTCTGAGATTCACCTTCAACCCAAAAAAAAAAAGGCGAACATAAAATATGTAAAATATTAACCACCTGGTTGCTATGAGGTGTATTGAGTATCTAGTGTTTTTATGTTCAGAATAGAAACTCCATCATCTGTAGTCACTACATTTATCCTCTGGATCTTAGAAAATTGTGGCTGGTGGTCCTTCTAACATCCAAAACTAGAAACATCAGAAATGTTTTCCTAATCATTTGTTCTGAAGCAAAACGTCAACAAACGTCAGACCCGCAGATTAGAACAAACGTTAAAGTTATTAGACTAAAACAATCTGGAAGTCAGACAGAGCTGCCACAAACAATTATTTTAATAGTCGACTAATCACAGATTATTTTTTCCAATTAGTCGACTAATCCAGTCATGCACAAACTGGATGTAAAGCAAACATCTTAACCATCATTAGCTTTAAACTAACTAAAAACTAGATATATAGAATCACCTGTGATAAAGCTAGTGTGAATAAAATGAATTTGAAGATGCTGAAATTGGTAGCTAAAAACACTGAAGCTGATTTCCAGCTAAAATTTTAGCTGAATACCAAATTAGCCTAAAAAACTGAAAAAAAAGCTTAAATTAGCCACAACAGCTAGCATTAGCTAAACTCCAAGATAGTCTTAAAAACCTAAATCCCAAAATAATCCAAACAGCTAGCAGAATGCTGTTATAACTTAACTTTACTACACTCTGACTCCATATAATATAAAGTAACAATTAACTGACTATTATATTAGTCATCGAATATTTTAATAGTCGATTACTCGACTAATTGTGGCAGCCCTAATTTCAGACTCAGATTAGCATCATGCTAACACGTTAGATCACCTCCGTTCTCCTCAGAGAGCCTCAGACCTTCACGATGAACAAACTGAGGTTTACCACCTTTCACTCTATTATTTAAACTTCTACAACAGTAAACAACAAAGAAGCTGAACTCTGATTCCACCTCACCGGACTCTGTTCTTTAGAAAAGTTTGACTGACCCGAGGAACATCCACATGTCTTTTAGATCAACTGAGTCACGTCCAACAGAACCCGCCTCATGGAGAATAGAGTTTCCAGAATCGATCAGCTCAGAGGAACACAGAAGAATTTAAGCCTCTTACTTCTTATAGGCCGTCTTGACATTGTAGGAGGCGGCAGAGTTCAGAACCGGGATCCCCAGATCCATGTAGATCTGCTTCCAGATGGTTCCGGACTCGATCTGGAAAACACAGAAGCTCTCAGCTCCTCCCCAGCTTTCATCTGGTGCCGTCAGAGCGAGCAGACGAGGATCTGCTCACCTTGTGGCAGCCGCCCTGCTGGTACACCAGCCGGAAGAGCTTGAACAGGTTCAGGTCTTTGTATCCCAGCACCGGCGGCTTGTTGATGGGGGTTCCTGAGAAGCACAAACGTCCGTCCTGAAGGTTTCAGCGGATCTTAAACTTTAAAGCTCCCGTGGATCCGAGTTCCCTCACCTCTGTCCTCCATGAACTTGTAGAGCTGCTGCAGGAAGTTGTCCCTCTCCTCGGGGTCGGCTTCATCCTCCGGCTGCACGCAGAACAACGGAGATCTTCACATCTGAGCGACGAGCTCTGAGAGCCGCCGCCGCCGCCGCCGCCGCTCACCTCATCCCTGATGCGTTTCTTCTTCTCCTCCTCCTCCTCTTCCTCGTCCTCCTCCTCCTCGCTCGGCTTCTCGTCCTCTTCGCTGGAGGACGTGTCCAGGATCTGACTCATATCCATCTTCCACACGTCGGGAATCTCACCGTTCTTCAAAAACATCTGGGCCTCTTTGAGACCTGCGTGGGGGCGGAGCAAGAGAAGGATGAGGAGGAGCTAAACGGGTTCAGACCGAAGGAAGAGGAGGAGAAAGGAGGCCCCACCTCTCCTGTTCAGGAACTGAGCCCTGGAGATGCTGATGGAGGTCACCAGGTGGACGTGTCTCCTCGCCACGATGCAGCTGCAAGGTTACGGAAACGGCAGTCAGGCGAGCGTCCGTCGCCATGGAAACGGCGACCAAAACCAATAACGTGAAACTTACAACTTCCCATCGTCGAAAGACCTGACCAGACACTGATCCTTCTTCACCTGCAGCTCCTCGTTGCAGCTGGTGGACACCACCTGTGGGAGGAGCGACACGGATGACGCGCACGTGCACGTGCACGGCGGTCCCGCCGTTATTTCATAAAACACGGGGTCTCACCAGAGCCAGGAACCAGCTGGCAGAGTCCTCCACGTTCTCGATGCTGCAGATCTGACCGAGCAGCTCCTCGCCGGGCCTCTTCCTGTCCTCCTCCTCCTCCTCGCTGGAGGTGGTGTCGTTCTCCTCATCCAGTCTGGGGGGGGGAATAAATGAATAAAACTTTAACAGACGGGGATCCCCAATCTGATGTGCCAACAAGAAAAATGGATGACAGCAGAAGATTGGTCAGACAGCCAAGAGAAGATGTGACATCATGTGACATCATCAGCTCCATGAGCGAAACCGTTCTCAGCATCATCACTCCTCTTCCTCTGCTTGTCCCTGAACGACGAAGATCATCCGGCGGCGGAGAAGAACGGCGTTGGAAAATGATCTGTTTGCGTTTTTAACGTTAAACTCCCATCAGTTGTAATGAACTGAAACTTGTTCTCCGCCTTTGACCCTGTGGGAGGGGTGAGCTGCAGACACAGCCGCACTCGGAAACCTTGGATAGTTTAACCTCTGAATCCAGCCTCTTAATGCCGAGAGTCAATCAGGGAGAAACCGAGTCCCATTTTTAGAGTCTTTGGTATGACTCGGCCGGGATTTGAACTCACGACCTTTTAGTTTTAGGGCAGACACTCTACCACAAGGTCACTATTTTGGTACAAATAATGGAAATATTAATAAAGTCCCTCTCCAAACATCTTTTGAACTATTTTCAGTGTCTTTTATGCAGTTTTTTTTTGTTAAAATCAAATAACTTGTTATTTCTTAGGATAGTTTCTACAAAAGTATCAGAAGTTCATCAGAAATTCCCCTCTGAGCTTCGGTCTGCCCCAACTTCCCATCATCCCTCTGTTTCCACACTCTCCTGCTAGCTTACAGCCTCTCACACCCTCAACCCAACATTAGCAGTGAAGCAAAAATGGCGGCAGCAGCAGCATTGTTTCTATCCAGCCGTACAGGGGGCCGGATCCGGCCCTCCAGATCATTTTATGTTATCGTCATTAATGACCCGATGTTATCCTGTGCTTCATTCTAACTTGTAGAATTTTGAAAATTTATTTTGTTTTTTTATGAAGAGTAAAATACTGAAAGTTATTTAAGTTTTAAGTTGATTTATTCTGGAATAAAATTCCTGATTTGTTATGATTCATAATTATGTTAAAAAATTACAGTTTTAAACGTTTAAATAAATGGCATTCTGATAGTTTTTTTGGACTATTTTGGCTTTCACTACGGTTATTTTAAAGTTTAGCCATTTTTTCAGCTACATGCTGGCTATTTTGACTAACCTGAGTTGTTTTTTTAAGCCAATTTGGAATGTAGTTAATATTTTAGCGACCCATCAGCTTCAGCATTTTAGCATCTTCAGCTATCAGCACTAGTATCGTCAGCAGCCAAATTCAGCTTCTATCATTCACACTAGCATTATCACAGGTAATGCTTTATATATCTAGTTCATAATTAAGTTAAAAAGTTAGTGTTTTGAAGTTTTAAATGTATTTTTAAAGTGTTCGATAAAAGTTGATCCTGCTCGGCCCGCGACCTAAAGTGTGTTTTGGATTTTGGCCTCCAGTGCGTTTGAGTTTGACACCCCTGATCTAAAGTACCTGACATCTTTCACTCGGGCCTGAATGACAGAACCTGCTGAACCAGAACATGAAGTTCTGATGGCTCTTACAGTCCCTCAGAGGTTTGTGGTGTTATCTCACAGCCGTTCCGGCAGCAGCTGCTCCGTTTCTCACTAACTTTCGGCAGCGTTTATCCGGCAGCAGCTGGATCTCGGTTACATTCAGAGACCAGTACTCACATGGCCTGGGAGGAGCGCCGCCCGCCACGGTTTGACTTCTTCCCGATGACCGGCGTGCCGAAGTGCTCCGGGTTTGTGAGCGGCAGCTGGTCCAGCGTCTGCGGGAGACGGGAAACATCTCAACATTCTGAGCTGCAGCTTCAGGCGGCGGCGGAGGTTCTCCTCCCGTCAGGAGACTCACCTCGCTCTCTGCAAAATGTCGCTCCCCCTTCAGGCACAGAGACGTCCGGCGAAGAGTCTTCTCGTCGCCGTCGTCAAAAACTGCAACGGACGACAGAAGAAGTCAAACATGTTTGAACATCTCCGTTCTGAAATCTTTCAGTTGAACTTTCTGACATTCTGATCCACGTTAGAGAAGCAGATCAGAACCAGAATCTGATCCTCAGAAGGAGCTCGGATTATCCAGATCAGAGGATTGGTCAGACAGCCAAGAGAAGATGTGACATCATGTGACATCATGTGACATCATCAGCTCAAAGAGCGAAACCGTTCTCAGCATCATCACTCCTCTTCCTCTGCGTTTGTGGCGGTGGAGGCGGGACACTCACCCACGGTGTAGAGGCTGGCGTCCGTCAGCTTACTGATGACGGCCTCGCTGCTCTGACCCTCGTTAGTCTTCACCTCCACGGTGGAGCCCACCTGAAACGCAGAGGAGACCCAGCAGTGAAGCAGGACCCAAAGGCCGGAGTTCCTGATGGAGATCAGGTTTCAGAGCTTCTCGACGAGAGTCCAAACTCACCCTGAGAGGACCTTTGACCTGGTCGTCCTGCACCACCTGAGACGCGCTCTCACCTTTCAGAGTGACCTGTGGACAGGTGGGAGGAGGCGGGGTGTTTAGACATCCACCTCTTTAAGCCCCGCCCTCTGATTCTACGGTTTGGATCTACGCAGGAATCTGATTCCAGACAGATTCTCATTATTTCTTTGCGATATGAGAGAAAATAAATGATATAAACAAAGCTGCTTCATCATGTAAACATGCTGATGAGCGTGTTTGTTTGCGGACGCTGTGCAGTGCATGCTGGTTAGGTTTTTGCTCCAACGCCACACGTGCGTCGACACAAAAGTATCATGAGAAAGGGGCGGGATCAAGGCGCCCACCTAAAACAGCCCCGCCAGAAGACAGGTACAGCGCTGGATGCAAGCCGCTTTGATACTGCAGAACAATGCATTGTGGGAAATGGTGTCCTGACTTGATGATCAGAAATGACTGGAGCTAAATGAAGGAAATCTTCTTATTTTTAAAATCTTTTTGGAATTTGGTGAATCACTGGTATAAACATAAACAATATTTCAAATCATCTGTGGTTATGTGAGTTATTGTTGCCTTTAAAAGTTAAATTTAAATTTTATTTATTTCTCTGGGACAATCCCTGCTAAATTATTCCAGCGGTTATTTATTAAATTGTTTCCCCTGACAGATTTTTAAAATAATATAAAATATATAAGATTGGGAGAGGCGTATTTAAATTCGGACAACCCCCAATTTCCTGTTCTCGCGCAGTCTCGCTGACGATGCACAAGTCCTCTCAAACGCGTCGCAGAGCAAATCCCAGCAACGATTCAATTGACACGAAAGTATTTTACATGGAGAACTTTAAAAAGTAAAATGAATATATAAAAAACAGCATTTAATTTTAGAAAGTAAAAAAATGCCAAAAAATAAAACATTCCAGAAAACAGAAGGAAAAAACTGGAAAGGGTCAAAACGATGGGACATTGCTGATTGGATGATGTTTATGACACATTTAAACCAGAAAGTGTCTGAACCAGAAAACAGTTTCAAGCTTAAAGCTCTATCGTCTAATCCATCAAATTGGGCCAACAAGTCAATCTGGATGAGAACAACAAGAACTAAAAGAGCCAGATTCCCACGGCAACAATTCACTTCTCTGAATCATAAACTACATTTTCTTAATCTGCACTCAGAAATTTCTCTTCTAAACTAAAATATGACAAGAAGCACATCTCATTCTGCAGCGGAATGCCACAGGGAAGTGTCCCGAGCCCCCTACTCAACTCCCTTCTCCCTGAAGCTGATTTCATCTGAATGAAGACATTTCATACAGATACTGTTTGTATTTTTTCTGGTCAGATCATGTCACTGTCGCAGGCAGAGGATTGGTCAGACAGCCAAGAGAAGATGTGACATCATGTGACATCATCAGCTCAAAGAGCGAAACCGTTCTCAGCATCATCACTCCTCTTCCTCTGCCGGCCTCAGACTGTATACGAGTGATGGACGACCACCTCCAACACCAACAGAAGAAACACGCGTCTAAGCTTGATTATTTTGACATAAACTTAAATATAAAAAGGTATTTTAGAGCTGCGAGGATGAAATAAACATTTGTTTTTAGCTTTGAAAACATTCAAAGCCATTCATTGATGAGTTAAATTCAGTTTCATGGTCTTAATTTGTGGTTCTGATCCAGTCCTGTCATGTTTATGCAAAGAGGAACGTTGTGAACTTTTAATAACAATATCCGTTAGTGTAGATGAAGTAAAATGTCACATTCGTGTCCGAGTTGCCGGATGTACTTTTGTGTGACTAAATCGACAGGAAGTGATCATCTGTTTTGATTACATAAGCTGTGGTTTGTTTTCCGGGCCCAGATTTAGCTCACGGCGCTCACACCTGCCTCCTCAGGTCTTACCTTGACCTTCACCATGCGCTTCACCGTCTTGATTTTGGCTTCGCAGAACGCTCCTCTGTACTTGGCGCTGACATCTGTCCCGACCGTCAGGTAGGCAGGCTCGTCCGCTGCCTAAAACACACGACACGGAGGAAAGATGACGGAAAAGATGATCAGATTTTGTTTCACTGGAGTTCTGTAAGCTGACAGGTGAGTGTGGGCTGCAGCCCGTTCAGCACAGCACCATCTGTGCCGCGACATCTCCACAGATCCCACTCCTGCGGTGGTCAGAAGTAAGTGAAGCTTTTTTTTAACCATAAATTTTGTTTTGATCCGTCTGAGCTGCCATTTCTCCGTTCTTCTGGAAGCTTCTAAACCTGACGGCGTCAGCAGATGTTCTTTAGTGAGCCAAAGAAGCAGCAAACTCGTATCTGGAGAACTTCTCCAACACTGAGAAGCTCCAGAACCGAGTACCGATGATCATCCAAACATTTACGTTCGTGTGTGAAACTGATGAAACGACGAGAAGATCCAGACTCTGCAGAGAATCTAAACACGGACTTTGTTTTATCCTTTAGTAGAAAAACTAGAAATAATTCGATGATCGAACCTAGAAAACAATGATTCTTTTTAAGGTAAAACACCTGATTTCTATTTTTGGATCCTGATGACTTTTATGACTGACTGACCTTTAAATGTCTGGAGGAACAGCTTTACAGGCTGAACGACACCAGAACCCGGTGTGAACAGCCAGGAGCCGGTGTCACACTGAAAACGGTGACCCGTCAGATTTTGTGACCACAGATTGTGATTTTATATAATGATGTCATTGACAACTTTGATGCAGTTAAAGGTCAGAAAAGTCGAAATCCAAGTAGTTTTAGACTCTGGTTAAAGCACAGAAACTTTGTTTACCAGGAATACATGTAGATTTCTGTATGAAATGTTAATAATAATAATAATTAACAGTTGATTGTCAAAAATATTGCGTATAAAAAATGTTCTTTTTGTTGGTGAGGTGAAGTCCTCTTTACCTTCAACCTGCACTAATGTGGTCATGAAATCTGACGGGTCACGGTTTTCTGTGTAGCACCGGTTCCACCATGATGGACGGGCTCAGGAGTGGACACGGACGCGGTCTTCCTCAGGAAAACACTCACCTTCATCTCTCCGGGTTTTACTGGGAGTCCAGCTCGAAGGACTTCGGATCTCTGGAAGACAAAAGCAAAGCGGGCGGTGAGGCGCTGCTGGGAGCCGAACGGCGGCGGGGGCTGGGTCGAACCGGAGCCGCGTTCGGCTAACCAACTAGCCACGCACTTGGTTTTAGCTGAAGCGTTCTTCTGGGCTGCTCCTCCCCTCCCCTCCCTCCCGGATCTGGGCAAAAATATGTGACACGAACAGCGCGAACAAACTTCGCCAACAGCGTCCGAACGTGGGGTTCGGGTCCCCCCCCCCCCCCCCGCCGGTTCCGGATAATAAAAAGCCCGCGGAGAGCCGTGCGTTCACTTCCCGCTCGGCTCCCGCAGCCGCCGAGTCACGTCGCCATCACGGCTCGCCATGTCAGTTAGCTCGGCTAACTTTACCGCGTCCCCCCCCACCGCCACCCCCCTCCCCGAAAGCCGCGTTCGGACGGCACGCGGGCGGACGGACGGAACGGTCGGAACCCCGACGCGAACAAAAGTGCGACCGCGCGGGCTTCGTCCGCCGTCCAACGGCGACATCGAGCTATTTTAGCTAACAAGCGCCCCAACTACTAGCTAGTTAGTGATCACTCGGTGATTTAAACCGCCTGCCAGCAGCCGACCCGTCCACACCGACTGCTTGGTTCCGAATATTTTTAGGCGGTTCGGTCCGAGGAGCCGTGATTCGGTGTCACCGGACGGAGCGGGATCTGCGCGAACTTATTTATTTAATAAGCGGCTCTTCCTTCCACAAAGGCACATTTCTTCACTGCCATTCAGTTCCCAGCCTGCCGCCGTACTACAGCGTCCAGCCGGAGCCTCAACTGACACCCGCGCGCCCTCCTTCTTCCCGCTCTCCGACACACTTCACGCGCTCGAAATGCCGTCGTTCGGTAATTAATAGGAATATTCGTTCTTACATTCACTGCCGCGAATTCTTCCCCTCTCGGTTGAGCTGCAAAACGATACACGAACAACAAGCTGTTGAGCCCCGAGCTGGCTTTCCGGACACGTGATTGGCTGCGCTGACAGCGGGAGTGACAACAGAGACATTTCATTGGTGGATCGTTTCTCTCGTTTCCATTGGACGCTTACACGCTCCGCCATTATTGGTCCATACGAACACGGCGCCACGAGAGGAAATACTGCAACGCTCTGCCGGCTGTCCAATCAGAGGGGAAGTCACAAGTAAAGGGGGGAAAAGGAAGGAACGGGACGGGTTTTTATTGGCTGCCCGCTGTCTGTTCCCGCAGCGCCGCGCTCCTATTGGCTGAGCCGGCTTCCTTCTTTGTACCGACAGGACAGGAAGCCCAGCCCCCGCTACGTGCTAGAAACCTTCGAACCAAACACAAAACCTTCGACACGAACACGTTTTTCCCCCCACACTGGCGCTCCGAACTTGAAGGACATTCCCGCTTGTGTCGTAGACGTGCGCGCGCGCGGAAGCCGGTCGCTTGTACCGTGATTTCCGTGCTTCGCTTAATCTAAAGACTCGCTTTGCCGCCATCAACCATCTATTCCACCGAGTCACATGATTAACTCGATGATGGCTGTACGGATTCATCAAATGCTCTGTCGTTATTTTCGTATTTCTCCGTCCTGGTTCGTCAGGAGTTGGGTTGACATTTACGGGAGACCCTTTTAACATTTAGGCGCGAGGACATTAAAATGTATGGCAAGCCAAAGAGACAAAAAGTCGTCGGGAATTCCTCCACTTTGGCTGTAGAAACTGCCAGTTTGCCGTTTTACTTCTGATTTTTTAACGAAAATGTGTGTGAACTATTAATACAGCAGAGCACGTGACCCCTGGTACAGACCTGGTCACTTGAACAAACAGAAGTTTGTAACGTCACTGCCCCATACTTACTGCTGTTTATATAATCTGTCAAACAACCAGTTTCCTCTTAATCAATTTTTGGCCTGGATTCTAACTTCTTTCCCAGAAAAAATTCAGCTAAAGAAACGTGAGAAATTCCATAACTACATGACTACAAAAAAACAAGTTTTGTTCAAATATTTTGAGTTATTCCTAACATTTTTATTAGAAACTTCATTGATTGTATATGAGAACTGGAGTGAGTGAGTGTGATGTCACCCATAAAAAATTGATTTACTTCTGGCTTCATTCAAGTGAAGTCACCATATTTTGGCCATATGAACATAATCATGTTGGAGCCATCGACTATGTATAAAGAACTGGACAGGGAAAGTGGGTAGTCATCTATAGAAAATGATGTCTTTATGTTTGAGTCATTGACTGTTTATAGAGAACTGGACAGACGAGTAAGTTGCCACCCATAAGAAAATTATGAACTTCCGGTTAGACTAAATTAAGTCAATTTAGTTGACATATTTTTGAAATAGGGATGCATCACGTTGGAGCCATCGACTGTATATAGAGAACTGGACTGGTGAGTGAGTCGTCTGCCATTGAAAACAACTTACTTGCGGTTAAACAAAGGAAGCTAAGTTGCCATATTTTTGCGATATGGACACCATGTTGGAGTCATTGACTGTATAGAGAAAACTAGGAACGTGCAGACTGAGGAAGTGTACATGTTCACCGCATAATGAAAATGACTTGCTTCTGGTTCCAACCAAATTTTCAAGTTAGTGGCCAAATTTTTGTGATCTGGACACTATCATTTTTGGAGCTATTGAAAGCATGTAGAGAACTGGACTGAGCTCACCCATAGAAAATGACCCACTTTCGGTTCCAACAAAACGAAGCCAATCTAGTCGCCATACTTTGGCTATATTATGTTGGAGCCATGAACTGTACAAAGAGAACTGGACTGAGCGTCTAAGCTGTCACCCATAGAAAATTACTTGCTTATGTTTAAACTTAATTAAGTCAATTTAGTAACCATATTTTGGCAATATCATGTTGGAGCCATCGACTGTATATAGAGAACTGGACTGGTGAGTGAGCCGTCTGCCATTGAAAACAACTTACTTGCGGTTAAACAAAGGAAGCTAAGTTGCCATATTTTTGCGATATGGACACCATGTTGGAGTCATTGACTGTTTAGAGAAAACTGGACTGAGCGGGTAAGCTGTCACCCATAGAAAATGACTTACTTCTGGTTCCAACCAAATTTTCAAGTTAGTGGCCAAATTTTTGTGATCTGGACACTATAATTTTTGGAGCTATTGAAAGTATGTAGAGAACTGGACTGAGCTCACCCATAGAAAATGACCTACTTTCGGTTCCAACAAAACAAAGCCAATCTAGTCGCCATACTTTGGCTATATTATGTTGGAGCGATGAACTGTATATAGAGAACTGGACTGAGCGACTAAGCTGTCACCCACAGAAAATGACTTGCTTACGTTTAAACCAAACTATGTCAATTTAGTAGCCATATTTTGGCAATATCATCTCGGAGCCATCAACTGTACATAGAGCACTGGACTGAGCGACTTAGCAGTCACTCATAGAAAATTACATCCTTACGGTTAAACCAAATGAAGTGAATTTAGTCCCCATATTTTGGCGATATGGACACCCATAATGTTGACATTGACTGTATATAGATAAGTGGACTGCAGAGAGAAGTCACCTATGAAAACGACTTTATTTTTGGTTGAAAAAAATGAGGCCAATTTAGTTGCAATATGTTTGCAATACGGATGCCATCATGTTGGAGCCATCAACTGTATATAGAGAACTGGACTGGTCGAATGAGTCATCCCCCATAGAAAATGACTTTCAGTTTCAGCCAAAAATAAATTTATGTAGTCACCATATTATTACAAACCACTTCGAAATGTTGGAGCCATCGACTGTATATAGAGAACTGGACTGGTGAGTGAGCCGTCTGCCATTGAAAACAACTTACTTGCGGTTAAACAAAGGAAGCTAAGTTGCCATATTTTTGCGATATGGACACCATGTTGGAGCTATTGACTGTATGTAGAGAAAACTGGACTGAGCGGGTAAGCTGTCAACCATAGAAAATGACTTGCTTCTGGTTCCAACCAAATTTTCAAGTTAGTGGCCAAATTTTTGTGATCTGGACACTATCATTTTTGGAGCTATTGAAAGTATGTAGAGAACTGGACTGAGCTCACCCATAGAAAATGACCTACTTTCGGTTCCAACAAAACGAAGCCAATTTAGTCGCCATACTTTGGCTATATTATGTCGGAGCCATCAACTGTATATAGAGAACTGGACTGAGCGACTAAGCTGTCACCCACAAATGACTTGCTTACGTTTAAACCAAATTATGTCAATTTAGTCGCCATATTTTGGCAATATCATCTCGGAGCCATCAGCTGTACATAGAGCACTGGACTGAGCGACTTAGCAATCACTCATAGAAAATTACATCCTTACGGTTAAACCAAATGAAGTGAATTTAGTCCCCATATTTTGGCGATATGGACACCCATAATGTTGACATTGACTGTATATAGATAAGTGGACTGCGGATGTGAGAAGTAATCCATAAAAATGACTTTATTTTTGGTTGAAAAAAAATAGGCCAATATAGTTGCAATATGGATGCCATCATGTTGGAGCCATCAACTGTATATAGAGAACTGGACTGGTCGAATGAGTCATCCCCCATAGAAAATGACTTACAGTTTCAGCCAAAAATAAATTCATGTAGTCACCATATTATTACAAACCACTTCGTAATGTTGGAGCCATCAACTGTATATAGAGAACTGGACTGGCTGAGTGAGATGATAGAAATTAACCTCTGAATAAACAAAACAAAGTCAATTAAGTCGCCATATTTTTGTGATATTTTTGTCTCTGTGTTGAAACTGGACATCCTCAGTAAGCTGTGATTGGTCCATGTTGGTTTTAGCCTACATTTCCATGGCAACCTCTCTCTCCAATCAGTAATGAGCAAGTTAGAAGGCCACACCCCTTCCACTGAAAGCAGGAGAATCTGACAATCTCTATAGAAGAGTTTGGGATTTTAGCTTCTCAGAACCAGCATGCACTTCCTGTTTAGAACACATGGGGGGAGGAGTCACTCCATCCAGTTCTCTTATACAGTGAATAGAAACTACATACAAACAAAAAGTGGGTAAGATTTATGAGCTGATTGAGGTCCAGCTCCAGCTTGAAACCATTGAACGCAGCTCTTTTATGTGGCTTTTGTAAAAATTAAAAATATATAATTTTAATAAGATGGCGTCACGTGGTGAATGTTGTAGAAAGAAGTTTGACTGTAAAATCTGTTCTGCACTCAAAGTGACAGAACGTCGTTCGGCGCGTTCCGACTCGCCTTCTTTGGACTTATTCATGCACGGAGGAGAAACTTTTAAAGAAAATGATCTGAAGAAGGAGCGGCGTCCTTATCATCGGGCTTTCTGGGAAGGCGAGGCGGAACGCGCTACCGGATCAGGATCAGGAAGGACGATCTGTTTACATGGAAACCAGCCGTTCCTCATGAGGGTGAAGAGAGCTTCAATATCAAACATACAACAGAAATAGAATTATTTATTAGTTTCCAACATAAAGAATTTAAACGAACCCACTTTTTAAATAAAAAAAAGACAAATTATTTTATTGTAAAACTCAAAATGATCCTTGCAGAGTTGAACATACCGTTTAAAAACTATGTTTCTGTAAAGAGGAAACGTATAGACTTCAGTCCATATCCTGGTGGTGGATCTGCTGGACCAGGACCAGCGTGGTTCTGCTCCCTCAGAACCGCTTCAGCGGGGCTGACCCAGCAGGCCCGCTTTGGCGGCCAGAGCCTCGTTCTGCTGAATGTGGTATTCCTGGAAGCGCATGGAGATCCGCTGGGTCATCTTCAGGTACTTCTGCAGGCAGGACTCGGAGCAGCTGGACTGGAACCAGAGACGGGAGGAGAAAAACCGGCTTCATCTGCTGGATTCTATGAAAACAGTTCTGGTCTTTGCAGGTTCTGCTTCCCATGAGGCTTTGAGCCGTTAAGCTGCATCGCACATTAGCATTCAAGAGACCATTTTGGGCTTCAACTTTCTATGATCGTTTTTGCGCTTTAAGTAAAAACATTGAACGCGTGTTTAAAGTTCAGGTTCAAATCAAAGTCCCTGATTGGTCAAAGAGGTTTGAGTAGCGTCCCTTTTCATTCATTAACAGCCCATGTAGGCCGGGGGGGTCAAACTCAATCACAAGGGGCCAAAATCCAAAACACACCTGAGAGCGAACAGGATAAACATTTATTCAACACGCTAATACTACATTTTTAAAATGTTAAAACCATCACTTTTTTTTTTTTACATAATTATGAACTAGATATATAGCATTACCTGTGATAATGCTAGTGTGAATGCTGAAGATGCTGAAATTGATAGCTAAAAACGCTGAAGCTCATTTCCAGCTAAAATATTAGCTAAATGCTAAATTAGCCCAAAATACTCAAAAAAAAATGGTTAAAAAAATTAAATTAGCCAAAACAACCAGTATGTAGCTGAAATATTATCTAAACTGCAAAACAGCGTAAAAAAAAAATCATAGGTAATTTCAAAATACTCCAAAAAAACTAGCAGAAAGCCAATTTAAAAACAACTTTAATATACTGTAATACTTTTTTAATATAATTCCTGAAATAATAAATAAAAAAAATATATTCCAGAATAAATCAATTTAAACATTAAATAACTTTTAATATTTTACTCTCTATAAAAATATATTTAGCCAAAATTAGGGGGGTAACGGATCACAAAACTCACGGTTCGGATCATTTTTCGGATCAGTAAAAAGTAAAAAAAATTAAAAAATGAAAAAAACAAAACGAAAAAAAAAACCAACAATATCAAAGCTAAATAATTTTTTGGAAATGCTTTAAATCATATAACCATTTAAAGTACTTCACATACGCAATATTTACAAATGCAACATCAAAACATTTGGTCATTGAAGCCTATTTATTAAAACAAAACATATTTATACTTTGAACACAAACAAAATACTAAAACATGATGTTTCTGATTACATTGACATGTTTTTAGACCAAATCTACAAAAACGAAGAGAAAAGAATGCTTAAAAATAGTGTTGAAAACACCAAATCTATCTGGATTATCCTTTAAAATTAAATCATAAATAAAACAGTTACAATATTTTTTTTTGGTATGAATTGCTTTATTGAAACTAACTGTGGGAACATTTAAATGTTTTAAATGATAATTTTCTGTAAAACGTGGCACTTCTGCGTCAGCTTTTCCTGGTCAATTTTGACATCTCTGGCTTGCCATACAAATGTTCTGCGATTCCACCGAAAGCCCGTAACGGAGCTTCCATTCGATGCGAAACGGACAATTGGTTTAAATTATGCTAGCGCGAGGTGTCCGCGTATGGGGGGTGGGTGTTCGAGCGGTCCGCGGTACACACGTGTCCCGCACCGTGGCCTCTGATCCGTACGGACCACGGAAAATCCGTGATCCGTTACACCCCTAGCCAAAATAATATAAGTTAGAAATAAGAGCAAGATAACATCGGGCCAGTAATTTGAAATAAAATAAAATGATTTAGAGGCCCGGATAGAATTATTCGGAGGGCCGGATCCGGCCCCCGGGGCCTTGACTTTGACACAAGTGATGTAGGTGCATGTGACGGTCTCAGAGGACAGAAAAGTGCAGCTGTAGCTGAAAACACCCAAGACTGAGTTTTCTTAAATACAAATTTTTACCAGTTTTTTTTTTTTTATTATTATTTAGGGGTGGGGGGGTACATTTTACTTTTATCTCTACACTTATGATCTTAAAGCATAAAGACAATTTGTTCTCAAGTTGTGTGTTAAAAGGAAGAAAGTACATTATTTTTTTTCTACTTGGAATTTTGTTTTTATTTTGTATAGTTTCAGGTTAATTGTGAAATTATAATGAAAAATTATCTTTGAAAAAAGAATTTGGGTTTGTACTTAAAAAAAAAACATCAAAAGTAAATTATAAGAGCTTATCAGATTGTAAGAAAATGCTAAAAAAAAAAATAACTGTAATTTTAACAGAATATATTTTATGGAAATCAAAATCTTTTGTGATATTATTAAGTTTTATTTTTCATTTAAAATGATTTAAAAGTAAATAAATTGTATTTTCTTGTAACATTTAGTTTATTTCTTACTTGTGTAATTTTGACAAAATATATTTTTATGGAGAGTAAAATATTGAAATTTATTTGAGGCTTAAATTGATTTAATCTGGAATAATATTCCTGTCTGTTTTTATTCATATTTATGTAAATATAAGTCATGTTTTTAAAGTTTTAAAAATGTAGTTTAAGAGTTCAATAAATGTTTATCCCGTTCGGAACGAGAACCAGCTTGTGTTTAATGTTACGAGACATGAAGTACTAAGTTATTCCTCGGGACGGGTCCTGAAAACGTATAAATTGTTTTAGTATAGTCTCGTATCATCAGACTCTTGCTAGTAGACAGGGTTCTTAAAGTCCATTTTAATTATTTATTCAAATTTTATGATCAAAACTGTAACTTCTTCTTTTGTTTGTGGTCTGTGATGCTTTAGCTTCTTCCTTTTTTTTAAACCGGTGGTTTGCTTTCAGTGTTTTGGTGCAAAATTATTTGTTCTGCCGCTTTTTATTTCCATTAATTGATCATAATAATCGTGGTTGAAAAATTACATTTTCACAAGAAATTTGAAACTGAGAAGTTTCAAGCAGCAAAACTTTTAAGGCTCAGAAAATAAAATTCAAGACTTTTAAAAGGTATTATTTTCAAATTCAGAAATTAAACGCTTTTAAGACCTTATGTAGAGAAGCCCCGCCCCCTCCCTGTTTTGGAGCAGAGTCGTGTTAATTTATTTTTATTTCGTCTGCTCCGGATTTACAGTAATTTTTTGTTTATATCTGTCCTTCATCATAAAGTTCCTGTTTAAATCATCAAGCTGTGACTTTACCTCCTCGGGTTTGACTTCTCTGGTGGTGAAGTCTTTGACGCAGTCCATGAAGCAGTTCTCCGTCACCTTGTTGTAGGTTCCCAGAAACTCCTTGAACTGAGGGAGAAACCGGAAAAGTTAGGAAGAGCAAACCCGGAAACAAGCGACTGAAACAAAGGCGACACGACGGCTCTTCCGTGGAAGAGAAGCTCCAGAACTTTACAGACGAACCGTTTTTAACAAGATGATTCAGAGTCACAACATCTTCATCAGGTTTCTTCTCACACAGAGGAGACTGCTTTTTAACATGTGGACGTCACGGGTTTAACTTAAGAAAATAAAAGCACTGTAACAGCTGACGAAGATCTAGGAAAGTGATGAACATGTTTTCTAGGAGGCATTAAGGGGGTTCTGTATGGAGCTAAATTAGGGCCGATATTATTTGAAACACAAATTAAAAAAAAGGAAAAAAAAATGTAAAATGTCTGAAACCTTGTTAAACTAAAATACATTTAATTATTTTCAGTTTCAAATCTTCTGTTTTTAGGTTTGAAAACTGAAATTCAAAACTTTTTTTTTTCAGTTTTAAATCTTTTTTTTACTTACAACTATTTTTTTTTTTGTTGTTTACGGATCTGAAAATTTCAATGTAATTTTTTTTCCAGTTTCAAATCTTTTTTTTCCACTTTTTTTTACGAATCTGAAAATTTCAGTTTCAAAACTTTTGGTCCCATTGGGGCGGAGCTAACACAACGGACCAATCAAAGTGTTTTGGACATGCGGTTTGTATAAAACTGACAATACTAGGGCTGCCACAAACGATTATTTTAGTAGTCGACTAATCAGCGATTATTTTTTTATTATGTTTTTTTTTATTTTTTTATTTTCATGCACAAACTAAAGGTAAAGCACACATCTAAACCATCATTAGCTTCAAACTAACTAAAAGCTAGATATATAGCATTACTTGCGATAAAGCTAATGTGAATGCTGTAAGCTGAATTTGAAGAGGCTGAAATTTAAAGCTTAAAACACTGAAGCTGATATCCAGCCAAAATATTATTTAGATGCCAAATTAGCCTAAAAAAAGCCTGAATTAGTCAAAACAGCTAGCATGCAGTTAAAACATTAGCTAAACTCTAAATTAGCCTAAAAAACTTTTAAAAAACCGTAAATTAGCCAAAATAGCTAACATGTAGCTTAAATATTAGCTAATAGCCTAAAAAACCTAAATAAATGCCAAAATAGGCCAAAAAGCTGACGGAATCCCGTTATAACTTTTAATTTTACTTCACTCTGACTCCATATCATATAAAATAACGACTAATCGATTATTAAATTATTCATCAACTATTCTAATAGTCGATTAGTCGACTAATTGTGGCAGCTCTAGACAGTACATCCATTTTCTGACTATAAATATCACAATTTTTTTCAGAGTCATTGAATGCACCGGGACAGAATTTACCACACTCATTGATTCTGATTGGTCTTATATTTGTGTCAGCCCCGCCCCAACGAATTTAAAATTTAAAATTTAAAAACAAAAAAAAAAAAGATTGAAAACTGGAAAAAAAAAAAAAAAGGTTTTTAAATTGAAATTTTGAGTTTTGAAAGCCAAAAAACAGAACATTTGAAGCAGAAATAATTACATTTGTTTTAGAATGGCAAAAACACCCAAAAAGTAGTTTTAAACAAATTTTTTTTTAATTTCAAATAATGTTGACCCTAATTGAGCTCCACAGATCCTTTGTAGGAAAAACCTGTTTTTAAGATATGCTCACAATAAATAAAGTCAATGTAAACTCTCAGATTCACAAGCTGCTACGGTAGCTTTTACGACCATTTTTAGCTTCTACGTACAATTGTCATTGGATGCAAATTTCAACTTAAACCAAATCAAACTGTCACAAATCATCGGTCATAGTCGACTAATCATCGATTAATTTTTCCGATTAGTCGACTAATCGGATCATGGACAAAGTGGATGTAAAGAAAATCTGAAATATGATTAGCTTTAAAACAAAAAAAATCCTAAATAAGCTAAAATCGGCTCAAGCATATAGCTGAAATATTAGCTAAAACTCCAAATTAGTCTAAAAAAAACTGTAAAAATTCCAAATTAGCCAAAATAGCTAGCATGTAGCTGAAGGACATAGCAAAACTCCAAATTAGCCTAAAAAACTGTAAAAAAAAAAATCCCAAATTAGCTAAAATAGTGAAATATTGGCTAAACTCCAAATTAGCCCTAAAAACTGTAAAATTCTCCAAATTAGCCAAAATAGGTAGCATGTAGCTGGAATAATAGGAAAACTCCAAATTAGCCTAAAAAACTGTAAACATTTAGAATTAGCTAGCTAACATGTAAATGAAATATTAGCTAAACTCCAAATTTGCCTACTAAACTGAAAAAATCCTAAATTAGCCAAAAGAGCTAATATGTAGCTGAAATATTATCTTAATTCCAAATTAGCCTAAAAAACTGAAAAAGCCTAAATTAGCCAAAATAGCTAGCATGAAGCTAAAATATTAGCTAAACTCCAAAGTAGCCTGAAAACCCTTAATAAATGCCAAAATAGTCTAAAAAGCTAGCAGAATGTCATTATAACTTTCAACTTCACTACAGCCTGACTCCATATATTATAAAGTAACGATTAATCGATTATGAAATTAGTCGTCGACTATTTTAATAGTCGATTAGTCATCGATTAGTCGACTAATCGTGGCAGCCCTATAGTGATGTATGGATATCGTCCTTCTTAATTCATGAAGTGCTGGAGGTGAAGACCAGAGGAGCAGAGCGACTTGCAGCCGGGACTCATCGTGGGACGCTCCCGCCTCCTCTCCCTCGACGCTCACGTGACCGTTTTAACGTGATAACGGAACGCTGCAAGACTCACCTGTTTGATCTGGTCGGACTCGGACACCTGCATCGCCATGGTTACCGCTCTGCAAGAGGATAGACAGAATCAACAAACCGTTCAGATGTGGAGCAGCAGAATGAGAGGTGATCTGGAGGGAACAGAGGAACCGGGTTTAATAGAATCTGTGGAGGAAAATCGATTCACAGACAGAACCGTCTCCATCTCAGCCTCCAAGAGGAATCTATGACCTCCAGCCTGTCCAGAGCTTCTGGTGTGTTCAAGTTCTGCCGATAATGATGGAAATGTCATTCTCGTCATCGTTCACTGGTGAGAAGTCACCAATAAAATTACACATTTAGCAGAGAGATTCACTAAGCTGTCCCCACCCACAATGCACTTTGGTCCAACTAGAAAAGTGTCTAAACGTTTTGTTTGCCTTCACTCTAAATAAAGGTTTATTTAAAAAAAGGAAAAATTATCTAAAGGTGATTTGAAGCCACATTTATTTAATAAAACCTGATTCTGTTTCTCAGCTTAAGTTGGTACGATGTGTTCTTTATTTCTACTTCAGATATTTAAAAATAATAATAATATATAAGGCGCGTGCTCAGTTCAGATGCTAACAGTTAGCCCTGATAGCTTATATTTTCATGTTCGCCCCACTCATTCCGTGTGTCTACCCGTTAAGCATTACCTGTATCGGAGCGCGTGCTGCAAGAGCTCGTGAAGGGCGCTCTAAGGAGCGCGTGCGCAGATGCTTTAAAACCTTCCAAAGGCCGGTCTGCGGTGAAACTCGCCCCGCACGACGGCAGCAGTCACACTGTTTGAGAGACTGACCTTCAGGGGCGAAAGGGGGGAAAAACGGACTCGAAACCTTTGAGGGAGAGGAGTCCAAGAAAATCTCGAAAGGAACCAAGGAAGACCGCTGACATGCTGCGTTCATGAAAGCTCGGACTTTCGACAGTTAGCCTTTTTACGTGGTTCTAAAACGAACAATAATAATTTTATTGATGAGAATGTTTTTAGTATTTTAATTACATTGCACGTTACCACACACTACACACATATTTTTGTCAACAATAAGATTACTGACTGATCCGAGAGCGTCTGAACATTTCAAGAAATAACGTGTAAACAATTTAATTTTAATGTATCTAATATCTCAGATATTTACAACTTTTATAGAGCTACAACAAGTTACCTTAATATAAATGTAAAAAAGCAAATGAGTTCTTTTCTGCGGTGTGATTTAACATGAAAACGTAAAGTCCGTTTTACAAGGGTGTCCGTAAAGGCATTCTAACCGCTGATTGGTCAGATCTCTACTTCTTCGAAGTTTCCTGTCAAAGAAAAAATGCAATGATGGCCTCTGTCGCCACCAGGTGGTATAAACTAGGTATTGGAAAGCATACTACACAAAAACATGCAGCTAGCCAAGAACCTCAATAGTTTTGAATATTATATTAATTTGATAGTTTATAAATATATTTACATCTTTAAGAAAGTTAGTAAAATATTGTTTTGTTTTTTTTACAGTTATGAATGAATGTAGAATCTTACTATGAGAATTAACAAATGAATTATTAAAAAAAACATCTTGCCATGTTTTTTAGAGTTTTTTTTAAACAAAGTATTACATTTTCTTAATTTAAAAAAGAAATCTTAATGTGGTTAAAATTTTTTCTGTGTAAAAACAATACCAAAAGAGGCGAGTTACAGTTTCTGAAGGATTTTCACAAAAATTAAAACTGACATTAATATCTTCATTAAATGTTGTCATGTAGTGTTTGCTGAGTAGAGTTTATAAAGAATTTTAAATGTTACCTCTGAATTTATTTGCTAAAAGATAGATATTTATGAGGGATAATTGTTACTAGGTCCATGGAAGAAGTAGATTGTACATTATGGTTTAGCATTAAAACTCCAGATGATTAAGCATTTACACCATTAAAAACGTCTGTTGATTGACAGAAAAGTTGTACGGAGAAAGAAATCTGTTGAAATTTAGCCATTTCCCTTCCTTATTAAATAATAGGGTTGCCACAATTAGTCAGCAGCTAATTTATTAGTCGATTATTCATTACTTTATATTATATGGAGTCAGATTGTAAGTTAAAAGTTGTAATGGCATTCTGCTCGATTTTGGACTATTTTGACATTTATTAAGGTTTTTTAGGCTATTTTGGAGTTCAGTTAATAATTCAGCTACATGTTAGCTGTTTTGGCTAACTGTGGCTTTTTGTATTTTTTTAGGATGTTTTGGAATTTAGCAAATATTTCAGCTACATACGAGCTGTTTTGGCTAATTTAGGCTTTTTTGTTTTGTAATTTAGCAAATATTTCAGCTATATGTTAGCTGTTTTGGCTAACTTGGGCTTTTTTTTTGTTTTTAAGGCCATTATGGAGTTTAGCTAATATTTCAGCTACATGTTAGCTGTATTAGCAAACTTTTGTATGCTTTTTTTGTAATTTAGCTAATGTTTCAGCTACATACGAGCTGTTTTGGCTAATTTAGGCTTTTGATTTTGTATGCTGTTTTGTAATTTAGCAAGAAGTTCAGCTATATGTTAGCTGTTTTGGCTAACTTGGGCTTTTTTTTTGTTTTTAAGGCCATTATGGAGTTTAGCTAATATTTCGGCTACATGTTAGCTGTATTAGCTAACTTTGGCTGTTTTATGTTTTTTTTGTAAATTAGCTAATATTTCAGGTTAATTCTAGCGGTTTTACTAAATTAGGCTTTTAAAACATTTTTTAGGCTAATTTGGCACATTTTAGCAGCTTCACCGTTTTCAGCTATCAATTTCAGTGGAGTTATCAGTAGGATACCATTCTGCTCCCACGTCTCTGGGAAAAGAGATTTATTGTTGAATAAAAGATCTCACAATGTATTTGTGTTGTAAAAAGTTATAAATAAGGGTCCACACTATGAGGATTTGCTTAAGGAAGGAATAGAGAGTTTTTCAATGTTTTAATTACAACTTAAAACAAAATTAAAGCCTCCAAATTGGGGGGAAAAACCAGAATGGTGTAAGATTCCAGATTCAGGTTGGATTTCCAGAGGAAATTTTTCTCCCTATTAATAATAAAAGTGTATTTTAAGGTAGAAATGTCCAGAAAATTGAGTCCAACTGATTTATAATCATTCATAATAACTGATTTCTTATACAGTGAGCTCAAGATAGAGGTCAAAGTTCAATATTGATGTTCTTTTGATTTACTCGGTCAGCCCCGCCGCTAGGGGGCAGCACCGGATCATGAAACCTACAGGAAATGAAACGGGGAAGAATTTGTTTTTAAGAGTTTGTAGCAACAGGTTGTTGTTTTACTTTTTTAGCTTCATATGTCTTTGTTTTGCTCTTTTATAATTACTTTGTTTTGTTGGAATCTAACAATTGTCGCTTTAAACTTCCACCTTTTGCTCTAAATTTGGGCCAAACCGCGTTTTTTCTGAAGCTGATTCAAGCGAAAGCGGGAAGTTTGAATGGAGTGAGCTAACTTTAGCCTGCATGCTAACAGGTAAAGGCTCACCTGTCGACATGTTCTCGTCTTCCTCCCCTCCCCTTCCTCACGGTTCGGTTCGGTCGTCGTGCGGTTCGGAAACCGCAGAAGTTTTGCTCCGCTCCACACGGGTTCTTCCTCCGAACCGGAGCCGTGTGTCCGAATCAGGTCCTCGATCCGTCCACATCAGTGTTCAGAAGCTGCCGGACTCTACGGGGGTTAGGCCGAAGCGAACCGAACCGGAACCGAGACCGAAGAAGCACACACACCCTCCGGGAAGCCTGGAGGTGGAACCGGAGCCAGGTATGAGTTGGTTGTGTGGAAATCACCATGGCAACAGATGCTTCACATCCACACTGAAGTTCATCCAATCAATGTTTTTGATTTATTACAGTTTATTTATTCAGATACAATAAAGTAAATGTATTCAGTTACTTTCTAGTTACATTTCTATCTTTGTTTTAAAACTAGAATTAGGCTATTTTTAGGTGAAAAATATCCAAAGGAATTTTTAAAACTAATATTATGGGATGGCCACGGCTGGATGACTATATTAAGGCAAAAAGTGACAGTTTTTTTTTTTTTTTTTTTCCCACAAGTTTGAACAAGCTTCTAAAAAATTTACCACAACCAAACTTTTGCTGACCTTTGACCTCAGGAGAAGACCACCATGTTACCTTTACTACCTTATACAAATTGAAACCCCTCCTAGAGATTTCAGTCTATCACCTTCTAACTCCCTGAGCAGGAGATTAAAAAATGTTTGCGTTGGAGTTGCACGCTTAAAAAATTGCGTTTCCTTATTGCTCGCACACTTACTGAAATGTTGTGAAAATGTAATATATGAGTCATTAGATCAAACTGAATGAATTTATATTACATATGATTAGGGCTGCCACAAACGATTATTTTAATAGTCGACTAATCATCGATTAATTTTTCCGATTAGTCGACTAATCTGATCATGGACAAAGTGGATGTAAAGAAAATCTGAAATATGATTAGCTTTAAAACAAAAAAAATCCTAAATAAGCTAAAATCGCTAGCATATAGCTGAAATATTAGCTAAACTCCAAGTTAGTCTAAAAAACTGTAAAAATTCCAAATTAGCCAAAATAGCTAGCATGTAGCTGAAGACATAGCAAAACTCCAAATTAGCCTAAGAAACTGTAAAAATCCCAAATTAGCTAAAATAGTGAAATATTAGCTCAACAACTTCTATGCTCGCTTTGAGAGAGGGAATGTGTCAACTGCAACCAAAGCAGCTGTGACTCCAGACCACCAACCACTGACTCTTTCGCCGGCAGATGTAGGAGCAGTGTTGAGCAGGATTACAGTTCACAAGGCTGCTGGTCCTGATGGGATCCCCGGACGTGTTCTAAGAGCATGTTCTGGAGAACTAGCAGGAGTACTGACGGACATTTTCAACCTGTCCTTGCCTGTGCTGTGGTACGCCTGCTTCAAATCCACCACCATTGTCCCACTACCAAAGACCTCCAGCCCAACAAATCTCAATGACTACCGCCCGATAGCCCTCACCCCCATCATCACAAAGTGCTTTGAGCGGCTGGTCTTAACACACCTCAAGTCATGCCTCCCCCTTGGACCCCACCAATTTGCATACCGCAGAACAGGAGCACAGAGGATGCAGTATCCATAGCACTGCACTCTGTCCTCTCTCACCTGGACAACAGAAACACGTACGCCAGAATGCTGTTCCTGGACTTCAGTTCAGCCTTCAACACAGTCATCCTTCACAACTAATGGCAAAACTCACAGACCTTGGAATTGGCTCCTCATGTGCAACTGGTTACTGGACTTCCTGACCAGCCCCCCAGCATGTCCGACTGGATAACCGCTGTTCATCCACAATCACCATAAATACCGGCGTACCCCAAGGCTGCGTGATGAGCCCCTTCTCTACTCCCTCTCACCCACGACTGCAAACCTGTCAACAGCTCCAACACCATATAAAGTTTGCAGATGACACCACGGTGATCGGCCTCATCAAGGACAATGATGAGGCTGCCTACAGGGAGGAGGTGGATCGTCTGGCAGATTGGTGTGACACCAACAATCTGCTGCTCAATACAGAGAAGACCAAGGAGCTCATCGTGGACTTCAGGAAGAACGCTGACCCACACGCACCCATCCACATCAAAGGAAGGTTGGTGGAGCGTGTGGGAAGCTTTAAGTTTCTTGGAGTCCACATCTCTGAGGAACTCTCCTGGACAACGGCATGCTCCAAGGTGGTAAGAAAGCTCACCAACGCCTCTTCTTCCTGAGGACTCTGAGGAGGACCACTGTCCAGCAACATCCTGGTGAACTTTTACCGCTGCACCATCGAGAGCATCCTAACCAACTGTTTACAGTTTGGTACGGGAGCTGCTCTGCTGCAGACCGGAAGGCACTGCAGAGGGGTGGTGAAAATAGCCCAGCATGTCACTGGAGCACCACTTCCTGCCATAAAAGACATCTACAAGAAGCGTGTCTGAAAAGGGCAGGAAAAATCATAAAGGACTCCAACCACCCAGCACACAGACTCTTCACTCCTCTGCCCTCTGGCAGGCGTTACAGGAGTCTGCGGACTAGAACCACCAGGTTCCGGAACAGTTTCTTCCCAACTGCTACCACACTCCTGAACTCTGCCTCCTGACAACTTAGCCACAACACCACTCTGTATCTTTTTCTAAATCACTCACAATACACCATGGACTGAATCACCACTACTGCATACTACCTGCACTTTATATGTTGAATAATTCACCTGTACTGTTTACATACTGTAAATACTTGTTTTTATACCCTTCACTGCTTATTTATTCCACTTTGCACATTGTAATACATATTTATACCTGCTAAAGCACTTGGATGGATGCAAACTGCATTTCGTTGCTGTGTAACCTGTGCATGTGGGCATGACAATAAAGTTGAAAAATTTCCCCTATTCCCTTATTACTATTCTATTCTATTTTAGATAAAACTCCAAATTAGCCCTAAAAAACTGTAAAAATTCCAAATTAAGCCCAAATCGCTAGCATAGTGAGTAGAAATTATTAGCTAAAACTCCAAATTAGTCTAAAAATTGTAAAAATTCCAAATTGAGCCAACAATAGCTAGCATGTAGCTGAAGCCATAGCAAATCACTCCAAATTAGCCTAAAAAACTGTAAAAATCCAAATTAGCTAAAATACTGTGAAATATTAGCTAAACTCCAATTTAGCCCTATATAAACTGTAAAATTCCAAATTAGCCAAACTCGCTAGCATGTAGCTGAAGACATAGCAAACTCCAAATTAAGCCTAAAAAACTGTAAAAACTCCCAAATTAGTAAAATAGCTGAATATTAGATAAACTCCAAATTAGCCCTAAAAAACTGTAAAAATTCCAAATTAGCCAAAATCGCTAGCATGTAGCTGAAGACATAGCAAAACTCCAAATTAGCCTAAAAAACTGTAAAAATCCCAAATTAGCTAAAATAGTGAAATATTAGCTAAACTCCAAATTAGCCCTAAAAAACTGTAAAAATTCCAAATTAGCCAAAATAGCTAGCATGTAGCTGAAGACATAGCAAAACTCCAAATTAGCCTAAAAAACTGTAAAAATCCCAAATTAGCTAAAATAGTGAAATATTAGCTAAACTCCAAATTAGCCCTAAAAAACTGTAAAAATTCCAAATTAGCCAAAATCGCTAGCATGTAGCTGAAGACATAGCAAAACTCCAAATTAGCTAAAAAACTGTAAAAATCCCAATTAGCTAAAATAGTGAAATATTAGCTAAACTCCAAATTAGCCCTAAAAAACTGTAAAAATTCCAAATTAGCCAAAATAGCTAGCATGTAGCTGAAGACATAGCAAAACTCCAAATTAGCCTAAAAAACTGTAAAAATCCCAAATTAGCTAAAATAGCTAACATATAGCTGAAATATTAGCTAAACTCCAAATTTGCCTAAAAAACTGTAAAAAAAAATCCCAAATTAGCTAAAATAGCTAGCATGAAGCTGGAATAATAGAAAAACTCCAAATTAGCCTAAAAAAACTGTAAAAATTCCAAATTAGCCAAAATAGCTAGCATGTAGCTGAAGACATAGCAAAACTCCAAATTAGCCTAAAAAACTGTAAAAATCCCAAATTAGCCAAAATAGCTAACATATAGCTGAAATATTAGCTAAACTCCAAATTTGCCTACTAAACTGAAAAAATCCTAAATTAGCCAAAAGAGCTAATATGTAGCTGAAATATTATCTTAATTCCAAATTAGCCTAAAAAACTGAAAAAGCCTAAATTAGCCAAAATAGCTAGCATGAAGCTAAAATATTAGCTAAACTCCAAAATAGCCTAAAAAACCTTAATAAATGCCAAAATAGTCTAAAAAGCTAGCAGAATGTCATTATAACTTTCCACTTTACTACAGCCTGACTCCATATATTATAAAGAAACGACTAATCGACTATTAAATTAGTTGTCGACTATTTTAATAGTCGATTAGTCATCGATTAGTCGACTAATCGTGGCAGCCCTACATATGATATGAACATACTAGGAATGTGGGCGTGGTTAGCAAAAAACTTCTGTTGCTAAGGAAATCAGAAAATTTACTTTTGCCGATTCCTCTAAAAATTATATCAATCTGTTCGTCATCCTCAGACAACCAAAAAATAAAATGGTTGCTATGGAGATGAAACCAACAAAAAGGCACCATTTTGAAAAAATTGGAGCTTTGACTGTGATTCCTGCTGACACGAAGGAGCATCTTTTCCTTTGGGTTGAGTCACTAACACGGTCTTCCTCGCCCGCAGATGAAGACGTGCTGACATCGCGCTTCACAGCCGGAGGTCGAGGAGCCGTTCTGGGAGCTCTGAGGAGGCGGTGAGGAGATGCTCTGCGCTCGTTTAGCCAGACCCTCCCTTCACCAGAACACAGCAGAAAATGAATATCGAAGAAAAATGTCCTCTGTGATGATGCTGCGTTTCTGTGTCGCTCAGCTCAAACAGCGCCTCCAACAGGAAGGAGGTGCGAGTGCAGCTTCTCCCCCAGGAAGCCTTGCAGAGAGATCGTCACGCTGCAGCCGGGGTCAGGGTGCAGACGGAGGCAGCTGCTCCTCCCATCGGGGTAACTGCTTTTGACCAGCTGAGAAACACACGTCGATCCATCTTCATTCATTCATTCATTCATCTCTGTGGCCTTCAGGGTCAGTCGGATTTAGAGACTCGAGTGTCTCGACTGCTGGAAGACATCCACAACGTGCTGGACTCTCACAGGTACTGACTCCTCTGGAAAACCTGAAAAAATCTGAATTTCTGGGTGTTTTTTTTCATATTTGCTGCTAGAGCTGCCACAAACGATTATTTTAATAGTCGACTAATCACCGATTATTTTTTCCAATTAGTCGACTAATCGGGTCATGCTCAAACTGGATGTAAAACACACATCTTAACCATTATTAGCTTTAAACAAACTAAAAACTAAATATATCCACACAAGCATTATCTGCGAAAATGCTTGTGTGAATGCTGTAAGCTGAATTTTGAAGCTGAAGCGAGTGACGACAGCGAAGATGCAGAAATTGATAGCTAAAAACACTAAAGCTGATAGCAAATAAAATATTAGTTAAATGCCAAATTAGCCTAAAAAATAATTAAAACCCTCAGCTAGCCAAAACTGCTAGCATGTAGCTGACATGTTAACTTAACTCCAAAATAGCCTTAAAAAACTGAAAGAAATCCTAAATTTTTCCAAAATAGCTAGCATGTAGCTTAAATGTTAGCTAAATTCAAAACACCCTAAAAAACTTTTTTTAAAAAAAGCTAAAGTTAGCCAAAACAGCTAGCATCTAGCTGAAATATTAGCTAAACAACAAGTTAGCCTAAAAACCGAAAAAGCCTAAATTAACCAGAATAGCTAGCTTGTAGCTGCAATGTTAGCTAAACTCCAAATTAGCCTAAAAAAATAATTTAAAAGCCTCAGCTAGCCAAAACTGCTAGCATGTAGCTGACATATAAACTTAACTAAAAACTGAAAAAAAATCCAAAATTTTCCAAAATAGCTAGCATATAGCTTAAATATTAGCTAATCTCCAAAACACCCTAAAAAACTTTTTTTTCAAAAAAGCTTAAGTTAGTCAAAACCGCTAACATCTAGCTGAAATAATAGCTGAACACCAAGTTAGCCTAAAAAACTGAAAAAAGCCCAAATGAACCAGAATAGCTAGCTTGTAGCTGAAATATTAGCTAAATTCCAAATTAGCCTAAAAAATAATTAAAAGCCTCAGCTAGCCAAAACTGCTAGCATGTAGCTAACATGTGAACTTACACAAAAATAGCCTTAAAAAACTGAAAAAAAATCTTAAATTTTCCAAAATAGCTAGCATGTAGCTTAAATATGAGCTAAATTCCAAAATAGCTTAAACAAACCTTGATAAATGCCAAAATGGTCTAAAAAGCTAGCATATTTTAATTAGAACTTTCAACTTTACGACACTCTAACTCCATATATTATAAAGTAACGACTAATCGACTATTAAATTGGTTGTAGACTATTTTAATAGTTGATTAGTCGACTAATCGTGGCAGCCCTATTTGCTGCCACTAACCATTAAGTCATGGATAATACCTTTTGGGGCTTCTTTAGGCTTCCATGATCATAATGGACACCCTGCAGCCAATCAGAATCCACCATTCCCCCAGATCGTGAGATAATCAGCTTCATGTTTATTTAAATATTTGAAAGGGTTCCTCCAGACCCACACCGTTGTTTTTGGGGTCTACGGTGGCCCGGAAGTCAAAACATTTTAAAGATTCAATACAAACATGTTATAATGATGAAAGTGTGGATGGTTTATTTTTAAAAAAATACATTTTTTTGCTTAAATTATTCAAATGCAATGCATTGTGGTCTGTATTTGCTAATCTAGAGGGGATTGATGTAGAGTGGTTTTTCACTAAGACTTCTGGGAAATTTCTTGGGAGCTGGATTTTGGAGTTGTAGATTCGGAAATAATCTTTTTGTTTTATTTTCTTTTTTTCATATTGTTTTAATTTATAGTAATTACTTTTTCTTTTCAGATTTTTTTTAAAATTTTGGTTCCTGGAGTTGAGTTTTTATTTCTAATATGTTGAATTTTTTTTAATATAATACATTTTATTTATCTTTGATGGTTTTTTTTGTGCGTCGAGTGATTTGTTGACGTGATTTGAACTTCAGGGCCACCGTACTTCCCCCTCAGATCCTGGCTTTTGGAGGAAGGTTTGAATCATCCTCCTAATACAGTACAGCTTCTCTCCCTTCATTAAAGATCACTCCCATCATCTTTTCATCTATTTTCAAAGTGTTTCCAGAAGTTTTTAAATTAAGATTATCCCGTTTTTAGTCAAAATCAGAATACACATTTCCTGCAGAGCGGCAGGAGTTCATGAGAAATTTGTTTCTGAGTTCTGGGTGGGTCCATTGGCGAAGCAAGTCCGCTCCTCTTCCCATCATCCATCTGTTTTCACGCTCTCCCACTAGCTTACAGCCATTCAAAACCCCAACCTCACATTAACGGTGCAGCAAAAATGGGAGCAATATCGAAGCTACACAGTTTTGATGTAGGTAGATTTATTTGTCTGCAGGTGGATGCATCAGAATGGGGCGGAGCAAGGAGCTTTTGGCCCCGCCCATTGTATTTTTACTGTCACAAATACAATCTGGTTTTCTCCATCTGTTTGACAACAATTAAAATATAGAAATATGCATCATTTTTATCATAATTTTCCTAATATATCTCATCAGACAAATACCATAAGAACATTTTAAAAGCAGTTTTTATAGGAGTGGGTCTATAAAAAGAACTCACTTCATTCACAAATGAACCAGCTGATCATCAGCTGATCGCGGATTATTTGTTTTCTGTTGATGTTTCTGGTTTTTTGTTTTTTTTTTTTGTGTCCATTTTCTGTTTTGGCGCACTCAGCCTGCTTTCTAGAGGCAGCAGCACGACGAGCATGGGGCGAGCCGCCTGACCATCAGCAAACTGCTGCAGTCAGCACTCAAGATAGTGACAGCACACTGCCGCTCACTGGCTTTCCTCCAATCAGAGCCAACTGCTGGAGTCAGCACTCAAGATAGTGACAGGCCACGCCTCCGCGACCTCTGACGTCACGCCTTCGGTCCGCCCGCAGCGTCTCCAGGTTACGACAGGTGAGCACACCTTCGTTCTGTGATGTTTTTGATCAAACTATTCAGTTTTTAGCTCAGCCAGCAGGGGGCACTCTCCTTTTATTGATTTTTATTATTTATTAATGAATTTTTTATGTGTTAAAAATAGATGTTTGTGGATTGAAAACATTTCTGCGTCGTCTCCTCGCAGGTAAACAGTGTTGATGTGAAATTAGTAGTTCTGAGCCGCCAGCAGGGGGCAGCGGTGCTCATCTCATCCTTACAGCTGCTTTACTGTATGGAAGGAGTCCAGGTTTCCATGGAAACCACTGTGTTTGCATATCTGAGCTATATATAGCTTTTATTCTGGACAGGTGTGTGTGCACCTGTGTGTTAAAACACAATCTAAATCCACGCCTGATCATCTCTGATTGGTGGTTGGAAGTTTTTTTTTTTTTTTTTTTTAAAGGGTAAATCTTCAGCGTTTCCCGTTTGAACTCGTCTCCTCCTCCTCCTCAGTGAACGGCGGCGGCTGCAGCCGGCAGCACGGCGGCTCCACGCACGGACGTCTCCCCGTCGGCGCCGCGGCTGCTGAGACGGCCTCCGTCACCATAGAAACGCACCGCCGTGACAGCAGGCCCCAGCAGCTAACCAGGTGAAGGATGCGTTGATGTTGGAGGCGGGGAGGAGGGATTCGTGCGGCGGTCCGTCACTGGGGTTCATCTGAAGGTCGTTACTGATCCGTTAAACCCGCAGCTGATGATGGGGACGCGTTTGGTAACCATAGAATCAAATCACAACCCTCCTTTAGATGGATGATAAACACGCACACGTTAGTCTTTAGCACAGACGTGTCAAAGTTAAGGCCCGGGGGCCGGATCCGGCCCTCCAGGTCATTTTATTTTATTGATATTAATGACCCGATGTTATATTGGGCTTATTGACAAAATATATTTTTATGGAGTTAAATTATTGAAAGTTATTTAAGGTTTAAGTTGATTTATTCTCCAATAATATTCCTGGCTTTTTATTATTCATATGCTAAAAAATTTACGGTTTTAAAGTTTTAAAATCGGCATTCTGCTAGCTGTTTTGGCTAATTTTGGCTCTTTTAATGCTTTTTGCCATTTTGGAGTTAAGCTAATTTTCATCTACATGCTAACTGTTTTGGGTAATTTTGGCTTTTTTAAACATTTTTAGGCCGTTTTGGAGTTTAGCTCATGTTTCAGATTAGGGCTGCCACAAACGATAATTTTAATAGTCGACTAATCACCGATTATTTTTTTCCGATTAGTCGACTAATCGGGTCATGCGCAAACTGGATGTAAAGATGCTGAAGTTGATAACCAGCTGAAATATTAATTAAATGCCAAATTAGGCCTAAAAAATAAAAAGAGCCAAAGTTACCAAAATAGCTAGCATACTGCTGAAATATTAGCTAAACTCAAAATTAGCCTAAAAAACAGAAAAATCCTAAAATGAACCAAAATAGCTATGTCGGCTGAAATATTAGTTAACTAAAAATAGCTTAAAAAACTAAAAAAAACCTTAAGTTAGCCAAAACAGCTAGCATGTAGATAAATATTAGCTAAACTCCATAGACCATGAGAAACTATTTAAATGCCAAAAATAGTCCAAAAAGCTGCAGAATGCTATTATAACTTTTAACTTTACTACAATCTGACTTCATACAATATAAAGTAACGATTAATCGACTATTAAATTAGTTGTCGATTATTTTAATAGTCGATTAGTCGACTAATTGTGGCAGCCCTATTTCAGATACATGCTAGCTTTTGGCTAATTCTGATTTTTTTTTATTTTTTTTTACATTTCTGGACTGTTTTGGAGTTTTGCTCATTTTCCAGCTACATGCTACTGTTTAAGTTTTTTTATTTTTTTTATTTTTAAAGCTAATTTCTGCATTCAGCAAATACTTTAGCTTGCTCTCAGCTTCAGCGTTTTCAGCTATCAGCACTAACAACACCAGCATTAATGTTATATATCTGGTTTATAATTATGTTAAAACTTTACGGTTTTAAAGTTAAGTTTTAGAGTGTTCAATAAATGTTTATCCTGTTCGCCCCGCGACCCAAATTTGGTTTTAAATTTGAAGCTGTCGAGCCAAAAAAAAAAAAAAAACATCAGAGTTTTAAGTGTGAAATCTTCAGGGTCTTCAGTTATTTCTGGTTTCTAGAAGCTATTTCAGAAGGTTTGACCCGAGCTCTGCAGTAGGCCCGTTCACCTGGTTGTCTGACCTGTTACCATGACGACACAGCGACACCAAAGCATCACTTCTTCTGATTTTTAATTCTCCTGAGCGCAGCAGCAGATTTCGTGTAAAGTTCAAGCAAAAATATAATTAATAAAGATGCAGATTTGATGGAGCTCTGAGATGATGCGTTCAAAGACCAGCAGGCAGCCCGGTTCACATGTCAGGAGGAGGCTGCTGCCGCGGCTCCTCAACCCTTTTCACACCTGAGCTGCTCCTTCTATTGTTCGATGGAATCCCAATTCCCGTTTTTCCAGCCGTGACCTTCACCGGCTCACCTGTGCTGCTCACTGATTCACACCAGTCAAAAACTGCCCCAAACACCCCCCCACACCACCTGGTAATTCAGACAAAATGCAACAAACCCGAGGATGATGATGATGAGGAGGAAGGCCAGCAAAGGTGCATCCGTGGTGGGGGCGGAGGGGGTGCTGCAACCAAATTTCTCATCTTGGCTGGTGGATGCGGGGGGGAGAGACCCCCTCCCCCCCCACCTCTGCAGCAGGAGGAGGAACAATAACCTGAGAGGAGCCGCAGTCTCTGCGCACGGAGCAGCTCAGCGGAGGCGCCGGGAGGGAGAATGTCCTCCCCGCAGCTCCCCGCGTCCCGCAGGCAGTCCTGCTACCTGTGCGACCTGCCCCGCATGCCCTGGGCCATGATCTGGGACTTCACCGAGCCCGTGTGCCGCGGCTGCGTCAATTACGAGGGAGCGGACCGGGTCGAGTTCGTCATCGAGACCACCCGCCACCTGAAGCGGGCGCAGGGCTTCCAGGACGGCCGGCCGCCCTCCGCGGCGAAGCCTCCCGCCAAGGAGCCGGCGGACGGAGCGGGGAAGTCCCTGCAGCCGGACCGGTACCCGGGCGCTCGCTTCGACTACGCCGGGACCAGGCAGGCGAATGGATACGTCGGACCGAACGGGTACAAGGCGGACGAGGGTCCTCCGGACCTGAACCGGCAGAGCCCGAACTCCCGCGCGAGGAGCGGCGGGGCTCCGGCGGCCGCGGCGGGACACACCAACGTCCCCCCGAACCTGTTGCCGCAGACGCTGCTCCCGCACGGCCTGGTCGGGAGAGTGGCCCCGCAGAGCTCCGCGGGACGGCCCGCCTCGGTCTCCAGCACCGACCAGGAGCGGGAGGCGAAGGAGAAGCAGCGGAGCGCCGAGGCGCTGGTGGAGCTGAGCGAGAGCCTCCGGAACCGGCAGGAGGAGTGGGCGAGCCGGCCCAAGGCGGTGCGGGACACGCTGCTGGCGCTGTCCGCCTGCACGCCGTTCGACGTCCGCTTCAAGAAGGACCACGGCCTGGTCGGCCGGGTCTTCGCCTTCGACGCGGCGGCCAAAAGCGGCGCGGAGTTCGAGCTGAAGATCTTCATCGAGTACCCGAGCGGCTCCGGGGCCGTCTTCTCCAGCGCCTCCGGGGTGGCCAAGCAGATGTACCAGGACTGCATGAAGGACTTCGGCCGCGGCCTGTCCTCCGGGTTCAAGTACCTGGAGTACGAGAAGAAGCACGGCTCCGGGGACTGGCGGCTGCTCGGGGATCTGCTCCCGGAGGCGCTGCGCTTCTTCCGGGAGGCGGTCGGGGAGGAGATGCTCCCGCAGGCGCACACCGACACCAGCTTCCCGCTGCTGCCTCCCGGCCGGGCGCTGGGCTCCGGCAGGCCGGGCGTGAGGAAGAGGAAAGCCTCGCCGGAGCCGGACTCCGCGGAGCAGCAGTGGATCTCCGGTCAGGCGGAGGCGCTGAAGCTGTCGGCGGCGGCGGGCTCCTTCTCCTCCTCCGGCCGCAGCCCGCCTCCGGAGGCGCCTCCGCAGACCGGGCCGTCCCCGATGGCGGCGCTGGTGTCTGCGGCGGACGCGCTGGGGAACCCGTACTCCCCCAACAAGGACCGGGACTCCGTCCACTCCACCTCCTCCAGACAGAACAGCAGCCCGGTGTCCCCCGCCTCCCTGAGCGGCCAGCGGCGCCTCCCGGAGCAGCCGCACCCTCCCAACGTGCCCGACTCCCCCGCGGCCAACAGCGGGCCCCTGTGCTGCACCATCTGCCACGAACGCTTGGAGGACACGCACTTCGTCCAGTGTCCCTCCGTGCCGGGCCACAAGTTCTGCTTCCCCTGCTCCAGGGAGAGCATCAAGGCCCAGGGCGCCTCCGGGGAGGTGTACTGCCCCAGCGGGGAGAAATGCCCCCTGCTGGGCTCCAACGTGCCCTGGGCCTTCATGCAGGGAGAGATAGCCACGATCCTGGCTGGAGATGTGAAGGTAAAGAAGGAGAGAGACCCCTGATGAGGAAGAGGAGGAGGAGGAGGAGGAGGTGTGCTGCTGGGAATCGAACCCTCGGAGTCACAAATGAAGCTGAAACTCTAAATCCAGCTGCTTCACTGAATCTGTCTTTGAGAAAACTTTTGAGTTTGAGTCTCAGGTGTAATCTGAGTCGATTCTTTTTTATTTACGTGTCAGAAAATTCCACTGGTGGTAATGTGATGGATGGAGAAGAAAACCCGAAAGCTTCCAGAGTTCTCACGGGTCCTTCACAGACTTCAGCCTTTGAAACTTTTCTCTGAACAGCAAAAATACAAAACAAACTATCCAGTTTGTTGGTTTAAACTTACAAGATCGGTCAAAAGTTTTAGAGCTCTCCAGTTTTTTCATTCAAAAACCAGAAAGTTCTCAAAAAAGTTGGAAAAACAACTTTTTTCAGTCTGTCTTCCATTTTTTCTACTACTACTTTTAGCTGTACGACATGGTAAATATCAGGAGGGCCTGAAAAATAACATGCTTATTTAATTAATCTCCTTGGTTAATCTTATGTTATTTTTTATTTTTTTACGTTAACAGAAAATGTGTTCACCTCTAAAAATGAAATGTAATACTACAAAACTGGCATTCATTAATATTTATTAGGTTGATTAATCGATTTAATAATCGATTCATAAATATATAAATCGATTTTAGCACTTAAAGCTAAAGTCCGCTAGCTTGATGCTAACGTTAAAGCTAAGCTAAAGCTGACGCACGGTCAACGTAAACATAAATTTCTGACTAAATTCACATTTTTATAAACTCACAAGCTTGAAATTTCTTAAGTCTTTTAAGGAAATAATTTTATATTATTATTATTAAATATTTTTGCTTATTCTTCTTCTAAAAAAGTGACCCGCTATAGCGAGAGCTCCACCTAGTGGCCAAACGGAAATGTCCTCCAGGAGAAGCAGAACAATGTTTACAATGTTAATGATCTGAACATTTTTATTAAAGTTTCTCCTTTAGAAAATCTAAATTTGTCATTATTATTTATATATATATAAGAAAATATAAATTCAAATCATGAAGTATATTATTAATGTATTTCTAAACAAATGTGTCTAAATTTGTAAACTTAAATTGAATCAAATTGAATTGAAAGGATCAAAATTGAAAAAAAAAAATCAAATCAATCCAGGCTCTTGTGAATCGAATCATTTCTGGAAATTATTATCGATACCCAGCCCTAGTATTTATGGTAAAAACCTTCAGTTGAGGTTGCCAGAGAGAAACGTATGGGTTTACTTTTCAGGATATTGCAGTAAAAACATGTTTGTTTTGCTTTTACAATTCTTCTTGTGTAATCGTTCTTATTTTCACTGTAAAACGACAGATTTACTTCAAACATTTTTTACAGTGAAGAACTGACAACTGAGATTTTCTGAATTTCTACTTATTTTTACTGTAAAATAATTTGTTTTTACAATAATAAATAAAAAGTAAAAATATGAACCAAAGCAAAAACATACATTCAATTTGATGGTTTACAAAAAAAAAAAAAAACTGAGAGAATTTCAATGTAAAGATGAAATTGTTACTTTTAATTATTTTATTGTAAAAAGATAATTATTTTTTATTAGTTCCTCATAAATCTTTCTCATTTTAACTGTTAAAGGAAATGGATTTAACGTAAGAAAATCAATGCAACACTATAAAACTAGCAAATATGTACACTAATTGTTTTATTAAACAAAAAAAAATAGTTGCTCAGACAGCCAGAATTTCACTGTAACAATTAAAGTTTCACTTTTACTAATATTACAGTTTTTAAAACCGTTCCTCTTAAGAAAAAAACATCAAATATTTTTTGTGTATTTACGTTTAAAAACACATTTATCTGTCTTTGCGGTACAAATCTGGCAACCTCATTTGCCAGATTTGTACCGTGAAATTAAGGTTTTACTTTTAAGAATTTTATAAAAAAAGATTTTTTTTTAAGCAATTATTTTTAACTGTAAAAGTAACAGTATTTACTCTTAAAAAAAAAAAAAAAATAATATTACACTAAAACTAGCAAAGAAATACATTTATTTTCAAGGTTAAAAACTTTCTTACTGTAAAAAAACAAGGTTTTACTTTTCAAGCATGTAAACAATTTTTGCGTTCCACTTATCTTTTTGCTATAAAAGAGAATTTATTTACTCTTAAAAATTCAATGCAACTCTTTATAACAGGAAAACAATATATATTAATTTTTATAGTTTTCAGTGGAGGTTACCAGAAATACACTGTAAAAAATAAGGTGTTAAATTTAAGGATAATACGGTTGAAAAATCATTTTAAATAATGTTTTTAAGTTCTTCTATCAGTAATCATTTTAATTTTTACTGTAAAAAAGAAATGTAATTTCTCTTTTAAAAAAAATGCAGCAAAACGTATATTAATTTTTGAAAAAATGGAAGCTGAAGTTGCCAGAATTTCACTGTAAAAACATTGCGTGACTGTTTTTTTTTAATGAAATTTACATTTAAATTACATTATGCCAAATGAAAAACATCTGTAGGAACAGCTTCATCAACCTCCACAGAAACATATTTAAATTATTCAGATGAAATTAAATCTGTTGAAACGCAAAGATAAACTCTTTTGTAGCATTTTAAAACTTTTTATTAGACTTTTAACACTTTGAACAAAAAAAAAAAAGAAAAAAACTGGGGGATCTAATACCTTTTACCGTTTACATAAATGCTGCTTTTTTTTTTAATGATTTCAGTCTGATTACATTTTTGTAGATGATCAGTTTTGCATTAAATAAGCAACATTTTATTTATTTATTATCTTTTAAGTTTGACGTTCATAATCATGTTGTTGTTTTTATGGAACTTCTCACCAAATTTTCCGTTTGAATGATTTTGTTCCCCGTGGTCATGATTCTGTTGAAGGACTGAACGCTGCAGACTCGTTGAACTCCTCATAGGGTTATATTTAACATCATAGTATATCCTGTGCTCTAGCGCAGCACTTTTTATGGTATGTGTTCCTTATTTCTCTATGGGAAGCGTCCTCCGCCCGTGCAGGACCGGTGTGGGCGGGGCTCCGAGCTGTGCAGTTCCATGTTTCGGTGTCATAGATGTTTCAGAAGCAGCCTCCTCGCCGTGTTTGAGGTGGTGGTGGTGGTGGTGGGGCGGGGGGTCGTCTCCAGGCTGTGTCTTTGTGTAGAAACGTGTTTTTGTGGTTTGAATGTTGTTGCTGATTCCAACACTTCTGGTCTTGTAACGTGCCTTGAGGCTGAGCCGCTCCTAATAAACGCCCCCTGTATGAACGTTCATCGTCACCACTTTGCTCTGTTTCTTCAGCGTAAACGTCTGGTTAAATGCAGCGTCGCAGTTCTTTGTTGCTCGTCTGAACGGGGTCTCCCGAGCTGCAGCTGCAGCAGGTCAGACGGATGCAGCTTCTGCTGGGTAACCTAATGATTTCATGGAGCCCATCTGCTGCATCAGCAGGTTCTTCAGAGGATTCCAGTGCAGCAGATGTTTGATCTGTGGACGGTTTCTTCTTCATCTGCAGCTCACCTGTGATGTGCTTCCCTGGATATAAAACACTGACGACTAGAGTCGCTACAAACGATTATTCACCGATTATTTTTTCCAATTAGTCAACTAATCGGGTGATGTGCAAAGTGGATGTAAAGCTCACATCTCAACCATCATTAGCTTAACTAAAAATAAACACAATAAAGATGATAGTCTTTCATTAGTTTCTGATATTAAAACAAGATTATATTAAAATAGCTGCATGACAGTAATGCTAGTGTGAAGCTTTTTGTTGAAAGTAGACGCTGAAAATGCTGAAGCCTTTGGTGAAAATGGCAATGCAATGGACTTTAACTGCTGAAGGGATTTAGTGAAAATGTAAAAGCTATTTGCAAAATGTTAAATTTGCTAAAAGACTGGAAGTATTGTTAAAAAAGTATAAAAAAGCTGAAGTTGACCTAATTTTTTGGAAATTTTATAGTAAAATGGCTTAAAAATTTCTAATGCGTGCCAATTTTGCAAAAATATTTAGCGTGTTGCTTATATATGAGCTAAATTCCAAAATAACCTAAAATACCTGAGCATACTAAATCAGTCAAAAACGTTAGTCTGTTGCTAACATAGAAGCAAACACTAAATTAGCCTGAAAAAAACCCTGCAGATAACAAACTAAAACATTAGCTAAACTCCAAATTAGCATAAAAAGCCTAATTATATTCCAAATTACTAAAAAAGAGCTAACTCGTTTTTTAAATACTAGCTAAACTCCAAAATAGCCTAAAATTCCTAAGCTAAATAACATAAAACGTTAGCATGTTGCTAAAATATTAGCTAAGCTCCAAATTAGTGTAAAAATGGCTAAATCAGACAAAAAGCTAACATATTGCTTAAATACTAGCTAAACTCCAAAACAGCCTAAAATTCCTCCGTAAACTAAATTGGCCAGATAAACGTTAGCCTTTTGCTAAAATAGAAGCTAAACACTAAATTAGCCTTAAAAAACCCTGGTAAAATTGCTTAAAATTCCCAAATATATGACAATTTTGCAAAAATATTTATTGTGTTGCTTAAAAATGAGCTAAACTCCAAATTAGCCAAAAAGCTAACAAATTGCTTAAATACTAGCTAAACTCCAAAATAGCCTAACATTCCAGAACATACTAAATTAGTCAAAACGTTAGTCTGTTGCTAACATAGAAGCAAAACACAAAATTAGCCTAAAAAAACCCCAGTTGAAAATTGGCCAAAAACGTTAGCATGTTGCTAAAATATTAGCTAAACTCCAAATTAGCATAAAAGCCTCATTAGATGCCAAATTACCCAAAAAGAGCAAACTCGTTGCTTAAATACTAGCTAAACTCCAAAATAGCCTAAAATTCATCAGTAAGCTAAATAACCTAAAATGTTAGCATGTTGCTAAAATATTAGCTAAGCTCCAAATTAGTGTAAAAATGGCTAAATCAGACACAAAGCTAACATATTGCTTAAATACTAGCTAAACTCCAAAACAGCCTAAAATTCCTCCGTAAACTAAATTGGCCAGAAACGTTAGCCTTTTGCTAAAATAGAAGCTAAAAATTAAATTAGCCTTAAAAAAAACCCTGGTAAAATTGCTTAAAATTCCCAAATATATGACAATTTTGCAAAAATATTTATTGTGTTGCTTAAAAATGAGCTAAACTCCAAATTAGCCAAAAAGCTAACAAATTGCTTAAGTATTAGCTAAAGTCCAAAATAGCCTAAATTTCCTAAGTAAGCTAAATAACCTAATACGTTAGCATCTTGTTAAAATATTAGCTAAGCTCCAAAATAGTGTAAAAATGGCTAAATCAGACACAAAAACTAACATATTGCTTAAATACTAGGTAAACTCTGAAACAGCCTAAAATTCCTCAATAAACTAAACTGGCCAGAAACGTTAGCCTTTTGCTAAAATAGAAGCTAAACACTAAATTAGCTTTAAAAAAACCGTAGTAAAATTGCTTAAAATTCCCAAATATATGACAATTTTGCAAAAATATTTATTGTGTTGCTTAAAAATGAGCTAAACTCCAAATTAGCCAAAAAGCTAACAAATTGCTTAAATACTAGCTAAACTCCAAAATAGCATAAAATTCCTAAATAAGCTAAATAACCTAAAACGTTAGCATGTTGCTAAAATATTAGCTAAGCTCCAAATGAGTGTAAAAAAGCTCAATAAAGGCTAAATTAGACAAAAAGCTAACGTATTGCTTAAATACTAGCTAAACTCCAAAACAGCCTAAAATTCCTCAGTAAAGTAAATTAGCCAAAAACGTTAGCATGTTGCTAAAATATAAGCTAAACTCTAAATTAGCCCAAAAAAACCAGTAGATAACAAACTAGCCGTTGCTTAAATATTACCTAAACACCAAAATAGTAAACTGAACTGGTCAAAAACGTTAGCCTGTTGCTAAAAAAGAAGCTAAACATTAAATGAACCTAAAAAAAAAATTAGCCAAAAACATTAGCATGTTACTAAAATATTAGCTAAACTCCAATATTTTTTTAGTTACTATAAAAGGTTAATATAAAGTGAATTTATTTAAAGACTTGTTGCTAATCTGCGTAAAATTTTGACTTATTTACAATTCAGACTTTCTCGTTCATTTTTTTTCTCATGCATATTTTGCTCAATATTTCAAAAACGTTTCCGTTCATGAATACCAGAATTACAAGCAGTAATGTCCTGAACAAGCTGAACGTTTTGATACCAAGATTGCTGAAATCGCTGAAAGCGTGATCACGTTTTTATGTGCTGAAAAACGAACAGAAAGGAGCAGGAGAATCACTATAGTGTGAATGTTTACTAAACACTAAAACAAAATGAAAGGATGTCGGCATCTCAAACTATTTTTCACATAAGATAAAGTTATAAAAGATATTCCTCCGTCTATTTCCTAATTCTCAGTCTCTTTTCTGGATCACATTTCTGACCGGATTTATTCACACCTGCAGCCCCCACCCTGAACCAGATTATCTGATGTCAGCGTCTGAGGGAAACCCTCGTGAGTGCAGCATGTGGAGGTGGGATGCTGAACGCATCCCTTCATTATGGAGTCAATGTCTGAAATCAAAGGTGTGGCAGGAGGCTTCCCGCCGCTGCCGCCGCTCCCGCCGCCGCCACAGCAGCAAGAATCGGCTGCAGCTTCAGCACCACACATCCCTGGTTTTCTTCGTCTCCACATCACCGCAGTCAGGGTTTTTTTTTTTTTGTGCTCACCTTCTTCCCTCTGTTGCCATGGAAGAGGATGTGGTTGCCATGGTTACAGCTACCCCCGGCTAGAGATGTATTCAGGAATGCGACACCAAAACAGTGACATTAACATCTGATCGGGGGCTGGTTGATGGTTGAACGGGTGGATCAATAACCCCCGAGATCATCATTTGATAGAAAAAACCCCCCCCCCACCCCAAATAAATAAATAAATAAATAAAAATAAACACCTCAACACACACAGCTTTATCTTTGTTTGTAGGCATTCCAAGGCGTTCCAAGCCCCGCCCCCCCCCACCCCACATCTCGCCTGCCTCCATGCGACCGTCTTCCATCCACCCCCTCCTCCCCCCACACCGCATCCCCTTCCCCATGGCGATGACTGACAAACGCGTTCTGATGCTGACCTTGCGTCCTTTAGCGGCGCCGCTCACACGCGGAGCCTCGCTGTCGTTTCAGACGAAAAGCAAAACACAAAGAAACACCCCCCCCCCCACCCCCACCCCCCACCCTACAAAGATGCTGCTCAACAACCCTCAAGGTTACACAAAAAACAAATGTGAACGGAGTCATCCAGACGTCAATCTGTCATCAGAAATGTAATCAAAATTAGGGCTCTGAGCGCTAACGCGTTAATGCACACAATTAATAAAGAATGATTAAAACAATAATATTTATTAAAGCAAATTAATTGCACCTTTCTCGGACGGTTCAAGTTTCCATGGCGTTAACTAAAACACTTCGTTGAGTATTATCCCACTTATATCATGGTCGCTTAAAAAATAAGTAAATATTCTATCAGTTTTTAGTAAGCTTTTTCACAAGCTATCGGTCTAGCCAAGGGGTGGGCAATTGTTTTGACTCGTGGGCCAGAAACGGTTCTAAAATTTGGCATAAGGGCCGGACAAGGAGCAGATGGAAGGAGAGATTGGGTAATCAACCTCATAAACTAAAAAAATAATATGGAATTTAGAGAAAAACATGCTTTAATTTGGATTCAAATTCACATATATCCATTTAAAAACAGAAAATTTGGGAATTTTAATTTCTAAATTTTGATTTTTGTTCTCTTTTTGGTGATCCAATGGGTTGATGTTCTTGCAAACTCAAAGAAATCCGAAAAATCACCTTCTGACTCAGAAAAAAACACATGAACGCCAGAGAAACAACACCATTCATGAGAAGAAACCAGAAATACAATGAAAATAAAACAATAATTAGGATTTTTGATTCAATGTATTTTAATTTGGAGGGCCAGATTAAGTAGCTTAAGGGGCCGCATGTGGCCCCCGGGCCGTAGTTTGCCCACCCCTGGTCTAGCCCGTTGTCACGGTAACAGAACAACGGATCGCTGAGCCTAGACTGCAGCAACAAAAGAAAGTGCTATATAGACAGATCATTTCATTTTATTGTTATTAGTGACTCGATGTTATCTTGCGCTCATTTCTAACTAAATATATTTTTATGGAGGGTAAAATATTGAAAGTTATTTAAGGTTTAAGTTGATTTATTCTGGAATAAAATTCCTGACTTATGTGAAAATTTACATTTTTAAAGTTTTAAAAACTGTCATTCTGTTAGTTTTTTGGACTATTTTAGCATTTATTCATATTTTTCAGCTATTTTGAAGTTTAGCCAATATTTCAGCTACATTCTTGCTATTTTTGGCTAATTTAGGCCTTTTTCCCCTGTTTTTCTTGTCTATTTTGAAGTTAGGCTAATATTTATATGCTAGCTGTTTTGGCTAACCCAAGTTTTTTAGTCTATGGTAGTCTATTAGTTTATGGTTTTTGGCATGCTGCTAACTTTTAGGACAATTGTGGCACTTACTCTGATTTTTCGGCTACATTTGAGTTACCTAATACTTCATTTACATGCTAGCTGTTTTTGCTAATTTAGGTCTTTCTTTTCCCGGCTGTTTTGGAGTTTAGCTAAAATTTCAGCTACATGCTAGCTGTTTTAGTTAACCTAAGTTTTTCATTTTTTTAGTATTTTTTTTTTTTTTTTTTATGCTAATTTGGCATTTAGCTAATATTTTAGCTGCCTATCAGTAGTTTTAGTTATCTATTTCAACATCTTCAGCTATCAGCACTAGCATCTTTAGCAGCTAAATCAGCTAACATCATTCACACTAGCATCATCGCAGGTAATGCTATATATCTAGTTCATAATTATGTCAAAAAGTTACAGTTTTAAAGTTTGCAGCCTGCACAGACATAAAAGTCTTTAGAGTTCTGCTCATCTTCTTCATGCTGATGTATGTTGTGCTCAGAAATTACTCTTCTGGGTTTAAACTTTATAAAATTAAAGATTTCAGACATTTAAAATGCTCTCTCTCTGGGCTGTTTTTGTCCAAAAGCTGCATATAGTTATATAAAATTGACTTTGTAAAACATTAATTGTCAAGATTCATTTTTCTATATATGTGATTTCATTTTGTGATTATTTTTTTTGTAAATAAGTTGTTGCCAAATATTGTAACCTAATTAAAAAAAAAGAATCGTGAATAATTATTAATTTTCCCCTAAATTTGAGAGTAATTTTTTATTTATAATTAATTTTATTTTAAAATAATTAATAATTAATTTTTCTTTTTACCAAAAAGCTCAAATGTATTCAGATTTTTTGTTTTAGTCATTTTATTACAGCAAAAAAAATTATGTAAAAAAAACTGGATTCAATGAAAGCAGCAGGTATCAGTTAAAACAAATGATCAATCTTATTTAACAAAGTCTCTGTGATGATTAAAGAAAATAATCAATATAAAGACTCAATAAAAATAAGCTTTTCGTTGGTGAACACAATGAAAAGAATGTAGAGGAATCTCTGTGCCAGGGGTTAGCTAACAGCTGACCTCATTTGATGATTAACCAGAAAATATAAATGTATTTATTACTCTAAAAACGTATATTTAACACACAAACGTTCCTGCTTTTGAGAGAACGTCGCTCTGTCCTCCTTCAGTTCATCGTCACTGAAGGAAACCACCACGATGCTGCTGTTACCTAGCAACAGAGGCAGACTGTCTGCAGCCGCCGCTCTACGGTCATCAGTTTATCTCCGCCCACTCAAAAGGTGAGAGAATCCTTTTCACTTTGTTGCTTCAGAGGTTTTCCATGTGTGGATGTTTGTAGAGTCGGAGATGGTCGGCGGCTTCAGAGCGATCCCGCGGAGGACGCTCCCGATCTGCAGGCTTTGGCCGGTCAAAGCCAGGAGGCGGCCCGGCGAGCCCAGGAGACGCTGAGGGAGATGGAGCGGCTGAAGACGGAGATGAAGATGCTGATGACAGTGAGTCACAGGAACACAAACACGCAAACGTGTCGGCGAGGAACACGAGTTCAGGACTTTTCCAGAAAACACTAAAGTCAAACTAAATCTCCTCTTTGTTACTCATAGAAGCCTCAAGAACCCACAGAACTCCCCAGACCAGAACCACAACACCTCCAGGTCCAGCCCCTTCAGAACCACCCCCATAAACAGTCTCATCAGCCCCGTTTCCAACCAGACCAGTCTCAGTCCAACCGAGCCGCACCGCCCCAGAACCACCCCCCATACCACCAAAGCCTGTTCCACCAGGAGAACCCGACCCGTCAGACCCAGTCTCAGCTGCTCCAGAGGAGGCCCGCGGTCCCGTCGAAGCTGGAGGAGGCTGGCCGAGTCCTCCGTCAGGCTCAGAGGCAGAAAAAGGTTCTGGAGGAGAACCTGGAGGTTCTGCTGAAAGCCAGAACAGGAGAGGTTCTTCACTGCCAGCTGGAGGCTCTGACGGCGAACAGGTAGAGGGCGCTAACGGCTGACCGAGACGTTTAGAACCCTCCAGGAGCTTCAGGCTGCGCTTGTGTCCTCTGCAGGGACTACACCGAGGAGGTCCGGATCAAGAAGGCTGTGGACGCCTGGATCAGCGTTCTGAACCGAGACGTTCAGGTGAGCCGGTTCTACAGATGCTCTGCTCCTCCGCTCAGACTCACGGTTCTCCTGCTCAGAGGTCCACGGAGGACGCCGTCCGATCAGCTGATCCTGAGGCGCCACACCAGAGGGCTGCTGGGAGAGCGAGGCCAGTGAGCACGCTCAGAGGCGCCGGACGGAAACCGGGGATGGCAGGACCCAACAGAGCGCCGCCAGGAGCCAAGAAGGTCCACAAACCCCTGACAACATTCATCTATCGGTTGGAAACACCAGCTGTCACTGACTCTTCATATGTGCAGCTGCAGGAGGCGGAGCCTATCAAAGTCACAAACAAGCAGCAGCTGGAGTCGGACGCAGAAGCATTCCTCGCTCGGCTGTACGGCAAAGTTCCTCACGAGGGTCTGAGGAGAACGCTGAAGAAGAGCCCGTACCCTCGCTTCAGCTCGCCTGCATCGCCGCTCGGCAGGAGGCCCCGCCCCCGGCTGGTGGAGAGCGTCAGAGGTCAGGAGGAGACCATGTTTAGCTGTGGACGGCGTCCGCTCAACCGTCCCTTCAGTTTTCTGTCTCTCCTCCGGACTCTCAGGTGTGAAGCTGAAGTCCTGTAAGACTCAGACCAGTTATGCTCCGCCCCAACTTCTGGCTCCTCCCATCGCACCGCTGCAACCGCACTCTCCTCTCAGCCCGTCCCACTTCTCATCGCCGGACGCCGTTCCTGTGGGCATGGCCGTTCCTCTGGGTCAGTGACGGTTCCTCTGCAGAATCCAGAGTCTGAAAAGTTTTATTTTTATTTTTTAGAACAATTCTAGATGTTTTAAATGTTTTAAAGCAGCAAAACTCGTCAGCACACACTTTCTACACTTTCCTCTCTCGTTTAAACTCTCAAAGTTCAAACTTTCACAGAAAATTAAATCCAGGATTATAAAATGAAAATGATCTGATCCGATCAAACTGAAAACAATGATTGATAAGGTCTGCAGCCAATCAGGAGGCAGAACACAAGGAAATTTAATTAAAAAAATTATCTTTAAAAAAATGTAGTAAAACAGCAAAAGGAGAACCACGTTATAATGTTTTTTAGGCGTTTTCCTTACCGAGAGGGAGGGTCTAAAGCCAGAGATATCCAGTTTATTTAGTCTTATTTTTTCATGTTTCATGACTATTTTCAGCATCTGTAAAATTACCTGCATGAAGCCCAATGAGGCAAAATTCTTTGTGATTTTGGGCTATAGAAATAAAATTGAATAGAATAATGGGGAACCAAACAGGTGAGATTAAAAGAAAACAACCTGAATCTGAGAGGAGTTCCAGGTTCAAGTCCTCAGACGTACAGTCATTTGAAGAGCTCCTTCATTTATTTTCGTTTAAAAATATCAATGTCCAATTTTATTTTGAAAAATCTCTTTTAAAAAAAGGAAATTATTTAATAAATAATAAAAATCGAACAAAAACATTATAATTATTCTATTCGTAGAAAAAAAATCTGAAGAAAAATTCATATTTTAATAGAGGTCAAAGTTTGAATCTCCTATCTGCTATTTTTGCTCTTTTGGCAGAAACACGTCAAGTTGAGACTCTTTTGTGACGTCTACTCAATCACACAGGGGCCAAAATCCAAAACACACATTAAATCGCAGGATAAACATTTATTGAACAAACAAACAAAAAACTAACTTGTTAAAACTCTTAAACTTTAAAAATTTAGCTTTTTAAAATATAATTATGAGTAATAAAAAGGCAGGAATATATTATTCCAGAATAAATCATCTCAAACCTTAAATAACTTTCAATATTTTGCTCTTCATGATAATATATTCAGTCAAACTTATACAAGGTAGAAATAGAGTAAAGGTGAAAAGAAAAAACCTTCAAATTTCTTTACTTGTTTATCATTTTGTATCAAAAATTAAAATCCATGTAACTCCATAAAATATCACAATTATGCCCGATAGCATCGGGCCATTAATAATATTGATATAAAATGATCTGGATATAAAATCCAGTCAGAGGGGCGGGGCTTGGGGGCAGGGCTGTTATCGGTGGGTGTGTTTCAGATCATGCGGGCGGCGCTGCACAGATTGCCTGGATTGCAGTGCATGTTGGGTAGTTTGGACTCTCACGTCACTTGTCAATCATCATGAACATCATTTCCAGCTGCACCCGCCTGAGTAGGCGCCTTGCAACAAAACAATGCATTGTGGGAAACGGTGTCCTGACAGTTCTTGTAGTTCGACGTGATGCTGATCAGAAATGACTGGCGCTAAATTAAGGAAATCTGCGCATTTATAAACTCATCAGTGAATCACTGATGTAAACATGAACAATATTTTAATTAATTGGTGGTTTAATGTGTTATTTATCCCTTTAAAAATAGACTTTAATTTCAATTTTAATAACTTACAATAGTTATTGAATTATCCCATCGGCTGTTTTTCATCTGTTGTGCAGAGACAGGTGTTGATAATTATTATTAAAGACATTATAGTAAAGTTCATACTAAGGAGGAGACATAGGACGTCCCCGACCTCCTGTTTTGGTACATTCCTGCTCTTCGCCCTCGTCTCAGACGGCTTTCCCCACCACCGATGATCCAGGCGAGGCGCAAGTCAACTCAAACACTCCTACCACTGGAGCTGCAGATCATGACGTCAGACCTCTGAAACTTACATGGTTTGACCAATCACAAAATTCAACTGTAATACCTCGTTTCAAACTGTAGGGGGCAGACGACTTTTGACTATATTTTGAAGAATTAAGCTGTTTTATTTCAATTTATCAAAAAGTTGGCTATGACCAACAGACAGCACTTTGAGAGCCCCATTTATAGATGTCAACAGCCAAAATAAAAAGGTAATTTAGGGTTTGGTTACCCTTTAAATGTCTGAACTTAAACGTAAACAGTAATTGCATTTTATTGGAATTAGGGCTGCCACGATTAGTCGATTAGTCACGGCTATACTTTATACTGTATATAGAACATAGACTCACTCTGATTTGTGAATACGTAATTCTGGTTTTAGCCAAAATCAAGAAACATGTATCGTTTACTAGGACAAAAAAGTAAAGGCGGAGCCACTTTTAGGTTTTTTTTTAAATATGCCTACAATATAACCCAATATAAATAATAACTACATTACCCAGGATTCATCAGTGTTCCTATTCTGTTTCCCTGCTGAAATCTAAAGAACGGCGATCATATAATTACAATGAAGAGTAAAGGATGAAGATAAGTTAAGATTAAAGTCATGTCAGTTGAATAATAATAAATACATAAATTTGAGGCGTGGGATCATTTTGAACGGGAGTGGGAGTCAGATTACCAGGAGTGAAAATCCTCTAATCCTGAGTCTGTGAACTGAGCATTGACCAATTTCCCTCCTGTAGGTCGGCCCAGGATGGACTCCAGGGTTGAGATTGCTCAGGAAATGACATCATCGCCTGCTGTCACCGCGGTTACTGTGGAAACCAGAGTACCTGGACCACAGGTGAGCTGCATCACCTGATTTCTCTGAAAAGATCCTCAGCAGAAAGACTCCTCCTTTCAGACCGTGAAGATGTAGAGATCAGGATTTCGATGTTTGAACTGCGCTCAGGGGGAGCGGTGAGCTGCAGACACAGCCGCAGTCGTGATGATTTAATCCCTAATCCAGCCTCTTTATGATGAGTGAGGCTTTGGCTGCCATTTTTAGAGTCTTCTGTGGATTTGAACTCACAACCTTCCAGTCTCAGTGCGGACACTCTACCACTAGGCCACTGTTTAGTTTATGTAGAGGAATAAAAGCCAAATCTTTGAGTGTTCTGATTTTGTTTTTCTTTTCTGGCAGAAGCAGCATTTGGAACCAGCCGAAGCTCCGCCCACTTCATCTGTGGACATTTTTGAGGAGCAAAGTGAGAAAGAAGAGGAGGAGGAGGAGGAGGAGGAGGAGGAGGAGGAGGAGGAGGAGGAGGAGGAGGGAGCAGCCCTTCCTCCTGATAACACTCAGGTAACCTCCACATCCTCCTCCTCGATGGATCTGCAGCTCCCCCTGCTGGTGGCCATGAGAACAGCAGCTTTGATGTTTGATTTCCCGCCAGGAGGAGGCGAGCGGAGTGACGGAGGAGGCGCTGGTTCTGGATGGAGGTCCGACTCCCTCTCCAGTTCTGTACCACGGACCGGCCTTCCCACCGGCAGCCCCGCCCCCCCCACCGCCCGGGATCCGAGCGTCAGCCGGCAGCAGGCGTCTCTGGAGGCCCGGCTGGTGGAGTGGTGAGGAACCCCGCCGGAACCGGTCCAAACTGCTTCCGGCCCCGCCGTTCCTGTGACTCGGTTCTTCTACTTCAGGGTGGAGCAGCAGCTGATGTCCAGGATTATTTCAGAAATGTACCGCCCCCCTCCCCCCGACCCGGTCCACGGCTGCGTCTCTGACCAATCAGAGCCGGAGGAGCGGAGCCTGGCGTCGGACATCGGTGAGGAAGCCTCAGCTGCTCGTCCGGTTCTGTCTCCTGTCTGGACTCACCTGTTCTGTGACGCACCTGCGCAGTGGAAGCAGCTGGAGGTGAAGCTCTGCAGCTCTTCGTCGACACAAACGCACCCGTGGACTCGGACTTGATCAGACAGCTGGTCGACGAGGTTCTGACCGAGACCATAACTCAGATGTTTGGTGAGAGAGGAGCACCGGAACCAGAACCAGAACCTGAAGAGGAGTCTCCAGAAGCAGGAGGAGCAGCTGAGATGGAGGTGAGGCGCCTCCTCTCTCTCTCTCTCTCTCTCTCTCTGTCTTTGACTGACGGGTCCATGTCTTCCAGCAGAACTTCGTTCCTCTGGTTCCCACACCAGTTCTGACCCCAGAACCCGGCATGACCCGGTCCAGCAGAGAGCCCTCACCAGTGACCACGCCCCCTCCATCCCAACCATCCAGCCCTGCGAGCCAGGCCCCCCCACAGCCAATCCCAGTAACAGGTCTGATGGAGGGTCTTTTGATCTGAATATACTTTTAATAAACTGATTACATTTGTAATCTATTCTCCACTGAGTAATCTGATTACATGGCAAATATAATCTGACTCCACTCCCGTTTATTTGTACTGTAATCAGACTACAATCTCAGTAATATGATTGTGATTAGTCTGTAATCTGACTATAGTCCCAGTAATCCTATTGTAACTATACTGTAATCTCTGAATAATCTGATTAGATTTTAATTATAATCTGACTCCACTCTCATTAATCTGATTTTCTGAAATCTGATTGTAACTAGTCTGTAATCTGACTATACTCAACGTAATCTAATCGTAACTATACTGTAATCTGAATACACACCCAGTAACCTGATTACATATGTACTGTAATTTGACTACTCTCTAAGTAATCTGTCTACATCTTTACTTTAATCTGACAACACTCTTGAAAAATCAGATTATAAATTTATTGTAATCAGAGTACACTTGTATTAATCTGTTTACACCTGAACTGTAGTCAGAATGTGATTTTGGTAAAATGATTGTGACTCGGCTGTAATCTGACTACCCTCCCAGTAATGTGATTATAGCTATTCTATAATCTGGCTACACACCCAGTAATCTGTTTTAATCCATTTACATCTGGACTGTACTATTGAAAAATCCAATTCTACTGTAATCTGACTCCACTTTCAATAATCAGATTATATTTATATAGTATAAATATTCTTTATATTCTGCTTGTAACTCAGGATTGTTTTGATAATCCTACCAACTCTAAAACTGTACTGTAATCTGATTATACATGACGTTGTAATCTGACTTTACTTTCTGTAATCTGGTTGCACATCTGCACCCAGATTGCTGTGTAAAGTCTGACTAGTCCTAGTAATCTGATTACATTAGTACTCTAAGTAGTTTACAGTCTCAGTGGGATTTGTGTCGTTCCTCTTTTATTCCGGTTGTCTCTGTCTGTGACCATAGAGCCAGTGGCCACGCCCACCAATAGCCCAGAGCCCCGCCTCTCCGAACAAATCCCATCTGATGTTCGTCAGGCCCCGCCCCCACTCCAATGGGGAGGCTCTGAGCTGCCATTGGACGAGGAGAAACCGGAGGAGGTCATGACGGAGAACAAACAGCAGCTGTGCGTACACACACACACACACACACATGAAACCTGGCTCTCCACGAGTAATCTGATTACTTCAGCACTACTTCATAAAGAACAAATTACAGACATAACATTACAGACCAGATGGACAAAATGAAGGTAAAACCTGTTGAAGATGAGGCTGAAGAAGAATCGATGTTTACACGAAACATTGATAGAGAGAAATCTGTCATAACATCTGCGTTATTAGACTACAGAAGCTCCTGTGGATAAACTGATGAAGATACTGGGTCAAGTGTAGGTGGAAGAACCAGAAGATGCTTTACACCTGAGCACCTTTAGCAGGTCCAGAACAAAAGCACCATGCAGTTATCGGATCCCACCAGCAGAGGGTGCTGTTGTTACATCGGAACAGCTCCTGAACTCCATCAGCCTCTGAGCTCACAAGGTGTTAAAATACCTTCAACAGAGTGAAGAAAAACAATATTTCTGAAAGAATTGAAAGATGGAGGAGATAATGAACCGCTTTGACTCCACCTTTGAAGCTCTGTGGATCACTGGAACAACAACCAGATAATATAAAAAGCTGGAGATGCTCATATTTGAAAACTATAGAAAAATAAAGCTATAATTAAAGTTTGACCTTCGTAAGAAGCTTCTGGAAGTATCACGCTCGTCTTCTGTGACCTGCATCTGCTGGAGGAGGAGAGAGAACGTCCTCGGAGGCCTAAAACTTTAGCTGTTTATCGCCTCATGAGAGGAAACTCCTGGAGTTCAGGGTCCACAGGTGGCAGCTCTTTTATTTTGAAAGAACATAATTACTTTTGTTGTTTTTGAGTCACCGTTTCTCCTCACGCAGGATCATGTCAGTAGCAGAGGAGGAACCTCCTCTCATCTCCCCGCTTCCTCCTCCTCCTGCTCCCTCCCCGCCAGCTGGATCTCCCTCCAGCTCCTCGGAGGAGCCCACAGGGAGCTCCAGCAGCTCCAGCGCAGTCACAGCCGAGACGGAAGCCGCTCTGAAGCACATCTCCGAGGGGGAGCTGCTCATCAGCGTCAACCAGCAGGAGCTTCTGACGGGTACCGCCGTCTTCCTCCTTCATCTTCAGCTGACGGGCTTCAAATCCTGATCCAGAAATGTCTTCTCTCAGCAGAAAACGGCAGTTTCTCCGGCTCCCTGCAGGAGGTGCAGGAGATGGTGAGGAGCCGGGAGATCAGATGTTCAACCCATGATTCTCCGTTCTCAACATTTTATTTAGTCTCTATGGAAAAATTAGGGTTTGACGCGTTACCACGCACGATTAATGGAAAATAATTAATTTGTTAATATTTATTAATCGTGAGGGAGATCAGCTTAATAAAACTCCTTTTTTTATATTCTGTAATTGAGATTTTATTAAATTAAAGAGATAATATGGCATTTATTTGTAGTTTTTGAACTAAAATGATCTTTTATTTTATTAAATAAGAACGAAAGTCAATCTGACTGCTGTAATGCAGCAGCTGTGAGGGGCGGAGCCAAACGGAGCTGCCTGCTATTAGGGATCCAACATGAAAACTGACCATTATTTTATTTTATTATTTTATTTTTAACATGAATTTTCAACAATAACGAGCACCGGCGTCGTCACCACGAAAGTCCCGCCCAGAACGGACAGACACGCCCCCACCTGTGTGTTGGGGGCGTGTCTGTATTATTTTTCAGGAAATGTGAGGAAAAAAAATAGAATTATTTATTAGACAGCAGCGAGAAATTCTTATTTTTTGGGCTGGATTTTTTTTTGTATTTTCATTCAAAAACATGTTGATTAGTTTGTTGACAAATTTTATTCTTATAGTTTTTATAAAATTACACCTAAAACTTTCATTTTATGTTGTAAAAACAGTTTGTTAAACATTTTTTGGATTTACACGGCAAAATGAATCAAATTTTTCCAGATTCAATTCTCTGTTTTTGCCTGATTTTATATCTAGTGTGTGAATGCAACTTAGAAAAATGACAAAACAAAAGTAGTGTCACATAGGAGACAAATGATTCCAAAAAAAGTAGACAAAAAAAAACTGAGTCTTAGACCCTTAAAGGGTTAAAAATAAACATTCTAACCGTACAGTTTTACATGTGATTTTATATTGTTGTTATTCGTAAATGTGGCTGGGAAAAAAAAAAGGCGATTAATTTTTCTAGATTGCGATTAATTAGTTAATTCTCTTTAATCGATTCCCGGCCCTAGTTAAAATGTTAAAAAATCTTTTTAGAGCCCCAAAAACCTCCTTGTTTGTTCTCCTCCTGTCAGGAGTTTGACACTCTAACTTCTGGGGAGGTCAGAGGAGGCGACCTTCAGCTCCTGACGTCTCAGACGCTCTCTCACACAGGAAGCGGGCTGCAGCTGGAGGTCAGCGCTTTCAAAATAAAAGTTTTCCTGGAGGGATGAGAGGCAGACTTTTCCTCAGGATCCCCGGCAGCCGTGCTCAGTGACCTCTGACCTGCTGTGCTTTCAGGAGGAGGAGGAGGAGGAGGAGATGAGCTTGGGGGAGGTGAGGGACTACGAGACAAACTCGGCCCTCCAGGAGAACGTCTACCTCCACCAGACTGCAGGTACGACTGAGCGGTTCTACCCTCCGATGAGCGGCGAGCTCGCCCAGCTTCATCCCCGCCTCCTCCGTTGTCATGGCAGCAGCCCGGGCCTGTCTGCACGTTTACACAAAAGCTGCAACCGGCTCTTTGTGAGCACCACAGCCCGCAGCTCCTGCCCACTCAGAGGCGGCGCTCTAACGATCAGACAGAGCTTCAAGGATGAGTGTGAGGCTGTTTCCATGGAAACCGGAGCGGGCTCAGGGAGCGGCACTGCTTCAGAGGTCTCCATCGGGATGCAACAGTTGCAGGGATGCGTGGACAGCAGGAGGAGGAAGTTTGAGCTGGAGAGTGATGCTCACGGCTCCAAAAGCCGTGCTGCGTTCACTGACCCTCAGTTCTCTCCATGCAGGGATCCACCCTGCTGACGTCTTCAGCCAGAAAACTATAAAACTTACAACTGAGCGATGCAAGGAAGTCATTTTTCTGACATTATTACTAGGGCTGTGGATCGTTGCTTAGGTGGCGATCCGATACGATTCATGAATCAAGCTCAATGATTCACAAGTTGAACCACGATTCTTACTTTTTAATATAATGTTTATTGCTATGAGAATATTTACTAGATGGAGGAGAATTGAAATTATTTGTATCAATCACCAACATTTATACATTTAATTAGAGCAAAATATCAGAATCAACAAATTTTTTTTTTTTGTCAGTCTTCTGGTTAAGTTCAGCAGTAACATAAACAACATAAAGAGGATAAAAATTACTGCCGTTTTGGATCATTTAACAACAAAACTTAAAAATGTTCCCCACATTTTTTTATCCTCAAAGTTCTTCAATATTTTTCGGTGTACAACCCGTGTGAAGTATTTTTTCCCTCCGCAGCAGAATCAGCTGATCCACGTTGATTCCATCCGTCTTTCAGCAGCGCGAGGCTGCGTTTCTTCAGAATAAGATGAAGTTTCGTTAATTGCTTCAACTGTTGAAGAGTTATCATAACCAAAAGAATGTAAACACTGAGATAAAGCTCAGATGTTAAAGCTAATTCATTTTTTCAGACGTTATGTCAGTGAACAGAACTTCAGTCTCAGTTTTTGAATGGAAAAAAACTCTCGCTAGTTTTACTTTGAAAACCGGAAGTTTCTCCGCAACTAAAAAGTGTTTACTTTCGCTTACTGCCGCGGCTCTTTCGGCTTTGTTTTAGTTCGTAAACTTAAAATAATACATCAATCTGAATTCCAGAAGAAAAATACATCATTACCAGATAATATTCTGATCATAATTTACCACAATTTACTATATTTATAAAGATCGCAAATCAGCGATCTTGGACGTCGCGAATATTCATACTCGGATTTTCGTGAGCAGATCGCGAATACCCGAGCACCCGGATACTCGTTGCAGCCCTAATTATTACCAAAAACTCCCATAATTCTCGGGCTTCATTTGCTATAGTCGACAGTGCGTCTGTGGCTCCAGAACTTTACTCCACCAAAGCCTGTAATGAATTTGTCAAATTCTTCAGGGACAAAACACATTAGACAAAGAATTGTTTCAGCAACTACAAGTTCCGGACATGAACCCGATCCAGAATAAACCCAAAGGCTCAGTTTCAACCCATAAACAGTAAAGATCTGCAGGACATTCAACTGGATATTCTACCCACAAGCTTTTTCAAAAAAGTTTCAAAGATCAACTTGTCTTTATCATCTGGTGTTTTCCCAGAACCACTGAAAACATCTGGACTCAAACCTCTCCTAGAAAAGGACAGTCTAGACAAAACACAAAAGAGCAACTATAGACCGATATCAAACCTGACATTTTTAATCAAGTTCATCTGTTTTCCATCAGCTAAATGAATTCTTAATAAAATATAACTGCTATGATGTCTTCCAGTCCGGCTTCAGACAGAACCACAGCACTGAGACGACTCTGACCAAAGTGGGTCGGTCTCACTGGGCCGGTACTGAACGGGTTCAAAACATACTTAAAAAAACAGGAAATATTTTGCGTCAATTAGTAACTTCACATCTGAACCAACAGAAATTACATGTGGAGTCCCCCAAGGCTCCATCCTGGGACCACTTCTATTTATAAAGAACAACATTAGTTACAGTAGCTATGCAGATGACACACAGATATACGTTACACTGACTCCAGGAGACCGAGGCCTGTACAGGATCTTGACTGGATGACTGGATGAGTCACAACTTACTTCAGTTAAACTAAACTGAGGTTATTGTCTTAAGAATAAAGGTTGGACATCACTACAGAGCTTTAATCTATTCATCTAAAAACTACCAACCAGACCAGAAACTTGGGTGTAGTGAAAGACTCAGACCTAAACTTGATAAATACATTAAGACAGTCACAAAATCAGCCTATTATCATCTCAAAAATATCTCAAGGATTAAAGATCTGATGCGTTCATCTTTAGTGGACTTGATGACTGTAACTGTGTTTCTACAGGAAACTGCAGCTGATCCAGAACTCTGCTGCTCGGGTTCTAGACCACATCAGTCCAGTTCTGAGCTCTTTCCACTGGTTACCTGTCTGCCAGAGGATAGACTTTAAAGTTCTGTTACTGGTTTATAAAGCTTTGAATAGTTTAGCACCAGAATACATGACTGACCTCCTGACCCAGTATGTACCAGCCAGAACTCTCCGGTCATCAGGATCCGGTCTTTTATCAGTTCCTAGAGTCAGAACTAAACATGGAGAAGCTGCATTCAGCTTCTATGCTCCACAGATCTGGAACAGACTTCCAGAAAACCTTAGATCAGCTGAAACACTTAAAGACTCACCTGTTCTCAGCTGCATTTGGTTCATATGGATTCAAAAGTTTATCTCTGCTTGATTTAAATTAAAATCTTTTTACTTTCTTTTAATTTTATTTTAATGATCAAATCTTTACTATTTATTTTGATTGTTTCTTTTAATGTTTTATGTAAAACACTTTGAATTGTTTCTGTACATGAAGCTTTGAAAGAACCGTCACTAGACTGAAAAAGGGGGCGGAGCTAATAAAATCGACACAGAAATGATCTCATCCGTATTTTTTGGTGTTTGTTTCTGAAACTGCAGACCAGGAGGAGCCAAGAGTCACCGAGAGGGACGTCCAGGAGTCCTCCATCAGAGCAGACTCGGACTCCTCAACCAACGACGTCTTCTGATGAAACACCTGTTCAGGTGATGCGTTCACTGACCACTAGGATCGAACGGACGACTGTCGTTCAATCCTTTGACTTCTATCTTCTCTGAAATATTTGCTCGTCTCGAGTTTGAGGAACGTCAGACGCCGACGGCAAGACTCAAAGCGGCAAACTGCCTGAAACTTCACAATAAAAGCCCCCAGGGGTTCTTCAGGAGTATTTATGCTGTGATTTCACTGTATTGATCCCAGTTATTGATCCGCTGCGTGTGTCTGAGAGAAGGTCGACGTTCTCAGGCTCTGGATTTAAATGTGCAGCTTTAATGGAGTTTCAGGTGATCCTCTCTGGAGATCTTCAGCTTTATGAAAGATATGTTTTAGAAAATCTTTTCATGGTTCACAGAGAAACCTGAAAGTTTCAGGAATTAATTCAATGTCTCCTCTTATATTTTATACGTTTTAATCCTGGATCAGGTTTTCCTGAACTCTGATCCTGCTGAGTTTTTTTTTCTATCTGAACTGTTGTGATCACTGCATCAACTTTTAATCTAATAAATTATGAAAAGTGCATCAGAAATGAATAAAATGTTTATTTTCTGAAACTGTTTTCATTTTTCCAGTTTTATATCAATGTTAAGGAGGATTTTACGGTTATCTGGGAACAAACTGAACCTGGTGGGCTTTAGGACCTCGGGGAAGAGGTTTCATTTTAAAACAAATCAACTCTGCCTTTCAAAATAAAGTTTTTTTTAGTTTGTCATTTATTGAAAGGATAATTTCCCAAAAATTACACAAATTGTGATCAAACCAAAATAGAAAAGTTGAAATTTACGACTTCCTGTGTAATTCAGATAAATTTTAATTTAGAAATGTTAAAAATTGTCAAAACTTTCACTTTACATTTTGGAAGAATTTTCAGAACTAACGCTGTTGTCGTGCAGATGTGCAGCGGTTATTCTCTGGTTCCATAATGGCAGGTTCAGTTCCTGCTCTGTGTTGTGTTTGGGGTCAAAATGTCCCTGAACGCAACACTGAATCCGCTCTCAGTGGCCTCTAGCACTTTCCATTTGTGTAAATTAGTGACTTTTAAAGCATTTTGTGTTTGGAAAAAGGTGAAAAATGCAATGCAAGTACACACTATTCAGTACAACTATTGAACTAAGCTTATAAGACAGATAAAGTCACGGTAATCATTTCCTCTGAATAAATAAATGTCACGAAAAATTTGGTCTGAAATTTAAAAAAATGAATTGAGTTGATTAAAATCTGTTTATGAGCTTTTACTGCATGAAAAAAATGTAATTGTGCTGTAATCCAAACACAACTTCAGTTAAGGTGCAATTATGAGAAGAAAAAAAGTCTTCTAAAGTCATTTTTAGCCTTCCAGGGAGATATTCCAGGCCATTTATTTTCTAGATTTTTCTCAAAATATTATTTTAGAGTTTAAATAACTCTTTAATTTCTGCTCTGATCATCTTTTCATATATTTAAAGCGTTCCAACTTGTCTTTTAATTATAATGATGCTGTTTTTAGCCAAAATCCCCCAAAAGTTGTGTTTTATTGCAGGACATAGTTTCTGCAGCGCGGCAGGAGTTCAGGAGAAATTCACCTCAGAGGACTGTTTACGTGGAACAAACAAATCTTCTCCTCCTGGTTGCTGAGAGCTCTCTGTTTCCATGCCCTCCTGCTAGCTTGAAACCCCTCAAAGCCTAATGGTTGCAACAAAAAATGACGAGTAATACCAGAATTATCCAGTCGAAGAATGGGGCGGAGCAGGGAGCTTGTGGCCCCGCCCATCACATTTTATACAATCTTTTTCAAACTACTTTTTTTTTTCTCTGATTCACAATAACTTAATTAAAAGAAATATTTATCATGAGAAAAATGCGATAAGAACATCAAAAACAGCATTTTCATTATTGGCACAAAAATGTTAACTTAAACCTAAAATCTGTTTTGAATTACTGTAAATCTAATTAAAAACAGGATTTCTCCAAAGTTTTACTCAAAACAAAAATGACAAAACCCATGTTCTCCTTTTTTAAAAAACAAATTTGAGACTTTTTTTCCAACCAAATAATTATATTGTGATGAATATTTAATCCAAACATCATTTCTATCATGGACGCCACAAATCATGAAGAAAGTGAGTCACGGCGTCCCAACAGCGTTTGTTTACATGTGTTTATGTGGCAAGTTTGAAGCACACGTGTTGAGCTGAATTTAATAAATTTAATATTGATTTATTACAGAATAACTCAACCGGAAGGTTTTTCGTCTTTGTTACTTGCTTAAAATATATTTATGTATTTTTTGTCATACATAAATCATACATGATACTGAAGCAAAACCAAAAATCAGGATTTTAACCAAATTATGGGGAAATTGTTGAATTTCTGATTATTCTGAAACAGTGGAAAAACTACCACTAAAGTTTACAGGTGTCAGTTACTTTAATGGATAAATATTCAGCTTCATTGACTGAGCTCATTTCATTATTTCAGTCTATATGTTCTCATTTTGTTATGTGATTTTTTGCATTTTTAATGACTGTTTTTAGTCCAGTTTTTGTTTTATTGAGCTAAAATGAACATTACAAAACAACATAAATCAGATAAAATCATGGATCAAACGCAAAATGAAGCAACAAAAACAAAACTCAGCAAAAAAGGAAAGAACCGAGCAGAAAAAAGGGGAAAAAAAATTATTTACACATCTATAGAAAGAAAAAGGACATTTTTTATCTTTTTTTTATTTTTGGTTCCACATACACTTGAATTAATCGCTTTTCGTCCAGTTGGTTAAGAATTTTTTTATTTTGAAAGAGTCAAAACGAAGAATTTAATTCGAGGTGAAGGGGCGTGGTCTGGAGGGGCGGGGTTTGGATGCGCAGCCGCGGACCCGGCTCAGTGTCTGTGGAGCTCCAGCCGCAGCTGCAGGTTCCTGGGGGGGTCTCTGCCGGAACCGCTGCGCTGACAGGTCCGGTTCCCCACATTCATGTGGACCCGAACCCGCCCTTGATTCACCGCATCTACCCCCCGTCCCGCAGGTCAGCGGGTGCCCGTGCGTGATGCCGCAGAGAGCCCCGGCCCCCGCAGAGGAGATGCCGCTGAGCAGCGCCTGCGGGCGGGAGCGCGCGGACGCGGCGGAGCGGCTGCGCGCCGTGCGGGAGCGGCTGGACGCGGTCGTGTTCGGGCTCGGCGAGCTGGAGAACCTGCGGCAGCGGCAGCAGATGCTCATCCGGACCGCGCTGGAGAAGCCCGAGGACCGGGAGGCTCGTCTGAGTCCCGAGGAGAACATCCTGGTGCTCAGGAGGCAGCTGGTAGGTCCTGACCCCCCCACCGCCGACCCATGCGTGTGGAGGGATGCAGGGAACCAGATTCAGAACCAGAAATCATCAGAATTAACCGGGCTGTCACTTCTCAGGTGTAGATGTTTGATTCTGCAGATCTCAGCCTCACAAAGAAGAAGATGACAAATCAGTTGATGTGAAGATCAGCTGTTGCATGAGAATAGAAGCATCACGTGATCTGCTGTTGTGGTTCCACAATTTGGTGGACCGACTCCTGTTCTTAAATCTGGGTTTCTTCAGCACCCATTTGAACTTTGACCCGCCTAGTTCCGATCCAACTTGATCATAACTCTGGTTTCGGACTCTTCTGTGTTAAGATTCCTGTCAGGATCCATCCCGGATGGAATCTCTGAACACAAACGAGAGTCACAAGCAGGTTTAATCGGAGCAGCATGACCGAGCGGAACCAACCAGAACCGCTCTGGGAGAACCCAGGAATTTCAGTTAACGAGTCTTCGTCCTGCTGCATGTTTTCTGGCCTCTGAAAATGTCTGATGTCACTAACTTACAGCGAGTGGGCGGGGCCTGAGGAGAGCGGTCAGCTGATTCTGTTACAAAACTGAACATTCAGGCAAACACACACAAACCTGTAGAAAAAACACACAAATACATGTGAACAGAAACATGAAAACACACATGTTCAAACGAAGACATGAACAAAACCTGAACAAAACAGACAAGAACGCACAAAAACAATGATAATATCAATGAGTAAACACAACAAAAACAAACAAACGTATACACTCACAGACAAGTAAAAACACAAAAAGCTGACACAAAGTCAAAAACACAAATACACAAAAGCAACACACAAACATGCCTAAACAAAAACAATCATAATATCAACAGGTGAAGAAAACAAAAACAGACAAATATGAAACAGACAAGAATAAACACAAACAAACGGAGTTGTACACACACACAAATGGAAGTAAACACACAAAATACAAACACACACAAACAGTCTAAAACACACACAAACAAACCGTCGTAAACATTCAAAGAAACAAACAATTGCAACCACAACAAAAACAATATAAACACAAACAATCGTAAAAAACAAACACAATAACAAACACAGTTAAACACACACAGACCTGTAGAAAACACACACAAATACATGTGAACAGAAACATGAAAACACACATGTTCAAACGAAGACATGAACAAAACTTGAACAAAAACAGACAAGAACGCACAAATACGGGTAAACAAAAAACAATGACAATATCAACGAGTAAACACAACAAAAACAAACAAATATGAAACGGTCAAGCATAAACACAAACAAATGTATACTCACAGACAAGTAAACACACAAAAAACTGACACAAAGTCAAAAACACAAATACACAAAAGCAACACACAAACATGCCTAAACAAAAACAATCATAATATCAACAGGTGAAGAAAACAAAAACAGACAAATATGAAACAGACAAGAATAAACACAAACAAACGGAGTTGTACACACACACAAATGGAAGTAAACACACAAAATACAAACACACACAAACAGTCTAAAACACACACAAACAAACCGTCGTAAACATTCAAAGAAACAAACAATTGCAACCACAACAAAAACAATATAAACACAAACAATCGTAAAAAACAAACACAATAACAAACACAGTTAAACACACACAGACCTGTAGAAAACACACACAAATACATGTGAACAGAAACATGAAAACACACATGTTCAAACGAAGACATGAACAAAACTTGAACAAAAACAGACAAGAACGCACAAATATGGGTAAACAAAAAACAATGATAATATCAACGAGTAAACACAACAAAAGCAAACAAATATGAAACGGACAAGCATAAACACAAACAAATGTATACTCACAGACAAGTAAACACACAAAAAACTGACACAAAGTCAAAAACACAAATACACAAAAGCAACATACAAACATGCCTAAACAAAAACAATCAAATCAACAGGTGAAGAAAACAAAAACAGACAAATATGAAACAAACAAGAATAAACACAAACAAACGAAGCTGTACACACACACAAATGGAAGTAAACACACACAAACAGTCTAAAACATACACAAACAAAAAGTCATAAAACACACAAACAAACCGTCGTAAACATTCAAAGAAACAAACACTTGCAACCACAACAAAAATGATTTAAACACAAACAATCGTAAAAAACAAACACAATAACAAACACAGTTAAACACACACAAACAAATTGTTGTAAACATGCACAAACATACCTAAACACACAGTCGTAACCGTACATAAACAAACACACAGTTGTAAACAAACAGACGTAAACACAAACAAAAATGCACACAAAGAAAAAGCTGTAAACACACACACACTAACAAACAAACGTAAACACACAAACAAACAGTCATAAACACTTAAAGAAACAAACACTCGCAACCACAACAAAAACAATATAAACACAAAGAAACAAACAATCGTAAAAAACAAACACAATAACAAAACACAGTTAAACACACATAAACAAATTGTTGTAAACATGCACAAACATACCTAAACACACAGTCGTAACCGTACACAAACAAACACACAGAGTTGTAAACAAACACAAACAGACGTAAACACAAACAAAAATGCATAAATACACACAAAGAAAAAGCTGTAAACACACACACACACAGACAAACAAAGGTAAACACACAAACAAACAGTCATAAACAGACGCATCAACCGCAGCTGGTCTGTCTGCTGAGGTCGGCTGTTCTGGTCACATGATCGGCCTCAGCGGCCAGTCTCAGCGCTGGAATGTGGCGCCGCATAACCCACATGTTTTCCATCCTGGGAGAGCAACAGATTGTGTGTGTGTGTTCCTGTGTTTGTTACCTTATAAGGACCTCTTCTGGACAGCAGTTAAAACGCTGCAGATCAGAAGTTCAGCTGCAGAGACGAATGAAGCCCATCACGGCGCTCGTGTCTGCGTGGAAATGTGTTTTCAGTATAAACACAGTTTTGATGTTTTTACGACTGAAACAACAAACTGGAAAAACTCATTTGAAAAGTTACCGACCAGTCGTCTTCTGTTTCGTATCTAATCTTCGTCATGAGTTTGCCTCTTTGTTCTCTGAGATGCAGATGGGCTGCAGCTGGTGAACAGCGTCTACTTCTCTTTGACTCAGAAAAAAAACACACAATTGTGTTTATTTTTCTCTTATTGAAAACATCACAAAACGTCACGTTTATTGAAAACATTTTATTTTTTCCCTTAGAGCCTTTTGAGGAGGAGGGAAGCGGTTCTGATGGGTCCGCTTCAGGAGCTGGACTTGCACATCAACCAGCTGCGACTGGACGGACAGGCGGCGAGTGACCAGCTGGAGACGGACAGCCGACCGAGCTCAGGTAAGACTCACCTGATGGTCACGGCGGACTGGCGTTCAAGCCAACACTTCCTATGAGAAGTCTACGTAAACGTCTGTATATGCGCATTTCTGTCTTTTAGCCGCACAGTTTTTAGGTCCATTTGTGGATTCTGCGTACAAAACATTGAATGAATGTTTGAAGTTAAACTAGTTGAACTTTGACCAATCAGAGATTCGGATTTGGTAGTGGTGTATGGATAGCTTCCACCTGTCACAAACGGACAGACAGAGAGTAGAGATATCAGAGTCCAGGCAAGGGTCAGGGCAGGCGGCATGTAATCAGAGAATAGAAACGCTCAGTAATGCAGGCAGGATGGCACAAACAATACTTCGCACTGAGTGAGGCTCTGAGCAGTGCTAAAGAGTCCCGTGGCGATTTGTAAACGAGAGCCAGCTGAGGGGCATCCAGGGACTGTACGCTGGGGTTTCTGGGAGATGAAGTGCATTCAGTACTCTGGAGACGGTTCCCGTCAGTGACCAGAGGGGGAGACAGAGCGGTGACTCCTGACACCGCCGTTTGAAAACTGATCATGAAGGAATAATTGTGGTTTGGACCCGACCGGAATTCAACGGCGCCACGTCTTTTGTATATCGGAATAGAGCTGTGAAAGAAATGGCCTGGAGCAAGATTCACCAGATCTGCACTACTCTGATATTTGGGATGAATCCTCTTCCAACTGTGAGGATAGAACAGCTAGCATGTATCTGAAATGTTAGCTAAACTCCAAAATAGCATAAAAAATGAAAAAAGCCAAAGTTAGCCAAAACAGCTAGCATGTATCTGAAATGTTAGCTAAACTACGAAATAGCATAAAAAACGAAAAAAAGCCTAAGTTAGCCAAAACAGCTAGCATGTATCTGAAATGCTAGCTAAACTACGAAATAGCATAAAAAATGAAAAAAAAGCCTACGTTAGCCAAAACAGCTAGCATGTATCTGAAATGTTAGCTAAACTCCGAAATAGCATAAAAAATGAAAAAAAAGCCTAAGTTAGCCAAAACAGCTAGCATGTATCTGAAATATTAGCGAAACTACAAAATAGCATAAAAAATGAAAAAAGCCTAAGTTAGCCAAAACAGCTAGCATGTGTCTGAAATATTAGCTAAACTACGAAATAGCATAAAAAATGAGAAAAGCCTAAGTTAGCCAAAACAGCTAGCATGTATCTGAAATGTTAGCTAAACTCCGAAATAGCATAAAAAATGAAAAAAGCCTAAGTTAGCCAAAACAGCTAGCATGTATCTGAAATATTAGCGAAACTACGAAATAGCATAAAAAATGAAAAAAAAGCCTACGTTAGCCAAAACAGCTAGCATGTATCTGAAATATTAGCTAAACTGCGAAATAGCATAAAAAATGAGAAAAGCCTAAGTTAGCCAAAACAGCTAGCATGTATCTGAAATGTTAGCTAAATTACAAAATAGCATAAAAAATGAAAAAAGCTTAAGTTAGCCAAAACAGCTAGCATGTATTTGAAATGTTAGCTAAACTCCGAAATAGGATAAAAAATGAAAAATGCCTAAGTTAGCCAAAACAGCTAGCATGTAGCTGAAATGTTAGCTAAACTCCGAAATAGCCTAAAAAATGAAAAATGCCTAAGTTAGCCAAAACAGTTAGCATGTAGCTGAAATGTTAGCTAAACTCCGAAATAGCCTAAAAAATGAAAAAAGCCTAAGTTAGCCAAAACAGCTAGCGTGTAACTGAAATATTAGCTAAATTTCAAATTAGCCTTAAAATATCTTAGTAAAAATACCAAAATGATCCAAAAAGCTAGCAGAATGCTAATTTTTAAAACTTTAAAACTGTAACTTTTTAACATAATTATGAACAATAAAACGGCAGGAATATTATTCCAGAATAAATCCACTTAAACCTTAAATAACTTTCAATATTTTACTCTCTATAAAAATATATTTTGTCAAAATTATACAAGTTAAAAATACGTGCAAGATAACATCGGGTCATTAATAACAATAAAGTAAAATGATAGCTGGATAGAATTACCCGGAGGGCCGGATCCGGCTCCCGGGCCTTGACTTTGACTTCCTTGTGGGCCGGTCCCTCATCTTGTCCCGTCTTCACAGGGTTCTACGAGCTCAGCGATGGGGCGTCCGGGTCGCTCTCCACATCTTCTCATTCCGTCTTCAGTGAATGTTTCTGCTCAACGACGGACACCGACGGCGCCCCCGCATCCACAGACGCGTCCCAAGGTGAGTCTTTCAACCGGAGCGCCGTTCTTTCCTCTGCGGCCCGGTCTGATCGAGGTTCTGTTCTCTCCAGAGGAGCTGGCCGATTGTGAGGAGTTTGTCCACGGACTCTCTGACGCCTCGTCTTCTTCGGGCGCGGTGTGTCCCTCGCTCTCGTCGGCTCACCTGCCCCCACCGGAAGCTGAGATTTCCACCGGTTCCCGCTCTGACCCGCCGGCTTCCAGCAGCAGCCTCACTTTTCGTTACCCGAGTCCTTTGCGCACCAACGCCGCTCAGAGCCCCGCCTTCCTGCAGGGTGGAGGTCGAGACGCCGCAGAAACGTACTCGGCTCTCAAGAGTTCCTCTTTGAAGCACCTGGATGGCTACATATACAGTCTGTTGCAGAGGAGGACCCAGCCCGTCAGGACCAGCAGACCCAGGACCAGCATCAGCGCCGACCCGACAAAAAGTGTCCTTAGACAGCCCAGTCTTTGTGCCAAACAGGTTCTGAAAGGTTCTGAGGAGAAAACTTTCAGGTCGGCAGACGGAGTTTCCAGATCATCTCCTCCAAAGAGTCGAGGAGAGGAGCTCGATGAAGAGAAGACGATGAAGAAGAAGAGCGACTGCAGATCTACAACAACGTACAACTTTAAAGTGACCGATAACCTCAAAACCACGAGACCTAAAGGTCACTCGGGTCTTCTGGGGAGTTCTCCACTTCACTCCTCCCTCGCAGGAGAAAGTCGGCCGTGTGGGTCCAATGACCAGGAGCTGCTTCTACGATCGAGTGCGAAGACCACCAAGTCTCTCAAAAACAGCCAAACAAAGGATGCGAGCAGGCGTGTTCCAGAGCTTTCCTGTATCGGGGAGTCCACTCCGACCACGAAAGGTCGCCACAAGGTGACCAGCACCTCCTCCCATCACCAAAGTGCCAAACTCTGCAAGGTCGGCGGTAAGAATGTCAAGGCTGCTAAAGCGAAGACTTCTCTGATGTCTGAGACCTCCGCGGTCCAGTCGGAGAGGCGGCACGAGAAGTCACGGCACCGGTCCGGCTCCAGGAGGTTCCAGTACCTGGAGGATGGAGGCCCCGCCCCCACCGAGGTTAACAAGAGAGGGACATCAGTATCGTTACCGGAAGACCCATTGGAACCACTGACACCTTTCAGAACGCAAGTAGCTGTGTTGAGCCGCCGTCACCGCGGCAACCGTCACCGCAGGAGCCGCCACCTCCACGACCACCAGGTCATCGTCGCAGGAAAACCAAAACACAGTCGACACAACTGTCGGCGGCTGCATTCCATCAGTGAGAATCAACGCTGCGCGGCCAAGAGGGAGGAGGGGCAGAGCGCCAGGACATGCCCCGCCTCCAAGGGGCAGCAGAGCATCCCGTACCCCCGCGCCGCAGAGAGCGACTCGGAGTACTCCGCCGAGTGCGTGTCGCTCTTTCACTCCACCATCGCGGACACCAGCGAGGACGAGGACTCTGACTACACCGCCAACCGCTTCGGAGACAGCGAGTGCAGCGGCGGCGAGGCAGAGGACAGCGCCACCGACACCGAGGAGAGCGCGGGGGCGGGAGCTGCGATTGGGAGGAGCAGCAGGAGGCTGGGGCAGTTCGGAACAGCTGGGGTGGGAGGGCAAGCACAGATGAAGACCCTGGTGAGGGTCAAGGCCTCCTACAAGCTGAAGAAGAAGATCCTCAGGTTCCGGTCGGGTTCTCTCAAACTGATGACCACCATGTGACCATCACGTGTTCGATCAGAGGTGTCGGTCACGTGACCCAGACCTCCTTATGGATCTCAGAACACGTCAGATCTGAGGACTGAAGTTTGACGTGCTTGGCTCGTCCTCCACACCAGGGGCCCACGTTTTGTAAAACTGTTAGTTCTCAGTGTGAGGGGGCGAGTCAGTTCATCAAGTAACGAAAAAGTGTAACATTCACAGCCTAAAATTAAACATTTACATTTTTCCATAAAGTAAATAATTAATTTCTCTAATCTACAGAGAAAAAATATCTAAAACATTTATAAAATGCTAGATAGTAGCATAATCAGTTTTGACTGAAGCTATAAACGTGTAATATATTTAAAACTGTATTTAGCTAAATGTAATTCTAAAAATTAATAGCTAAAAACTGAATATTCAAATAAAATAATTTATAAAATTAAGATAGTCAATTAAATATAAATGTAAAGTAAAATATAAATAAATTAGTAAATTAGCCAAAAAACAAGCAAAAAAAAGCTAAAGAAATTGAAAAAAAATAAAAAAAAAAAATTAAAAAAGCGCTAAAAAAAAAGCAGAAAAAAAACAAAAAGCAATTAACGAACTAAATATCTAATAAAACAAAAAAATAACTAAATTAGCCAAAAAGTATATAGCAAAAAATAGCTAAATGCAACAAGTATACTAGAAAAAACATAAAGAAAATTGCCAAGTTAGAAGCTAAAACAGCTAGCATGTAAAATATGCTAAAATAAATAAAAAAAAACGGATAAAAGCCTAAATTAGTCAACAGCTTAAAGAACAAAAAAGCTATTCCAAGAACTATAAGCTAAAATTAGCACGCCAAATAACAAAAAAGCAAAATTAATAAATTGCCAAACAGCTAGCATCTATCCGAAATAATAGGTGTGTTTGAGATCTCCCGGCGCCTCGCCTGCATCGTCAACGAGACCGAGCTGCTGCAGGAGGGGGGCGGAGAAAGGCACCTGAGATGAAGGTGGACGACGAGACTGCACGAGAACGAGGAGTTGGGGGTTGTCCTCAACAGTCGGCTGAATTTTAATACGCCACTCCTCCTGGGATGATCTGTGCTGTTATGTCTTTTATAGTATTTTTTAACATCTTTCAGAGTAAAGCAGATAAAAAAATAGCCACAGGATTCATCTCATGTGCACTGTCCCAAATAAACAGATAAAATAGAAATTAAAGTTAGTTTTAGAGGCAACAATAACACAAATAACCACAGATTATTTAAAATCTTGTTTATTTTTCATCAGTGATTCACTACCTTCCAGAAAGAGTTAAAAAATAAACCCATTTCCTTCATTTAGCGCCAGTTATTTCACGTCTAACTACAAGAACATTCAGGACACCGTTTCCCACAATGCATTGTTTTGTAGTCATCAAGGCGCCTTGAACCCGCCCCTTTCTCACGATAGGCGTGTTTGAGATCATGCAGGCGGACGCGGCGCTGCGCAGATCGCCTGGATTGCGGTGCATGCTGGTTAGTTTCTGTCACCGACGTCACATTTATGACGACATGAAGTATCGCGATAAAGGGGCGGGTTCAAGGCGCCTTCCTAAGCCAGCGCAGCCAGAAAATAGGTACTGCGCTGGCTGCGAGCCGCCTTGATGACTACAAAACAATGCATTGTGGGAAACGGTGTCCCGAAAGTTCTTGTAGTTTAATGTGAAATAACTGGCGCTAAATGAAGGAAATATGTGTATGCTCTTACTTTTTCTGGAAGGTAGTGAATCGCTGATGAAAAAATATACAAGATTTTAAATAATCTGTGGTTATTTGTGTCATAATTGTCTTGAAAATGAACTTTAATTATTATTTTATCTATTTATTTGGGACTGTGTACATGTAATGAATCCCCCGACTATTTTTTTTATCTGTTTTACTCTAAGAGATGTAAAAAAAATATTATAAAAGACATAACAGCACAGATCATACTAGGAGGAGTGGCGTATTAAAATTCAGCCGAATGTTGAGGAAAACCCCCAACTCCTCGTTCTCGTGCAGTCTCGTCGTTCACCTTCATCTCAGGCGCCTTTCTCCGCCCCCTCCTGCAGCAGCTTAGTCTCGTCGACGAAGCAGGCGAGGCGCAAGTCAACTCAAACACGCCTGATACTTCATGACGGCGCGCAAGTAACGTTGGTGCAGAAAGCTAACCAACATGCACCGCTGCGCAGGCGATCTGTGCAGCGCCGCGTCCGCCTGCATGATCTCAAACACACCTAATATCTAAATGCCAAATTAGCCTTAAAAAGCAAAAGAAAATTTCTAAATTAGCCAAAACAGTGAGCATGTAAAGTATTAGCTAAACTCAAAATTTGATAAAAAAAAAAAAACAAAAAGAAAAAAGCTTAAATCAGCCAAAAAAGCTAGCATGAAGCTAAAATAGCAGCTAAACTCCAAATTAGCTTAAAAACAAAAAAAGTCTAAATTAGCCAAAACAGCTAGTAAATAGCTGAAATAATAGCTAAATGCCAAATTAGGCTAAAAAAAAAAACATAGAAAATTGCCAAATTAGCTAAAACAGCTAGCATGTAAAATATTAGCTAAATTTGAAATATTAAAAAAAAACGGAAAAAACCTAAATTAGTCAAAACAGCTACCATGAAGCTAAAATATTAGCCAAACTCCAAATTAGCCTAAAAAACAAAGCCTAAATTAGCCAAAACAGCTAGCATCTATCCAAAATAATAGGTGTGTTTGAGATCTCCCGGCGCCTCGCCTGCATCGTCAACGAGACCAAGCCGCTGCAGGAGGGGGCGGAGAAAGGCGCCTGAGATGAAGGTGGACGATGAGACTGTACGAGAACGAGGAGTTGGGGGTTGTCCTCAACATTCGGATGAATTTTAATATTCCACTCCTCCTGGGATGATCTGTGCTGTTATGTCTTTTATAGTATTTTTTAACATCTTTCAGAGTAAAGCAGATAAAAAAATAGCCACAAGATTCATTTCATGTGCACTGTCCCAAATAAACAGATAAAATAGAAATTAAAGTTAGTTTTAGAGGCAACAATAACACAAATAACCACAGATTATTTAAAATCTTGTTTATTTTTCATCAGTGATTCACTACCTTCCAGAAAGAGTTAAAAAATAAACCCATTTCCTTCATTTAGCGCCAGTTATTTCACGTCGAACTACAAGAACATTCAGGACACCGTTTCCCACAATGCATTGTTTTGTAGTCATCAAGGCGCCTTGAACCTGCCCCTTTCTCACGATACTTCATGGCGGCGCGCAAGTAACGTTGGTGCAGAAAGCTAACCAACATGCAGCGCGGCGCAGGCGATCTGCGCAGCGCCGCGTCCGCCTGCATGATCTCAAACACACCTAATATCTAAATGCCAAATTATCCTTAAAAAACAAAAGAAAATTTCTAAATTAGCCAAAACACTGAGCATTTAAAATGTTAGCTAAACTCAAAATTAGCAAAAAAGAAAAAAAAAGAAAGAAAAAAGCCTAGCCAAAACAGCTAGCATAAGGCTAAAATATTAGCTAAAGCCCATCCTTAGTAACTGTCAAAACAGTCGAAAAGGAGCTGAATATTTTAATGGCTGAATGAGCTAAAGAGCTGTAGACATCCAAAACATGTTTGAAAGAAAAAAAATAGTAAAAATGAAAAAGAGAATCACTATAATGTGAATGATTTACAAGATTGACACTATTAAACCAACAAGTATTCTATCCTCTCCCGTCATAATTCAGACTGAAGAAGGATGGAATAGAAAGTCACGTTCTATGTGGGTTTTAATCGGCTGGATTGAATAGAAAATATACATATACAGTATATGTATATTATGCGTCTCAGATACAGTTTTTGGGGGCCGGGCCAAATGTGTAGGAGGGCCGGGTCCGGCCCTCGAGGCGTAGTTTGGGGACCCCTGCTCCACACCACTAAGGGGCGCTGCGGAGACTGTCAAACAATCGCTTTTTCCCGCGTTTTCTCAGTATCCGTCCTTCTTCAAGAAGGTTCTGATTGTCTTTTTACTCGTGTTTGTTCTGCAGTCCGACCCAAGAGGATTCTGGGTGAATCACCGGCTGCCTTCTCAGTCTGAAGGAGGAACCTGGAACACTTCCTGCAGCTGAATGGAATCTGTGCTTCACAAAAAAAAAGTTAAAGAATGTTGCAGAGACGCGCTCGTACTCGTCGATCTCTGTTTTTGAGCAGGAAGCTGCAGAAAAGCGTTCCTCTGAAGAAGAATGTTTCCGTGAACGTCCTCGTCTGAGTGGATCCATCGCATAAAGCCATAAGACCCTCACGTGCTGCCTTCTGGCCCGGCTCCTCCGGGTCGGTCCTACCCATCCGTTCTCATACCTCTGCAGACTGTTACAGTGATGTTGTCATGTATGTGACCCTTTAAGGCCTCATTAAATGTGCTGGTTCTGGTCCGTCGGTTGAACACTTTTTACCGTTATGTTGGTGCGAGTGTGTGTCAGCGGTGAGCTTATGGGCTCTAAACCCTGATTTATGACTTCAGGCTGACGTGACGTTCATGGAGGTCAGAGGAAGCGTTTGCATCTTCTTTTTTTTTTTTCTTTATCTCTAATGTAATTAATTTTTTATGAATCCAGCTGCAGCGACCAGGACCTTCCTTCACCAAAACTGCAGTTTGTGAGGATTGGAGGAGAGAATGATGGACGACCCCGGAGAGGAACTGCTGCGCTGGCGTTCGTCTCCGCGCAGCTGCTCCTCAGAGGACGCTTGTGTTTGCACAGAGAAGCTCTGTTCCTGCAGAACCTCTCGTCCGTTCACGTTAGAATCCCGAAAGGTCAGGCGGCGTGGCGGAGAGGAGGCGTGACCTTTTAGAACATACGTTCAAGAGAGGAGTGGAGGAACATCTGCAACAGTTCATTGATCTGGTTCCTGTGATGAGTTCAGCAGGTTAAATATAAAAGCTCTCCACACTCAAGATGTTTCACGTAATTATCAGTAGAGACGCCTCGCTTTCTATCAAGTGGCCCAGTTTCCCGTGGAGCCTGAACGCAGCAGCTCGGCTGCTCCAATTTTTCTTTTTTCTCTGGGAGTCCAGCTGCAGGTTCAAGTGCTGCACACACACACCCACACACACACACACACACACACACAGAGCTGGCTGTCAGCTCAGAGGAAATGGGAATAAATCACTGCAGTCTTACAGGAAACTGAAAATCCTTGACTGACCTTCAACGCACACTCGTTCTCGTGTTTGTGGCGTTGTGAGGACGGGCCTGCAGGATCTTCACTTTTGGGATCGAAGATTTATTTATTTATTTATTTATTTGACAGAAAAACACATTTTCAAGGTTTGTTCTGAGATTCAGAACTTATCTGTGAGTGCAGGTTGTGCAGAATCCTGCATGAAAATGATTAGAAACTCTATTTTTTAATAGTGCTGAGTTGAAAAAAATTGATTTAAGTTTAATAGATCAATAATCGATTCACAAAAAATATAAATCGATTTAGCTCAGAAAGCTAAAGTCTGGTTGCTTGATGCTAACGGCTAATGCTAATGTTCATCCTAACAAAAAAAAAACTATTGCTGACTTAATGATCATCTTTATTTACTCACAGACATGAAGTCTTTTAGGGAAATATTTGTTAAAGTAACTACTTGTCGCCTAAAAAAATAGTTTTTCCCTCATTCTGTTGTCTTCTTCTTATTGAATTAGGTTCACTATTATAGCGCGATCGCCACCTAGTGGCCAAACTGAAACGTCCTCCAGGAGAAGCAGAACAATGTTTACGATGATAAAGATCATTTTTGTTAGAATTTCTCCTTTAGAGAATCCATGTAACTGATACGTGTTACAATATGTGAACTGGATCAGATTAACATAAACATATTTAAATCATATTATAATTCTAAACATATGTGTAAACTTATAATTGAATTAAAGAATGGAATCGATTCAGGCTCTTGTGAATCGAATCGTTTCTGGAAACTATAACCGTTAACCATCTCTGCTTTTTAATCAAAACTTCTTTTAATCAAAGAAAATGATCTCATCTGTAAACAAAAATGCAAATGTTTACACATTCACAGCCTCCTTATATTTGTTTTCTGCAGTTCAGATTATTACGAGCACCGTCACTCGCATTAATCAAGACAAAAGAGTCAGAAGACGCGTTTTCATTGACGATGAAATTGAGCAAATTGGATTTTCAATAATAAACTTGATAATTTTGAAAAAAAACAAAACCCAATTGAAAGTAGCCTGTGTTGAATTTCAGTAAATGGAGCAAAGAATTAAAAGGAATTTCTTTTAGAAGATTTGAGATTTTCTTCTTTTTTCCTGTCTGTGCCGCCGTTCGTGCACAGCGCCACCTATAGGGAACAGCTGCTGTTGCTGCTGCAGCCCCAGCCTCTCCTGACCTTTCTGCTCCCGGGATTCATGTCAGCATAACCGGTTTAAAAATGTGGTTTGCTACCGAGCCGGGTTTCCATTTGATCATTTGAGTTTATTCGGTTTCCTGCAGAAACCTTCAGCAGCTGTTTTTGAAATACTAATAACTTTGGATCTAATACTTACTTTTTTTTAGTTTTTATTGCTTTTGGTTTGGGATCCTTGATGGTGTTTAAACTGCTGAGCTGGTGGATATCCGCCTGGAACAAACCATATTTTTCCATCTTTGGATCCACGTGTCCCGTCTGAGCGGCGCCTCTGAAACTCGCTCCATGCAGGAGAGGGGAGGGACGGGGGGGGGCCGCTGCTCGCCGCCTGACCAGTTTGGACGCTCTAGCAGCAAACTCCAGGACAGAGATGATAAGGAAGCTAAATGTGCCGCGATAAATCTGTAGCCTTTTCCTTCCAGATTTAAATGTTTGTGTCTTGTGGTGCCATCAGTTCTTCTCTGACTGATGAACTTTTATGGAGAGAAAACAGACTCACTCCAATTTATGGGTGTGTCAATCTTGATTTTTAACTCCTATAATACATTTTGGGAAAAATTAAAAAAATTAAAGCTGGGAATCGATTAAAAAAATTAATTCATAAATTAATCACAAACCTGGAAAAAATTAATCGCGATTAATCGCAAACATTTTTTTTAGTTACAGTAATTTGCCGACCACGTTTTATCTGTGAATAATCACAATATGAAATCACACACAAAAACTCTACATTTAAAACATTAATTTTAAATTAGTGCTGTCAATCGATTACATAAAAAATCGGATTAATCGCACTTTTGTGTTGAGATTAATCACTATTAATCACAATGTTTTACTGGGTAGAATATATTCATATGATATGGCAATGAATCAAGTGTCTGTACTTTGTGAAAAAAACAAAAGAATCTAAACCAAAAAAAAGTAAGAAGATTAAAAGACTAAAAACCGATTGAACATTTATTTATTTTATGAGTGACCGTAGTATAAGTTAGTGAGATAATACCCGCCGAAATGTTTTTTGAAGCTTGAACCGCCGAGTTAACGCAAAGGACTGTGTCTTTGATTCATCTGCGTTAATAAATATTAACGAGTTAATTCTTTTTCATGAATCGTGTTTAATGTTAGCACCCCTAAAGAAAATACAAATTACACGTGCACAACTTAAAATTACAACAGCCTGAAGCTAATTACACACGCAAATCTTTAAAAATGACGTACGAAACACCTCTTTTACGCACAAATCTCTCATAAATTCGTCTGTATATGATGCGTTTAAATGCTGTAAAGTCTCTCCACAGATTTGAGCGTAACTGAGGTTTTGTGTGCGTAGGAGGGGATTTGTGCGTCATTTTCAAAGATTTGCATGTTTAAGTTTAATTTGTGCATGTTTAAATTTTTATTTTGTATTTTTTTAATTTTGTAATTTTTTTTACTTGTGTACAAAACGTGTTATATTAGTTATAAGTCAGGAAGTACGCACATATAAACCGAGTGAGTCTATTTTCTCTCCATATTTTAAGTCTTTTAATTAAGATTTTTTTTTTTTAACCCAAAATTGAGTCGTTTCTAGGACAGTTTCTACAAAGCGGCAAGGATTTGTTTTTTCGTTAAGACTGAATTTTATCATCTTAAAATGATGCAAGTTTTTACTTTTAGTAGATCATTGTAATCTCCTGCTCTCTGGGTTTACCCGAAAAGTCTCTTTCAAACTTACATTTATTCCAGTGGCTCGAGTTCTGACAAGAAAGACATTACCGCCACTTTAAAATCCCCGCATTGGCTCCCTGTAGCTGTCAGGATCAATTTTATGATTATTTTAGTGTTTTTTTAAAGTTGTTATAGTCTTATCTCAAGGATCTGCCTTTAAATCATGAGTCCTCGTGGATCCTGAGGTCCTCCGGGCCTTTTCTAGGCACTAAGCTGAAGACCAAAACTTCAACGTTGTGAAATGTGTTCTCTGCATTGGACTCCTCCCCCTGGGGGAGGGGTGAGCTGCAGACACAGTCGCACTCAGGAACCATTTGGTGGTTCAATCCCCCAACCCAACCCCTTAATGCTGAGAGTCCAGCAGAGAAGCACTGGGTCCATGACTCAGTCAGGACTTGAACTCACGACCTTTCAGTCTCAGGGTGGACACTCTACCACATGGACAGTGAGCTGCAGGGCCGCAGAGGTGTTTAAGAAGTTCAAGACCCACCTTTTTAACCCAGCTTTTAGGTAATCTCATCTGTTTATTTATCATAAAAATGTATATATTTTAAAAAAAAACTTATTTTCATTTTTATATTTTCAAAAATATTGTATTTATCTATTTTTAACCTTCTCTTTATTATGATTTTAGGCTTTAAGATCTTTTGTACCACGGCTTAGAATAGAATAGAATAGAATAGAATAGAATAGAATAGAATAGAATAGAATAGAATAGAATAGAATAGATCTTTTTGTATTTTATTATCTGATTTTAAATTGTCAAACTCTTTTAGCTTCATTACATAAATATAACTTTTTATAAATAAAGTTTGATGACGTATTTGATCCTTTGGGAGTTGTAGGTGCGACCCCTCCCCCCTTCCCATCACCCATCTGTTTCCATGCTCTCCCTCTAGCTTACAGCCCCCCACACCCACAACTAAACACTACCGGTGCAACAAAAGTGGCAACAAGATCAGAATGATCCGGTCGTGATCCGGCTCTGATGAGGAAAACAAAGACGTTCATGGATCTATTTGCGGATGGATCAGAATGGAGCGGAGGAAGGGAGCTTGTGGCTTATCGGTTGTTGCTTTTACACAACAAATACGATATTTTTCAAGCTGTATTTTTTAGTCACGACAATTAATAAATAAATACTCAGAAAATTGATGAAAAAATGGCACAAAAAATGTTTTTAAAGGAAAAAATGACCTCAAATTAGAATGAATTGAAAATAAAAAGTGAAGCTTTATAGAAAATCTTAACAAATAAAAATCGTGACTTAATATTTGAAATTTGTAACTGAAATCTCTTACAGTGACATCAGTGTAACAGAGAAAACATCAGAAATGTGCTCTGTAATTGGTCTGCAATGTTTATGTTTTAGTTATTTTAATAAAGTTACGTGTAGCATGTTGGTTTATCATTTCCTCATTCATAACCTGGTTTATGTTGAGGTTCAATGCTTCTAGAAGAAGCTTCATTTTGATGAAAGTAAATCAAAATCCTCGCCGTGACCCCTTTGACCTCTGAGGAGAACCTGACAGGTAGATGATGTTCTCCTGCAGACCGAGAGAAGGTCGATTCTCTGCAGGAAGACGAGCTGAACGGCAGGTTATTTCCAGGAAATCAAACAGAGGAAGACTCCTGCGGGGCCTTCACATCCTGAAAAAAACAACAAGCTGGGGTTTCTATAAAACAGTTCTTTTTGCCGTGTCTGTGTGATTTCTGGCTCCAGAGGAGAAGAAATCAATCCGGTTTATTGATTCAGCTCAGCAGCTCTGATGGAGCTGTTTCAGGCTGACACGCCGGGACGCTTCCTGATCTGGAGTGTTTTTATTTTAAAAACCCTTCAGGAGGTGAAACAGCAGAAGCTCCAGTTGCATGAATTTAGTCCAGATCTGTGAGTCAGTTTGCAGCTATCTGAGATAAATAGAAACTAACCTTTCATTGCTTTGATTTTTCAATTTGTGGTTTGAAGCACTAAAGGTACACTGGCTCCCCCAAGTGGCCAAATGACAGAAGACAGTTCTTTCACCTTAACTGGACTCTTTTGTCCATTTTTTTTTTTTTTTTAATTGTTCTTTATTTCAAACACAAACACAAAATGAAAATAAAATAAGAATTTGAAAATTACAAATATAAGAATTTAAAAGTACAAAAATACTAAATAAACGTAAGAATCTAAAAATACAAATATAAAAAAATTGGAAAAAAAATACAAATATACAAGTGAAGCAAACAATGTGCTTGAAACGGAGTGGGTAGAAGAAAATTCTTTCTTGGTCCCACCCCTTTCTACAACATTTTTTTGTTACCTGGTCTATTTACAGTTTTTATTTTATTTTATTTTTTTCAAAACACTTCAAATCTCTTTGGTTAAAATGTATGTACAATGACATTTGTACATGTTTGTACTGATCATGTCAATCTTTGTAGAGATTCAGCAGTGACAGCTTGTATGTTTTTTTTAAATATACATAAACTTTTGCTTTGTTTTAAACCTTCATTTAACCCATAAATCCACACCACAAAATGATAGACACATTTTCTTTTTTGTTGTATGAGTACATTGTTTTTTGAAATTCAGCTGTTTTCTTAAGTCATAACCTCCATCTCTGTCCTTGAACATCTGTTGTATGTTTAATGGAAGTAAATTGTTTCTGGCTTTAAACATAAAGAGTGCAGTTTTAGTTTCACTAGTTCCCATAGTTTTAATAAACCAGACTTTTAAAAACAGTGGGTTCGTATGTGTCCCATAATCCACACCATGAACTATTCGAATAGCTTTTTTTTGTAATATGTACAGAGATTGTAAATTCGTTTTGTAAGCATTACCCCAAACTTCAGCACTGTACTGTAGATAAGGTAATATTATTGATGAGTATATTAGTAAGCGTGCTTTATAAGTGAGTGTATGACGTGTTTTTCCCAACACTGCTATTTATTTGTCATGGAAGAAGATCCTGTGGGGGGGCGTTTGTTAATCGGAAAAGTAAAATTTTGACATCAATATTTTCAGATATTTTGCACGTTTTAGGAGAAAAAAAACATTTTTTTTCAAATGCATATTCTCACCCTATGAATTAATATATTTATAAATGTTACATTTAATAACTAAATATTTAGTTAACCAATTAATATTTAATTTGAAGCTAAATATTTATTTCAAAATTATAAATTTAGCCAACAAACTATATATTTAAGTTTTGTAATTAAATATTTAGTTTTATTTATATTTGATTTATTTTTGGAAACTAAATAAATACGTTTTGTAGCTAAATATTTAGATCCAAACTAAATATTTAATTTGTAACTAAATATTTAGCTTGGACCTAAATATTTAATTAAGAAATAAATATTTAGTAAATAGGAACAACTAAATATTTAGCTTGGATCTAAATATTTAGTTTGGAGCTAAATATTTAGTAAATATTTAATTTTAAACTAAATGTTTGATTTTTTATTAATTATTTAGTTTTTAAATATATATTTATATCCATTCCAAATATTTAGCTTGGACCTAAATATTTAATTAAGAAATAAATATTTAGTAAATAGGAACAGCTAAATATTTTGTTTGGAGCTAAATATTTAATTAAGAAATAAATATTTAGTAAATAGGAACAACTAAATATTTAGCTTGGATCTAAATATTTAGTTTGGAGCTAAATATTTAGTAAATATTTAATTTTAAACTAAATGTTTGATTTTTTATTAATTATTTAGTTTTTAAATATATATTTATATCCATTCTAAATATTTAGCTTGGACCTAAATATTTAATTAAGAAATAAATATTTAGTAAATAGGAACAACTAAATATTTAGTTTGGAGCTAAATATTTAGTAAATATTTAATTTTAAACTAAATGTTTAATTTTTTTTTAATTACTTAATTTTTAAATATAAATTTATATCCATTCTATATATTTAGCTTAAAACTTTATATTTAGTTAAAAATTTAGATTTAAGTTAAATATTTAGTCTGCATTTAAATAAATAGTTTGGATTTAAATATTTAGATTTAAGTTAAATAGATAGTTTGGATTTAAATATTTATATTTGAATTAAATATATAGTTTGGATTTAAATAGATTGATTTTTTTCTCCTAAAACGTGCTAAATATCTGAAAATATTGATGTCAAAATTTTACTTCTCTGATTCACAAACCGCACCCCTTAAGTTCCTGTTGCCAGATGATTTTGTGAAGAAAAAAAAACATTAATCAGCAGAACAATTCCACCTGAAGGATCCACGACTGAACTATTTACAGAGATGGAACTGAAACCAAATGAGAAACCCAGAAGACTCGTGTTCTTCGGCCCGAGTAAAAACAAACTCCATTCTTCCCCCTGAACTGTCCCAGACAGAAGCGTTTCGTGACCCCACCCAGAGTGAGTCCACCGCCAGCTCTGAGTCACATTGTTGTGATCCAGCTTTCTTCTGAAGAGCTCTTCCAGAAAGAGCGGCTTGACTTTGCTGTAATTTGATAATGACACGCCCTGAAGCTGACAGCTTTTTGGATGAATCCAGAAGCATAAACACTCCAAAAACAGGAAGAGCCAAACTGCACATTCCGGTTTCCTTACAGGTTATAAAGACAATAATTGCATTAACGTGAATGGTGGAAATCGAGCAGGAAATGGCTCTCCTCTCTCACTTTCTTGTCCAAATGTTGCTTAATTCCAGATCAAACTGGAGCTTTTTTAACAAAGCAGAAGTTTGTCTTCTTCACTAAGAAGAAGTGTTTTTGTCAACAAATTCACCACATCTTTTTACGATTCATTAGGTCTGTCAAAGGCTGTTGTGTTTTCACCTCTGCAGCACAGATGTTACACTTTTATTACTCTGTTTTCTAGGGTGGGTTGAGAAAAAAATCACTAATCAATCTGAATTGATCTAAGCTTAATAGTTTACTTATAAAAGTAGAGATCAATCTAACGTATAATGCTAAAGTCAGCTAGCTTGATGCTAACGTATAATGGGATTTCCTATAGGACGGCTAATGCTAACACTTGGTCGGCGTAAACATACATTCTGACTAAATAAACTCACAAACATGAATTTTCCTTTAAGGAAATATTTTTTAAAGTAACCATTAAAAATTATTGCTGATACTTTCTTCTTCTTCTGGAATAAGGTGTAATGCTGTAGCGTGATCGCCGCCTAGTGGCCAAACTGAAACGTCCTCCAGGAGAAGCAGAACAATTATTAGAGATTCTCTGTTTGAGAATCCATGAAACAATGTATATTAAAAATCTCATTATTATTTCACTACTAAATTATACTGTATGTGATTGGATCAGATTATTTTTCTTTTCTATTACATAAGAGTAACACCTACTTTCTCCAGGTCTTACTTATTTTTAATTCATTTTACTGTGGTCTGCTTTTATGTCTATTTATTATGTTTTATTATGTCCTTGAGTTTCATGAAAGGCGCTTCAAATAAAATGTATTATTATTATTATTATTATTATTATTATTATTATTATTATTATCATAGGTCTTTGAACAATAGAGTTCTGAGTAAAACATGAAACCACTTCATGATTTTAGACAGACCTTGAAATGGCAAAAAGTAGCTGTCAATAAAAAGCAACAATTAAAAGAATTTAATCTTTAATTTTACTCCATACTTTGTATTTAATTATTTAATTTAATTTAATTTAATTTAATTTAATTTAATTTAATTTAATTTAATTTAATTTAATTTTATTTTATTTTTATTTAATTTAATTTAATTTATTTAATTTATTTAATTTAATTTAATTTAATTTTATTTATTTATTTAATTTAATTTAATTTAATTTAATTTAATTTAATTTAATTTAATTTAATTATGTATGTATTTATTTATTTATTATTAAATGCTTCTTACAACTGTTTTTAATGTAATTTGTTTTGTAAGCATCTTTGAGTGTCTTTAAAGCCCTATATAACTAAAATGTATTATTATTATAACAATTAAAAGAAAGGAAATGTAGAAAAAAGAGTTATTAAAATAAAATCCTTCCGTTTCTTTTAATATCTCTGTAACCCTTATAGAACTTGTGTGACTTTAATTTAGAGTATCAATTGTTACTCGTTATCTTTTCTTTCTTTTACACCTTTATCTCACCTGCTGCGTACCTGTTAGACCTCTGTTGACTATTTCTTATCTTTGTAACACATGTTACACATCTATGACTTACTGCTACACACGTGTTACACATGTGTTGACTTTCTTTTACATATATGTATTTTATAATCATTAATTAGTTGTATTATATTATTAACACATAATTATAACTTTGATATAGTATTATAAATATATATCTGTGTAACACCTGAGTCATATATGTTACACTGTTGTTGTCACAAGTGAATTGACCTAATTACTTTAATTGAAACATCAGCTTACGGCTATAACCAAAATTGTTCAATTAATTCATGATTAGTAACAGAGGAACGTGTGTAAATAGAAATGAAGTGAGGACAAATTGAGGGCAGGCAGGAACAGGTTGGACCTTGAGGGCGGGGTTCAGACCTTAAAACCCGTTTCACTCGGTTTCTGTCTGCAGTTCTCCCGCAGGATCAGGTACGTCTTTCTCTTTATTCCTCATCTCTGCTAACTTCCAGTCTGTATAAACGACGCGCTGAATTTTAAGCAGAAAAACCTTAAAAATGTTGAAATACTGCAGGGTTCTCCTGGTGTGTACAAACGTAAGACAGAATCCTCACATCAGCAAATATTTTTGTTATTTCTGTTTAAAATGAATGACAATGTGTTTCAAATCCTGGTTTGTAGAGAATGTTTAAACGTTGCTGCACGTTGTTTGTTTATGTTGATGTGAAACAAAGACGCTCTCAACATGAAAACAGATTAGTCACGTCACTCTCATAGCGTGCTGCGAATAAACAAATCTGCGCTGCGGGACAGACGGGGTCACGTCGCCTGATACTGTCAACACCTTTATTGTTTCAGGTTGCAGAGGAGCAACATGGACGTAAGTCTCATCTTATTTTCTTTATTATTTATTTTTTAAAGTGACAAATATTGAACCTTAAATGTGCGGTTAGTGTGTCCAGGCTTCTACACACCTAACAATCTCTCCATTGTATCAGTGTCATGTTATTATTAGTTTATTTAAACCAGATATTACTTTAACTTCTGGAAAACCTTCTGGTCAGGTGAGGTCAGGTGACAGGTTTGAATGGAAAATCTGCATGAAAAGGTTACAGTTAACCAAGACTCTGGACATTCCTGTGGCACCGGGACACACCCTCAGAGCTCAAACATACACACCTAAATGCAAACACTATAACACTCGCTGTTCTGCATTCATGTGCATGGAGTGACCCCACCCTGAAGAGCCTACCAACCCACCAGATCTCTGGATTCAAACCCTGACTCATGCACGCTCGCGGGTCACATAGAAACACTCAGAATCTGTTACAACTGGCCGTACGGGTGTATAGTTTGTGTGGGGTAACACTCACACCTCACTAACAGCTACAGTGGTGTAAGGATGTCGCACAATAACGTCACCCCTAAGTTTGTATAACTTCCGTTATCCTGAGAAATACTTCACAAAACACAACTGTGTGGTGCAGTTTGTAAATCAGAGAAGTAAAATTTCGAAATCAATGTTTTATGATATTTAGCACGATTTAGGAGAAAAAAACTTTTTTTTAAATGCATATTCTCACCCAATTAATTAATATATTTATAAATGTTACATTTAATAACTAAATATTTAGTTAACCAACTAAATACTTAATTTTAAGCTAAATATTTATTTTAAAGTTATTTATTTAGCCTACAAACTAAATATTTAAGTTTTGTAGTTAAATATTTAGTTTGCTCATTAAATATTTAGATCTGATTTAAATATATATTTTCCAAACTAAATACATAAGTTTTGTGACAAAATATTTAGCTTGGACCTAAATATTCCATTAAGAAATAAATATTCAATAAATAGGAACAGCTAAATATTTAGCTTGGATCTAAATGTTTAATTTGAAGCTAAATATTTAGTAAAAAATTAAATACTTTTTAAACTCAATATTTAATTTTTCTATTAATTATTTAGTTTTTAAATATATATTTAGATCCATTCAAACTATATATTTAGTTAAAAATTAAGTATTAATTTTTAAACTATATATTTATTTAAATATTTAGATTTAAGTTAAATATTTAGTCTGCATTTAAATATATAATTTAGATTTAAATATTTAGATTTGAGTTAAATATATAGCTAGGATATATATATATATATATATATATATATATATATATATATATATATATATATATATATATATATATATATATATATATATATATATATTATATATATATATATATATATAAAACTAAATACACATAACTATATATATATTCTCTAAGACTCTATTTTATGATGTCATCTACTATTAGCTCCACCGAGAAGGTGGGTGTGTTAGCCTGGGGGGCTACGACTTTGAATGTTATAGGCCCTTTAATTAAACTTTGGAATTTTAGAATTTTTAAGAACACAAAAGTATCACTCTTAAGGTCTGGAAACTTGTGATGTTGTTGACTTTCAAAGTTTTTTCCCTTTTTCCATCTACCCAGCTCTCAGATGCTCTAGATGGGCCGGCTAACAACCAGGCAGGAGCTCCAGTATGGCCAGGTACAACATCAGACCGCCTTCTTCTCTCCTTTACATTGTTGATGCGTTTTGGTGTCTGTAGATTATTGGGTCTTACATTAGGGCAGCATGGCGGAGTACTGGTTAGTACTATCACCTCAAGTAGTCATTGTTTCAAATCCCAAGTCCAGGTTGTCCACTGTCCAGTGTCTGCCCCACCTTCACCCTTCAGAAACGAGGTTAGGTTCCTGCAACCCTGTGACCCAAAAGGGGATTCAGCAGGACCATGCCAAAACCAATTCACGCAAACTTTAATGAAACATGGAGAAGAGCAACAAAAGAGTCAGAGAGACTAAGACTAGAGAGAAGATGCTGATAAGATGTTTGCCAAACTAACATCTACAAATTCCATCCTGCCAGGAGGACAACAAGCTCCTAATCCCACTTGGCCGGGACAACCTGCTCCGACCTGGCCGGGACAGCAAGCCCCTACCTGGCCGGGACAACCAGGTCCTAACCCCACTTGGCCGGGACAACCAGGTCCTAACCCCACCTGGCCGGGAGGCCAGTCTGGAGGGGGTGGGATGTGGCCTGGTGGACCCGGAGGATGGCAAAATCCTTCCGTTGGGCCGGGACCTGGCCCTGGACCGAGCATCCCAACTGCTCCACAACAGAGTTTGGTGAGGAAACCGAAATGAGAGAGAAACCTGGAGAGAAGAATAATGGTGGATAGAAAGGATGACGCCGTAAACAACCATCTTCTCGTCCTTTCATTGACAGGCTGTTCCATTCAACAGCAAACTGCCAAACGGAGTTTACGATAAGATGCTGATCACCATCGTTGGAACCATCAAACCCAATGCAGAACGGTCAGTCCAAACACTTCAAAATGAATCTTGTGCTAGCTATTGTTTTGATAGTTTGCTGAGAATCTAGCAGGATGCAGACATTGGTTCAGGTGAGACTGATGGAATCTGGATCGCGTCGTCTCTCAGGTTCACTGTGGAACTGGCAGCAAAAAGCGACTTGGCCTTCCACTTCAACCCTCGCTTCAACGAACGTGGCAAGAAGGTGATTGTGAGGAACAGCCTCATCAGCAAGAAGTGGGGCAAAGAGGAGAGAGATCTGGAGCACTTCCCCTTCGTCCAGGGTCAGCCGTTTGAGGTCAGAATCTTCTCCTTCCAGGAATTTACGGATGCCACCAGTGTGTGGATTGATCTCTGGTTTTGATCTTCCAGATGAAGATCCTGTGCACCAACACTGAGTTTAAAGTGGCCGTCAACAAGTCTCACCTGCTTGAGTTCAAACACCGGATCACCAACTTGAGGTCCATCGAAACCCTCAGCATCTTCCATGACGTCACTTTGTCCAGCGTCAACGTGGAGACCATGCACTGACACGGACTACCGATCGACCAAGGATCAAGAGGGTTCAAGACCATCTGAAAGATCTTGTAATAAATCAGTTTAGGAAAACAGAAGATCAGCAAGAGATTCTCTAGAAACTAATACATCTCCACTAAAGATCATGCTAAGAACTATCATCAAAGGATCCACATTTTATTCTTGTTTGGTTTGTTTTTGACCCTTTAACTCGACTGTCCTCACAGGAGAAACGAAGATGGTCAATAAATTGATTAGATGATTGTGTTCCTTGTGTTTGTTTGTGTAGTTCCAAACACTGATCTGTGACCTCCAGCGCTGCTGACAGCATCAGAGCGTTTCAACAAAACAAAATCTCCCAACAGGAGATACACAGGAACTGTTGTTGTCTTGCACTTTTACTTCTGGAGATTTCCTGCGTGTCGGAGTTAGCTTTAGGTTCGCTAGCTGTCTAAATCAAACTTTTTGCGGCTCGGATTGTTCAAGTGTTCAAGTGAGCGGTCATGGAGATAAGGTTTCACCAATCGCTGATCTGTCATCTCAGAGGACTGAGGGGTCAATTTTCAAAGGTGGGGATGTTTTTATTGATCATCACTCGTCTGACTTCTCCAAACAATATCTTTCTCTGTAAATGTGTTAACAGTGATGTCTTCTGGACAGTGCACAGAGCTTTTGATTTGGTTCCTGACACAATAATCCACATTTATTTGAGATTTTCTCTTTCACTTTAAGAAGTCTATTAGTGTTCAAGAATAATTTGCTTATTTTTTAAACTAAACAAAGAGCCTATATCATGCTATTCTTAAGGCTTTCAGAGTAAACCTTATCCATATATATGGTCATATGTTACCTTTAGCACGCTAAAGAACACCAATTTACAAAATATTAGTTTTTTTTAAGCTCTTTTACTACCAGGAAGTAAAATACTTCAATCTCAGAGGCTCCGCCTTTCGCTCCTTGTGGGTGACGCCCATTTCATGACATCATCCTAAAGCCGGCCTGTCCGCGAAAACATCAAAACTTTTGCAAATGAAATCGTTTTGCCAATCACCGCTAACTACATGGACATAGTATGTATGTATGTGTTTGTTAGCCTGGGGGCGGAGCTTATGAGGACACGCCCATTTTGTGGACTGGGAGGGACTGGTGCTCAGAGAACAGGATTTTAGAGGAATACTCAGAAATGCGTTGAGGTTTGTTTACATGAGGAATTAACTTTTAAAAGCTTAAAAATGTGGATATGCATGATATATGTTCTTCAAAGATCTACTCCAATGATCTTATGATTCATTTTAAAAGTGTTCCCAGTGGTATTTTAATTAAAAACGTGCCTTTTTTAGCCAAAATCCAGAAAAACCTGTGGTTATCTCAATGATTTCTGGAGAGCGGCAGGATTTCATTATTCACCTCTGTATTGTGGGCGGGACCATTGGCGCAGAGTGACACTCTCCCTCCATTTCTGAGAGCTCTCTGTTTACATCCTGCTAGCTTACAGCCCCTCACGACCCCAACCTAACATACTGATGGAACAAAAATGGCGAGCAATAGCAGCTCAGATGAGGAAAACAAAGACGTTCATGGATCTATTTGTCTGCAGGAGGAATGATTCCACAAAACAAATACGATCTTTTTAAAATAACTTTAGTTTGTCTGCTCCTTATGTACAACAACTTTAATAAAGACATTCTCAAGAATTAAATTTTGATCCTAATTTTATTTAAAATTATCCTACATCATCAGAAAAATCCACCATGTTAAAAACACCTCAGCTTTCATCTGAATGACTCTTTAAAATATTCATCAACATCAAGTGTGATAAATCTTTATTATAAAGTTGTTAGTTACTATTTTTCTCGGTTACTATACTAAATTTATTTATTTTAACCGTTTTATTTCATCACCAACGTGAAGCCATAATCAGAAAAGTCATGTTTTGGTGTTTTACTACGCAAACTGCTCGCAGGAGTTTAGAATACGTCATCACGCTTTCCCGCGGCTGACGTAAATTCTCATGATGCGTTTAAACTCGGAATTTCTGCCATCCTGAGGAAATAGGACTGCGTTGGTCATATTTTGCAGTAGAATTCAGAATAAACTTTCTAGACTTTATTTTAAATAAATTTTATTTTGCTTTGGCTCTTATAAATTGATTATTTTCTTTCTTTCTTTCTTTCTTTTTTTTTAATATGATCGACTACTTGTCTTCTTCAGGAAAATAAGGAATACTTACCGTAATATTAAATGTTTGTAATGTTTTCCTAAAATTTGTTTTTTTATTTAAAAAAAATCTTGTAATATTAATAAGTGATAATTATTTAGAAGTTTCGGTGAGAAAAATGTTTGAGTTTAAAAAGCCAGTCGAAGCAGGAACTTCCGACGCGCCCCGAACGCAGCTTTGTGGCTGAAGTTCGGAGGAATCGTCTCAGAGACGGTGCAGCTCCCAAACCAGAACTCAAGGACACCCTCGAAGGGGAGCTCAGCTACCTGGTACCGACCCCAGAACCGCGGAGGTCGAACCGTGAAGGCGGGGTTCGGCCGCGGCAGCTCAGCTTCATGCTGACGGCGGACTCCCTCGTTCAGGTCGGTGTCTCTCTTTCGGCCTCTGCCTCTCGAGCTGCGGCTGTTCGGGCAGTTGGCTCGGTTCTGTCAGGTCCTGGTGAACGTTTTTCGTCGTTGTGGTTCTGTGGACCGTCCGTGTCTGGGTTTAACCTCTCTATTGGCTCGAGGACAGCTCGGCTACCTGCGGCTAACTGGCGCAGTTTGTTTACTTGTTTGTCGGCCGCGCGCGCGCGCAGTGAGCTAAATGTTCACTGGTTCGTTCGCGGGTTCGGTTCGCCACAAACGGGTGTCGGTACTGGTTCGGTTGTGTGCCCGCCGTGAGCAGGGTGGAGTTGGTTCCGAGGGCCCACAGGTCTCGGTTCTACTTCCGCCACTGGGCGGCGCTCTGCCGCACCTGTAGAACTCTGGCGGTGTTCTGGTTTCGGTTGAGCTGCACAGGTGTTTCAGACATGCGCGGTGCTCCGTGTTTACACTTAATGAAGGTTTGAGTGTAAAAACACGAGTTCTGTTAAAGACCTGGCGGACACAGAACCGGTTCCGGTCCATTCCCGCAGACGGTGGGATGTAAGGGGACACACCTGTCGGAGCGTCACCTGGAGCGGGATCTCATGACGGATCACGTGTTTGCGGTCAGCTGCTCTGGTTTTGTGTTTCTATTGGACATAGTGGATTTATCTGAACAAAACAACAAAAATTCCACAAATACGTGCACAAATTGTGGTCTTGAACGCACCATGAAGGTGAGTTTGGACCTGGAGAGATCAGCTGCAGCTTTGACAGAACCTGCTGGATGGTTTTGACCCAAACGGAAGCTCTGAGCTCCTCTTGGATGTTCTAGTTGTTTTTAAATGTGGGTCTGTTTCCAGAACATCCTCATCTGGACCCAGAACATCCTCATCTGGACCCGTCTCATCCCTCATGCATGTTTGTCTGCAGGGAGGGTTCATGTCTCGGATCCTCAAAGAAGTTCTGACCTCTGCGACAGAACCATCATGCTGGACCTCTGAAGCTGGAGGATCAGAGGGGCCGTCACTCCTTCCAGGACCACTCCCCCAACGCTTGCACCAGCCAATCACCGTGCAGGTACGTTTAATTACTGTAACGAACCCTCAGAACCGGGTTCGGACCTGAACACTAAAGTGTTGTTGGTTTGATTTAACATCATAGTGGTTAGTCGGCGCCACGATCCGAATACCGACGGGATCCATGTTTGTTTTTGGAACACTGCAAACTGGCTCTGCCCTGGAATCTGAATATTTAAAGTTATACGTGGAAATGTTTATACTTTATTCTAATATTTATAATTATACGATAACCAAAACATATTTTTATGTTTGATTAAAAGCAAAACATTAAAAGAGAAAAACTTGTTCAGGAAGTATTAAGAAATCTAAAAAGTAGGTCAACCTTTTTACCCTTTGGGCGACTCTTTAAATCAGGGGTGGGCAATTGTTTTGACTCGTGGGCCACAAAGGGTTCTAAAATTTGGCATAAGGGCCGGACAAGGAGCAGATGGAAGGAGAGATTGCGTAATCAACCTCATAAACTAAAAAAATAATATGGAATTTAGAGAAAAACATGCTTTAATTTGGATTCAAATTCACATATATTCATTTAAAAACAGAAAATTTGGGAGTTTTAATTTCTAAATTTTGATTTTTGTTCTCTTTTGGGTGATCCAATGGGTTGATGTTCTTCAGAGGAAAATGTGAACTCAAAGAAATGCTGCATTTATGTGGTGTAGGAATAATCTGAAAGATCACCATCTGACTCAGAAAGGAACACACACGAACGTCAGAGAAACAACACCATTCATGGGAAGAAACCAGAAATACAATGAAAATAAAACAATAATTAGGATTTTTGATTCAATGTATTTTAATTTGGAGGGCCACATTAAGTAGCTTAGGGGGCCGCATGTGGCCCCCGGGCCGTAGTTTGCCCACCCCTGCTTTAAATGGAACAACGCAGGACTCGATGTGGGCCGGGTATCAACTTTTCCAGAAAATAATCTTATAAAATGTGAAATACACTTTCTTTTAGACCAGGGGTGTCAAACTAAATCGCACAAGAGGTCAAAATCCAAAACACACCTGAGGTCACGGACCGAACATGATGAACATTTATTAAAAAAGATTTTCAAAACTTTGAAACTGTAACTTTTGAAAACTTATGAAAAAAAGCCTAAATTAGCCAAATTAGCATGTAGCTAAAATATTAGCTTAACTTCAAAATAGTCTAAAAAAATGTTAGTAAAGGCCAAAATAGTCCAAAAAGCTAGCAGAATGCAGATAGTTAAAACTTAAAAACTGTAACTTTTTAACATAATTATGAACTAGATATATAGCATTACCTGTGATAATGCTAGTGTGAATGCTGTAAACTGAATTTGACCTCTGAAAACGCTGAAATGGATGGACAGCTAAAATATTAGCTAAAAACCAAATTAGCCTAAAAATGCTAAAAAAAAAAAATTAAAACTTAGGTTAGCCAAAACAGCTAGCATGTAGCGGAAATATTTGCTAAACTCGAAAAAAAAAAAAAAAAAATGGGGAAAAAAAAGCCTCAATTACCCAAAACACCTGGGATATAGGGTAAATATTAGCAATACTCTGAAACTACCTAAAAATAAAAAAAGCCTTAATTAGCCAAAACAGCTAGCATGTTGCTGAACTCTAAAATTATCAACAAAAAAAAACAAATATGAAAAAAAGCCTAAATTAGCCAAATTAGCATGTAGCTAAAATATTAGCTTAACTCCAAAATAGTCTAAAAAAATGTTAGTAAAGGCCAAAACAGTCCAAAAAGCTAGCAGAATGCAGATAGTTAAAACTTAAAAACTGTAACTTTTTAACATAATAATGAACTAGATATATAGCATTACCTGTGATAATGCTAGTGTGAATGCTGTAAACTGAATTTGACCTCTGAAAACGCTGAAATTGATGGACAGCTAAAATATTAGCTAAGAACCAAATTAGCCTAAAAATGCTAAAAAAAAAAAAAATTAAAACTTAGGTTAGCCAAAACAGCTAGCATGTAGCGAAAATATTTGCTAAACTCAAAAAAAAAAAAAAAAAAAAAAACTGGGGAAAAAAAGCCTCAATTACCCAAAACAGCTAGCATGCTGCTGAACTCCAAAATTGACACAAAAAAAAAAAAACAAATATGAAAAAAAGCCTAAATTAGCCAAATTAGCATGTTGCTAAAATATTAGCTTAACTCCAAAATAGTCTAAAAAATGTTAGTAAAGGCCAAAACAGTCCAAAAAGCTAGCAGAATGCAGATAGTTAAAACTTAAAAACTGTAACTTTTTAACATAATTATGAACTAGATATATAACATTACCTGTGATAATGCTAGTGGGAATACTGTAAGCTGAATTTGACCACTGAAAACACTGAAATTGATGGACAGCTAAAATATTAGCTAAAAACCAAATTAGCCTAAAAATGCTAAAAAAAAAAAAATTAACTTAGGTTAGCCAAAACAGCTAGCATGTAGCGGAAATATTTGCTAAACTCAAAAAAAAAAAAAAAAAGAAACTGGGGGAAAAAAAAGCCTCAATCACCCAAAACACCTGGGATATTGAGTAAATATTAGCAATACTCTGAAACAACCTAAAAAAAAAAAAAGCCTTAATTAGCCAAAACAGCTAGCATGCTGCTGAACTCCAAAATTGACACCAAAAAAAAACAAATATGAAAAAAAGCCTGAATTAGCCAAATTAGCATGTAGCTAAAATATTAGCTTAACTCCAAAATAGTCTAAAAAAATGTTAGTAAAGGCCAAAACAGTCCAAAAAGCTAGCAGAATGCAGATAGTTAAAACTTATAAACTGTAACTTTTTAACATAATTATGAACTAGATATATAGCATTACCTGTGATAATGCTAGTGTGAATGCTGTAAACTGAATTTGACCTCTGAAAACGCTGAAATTGATGGACAGCTAAAATATTAGCTAAAAACCAAATTAGCCTAAAAATGCTAAAAAAAAAATTAACTTAGGTTAGCCAAAACAGCTAGCATGTAGCGAAAATATTTGCTAAACTAAAAAAAAAAAAAGAAACTGGGGGAAAAAAAGCCTCAATTATCCAAAACACCTGGGATATAGGGTAAATATTAGCAATACTCTGAAACAACCTAAAAATAAAAAAAAGCCTTAATTAACCAAAAAAGCTAGCATGCTGCTGAACTCTAAAATTATCAACAAAAAAAAACAAATATGAAAAAAAGCCTAAATTAGCCAAATTAGCATGTAGCTAAAATATTAGCTTGACTCCAAAATAGTCTAAAAAATGTTAGTAAAGGCCAAAACAGTCCAAAAAGCTAGCAGAATGCAGATAGTTAAAACTTAAAAACTGTAACTTTTTAACATAATTATGAACTAGATATATAGCATTACCTGTGATAATGCTAGTGTGAATGCTGTAAACTGAATTTGACCTCTGAAAACGCTGAAATTGATGGACAGCTAAAATATTAGCTAAAAACCAAATTAGCCTAAAAATGCTAAAAAAAAAAAAAAAATTAAAACATAGGTTAGCCAAAACAGCTAGCATGTAGCGAAAATATTTGCTAAACTCAAAAAAAAAAAAAAAAAAAAAAAACTGGGGAAAAAAAAGCCTCAATTACCCAAAACACCTGGGATATAGGTTAAATGTTATCAATACTCTGAAACAACCTAAAAATAAAAAAAAGCCTTAATTAGCCAAAAAAGCTAGCATGCTGCTGAACTCTAAAATTATCAACAAAAAAAAAACAAATATGAAAAAAAGCCTAAATTAGCCAAATTAGCATGTAGCTAAAATATTAGCTTGACTCCAAAATAGTCTAAAAAATGTTAGTAAAGGCCAAAACAGTCCAAAAAGCTAGCAGAATGCAGATAGTTAAAACTTAAAAACTGTAACTTTTTAACATAATTATGAACTAGATATATAGCATTACCTGTGATAATGCTACTGTGAATGCTGTAAACTGAATTTGACCTCTGAAAACGCTGAAATTGATGGACAGCTAAAATATTAGCTAAAAACCAAATTAGCCTAAAAATGCTAAAAAAAAAAAAAAAATTAACTTAGGTTAGCCAAAACAGCTAGCATGTAGCAAAAATATTTGCTAAACTCAAAAAAAAAAAAAAAAAAAAAAAGAAACTGGGGGAAAAAAAGCCTCAATTATCCAAAACACCTGGGATATAGGTTAAATGTTATCAATACTCTGAAACAACCTAAAAATAAAAAAAGCCTTAATTAGCCAAAACAGCTAGCATGTTGCTGAACTCTAAAATTATCCAAAAAAAAACAAATATGAAAAAAATTAAAAAAAAACAAATTGGCCAAATTAGCATGTAGCTAAAATATTAGCTTAACTCCAAAATAGTCTAAAAAAATGTTAGTAAAGGCCAAAACAGTCCAAAAAGCTAGCAGAATGCAGATAGTTAAAACTTAAAAACTGTAACTTTTTAACATAATAATGAACTAGATATATAGCATTACCTGTGATAATGCTAGTGTGAATGCTGTAAACTGAATTTGACCTCTGAAAACGCTGAAATTGATGGACAGCTAAAATATTAGCTAAAAACCAAATTAGCCTAAAAATGCTAAAAAAAAAAAAAAAAATTAAAACTTAGGTTAGCCAAAACAGCTAGCATGTAGCGAAAATATTTGCTAAACTCAAAAAAAAAAAAAAAAAAAAAAAACTGGGGAAAAAAAGCCTCAATTACCCAAAACACCTGGGATATAAGTTAAATGTTATCAATACTCTGAAACAACCTAAAAATAAAAAAAGCCTTAATTAGCCAAAAAAGCTAGCATGCTGCTGAACTCTAAAATTATCAACAAAAAAAAAACAAATATGAAAAAAAGCCTAAATTAGCCAAATTAGCATGTAGCTAAAATATTAGCTTGACTCCAAAATAGTCTAAAAAATGTTAGTAAAGGCCAAAACAGTCCAAAAAGCTAGCAGAATGCAGATAGTTAAAACTTAAAAACTGTAACTTTTTAACATAATTATGAACTAGATATATAGCATTACCTGTGATAATGCTAGTGTGAATGCTGTAAACTGAATTTGACCTCTGAAAACGCTGAAATTGATGGACAGCTAAAATATTAGCTAAAAACCAAATTAGCCTAAAAATGCTAAAAAAAAATTAACTTAGGTTAGCCAAAACAGCTAGCATGTAGAGAAAATATTTGCTAAACTCAAAAAAAAAAAAAAAAAAACTGGGGGGAAAAAAGCCTCAATTACCCAAAACATCTGGGATATAGGGTAAATATTAGCAATACTCTGAAACAACCTAAAAATAAAAAAAGCCTTAATTAGCCAAAACAGCTAGCATGTTGCTGAACTCTAAAATTGACAAAAAAAAAAAACAAATATGAAAAAAAGCCTGAATTAGCCAAATTAGCATGTAGCTAAAATATTAGCTTGACTCCAAAATAGTCTAAAAAATGTTAGTAAAGGCCAAAACAGTCCAAAAAGCTAGCAGAATGCAGATAGTTAAAACTTAAAAACTGTAACTTTTTAACATAATTATGAACTAGATATATAGCATTACCTGTGATAATGCTAGTGTGAATGCTGTAAACTGAATTTGACCTCTGAAAACGCTGAAATTGATGGACAGCTAAAATATTAGCTAAAAACCAAATTAGCCTAAAAATGCTAAAAAAAAAAAAAAAAATTAAAACATAGGTTAGCCAAAACAGCTAGCATGTAGCGAAAATATTTGCTAAACTCAAAAAAAAAAAAAAAAAAAAAACTGGGGGAAAAAAAGCCTCAATTACCCAAAACACCTGGGATATAGGTTAAATGTTATCAATACTCTGAAACAACCTAAAAATAAAAAAAGCCTTAATTAGCCAAAAAAGCTAGCATGCTGCTGAACTCTAAAATTATCAACAAAAAAAAACAAATATGAAAAAAAGCCTAAATTAGCCAAATTAGCATGTAGCTAAAATATTAGCTTGACTCCAAAATAGTCTAAAAAATGTTAGTAAAGGCCAAAACAGTCCAAAAAGCTAGCAGAATGCAGATAGTTAAAACTTAAAAACTGTAACTTTTTAACATAATAATGAACTAGATATATAACATTACCTGTGATAATGCTAGTGTGAATGCTGTAAACTGAATTTGACCTCTGAAAACGCTGAAATTGATGGACAGCTAAAATATTAGCTAAAAACCAAATTAGCCTAAAAATGCTAAAAAAAAAATTAACTTAGGTTAGCCAAAACAGCTAGCATAGCATGTCGAAAATATTTGCTAAACTCAAAAAAAAAAAAAAAAAAAAAAAAGAAACTGGGGGAAAAAAAGCCTCAATTATCCAAAACACCTGGGATATAGGTTAAATGTTATCAATACTCTGAAACAACCTAAAAATAAAAAAAGCCTTAATTAGCCAAAACAGCTAGCATGCTGCTGAACTCTAAAATTATCCAAAAAAAAACAAATATGAAAAAAATTAAAAAAAATAAATGGCCAAATTAGCATGTAGCTAAAATATTAGCTTAACTCCAAAATAGTCTAAAAAAATGTTAGTAAAGGCCAAAACAGTCCAAAAAGCTAGCAGAATGCAGATAGTTAAAACTTAAAAACTGTAACTTTTTAACATAATTATGAACTAGATATATAGCATTACCTGTGATGATGCTAGTGTGAATGCTGTAAACTGAATTTGACCTCTGAAAACGCTGAAATGGATGGACAGCTAAAATATTAGCTAAAAACCAAATTAGCTTAAAAATGCTAAAAAAAAAAAAAATAAAACTTAGGTTAGCCAAAACAGCTAGCATGTAGCGTAAATATTTGCTAAACTCAAAAAAAAAAAAAAAAAAAAAAACTGGGGAAAAAAAAGCCTCAATTACCCAAAACACCTGGGATATAGGGTAAATATTAGCAATACTCTGAAACAACCTAAAAATAAAAAAAAGCCTTAATTAGCCAAAACAGCTAGCATGTTGCTAAACTCCAAAATTGACAAAAAAAAAAAAAACAAATATGAAAAAAAGCCTAAATTAGCCAAATTAGCATGTAGCTAAAATATTAGCTTAACTCCAAAATAGTCTAAAAAAAATGTTAGTAAAGGCCAAAACAGTCCAAAAAGCTAGCAGAATGCAGATAGTTAAAACTTAAAAACTGTAACTTTTTAACATAATAATGAATAATAAAAAGGCGGGAATATAATACCAGAATAAATCAACTTAAACCTTAAATAACTTTTAATTTTACTCTCCATAAAAATATATTTTGGCAGAATTTAGAAGTTAGAAATAAGCTCAAGATAACATCGGGTCATTATTATCAATAAAATAAAATGATCTGGAGGGCCGGATCCGGCCCCCGGGCCTTGACTTTGACGCATGTTTCAGACAATCTTACGCGGTGCATTCAAGGGCAGTTGGACAGTTATCGTCCTAAATCCCAGCTGCAGTGAACATCTCACCGACCTCTCTCCCGTCTCTGTCTCAGGTCAGTCATGCATCTGAAGACGCAGCTGGTGCGGTCAGATCTGCGGTTGGACGCCGCCGCCGTCCAGAACCCTCGGCACCGCAGTCTGCTCGTGAGCCAGCAGGGGGAGCTGCTGCAGACGCTCGGTGGTAGCCACGGCGCCGGCGCCAAACGTCTCCCCGTTGACTTCATCTCTGCCAAGAGGTTCTGTTCCAGCAGCAACGGCGTGAAGCCCAGCGCCCCCCTGTGGATCTTTCCATCGCCGCCGGGCGCCGACAAGGATCGGTTCCAGCGGACGCAGACGGACTCTGATGCTGCTCAGAACATGTGGACCGTCATCAAACCGGGACACGTCCGTGAAAAGATCGCCATTTTTGCCGCCGAGGAGCGGCAGTCTGGTGTGGGGATTAACGAGCACGCCACCGCTGCTGGCAGCTGCGACAGAGTGCTGACGGCGTGCACGAACGGCGCCGCCGTGACGACCCTGTCACGAGGGGCGAAGGTGACGAGCAGCTGGGAGGAGAGCGGTTCTGCCAAACGGTGTCCTCGTTCTGGAGAAACCCAGCAGAACCAGAGGGTCCTTGACCCGGACGAGCAGCGGCCCGCGCGGCGTGACGGCGAGGAGGACGGGGACCAGCAGAAGCTGTCGGTCGTGGAGATGGTGGCGTTCCTGGAGCGGCGGACGAGCGAGCAGCAGAACGTCAAGCCGCTGCTCGTTCTCCAGCGGAGCTCCACGACCATCACGCTGTCGAGGCTGGCGCCCCCCGAGGTCAGGGGGGAGGAGCCAGAGAGCGTCAGGGTGTCGGAGATGGTGGCCAAGTTGGAGTCGGAGTGTTTAAGGAAGGTGGGGGGCGGAGTCTTGAGGAGCAGCAGCCTGCGGAGGACTGTGGGACGCGTCCTCCTCGCCGCCGCCACCGACCAGCCTCCATCCCTCACTTCTCCTTCAACGCTGCAGAAATCTACCACACACCCCTCTGCGGCTGAAGCCACGCCCCCATCTGCTCATTTGACCACGCCCATCTCAGGTGACAGCAGCATCACACAGACTGTGGCCCCGCCCCCTCACGCCGACCAGACGGAGCCGCTGCCCGGTTTGCTCTTTTTGTCTTTACCGTCTGACGGAAAAGCTCCACCCACCCCGTCAGAGCCCCGCCCCTCCCTGTACAAATCCAGTTTTTACCTGGCGCCAGCTCAGACATGCCCCGCCCCCGCCAACTTCAACAGCAAATCGGAGAAGAGGAGGAGGGAGTCTGATTGTGATCAGGGGGAGGAGCCCGTCATCAGCGCGGCTGCCCGCTCCACCGCAGTGCCTCTCAGCCGCACGCCGTCGGCGTCGCGGGACTTCCTGGTGGCGCGGCAGCGGCTGCAGCGGCTGCTGGCGCCGCAGCCGTACCTGCTGCTGCTGCCTCACCACCTGCTGGTCAAGATCTTCCTGCTGCTGCCCACGCGCAGCCTGGCGGCGCTCAAGTGCTCCTGCAGCTACTTCAAGTTCGCCATCGAGAACTACGGCATCCGCCCCGCCGACTCGCTGTGGGTGTCGGACCCCCGTTACCGGGACGACCCCTGCAAACAGTGCAAGAGGCGGTACGACCCCGGCGACGTGTCGCTGTGCCGCTGGCACCACAAGCCGTTCTGCCAGGCGCTGCCGTACGGCCCGGGGTACTGGATGTGCTGCCACGGCGCCCGCAGGGACTCGCCCGGCTGCAACGTGGGTCTCCACGACAACCGCTGGGTGCCGGCGTTCCACAGCATCAACGTGCCCATCTACAGGAGGAGCTGTAACCACGACAACTGAGCGCTCCCGTCTCCGAGGCCGGGCCGCCGTCCCATCATACGTCTGCACCTCAACCTGACGGCAGCTGCTCCCATCATGCAACAGGAGATCAGACGCTCCCCAGAAACCCACAAATTAAGCATCAGTTTGAGATGTTTTCCTGCTGTGAAAATGTGTTTTTTGTTTTTTTTTTTTTCTTTTAGTCAAGGATTCACTGAGAATCTCCATGAATGTTTAGATGTGAAACCAGCCGACCTCAGCTGTCGCTCCTCCCTCTGGGGGCGGGTCCCTGCCAGGTCCCTCCTCCCTGAGAACAGCTGATCATCAGCTGGTTGAGCTCCGGTGCGTTTGGTCACCTGTGTCGCTGCAGGAGAACGGACCGACGGCTCGGATCTCGAACCGGTTGTTGCTCGACAGATTTTTGAACTTTTTTTTTTTCCTCTTTCTTTTTTTAAAGTCATGTGACCTTTTTTTTTTTTCTTTACGTGTTGTTTGTAGCTTTGATCAGCTGACTGTTAATCACAGAAACGTGGCCTTGAGTTTCCGAGACGATGCAATAAAAGAAACTGTAAAGATTATTTAATGAGAATCTCAGAGCGAGTGATCAGAAAGGATGAGTGTGTGACAGAGTTCGGATGTTCCTCTGGAAAATATGATTTTGCTTTAATAAAGTGCTCCTCATCGGGGCTCGTCTGATTCTTGAAGAACTTCGGTCACTTTTGAGAAGGCAGACATGTTTACCTTAGTGTTGTTTTTGTTGTATCCTGTTATAATAGTAATAGTGTTCAAAAAGTAACAATCATTGAAATAATCTGAAAAAAGCTATTTGCTAAAAGACTTGAAATTTTGTTAAAGAACTATGAAAGACTGCTAAAGTTGGTCTAAATTTCTGAAAAGTTGCTAGTAAGTTTGCTTAAAAATCCTCAATACATGCCAACTTTACAAAAAAAGTAAAATATTAGCTAAACTCTAAATTAGCCAAAAAAACCACCTTAGAACTTGACAAAAGTAAAGTCAACACATCGCTAAAATACTAGCGCAACTCCAAGAAAGCATAAAAATCCTCTGTAAAATTGGTGAAAAAAAGAATCCAAACTCCAAATTAGTCCATTAAAAACTTCATAATATAACAAATTAGCCAAAGATGTTAGCATGTTTCTAAAATATTAGCAAAACTCCAAAATCGCATTAAAAAACCTCAGTAGATGCCAAATTAGCCAAAAAACGTTAGCTTGTTGCTTAAAGGCTAGCTAAACTCCAAAATAGCCTAAAATTGCTCAGCAAGCTAGATTAGTCAGAAACGTTAGCATGTTGCTAAAATATTAGCTAAACTCCAAAATAGCATTAAAAAACTTCAGTAGATGCCAAATTAGCCAAAAAACATTAGCTTGTTTCTTAAAGGCTAGCTAAACTCCAAAATAGCCTAAAATTGCTCAGCAAGCTAGATTAGTCAGAAACGTTAGCATGTTGCTAAAATATTAGCTAAACTCCAAAATGGCATTAAAAAACCTCAGTAGATGCCAAATTAGCCAAAAAACATTAGCTTGTTTCTTAAAGGCTAGCTAAACTCCAAAATAGCCTAAAATTGCTCAGCAAGCTAGATTAGTCAGAAACGTTAGCATGTTGCTAAAATATTAGCTAAACTCCAAAATCGCATTAAAAAACTTCAGTAGATGCCAAATTAGCCAAAAAACATTAGCTTGTTGCTTAAAGGCTAGCTAAACTCCAAAATAGCCTAAAATTGCTCAGCAAGCTAGATTAGTCAGAAACGTTAGCATGTTGCTAAAATATTAGCTAAACTCCAAAATGGCATTAAAAAACTTCAGTAGATGCCAAATTAGCCAAAAAACATTAGCCTGTTGCTTAAAGACTAGCTAAACTCCAAAATAGCCTAAAATTGCTCAGCAAGCTAGATTAGTCAGAAACGTTAGCATGTTGCTAAAATATTAGCTAAACTCCAAAATGGCATTAAAAAACTTCAGTAGATGCCAAATTAGCCAAAAAACATTAGCTTGTTTCTTAAAGACTAGCTAAACTCCAAAATAGCCTGAAATTGCTCAGTAAACTAAATTAGTCAGAAACGTTAGCATGTTGCTAAAATATTAGCTAAACTCCAAAATGGCATTAAAAAACCTCAGTAGATGCCAAATTAGCCAAAAAACATTAGCTTGTTGCTTAAAGGCTAGCTAAACTCCAAAATAGCCTAAAATTGCTCAGCAAGCTAGATTAGTCAGAAACGTTAGCATGTTGCTAAAATATTAGCTAAACTCCAAAATGGCATTAAAAAAACCTCAGTAGATGCCAAATTAGCCAAAAAACATTAGCTTGTTTCTTAAAGGCTAGCTAAACTCCAAAATAGCCTAAAATTGCTCAGCAAGCTAGATTAGTCAGAAACGTTAGCATGTTGCTAAAATATTAGCTAAACTCCAAAATGGCATTAAAAAACTTCAGTAGATGCCAAATTAGCCAAAAAACATTAGCTTGTTGCTTAAAGGCTAGCTAAACTCCAAAATAGCCTAAAATTGCTCAGCAAGCTAGATTAGTCAGAAACGTTAGCATGTTGCTAAAATATTAGCAAAACTCCAAAATGGCATTAAAAAACCTCAGTAGATGCCAAATTAGCCAAAAAAACATTAGCTTGTTGCTTAAAGACTAGCTAAACTCCAAAATAGCCTAAAATTTCTCAGCAAGCTAGATTAGTCAGAAACGTTAGCATGTTGCTAAAATATTAGCTAAACTCTACCATACTATAAGCTAAACTTAAACAATCTTAAACAAACAAATCTTAATAGATAACAAATTAGCCACAAAAAAAAATAAGTCAGCGTGTTGTTAAAATGTCAGAAAAATTTACTAAAATGAGCTAGCATAATGCTAATACAACA